>OZ024911.1:80712090-81006351 GCA_964017125.1 Flabesymbios commensalis
CTGCAAAACTACATGGAAAACGGTTGAGAATTGACGTCTGAATTGACGTCTAAATGAATAACTTTTAATAAAAGTCAATCAAATTTTACACCAAGCTCATTAATAACTTCTGCAATAATTAATCAAACTTCGCCAAATTTACACGGAAGTTGCCGTAATACCAGCCGATAGTGCCTGCAAAACTACATGAAAAACGGTTGAGAATTGACGTCTGAATTGACGTCTAAATGAATAACTTTTAATAATACTCAATCAAATTTCAAACCAATCGCATTAATAACTTTTGCAGTAAATAATCAAACTACGTCAAATTTACAGGGACGTTGCCATAATACCATCCGATGGTGCCTGCAAAACTACATGAAAAACAGTTAAGAATTGACATCTGAATTGACGTCCAAATGAATAACTTTTAATAATACTCAATCAAATTTCACACCAATCTCATTAATAACTTTTGCAGTAATAAATCAAACTTCGCCAAATTTACAGGGCAGTTGCCGTAATACCAGCCGATGGTGCCTGCAAAATTAAATGGAAAACGGTTGAGTATTGACGTCTCAATTGACGTCTAAATGAATAACTTTTGATAATACTCAATCAAATTTCACACCAATCTCATCAATAACTTTTGCAGTAATTAATCAAACTTCGCCAAATTTACAGGGAAGTTGCCGTAATAACAGACAATGTTGCCTGCAAAACTACATGGAAAACGGTTGAGAATTGACGTCTGAATTGACGACTAAATGAATAACTTTTAATAATAGTCAATCAAATTTTACACCAAGCGCATTAATAACTTCTGCAATTATTAATCAATCTTCGCCAAATTTACACGGAAGTTGCCGTAATACCAGCCGATAGTGCCTGCAAAACTACATGGAAAACGGTGGAGAATTGACGTCTGAATTGACGACTAAATGAATAACTTTTAATAATACTCAATCAAATTTCACACCAATCTCATTAATAACTTTTGCAGTAGTAAATCAAACTTCGCCAAATTTACATGGCAGTTGCCGTAATACTAGCCGATAGTGTCTGCAAAATTACGTGGAAAACGGTTGAGAGTTGACGTCTGAATTGACGTCTAAATGAATAACTTTTAATAATACTCAATCAAATTTCACACCAAGCTCATTAAAAACTTTTGCAGTAATTAATCAAACTTCGCCAAATTTACAGGGAAGTTGCCGTAATACTAGCCGATAGTGCCTGCAAAATTACATGGGAAACAGTTGAGAATTGACGTCTAAATTGACGTCTAAATGAATAACTTTAAATAATACTCAGTCAAAATTCACACCAATCTCTTTAATAACTTTTGCAGTAATTAATCAAACTTCCCCAAATTTACAGGGAAGTTGCTGTAATACCAGCCGATGGTGCCTGCAAAACTACATGAAAAACAGTTGTGAATTGACGTCTGAATTGACGTCTAAATGAATAACTTTTAATAATACTCAATGAAATTTCACACCAATCTCTTTAATAATTTGTGCAGTAATAAATCAAACTTCGCTAAGTTTACATTAATCAAACTCCGCCAAATTTACAGGGAAGTTGCCGTAATAACAGCCGATTTTGCCTACCAAACTACATGGAAAACGGTGGAGAATTGAAGTCTGAATTGACGTCTAAATGAATAACTTTTAATAATAGTCAGTCAAATTTCACACCAAGCTCATTAATAACTTCTGCAATACTTAATCAAACTTCGCCAAATTTACACGGAAGTTGCCGTAATACCAGCCGATGGTGCCTGAAAAACTACATCGAAAACGGTTGAGAATTGACGTCTGAATTGACGTCTAAATGAATAACTTTTAAAAATACTCAATCAAATTTCACACCAATCTCATTAATAATTTTTGCAGCAATTAATCAAACTTCGCCAAATTTACGGGGCAGTTGCCGTAATAATAGCCAATGTTGCCTGCAAAACTATATGGAAAACGGTTGAGAATTGACGTCTGAATTGACGTCTAAATGAATAACTTTTAATAATAGTCAATCAAATTTCACACCAATCTCATTAATAACTTTTACAGTAATTAATCAAACTTCGCCATATTTGAAGGGAAGTTGCCGTAATAACAGCCTATGTTGCCTGCAAAACTAGATGGAAAACGGTTGAGAATTGACGTCTGAATTGACGTCTAAATGAATAACTTTTAATAATACTCAATTAAATTTCACACCAATCTCATTAATAACTTTTGCAGTAATTAATCAAACTTTGCCAAATTTACAGGGAAGTTGCCGTAATAACAGCCAATGTTGCCTGCAAAACTACATGGAAAACGGTTGAGAATTGACGTCTGAATTGACGTCTAAATGAATAACTTTTAATAAAAGTCAATCAAATTTTACACCAAGCTCATTAATAACTTCGGCAATAATTAATCAAACTTCGCCAAATTTACACGGAAGTTGCCGTAATACCAGCCGATAGTGCCTGCAAAACTACATGAAAAACGGTTGAGAATTGACGTCTGAATTGACGTCTAAATGAATAACTTTTAATAATACTCAATCAAATTTCAAACCAATCGCATTAATAACTTTTGCAGTAAATAATCAAACTACGTCAAATTTACAGGGACGTTGCCATAATACCATCCGATGGTGCCTGCAAAACTACATGAAAAACAGTTAAGAATTGACATCTGAATTGACGTCCAAATGAATAACTTTTAATAATACTCAATCAAATTTCACACCAATCTCATTAATAACTTTTGCAGTAATAAATCAAACTTCGCCAAATTTACAGGGCAGTTGCCGTAATACTAGCCGATGGTGCCTGCAAAATTACATGGAAAACAGTTGAGAGTTGACGTCTGAATTGACGTCTAAATGAATAACTTTTAATAATACTCAATCAAATTTCACACCAAGCTCATTAAACACTTTTGCAGTAATTAATCAAACTTCGCCAAATTTACAGGGAAGTTGCCGTAATACTAGCCGATAGTGCCTGCAAAATTACATGGAAAACAGTTGAGAATTGACGTCTGAATTGACGTCTAAATGAATAACTTTTAATAATAGTCAGTCAAATTCCACACCAAGCTCTTTAATAACTTTTGCAGTAATCAATCAAACTTCCCCAAATTTACAGGGAAGTTGCCGTAATACCAGCCGATGGTGCCTGCGAAACTGCATGGAAAACAGTTGTGAATTGACGTCTGAATTGACGTCTAAATGAATAACTTTTAATAATACTCAATCAAATTTGACACCAATCTCTTTAATAATTTTTGCAGTAATAAATCAAACTTCGCAAAGTTTACATTAATCAAACTTCGGCAAATTTACAGGGAAGTTGCCGTAATAACAGCCGATGTTGCCTACAAAACTACATGGAAAACGGTTGAGAATTGACGGCTGAATTGACGTCTAAATAAATAACTTTTAAATAATACTCAATCAAATTTCACACCAATCTCATTAATAATTTTTGCAGTAATTAATCAAACTTCGCCAAATTTGCGGGGCAGTTGCCGTAATAATAGCCAATGTTGCCTGCAAAACTATATGGAAAACGGTTTAGAATTGACGTCTGAATTGACGTCTAAATGAATAACTTTTAATAATAGTCAATCAAATTTCACACCAATCTCATTATTAACTTTTACAGTAATTAATCAAACTTCGCCATATTTAAAGGGAAGTTGCCGTAATAACAGCCTATGTTGCCTGCAAAACTACATGAAAAACGGTTGAGAATTGACGTCTGAATTGACGTCTAAATGAATAACTTTTAATGATACTCAATCAAATTTCACACCAATCTCATTAATAACTTTTGCAGTAATTAATCAAACTTTGCCAAATTTACAGGGAAGTTGCCGTAATAACAGCCAATGTTGCCTGCAAAACTACATGAAAAACAGTTAAGAATTGACGTCTGAATTAACGTCTAAATGAATAACTTTTAATAATACTCAATCAAATTTCACACCAATCTCATTAATAACTTTTGCAGTAGTAAATCAAACTTCGCCAAATTTACAGGGCAGTTGCCGTAATACTAGCCGATGGTGCCTGCAAAATTACATGGAAAACGGTTGAGAGTTGACGTCTGAATTGACGTCTAAATGAATAACTTTTAATAATACTAAATCACATTTCGCACCAAGCTCATTAAACACTTTTGCAGTAATTAATCAAACTTCGCCAAATTTACAGGGAAGTTGCCGTAATACTAGCCGATATTGCCTTCAAAATTACATGGAAAACAGTTGAGAATTGACGTCTGAATTGACGTCTAAATGAATAACTTTTAATAATACTCAGTCAAATTTCACACCAATCTCTTTAATAACTTTTGCAGTAATAAATCAAACTTCGCTAAGTTTACATTAATCAAACTCCGCCAAATTTACAGGGAAGTTGCCGTAATAACAGCCGATTTTGCCTACAAAACTACATGGAAAACGGTTGAGAATTGACGTCTGAATTGACGTCTAAATGAATAACTTTTAATAATAGTCAGTCAAATTTCACACCAATCTCAATAATAACTTTTGCAGTAATTAATCAAACTTCCCCAAATTTACAGGGAAGTTGCTGTAATACCAGCCGATGGTGCCTGCAAAACTACATGAAAAACAGTTGTGAATTGACGTCTGAATTGACGTCTAAATGAATAACTTTTAATAATACTCAATGAAATTTCACACCAATCTCTTTAATAATTTGTGCAGTAATAAATCAAACTTCGCTAAGTTTACATTAATCAAACTCCGCCAAATTTACAGGGAAGTTGCCGTAATAACAGCCGATTTTGCCTACAAAACTACATGGAAAACGGTTGAGAATTGACGTCTGAATTGACGTCTAAATGAATAACTTTTAATAATAGTCAGTCAAATTTCACACCAATCTCAATAATAACTTTTGCAGTAATTAATCAAACTTCGCCAAATTTACAGGGAAGTTGCCGTAATAACAGCCAATGTTGCCTGCAAAACTACATGGAAAACGGTTGAGAATTGACGTCTGAATTGACGTCTAAATGAGTAACTTTTAATAATACTCAATCAAATTTTACACCAATCTCATTAATAACTTCTGCAATAATTAAACAAACTTCGCCAAATTCACACGGAAGTTGCCGTAATACCAGCCGATGGAGCCTGCAAAACTACATCGAAAACGGTTGAGAGTTGACGTCTGAATTGACGTCTAAATGAATAACTTTTAATAATAGTCAATCAAATTTCACACAAAGCTCATTAATAACTTCTGCGATAATTAATCAAACTTCGCCAAATTTACACGGAAGTTGCCGTAATACCATCCGATGGTGCCTGCTAAACTACATCGAAAACGTTTGAGAATTGACGTCTGAATTGACGTCTAAATGAATAACTTTCAATAATACTCAATCAAATTTCAAACCAATCTCATTAATAACTTCTGCAGTAATTAATCAAACTTCGCCAAATTTACAGGGAAGTTGCCGTAATACCAGCCGATGGTGTCTGCAAAATTACATAGAAAACAGTTGAGAAGTGACGTCGGAATTGACGTTTAAATGAATAACTTTTAATAATACTCAATCAAATTTCACAACAATCTCTTTAATAATTTTTGCAGTAATAAATCAAACTTCGCAAAGTTTACATTAATCAAACTTCGCCAAATTTACAGGGAAGTTGCCGTAATAACAGCCGATGTTGCTTAGAAAACTACATGGGAAACGGTTGAGAATTGAAGTCTGAATTGACGTCTAAATGAATAAGTTTTAATAATACTCAATCAAATTTCACACCAATCTCATTAATAACTTTTGCAGTAATTAATCAAACTTTGCCAAATTTACAGGGAAATTGCCGTAATACCAGCCGATGGTGCCTGCAAAACTACATGGAAAACAGTTAAGAATTGACGTCTGAATTGACGTCTAAATGAGTAACTTTTAATAATACTCAATCAAATTTCACACCAATCTCATTAATAACTTTGCAGTAATTAATTAAACTTCGACAAATTTACAGGGCAGTTGCCGTAATACCAGCCGATGGTGCCTGCAAAATTAAATGGAAAACGGTTGAGTATTGACGTCTGAATTGACGTCTAAATGAATAACTTTTGATAATACTCAATCAAATTTCACACCAATCTCATCAATAACTTTTGCAGTAATTAATCAAACTTCGCCAAATTTACAGGGGAGTTGCCTTAATAACAGCCAATGTTGCCTGCAAAACTACATGGAAAACGGTTGAGAATTGACGTCTGAATTGACGTCTAAATGAATAACTTTTAATAATAGTCAATCAAATTTTACACCAAGCTCATTAATAACTTCTGCAATAATTAATCAATCTTCGCCAAATTTACACGGAAGTTGCCGTAATACCAGCCGATAGTGCCTGCAAAACTACATGGAAAACGGTGGAGAATTGACGTCTGAATTGACGTCTAAATAAATAACTTTTAATAATACTCAATCAAATTTCAAACCAATCTCATTAATAACTTTTGCAGTAGCTAATCAAACTACGCCAAATTTACAGGGAAGTTGCCGTAATACCAGCCGATGGTGCCTGCAAACCTACATGGAAAACAGTTAAGAATTGACGTCTGAATTGACGTCCAAATGAATAACTTTTAATAATACTCAATCAAATTTCACACCAATCTCTTTAATAATTTTTGCAGTAATAAATCAAACTTCGCAAAGTTTACATTAATCAAACTTCGGCAAATTTACAGGGAAGTTGCCGTAATAACAGCCGATGTTGCCTACAAAACTACATGGAAAACGGTTGAGAGTTGACGTCTGAATTGACGTCTAAATGAATAACTTTTAATAATACTCAATCAAATTTCACACCAAGCTCATTAAACACTTTTGCAGTAATTAATCAAACTTCGCCAAATTTACAGGGAAGTTGCCGTAATACTAGCCGATAGTGCCTGCAAAATTACATGGGAAACAGTTGAGAATTGACGTCTAAATTGACGTCTAAATGAATAACTTTTAATAATACTCAGTCAAAATTCACACCAATCTCTTTAATAACTTTTGCAGTAATTAATCAAACTTCCCCAAATTTACAGGGAAGTTGCTGTAATACCAGCCGATGGTGCCTGCAAAACTACATGAAAAACAGTTGTGAATTGACGTCTGAATTGACGTCTAAATGAATAACTTTTAATAATACTCAATGAAATTTCACACCAATCTCTTTAATAATTTGTGCAGTAATAAATCAAACTTCGCTAAGTTTACATTAATCAAACTCCGCCAAATTTACAGGGAAGTTGCCGTAATAACAGCCGATTTTGCCTACCAAACTACATGGAAAACGGTGGAGAATTGAAGTCTGAATTGACGTCTAAATGAATAACTTTTAATAATAGTCAGTCAAATTTCACACCAAGCTCATTAATAACTTCTGCAATACTTAATCAAACTTCGCCAAATTTACACGGAAGTTGCCGTAATACCAGCCGATGGTGCCTGAAAAACTACATCGAAAACGGTTGAGAATTGACGTCTGAATTGACGTCTAAATGAATAACTTTTAAAAATACTCAATCAAATTTCACACCAATCTCATTAATAATTTTTGCAGCAATCAATCAAACTTCGCCAAATTTACGGGGCAGTTGCCGTAATAATAGCCAATGTTGCCTGCAAAACTATATGGAAAACGGTTGAGAATTGACGTCTGAATTGACGTCTAAATGAATAACTTTTAATAATAGTCAATCAAATTTCACACCAATCTCATTAATAACTTTTACAGTAATTAATCAAACTTCGCCATATTTAAAGGGAAGTTGCCGTAATAACAGCCTATGTTGCCTGCAAAACTAGATGGAAAACGGTTGAGAATTGACGTCTGAATTGACGTCTAAATGAATAACTTTTAATAATACTCAATCAAATTTCACACCAATCTCATTAATAACTTTTGCAGTAATTAATCAAACTTTGCCAAATTTACAGGGAAGTTGCCGTAATAACAGCCAATGTTGCCTGCAAAACTACATGGAAAACGGTTGAGAATTGACGTCTGAATTGACGTCTAAATGAATAACTTTTAATAAAAGTCAATCAAATTTTACACCAAGCTCATTAATAACTTCTGCAATAATTAATCAAACTTCGCCAAATTTACACGGAAGTTGCCGTAATACCAGCCGATAGTGCCTGCAAAACTACATGAAAAACGGTTGAGAATTGACGTCTGAATTGACGTCTAAATGAATAACTTTTAATAATACTCAATCAAATTTCAAACCAATCGCATTAATAACTTTTGCAGTAAATAATCAAACTACGTCAAATTTACAGGGAAGTTGCCATAATACCATCCGATGGTGCCTGCAAAACTACATGAAAAACAGTTAAGAATTGACATCTGAATTGACGTCCAAATGAATAACTTTTAATAATACTCAATCAAATTTCACACCAATCTCATTAATAACTTTTGCAGTAATAAATCAAACTTCGCCAAATTTACAGGGCAGTTGCCGTAATACTAGCCGATGGTGCCTGCAAAATTACATGGAAAACGGTTGAGAGTTGACGTCTGAATTGACGTCTAAATGAATAACTTTTAATAATACTCAATCAAATTTCACACCAAGCTCATTAAACACTTTTGCAGTAATTAATCAAACTTCGCCAAATTTACAGGGAAGTTGCCGTAATACTAGCCGATAGTGCCTGCAAAATTACATGGAAAACAGTTGAGAATTGACGTCTGAATTGACGTCTAAATGAATAACTTTTAATAATACTCAATGAAATTTCACACCAATCTCTTTAATAATTTGTGCAGTAATAAATCAAACTTCGCTAAGTTTACATTAATCAAACTCCGCCAAATTTACAGGGAAGTTGCCGTAATAACAGCCGATTTTGCCTACCAAACTACATGGAAAACGGTGGAGAATTGAAGTCTGAATTGACGTCTAAATGAATAACTTTTAATAATAGTCAGTCAAATTTCACACCAAGCTCATTAATAACTTCTGCAATACTTAATCAAACTTCGCCAAATTTACACGGAAGTTGCCGTAATACCAGCCGATGGTGCCTGAAAAACTACATCGAAAACGGTTGAGAATTGACGTCTGAATTGACGTCTAAATGAATAACTTTTAAAAATACTCAATCAAATTTCACACCAATCTCATTAATAATTTTTGCAGCAATCAATCAAACTTCGCCAAATTTACGGGGCAGTTGCCGTAATAATAGCCAATGTTGCCTGCAAAACTATATGGAAAACGGTTGAGAATTGACGTCTGAATTGACGTCTAAATGAATAACTTTTAATAATAGTCAATCAAATTTCACACCAATCTCATTAATAACTTTTACAGTAATTAATCAAACTTCGCCATATTTAAAGGGAAGTTGCCGTAATAACAGCCTATGTTGCCTGCAAAACTAGATGGAAAACGGTTGAGAATTGACGTCTGAATTGACGTCTAAATGAATAACTTTTAATAATACTCAATCAAATTTCACACCAATCTCATTAATAACTTTTGCAGTAATTAATCAAACTTTGCCAAATTTACAGGGAAGTTGCCGTAATAACAGCCAATGTTGCCTGCAAAACTACATGGAAAACGGTTGAGAATTGACGTCTGAATTGACGTCTAAATGAATAACTTTTAATAAAAGTCAATCAAATTTTACACCAAGCTCATTAATAACTTCTGCAATAATTAATCAAACTTCGCCAAATTTACACGGAAGTTGCCGTAATACCAGCCAATGTTGCCTGCAAAACTAGATGGAAAACGGTTGAGAATTGACGTCTGAATTGACGTCTAAATGAATAACTTTTAATAATACTCAATCAAATTTCAAACCAATCGCATTAATAACTTTTGCAGTAAATAATCAAACTACGTCAAATTTACAGGGAAGTTGCCATAATACCATCCGATGGTGCCTGCAAAACTACATGAAAAACAGTTAAGAATTGACATCTGAATTGACGTCCAAATGAATAACTTTTAATAATACTCAATCAAATTTCACACCAATCTCATTAATAACTTTTGCAGTAATAAATCAAACTTCGCCAAATTTACAGGGCAGTTGCCGTAATACTAGCCGATGGTGCCTGCAAAATTACATGGAAAACGGTTGAGAGTTGACGTCTGAATTGACGTCTAAATGAATAACTTTTAATAATACTCAATCAAATTTCACACCAAGCTCATTAAACACTTTTGCAGTAATTAATCAAACTTCGCCAAATTTACAGGGAAGTTGCCGTAATACTAGCCGATAGTGCCTGCAAAATTACATGGAAAACAGTTGAGAATTGACGTCTGAATTGACGTCTAAATGAATAACTTTTAATAATAGTCAGTCAAATTCCACACCAAGCTCTTTAATAACTTTTGCAGTAATCAATCAAACTTCCCCAAATTTACAGGGAAGTTGCCGTAATACCAGCCGATGGTGCCTGCGAAACTACATGGAAAACAGTTGTGAATTGACGTCTGAATTGACGTCTAAATGAATAACTTTTAATAATACTCAATCAAATTTCACACCAATCTCTTTAATAATTTTTGCAGTAATAAATCAAACTTCGCAAAGTTTACATTAATCAAACTTCGGCAAATTTACAGGGAAGTTGCCGTAATAACAGCCGATGTTGCCTACAAAACTACATGGAAAACGGTTGAGAATTGACGGCTGAAATGACGTCTAAATGAATAACTTTTAATAATACTCAATCAAATTTCACACCAATCTCATTAATAATTTTTGCAGTAATTAATCAAACTTCGCCAAATTTGCGGGGCAGTTGCCGTAATAATAGCCAATGTTGCCTGCAAAACTATATGGAAAACGGTTTAGAATTGACGTCTGAATTGACGTCTAAATGAATAACTTTTAATAATAGTCAATCAAATTTCACACCAATCTCATTATTAACTTTTACAGTAATTAATCAAACTTCGCCATATTTAAAGGGAAGTTGCCGTAATAACAGCCTATGTTGCCTGCAAAACTACATGAAAAACGGTTGAGAATTGACGTCTGAATTGACGTCTAAATGAATAACTTTTAATGATACTCAATCAAATTTCACACCAATCTCATTAATAACTTTTGCAGTAATTAATCAAACTTTGCCAAATTTACAGGGAAGTTGCCGTAATAACAGCCAATGTTGCCTGCAAAACTACATGAAAAACAGTTAAGAATTGACGTCTGAATTGACGTCTAAATGAATAACTTTTAATAATACTCAATCAAATTTCACACCAATCTCATAATAACTTTTGCAGTAAGAAATCAAACTTCGCCAAATTTACACTTAAGTTGCCGTAATACCAGCCGATGGTGCCTGCAAACCTACATGGAATACAGTTAAGAATTGACGTCTGAATTGACGTCCAAATGAATAACTTTTAATAATACTCAATCAAATTTCACACCAATCTCATTAATAACTTTTGCAGTAGTAAATCAAACTTCGCCAAATTTACAGGGCAGTTGCCGTAATACTAGCCGATGGTGTCTGCAAAATTACGTGGAAAACGGTTGAGAGTTGACGTCTGAATTGACGTCTAAATGAATAACTTTTAATAATACTCAATCAAATTTCACACCAAGCTCATTAAACACTTTTGCAGTAATTAATCAAACTTCGCCAAATTTACAGGGAAGTTGCCGTAATACTAGCCGATAGTGCCTGCAAAATTACATGGGAAACAGTTGAGAATTGACGTCTAAATTGACGTCTAAATGAATAACTTTTAATAATACTCAGTCAAAATTCACACCAATCTCTTTAATAACTTTTGCAGTAATTAATCAAACTTCCCCAAATTTACAGGGAAGTTGCTGTAATCCCAGCCGATGGTGCCTGCAAAACTACATGAAAAACAGTTGTGAATTGACGTCTGAATTGACGTCTAAATGAATAACTTTTAATAATACTCAATGAAATTTCACACCAATCTCTTTAATAATTTGTGCAGTAATAAATCAAACTTCGCTAAGTTTACATTAATCAAACTCCGCCAAATTTACAGGGAAGTTGCCGTAATAACAGCCGATTTTGCTTACCAAACTACATGGATAACGGTGGAGAATTGAAGTCTGAATTGACGTCTAAATGAATAACTTTTAATAATAGTCAGTCAAATTTCACACCAAGCTCATTAATAACTTCTGCAATACTTAATCAAACTTCGCCAAATTTACACGGAAGTTGCCGTAATACCAGCCGATGGTGCCTGAACAACTACATCGTAAACGGTTGAGAATTGACGTCTGAATTGACGTCTAAATGAATAACTTTTAAAAATACTCAATCAAATTTCACACCAATCTCATTAATAATTTTTGCAGCAATTAATCTAACTTCGCCAAATTTACGGGGCAGTTGCCGTAATAATAGCCAATGTTGCCTGCAAAACTATATGGAAAACGGTTGAGAATTGACGTCTGAATTGACGTCTAAATGAATAACTTTTAATAATACTTAATCAAATTTCACACCAATCTCATTAATAACTTTTGCAGTAATTAATCAAACTTTGCCAAATTTACAGGGAAGTTGCCGTAATAACAGCCAATGTTGCCTGCAAAACTACATGGAAAACGGTTGAGAATTGACGTCTGAATTGACGTCTAAATGAATAACTTTTAATAAAAGTCAATCAAATTTTACACCAAGCTCATTAATAACTTCTGCAATAATAAATCAAACTTCGCCAAATTTACACGGAAGTTGCCGTAATACCAGCCGATAGTGCCTGCAAAACTACATGAAAAACGGTTGAGAATTGACGTCTGAATTGACGTCTAAATGAATAACTTTTAATAATACTCAATCAAATTTCAAACCAATCGCATTAATAACTTTTGCAGTAAATAATCAAACTACGTCAAATTTACAGGGAAGTTGCCATAATACCATCCGATGGTGCCTGCAAAACTACATGAAAAAAAGGTTAAGAATTGACATCTGAATTGACGTCCAAATGAATAACTTTTAATAATACTCAATCAAATTTCACACCAATCTCATTAATAACTTTTGCAGTAATAAATCAAACTTCGCCAAATTTACAGGGCAGTTGCCGTAATACTAGCCGATGGTGCCTGCAAAATTACATGGAAAACGGTTGAGAGTTGACGTCTGAATTGACGTCTAAATGAATAACTTTTAATAATACTCAATCAAATTTCACACCAAGCTCATTAAACACTTTTGCAGTAATTAATCAAACTTCGCCAAATTTACAGGGAAGTTGCCGTAATACTAGCCGATAGTGCCTGCAAAATTACATGGAAAACAGTTGAGAATTGACGTCTGAATTGACGTCTAAATGAATAACTTTTAATAATAGTCAGTCAAATTCCACACCAAGCTCTTTAATAACTTTTGCAGTAATCAATCAAACTTCCCCAAATTTACAGGGAAGTTGCCGTAATACCAGCCGATGGTGCCTGCGAAACTACATGGAAAACAGTTGTGAATTGACGTCTGAATTGACGTCTAAATGAATAACTTTTAATAATACTCAATCAAATTTCACACCAATCTCTTTAATAATTTTTGCAGTAATAAATCAAACTTCGCAAAGTTTACATTAATCAAACTTCGGCAAATTTACAGGGAAGTTGCCGTAATAACAGCCGATGTTGCCTACAAAACTACATGGAAAACGGTTGAGAATTGACGGCTGAATTGACGTCTAAATGAATAACTTTTAATAATACTCAATCAAATTTCACACCAATCTCATTAATAATTTTTGAAGTAATTAATCAAACTTCGCCAAATTTGCGGGGCAGTTGCCGTAATAATAGCCAATGTTGCCTGCAAAACTATATGGGAAACGGTTTAGAATTGACGTCTGAATTGACGTCTAAATGAATAACTTTTAATAATAGTCAATCAAATTTCACACCAATCTCATTATTAACTTTTACAGTAATTAATCAAACATCGCCATATTTAAAGGGAAGTTGCCGTAATAACAGCCTATGTTGCCTGCAAAACTACATGAAAAACGGTTGAGAATTGACGTCTGAATTGACGTCTAAATGAATAACTTTTAATGATACTCAATCAAATTTCACACCAATCTCATTAATAACTTTTGCAGTAATTAATCAAACTTTGCCAAATTTACATGGAAGTTGCCGTAATAACAGCCAATGTTGCCTGCAAAACTACATGAAAAACAGTTAAGAATTGACGTCTGAATTGACGTCTAAATGAATAACTTTTAATAATACTCAATCAAATTTCACACCAATCTCATTAATAACTTTTGCAGTAAGAAATCAAACTTCGCCAAATTTACAGGGCAGTTGCCGTAATACTAGCCGATGGTGCCTGCAAAATTACATGGAAAACGGTTGAGAGTTGACGTCTGAATTGACGTCTAAGTGAATAACTTTTTATAATACTCAATCAAATTTCACACCAAGCTCATTAAACACTTTTGCAGTAATTAATCAAACTTCGCCAAATTTACAGGGAAGTTGCCGTAATACTAGCCGATAGTGCCTGCAAAATTACATGGAAAACAGTTGAGAATTGACGTCTGAATTGACGTCTAAATGAATAACTTTTAATAATACTCAGTCAAGTTCCACACCAATCTCTTTAATAACTTTTGCAGTAATCAATCAAACTTCCCCAAATTTACAGGGAAGTTGCCGTAATACCAGCCGATGGTGCCTGCGAAACTACATGGAAAACAGTTGTGAATTGACGTCTGAATTGACGTCTAAATGAATAACTTTTAATAATACTCAATCAAATTTCACACCAATCTCTTTAATAATTTGTGCAGTAATAAATCAAACTTCGCTAAGTTTACATTAATCAAACTTCGCCAAATTTACAGGGAAGTTGCCGTAATTACAGCCGATTTTGCCTACAAAACTACATGGAAAACGGTTGAGAATTGACGTCTGAATTGACGTCTAAATGAATAACTTTTAATAATATTCAATGAAATTTCACACCAATCTCATTAATAACTTTTGCAGTAATTAATCAATCTTCTCCAAATTTACAGGGAAGTTGCCGTAACAACAGCCAATGTTGACTTCAAAACTACATGGAAAACGGTTCAGAATTGACGTCTAAATGAATAACTTTTAATAATAGTCAATCAAATTCCACTCCAAGCTCATTAATAACTTCTGCAATAATAAATCAAACTTTGCCAAATTTACACTTAAGTTGCCATAATACTAGCCGATGATGCCTGCAAAACTACATCGAAAACGGTTAAAAATTGACGTCTGAATTGACGTCTAAATGAATAACTTTTAATAATACTCAATCAAATTTCACACCAATCTCATCAATAACGTTTGCACTAATTAATCAAACTTCGCCAAATTTACAGGGCAGTTGCCGTAATACCAGCCGATGGTGCCTGCAAAATTACATGGAAAACGGTTGAGAATTGACGTCTGAATTGACGTCTAAATGAATAACTTTTAATAATACTCAATCAAATTTCACACCAATCTCATCAATAACTTTTGCAGTAATCAATCAAACTTCGCCAAATTTACAGGGAAGTTGCCGTAATACCAGCCGATTGTGTCTCCAAAATTACATGGAAAACAGTTGAGAAGTGACGTCTAAATTGACGTTTAAATGAATACGTTTTAATAACACTCAATCAAATTTCACAACAATATCTTTAATATTTTTTGCAGTAATAAATCAAACTTCGCAAAGCTTACATAAATCAAACTTCGCCAAATTTACAGGGAAGTTGCCGTAATAACAGCCGATGTTGCCTACACAACTACATGAAAAACGGTTGAGAATTGACGTCTGAATTGACGTCTAAATGAATAACTTTTAATAATACTCAATCAAATTTCACACCAATCTCATTAATAACTTTTGCAGTAATTTATCAAACTTCGCCAAATTTACAGGGAAGTTGCCATAATAACAGCCGATGATGCCTGCAAAACAACATGGGAAACAGTTAAGAATTCACGTCTGAATTGACGTCTAAATGAATATCGACCAAACATTACCAAATTTTCACGGCAGTCATAGATGTAGCTTCAGATGTTGTCTGCAAAATCACATGAGAAACGGTTTAGAATTGACGTCTCAATTGACTTCTAAAATAATAACTTTTGGGTTTATAAACCCCTTAATAACTGGTATTCTAGAAAAGCAATATTTTCTTATTCATTTTCAGCTGGGTATCATATCTTAAAAAAAAATGTATTGTGCTAATGTCGCTGTAGTGTTGAAAATTACTCTTTTACTCCTGGCGACCTACCCAGTTAGTCTAAACTGCCTGGTAACTTTTGGAATATTAGACCAAACATTACCAAATTTTCACGGCAGTCACAAATATAGCTGCAAATGTTTCCTACAAAATTACATGACAAACGGTTAAGAATTGAGGTCTCAATTGACTTCTAAATTAATAACTTTTGCAATAATCGATTAAATTTTACCAAACTTTCAGGAAAGTTGCCGTTCTACCTGCGGATACAGTTTGGAATATTACATGATAAACGGTTGATAATTGACTGAGATATCTCAGACTTTAATTAATGTTGGCTTATATTTAAACCATAATTTAGATGATGTGCTCTGGTTTATCTTCTGCCTTGGAGAGGAATAACACAGTGACTCAATACCCAGTGAAAGTGAGCGGTTTATAAACCCCCTTAATAACTGGTATTCTAGAAAAGCAATATTTTCTCATTCATTTTCAGCTAGGTATCATATCTTTTAAAAAAAAATGTTTTGTGCTAATGTCGCTGTAGTGTTGAAAATGACTTTTTTACTCCTGGCGACCTACCCAGTTAGTCTAAACTGCCTAGTAACTTTTGGAATATTCGACCAAACATTACCAAATTTTCACGGCTGTCACAAATATAGCTGCAAATGTTTCCTACAAAATTACATGACAAACGGTTAAGAATTGAGGTCTCAATTGACTTCTAAATTAATAACTTTTGCAATAACCGATTAAATTTTACCAAACTTTCAGGAAAGTTGCCGTACTACCTGCGGATACAGTTTGGAAAATTACATGATAAACGGTTGATAATTGACTGAGATATCTCAGACTTTAATTAATGTTGGCTTATATTTGAACCATAATTTAGATGATGTGCTCTGGTTTATCTTCTGCCTTGGAGAGGAATAACACAATGACTCAATACTCAGTGAAAGTGAGCGGTTTATAAACCCCCTTAAAAACTGTTATTCTTGAAAAGCAATATTTTCTCATTCATATTCACCTCGGTAAGATATCTTAAAAAAAAATGTATTGTGCTAATGTCGCTGTAGTGTTGAAAATTACTGTTTTACTCCTGGCGACCTACACAGTCAGTCTAAACTGCCTAGTAACTTTTGGAATAATTGACCAAACATTACCAAATTTTCTAGGCAGTCACAAATATAGCCTCAGATGTTGTCTGCAAAATCACATGACAAACGGTTAAGAATTGAGGTCTCAATTGACTTCTAAATTAATAACTTTTGCAATAATCGATTAAATTTTACCTAACTTTCAGTAAATTTGCCGTAGTACCTGCGGATACAGTTTAGAAAATTACATGAAAAACTGTTGATAATTGGCTGAGATATATCAGAATTTTAATTAATGTTGGCTTATATTTGAACCATAATTTAGATGATGTGCTCTGGTTTATCTTCTGCCTTGGAGAGGAATAACACAATGATACAATACCCAGTGAAAGTGAGCGGTTTAGAAACTGCCTTAATAACTGGTATTTTAGAAAAGCAATATTTTCTCTTCATTTTCAGCTAGGTATCATATCTAAAAAAAAAATGTATTGTGCTAAATGTCGCTGTAGTGTTGAAAATTACTCTTTTACTCCTGGCGACCTACCCAGTCAGTCCAAACTGCCTAGTAACTTTTGGAATAATCGACCAAACATTACCAAATTTCAGGACAGTCACAAATATAGCTTCTGATGTTGTCTGCAAAATCACATGACAAACGGTTGAGAATTGACGTCTCAATTGACTTCTAATTTAAAAACTTTTGCAATAATCGTTTAAATTTTACCTAACTTTCAGGAAAGTTGCCGTAGTACCTGCGGATACAGTTTGGAAAATTACATGATAAACGATTGATAATTGACTGAGATATCTCAGACTTTAATTAATGTTGGCTTATATTTGAACCATAATTTAGATGATGTGCTCTGGTTTATCTTCTGCCTTGGAGAGGAATAACAAAGTGACTCAATACCCAGTGAAAGTGAGCGGTTTATAAACCCCCTTAATAACTGGTATTCTAGAAAAGCAATATTTTCTCATTCATTTTCAGCTAGGTATCATATCTTTAAAAAAATGTATTGTGCTAATGTCGCTGTGGTGTTGAAAATTACTCATTTACTCCTGGCGACCTACCCAGTTAGTCTAAACTGCCTAGTAACTTTTGGAATATTCGACCAAACATTACCAAATTTTCACGGCAGTCACAAATATAGATGCAAATGTTTCCTACAAAATTACATGACAAACGGTTAAGAATTGAGGTCTCAATTGACTTCTAAATTAATAACTTTTGCAAGAATCGATTAAATTTTACCAAACTTTCAGGAAAGTTGCCGTACTACCTGTGGATACAGTTTGGAAAATTACATGATAAACGGTTGATCATTGACTGAGATATCTCAGACTTTAATTAATGTTGGTTTATATTTGAACCATAAATTACATGACAAACGGTTAAGAATTGAGGTCTCAATTGACTTCTAATTTAAAAACTTTTGCAATAATCGTTTAAATTTTACCTAACTTTCAGGAAAGTTGCCGTAGTACCTGCGGATACAGTTTGGAAAATTACATGAAAAACTGTTGATAATTGGCTGAGATATATCAGAATTTTAATTAATGTTGGCTTATATTTGAACCATAATTTAGATGATGTGCTCTGGTTTATCTTCTGCCTTGGAGAGGAATAACACAATGACTCAATACCCAGTGAAAGTGAGCGGTTTATAAACTCCCTTAATAACTGGTATTCTAGAAAAGCAATATTTTCTCATACATTTTCAGCTAGGTATCATATCTTAGAAAAAAAAATGTATTGTACTAATGTCGTTGTAGTATTGAAAATTACTCTTTTACTCCTGGCGACCTACCCAGTCAGTCTAAACTGCCTAGTAACTTTTGAAATAATCGACCAAACATTACGAAATTTTTCAGGGCAGTCACAAATATAGCTTCAGATGTTATCTGCAAAATCACATGACAAGCGGTTGAGAATTGACTTCTCAATTGACTTCTAAATTAATAACTTTTGCAATAATCGATTAAAATTTACCTAGCTTTCAAAAAAGTTGCCGTAGCACCTGCGGATACAGTTTGGAAAATTACATGATGAACGGTTGATAATTGACTGAGATATCTCAGACTTTAATTAATGTTGGCTTATATTTGAATCATAATTTAGATGATGTGCTCTGGTTTATCTTCTGACTTGGGGAGGAATAACACAGTGACTCAATACCTAGTGAAAGTGAGCGGTTTGTAAACCCCCTTAATAACTGGTATTCTAGAAAAGCAATATTTTCTCATTCATTTTCAGCTAGGTATCATATCTTGAAAAAAAATGTATTGTACTAAGGTCGCTGTAGTGTTGAAAATTACTCTTTTACTCCTGGCGACCTACCCAGTCAGTCTAAACTGCCTAGTAACTTAAGGAATAATCGACCAAACATTACCAAATTTTCTAGGCAGTCACAAATATAGCTTCACATGTTGTCTGCACAATCACATGACAAACAGTTGAGAATTGACATCTCAATTGACTTCTAAATTAAAAACTTTTGCAATAATCGATTAAATTTTACCAAACTTTCAGGAAAGTTGCCGTACTACCTGCGGATACAGTTTGGAAAATTACATGATAAACGGTTGATAATTGACTGAGATATCTCAGACTTTGATTAATGTTGGCTTATATTTGAACCATAATTTAGATGATGTGCTCTGGTTTATCTTCTGCCTTGGAGAGGAATAACCCAATGACTCAATACCCAGTGAAAGTGAGCGGTTTGTAAACCCCCTTAAAAACTGGTATTCTTGAAAAGCAATATTTTCTCATTCATATTCACCTAGGTAACATATCTTAAAAAAAAAAAATGTATTTTGCTAATGTCGCTGTAGTGTTGAAAATTACTCTTTTACTCCTGGCGACCTACCCAGTCAGTCTAAGCTGCCTAGTAACTTTTGGAATAATCTACCAAACATTACCAAATTTTTCATGTCAGTCACAAATATAGCTTCAGATGTTGTCTGCAAAATCACATGACAAACGGTTAAGAATTGACGTCTCAATTGATTTCTAAATTAATAACTTTTGCAATAATCGATTAAATTTTACCAAACTTTCAGCAAAGTTGCCGTACTACCTGCGGATACAGTTTGGAAAATTACATGAAAAACGGTTGATAATTGACTGAGATATCTCAGACTTTAATTAATGTTGGCTTATATTTGAACCTTAATTTAGATGATGTGCTCTGGTTTATCTTCTGCCTTGGAGAGGCATAACCCAATGACTCAATACCCAGTGAAAGTGAGCGGTTTATAAACTCCCTGAATAACTGGTATTCTAGAAAAGCAATATTTTCTCATTCATTTTCAGCTAGGTATCATATCTTAAAAAAAAAATGTATTGTGCTAATGTCGCTGTAGTGTTGAAAATTACTCTTTTACTCCTGGCGACCTACCCAGTCAGTCCAAACTGCCTAGTAACTTTTGGAATAATCGACCAAACATTACCAAATTTCAGGACAGTCACAAATATAGCTTCTGATGTTGTCTGCAAAATCACATGACAAACGGTTGAGAATTGACGTCTCAATTGACTTCTAATTTAAAAACTTTTGCAATAATCGTTTAAATTTTACCTAACTTTCAGGAAAGTTGCCGTAGTACCTGCGGATACAGTTTGGAAAATTACATGATAAACGATTGATAATTGACTGAGATATCTCAGACTTTAATTAATGTTGGCTTATATTTGAACCATAATTTAGATGATGTGCTCTGGTTTATCTTCTGCCTTGGAGAGGAATAACAAAGTGACTCAATACCCAGTGAAAGTGAGCGGTTTATAAACCCCCTTAATAACTGGTATTCTAGAAAAGCAATATTTTCTCATTCATTTTTAGCTAGGTATCATATCTTTAAAAAAAATGTATTGTGCTAATGTCGCTGTGGTGTTGAAAATTACTCATTTACTCCTGGCGACCTACCCAGTTAGTCTAAACTGCCTAGTAACTTTTGGAATATTTGACCAAACATTACCAAATTTTCACGGCAGTCACAAATATAGATGCAAATGTTTCCTACAAAATTACATGACAAACGGTTAAGAATTGACGTCTCAATTGATTTCTAAATTAATAACTTTTGCAATAATCGATTAAATTTTACCAAACTTTCAGCAAAGTTGCCGTACTACCTGCGGATACAGTTTGGAAAATTACATGATAAACGGTTGATCATTGACCGAGATATCTCAGACTTTAATTAATGTTGGCTTATATTTGAACCATAATTTAGATGATGTGCTCTGGTTTATCTTCTGCCTTGGAGAGGAATAACACAATGACTCAATACCCAGTGAAAGTGAGCGGTTTATAAACTCCCTTAATAACTGGTTTTCTAGAAAAGCAATATTTTCTCATACATTTTCAGCTAGGTATCATATCTTAGAAAAAAAAATGTATTGTACTAATGTCGTTGTAGTATTGAAAATTACTCTTTTACTCCTGGCGACCTACCCAGTCAGTCTAAACTGCCTAGTAACTTTTGAAATAATCGACCAAACATTACGAAATTTTTCAGGGCAGTCACAAATATAGCTTCAGATGTTATCTGCAAAATCACATGACAAGCGGTTGAGAATTGACTTCTCAATTGACTTCTAAATTAATAACTTTTGCAATAATCGATTAAAATTTACCTAGCTTTCAAAAAAGTTGCCGTAGCACCTGCGGATACAGTTTGGAAAATTACATGATGAACGGTTGATAATTGACTGAGATATCTCAGACTTTAATTAATGTTGGCTTATATTTGAACCATAATTTAGATGATGTGCTCTGGTTTATCTTCTGTCTTGGAGAGGAATAACCCAATGACTCAATACCCAGTGAAAGTGAGCGGTTTATAAACTCCCTTAATAACTGGTATTCTAGAAAAGCAATATTTTCTCATTCATTTTCAGCTAGGTATCATATCTTAAAAAAAAAATGTATTGTGCTAATGTCGCTGTAGTGTTGAAAATTACTCTTTTACTCCTGGTGACCTACCCAGTCAGTCTAAACTGCCTAGTAACTTTTGGAATAATCGACCAAACATTACCAAATTTTCTAGGCAGTCACAAATATAGCTTCACATGTTGTCTGCACAATCACATGACAAACGGTTAAGAATTGAGGTCTCAATTGACTTCTAAATTAATAACTTTTGCAATAATCGATTAAATTTTACTTAACTTTCAGTAAATTTGCCGTAGTACCTGCGGATACAGTTTAGAAAATTACATGAAAAACTGTTGATAATTGGCTGAGATATATCAGAATTTAATTAATGTTGGCTTATATTTGAACCATAATTTAGATGATGTGCTCTGGTTTATCTTCTGCCTTGGAGAGGAATAACACAATGATACCATACCCAGTGAAAGTGAGCGGTTTAGAAACTCCCTTAATAACTGGTATTTTAGAAAAACAATATTTTCTCTTCATTTTCAGCTAGGTATCATATCTTAAAAAAAAAAGTATTGTGCTAAATGTCGCTGTAGTGTTGAAAATTACTCTTTTACTCCTGGCGACCTACCCAGTCAGTCTAAACTGCCTAGTAACTTTTGGAATAATCGACCAAACATTACCAAATTTCAGGACAGTCACAAATATAGCCTCAGATGTTGTCTGCAAAATCACATGACAAACGGTTTAGAATTGAGGTCTCAATTGACTTTTAAATTAATAACTTTTGCAATAATCGATTAAATTTTACCAAACTTTCAGCAAAGTTGCCGTACTTCCTGCGGATACAGTTTGGAAAATTACATGAAAAACGGTTGTTAATTGACTGAGATATATCAGAATTTAATTAATGTTGGCTTATATTTGAACCATAATTTAGATGATGTGCTCTGGTTTATCTCCTGCCTTGGAGAGGAATAACACAGTGACTCAATACCCAGTGAAAGTGAGCGGTTTATAAACCCCCTTAATAACTGGTATTCTAGAAAAGCAATATTTTCTCATTCATTTTCAGCTAGGTATCATATCTTGAAAAAAAAAATGTATTGTGCTAATGTCGCTGTAGTGTTGAAAATTACTCTTTTACTCCTGGCGACCTACCCAGTCAGTCTAAACTGCCTAGTAACTTTTGGAATAATCGACCAAACATTACCAAATTTTCAAGGCAGTCACAAATATAGCTTCACATGTTGTCTGCACAATCACATGACAAACGGTTGAGAATTGACGTCTCAATTGACTTCTAATTTAAAAACTTTTGCAATAATCGATTAAATTTTACCTAACTTTCAGGAAAGTTGCCGTACTACCTGCGGATACAGTTTGGAAAATTACATGATAAACGGTTGATAATTGACTGAGATATCTCAGACTTTAATTAATGTTGGCTTATATTTGAACCATAATTTAGATGATGTGGTTTGGTTTATCTTCTGCCTTGCAGAGGAATAACACAATGACTCAATACCCAGTGAAAGTGAGCGGTTTATAAACCCCCTTAAAAACTGGTATTCTTGAAAAGCAATATTTTCTCATTCATATTCACCTAGGTAACATATCTTAAAAAAAAAAAAAAATGTATTGTGCTAATGTCGCTGTAGTGTTGAAAATTACTCTTTTACTCCTGGCGACCTACCCAGTCAGTCTAAGCTGTCTAGTAACTTTTGGAATAATCGACCAAACATTACCAAATTTTTCACGTCAGTCACAAATATAGCTTCAGATGTTGTCTGCAAAATCACATGACAAACGGTTAAGAATTGACGTCTCAATTGATTTCTAAATTAATAACTTTTGCAATAATCGATTAAATATTACCTAATTTCCAGTAAATTTGCCGTAGTACCTGCGGATACAGTTTAGAAAATTACATGAAAAACTGTTGATAATTGGCTGAGATATATCAGAATTTAATTAATGTTGGCTTATATTTGAACCATAATTTAGATGATGTGCTCTGGTTTATCTTCTGCCTTGGAGAGGAATAACACAATGATACAATACCCAGTGAAAGTGAGCGGTTTAGAAACTCCCTTAATAACTGGTATTTTAGAAAAACAATATTTTCTCTTCATTTTCAGCTAGGTATCATATCTTAAAAAAAAAGTATTGTGCTAAATGTCGCTGTAGTGTTGAAAATTACTCTTTTACTCCTGGCGACCTACCCAGTCAGTCTAAACTGCCTAGTAACTTTTGGAATAATCGACCAAACATTACCAAATTTCAGGACAGTCACAAATATAGCCTCAGATGTTGTTTGCACAATCACATGACAAACGGTTGAGAATTGACGTCTCAATTGACTTCTAATTTAAAAACTTTTGCAATAATCGATTAAATTTTACCTAACTTTCAGAAAAGTTACCGTAGTACCTGCGGATACAGTTTGGAAAATTACATGATAAACGGTTGGTAATTGACTGAGATATCTCAGACTTTAATTAATGTTGGCTTATATTTGAACCATAATTTAGATGATGTGCTCTGGTTTATCTTCTGCCTTGGAGAGGAATAACACAGTGACTCAATACCCAGTGAAAGTGAGCGGTTTATAAACCCCCTTAATAACTGGTATTCTAGAAAAGCAATATTTTCTCATTCATTTTCAGCTAGGTATCATATCTTTAAAAAAAATGTATTGTGCTAATGTCGCTGTGGTGTTGAAAATTATTCTTTTACTCCTGGCGACCTACCCAGTTAGTCTAAACTGCCTAGTAACTTTTGGAATATTCGACCAAACATTACCAAATTTTCACGGCAGTCACAAATATAGATGCAAATGTTTCCTACAAAATTACATGACAAACGGTTAAGAATTGAGGTCTCAATTAACTTCTAAATTAATAACTTTTGCAATAATCGATTAAATTTTACCAAACTTCAGGAAAGTTGCCGTACTTCCTGCGGATACAGTTTGGAAAATTACATGATAAACGGTTGATAATTGACTGAGATATCTCAGACTTTAATTAATGTTGGCTTATATTTGAACCATAATTTAGATGATGTGCTCTGGTTTATCTTCTGCCTTGGAGAGGAATAACACAGTGACTCAATACCCAGTGAAAGTGAGCGGTTTATAAACCCCCTTAATAACTGGTATTCTAGAAAAGCAATATTTTCTCATTCATTTTCAGCTAGGTATCATATCTTAAAAAAAAATGTATTGTGCTAATGTCGGTGTGGTGTTGGAAATTACTCTTTTACTCCTGGCGACCTACCCAGTTAGTCTAAACTGCCTAGTAACTTTTGGAATATTCGACCAAACATTACCAAATTTTCACGGCAGTCACAAATATAGATGCAAATGTTTCCTACAAAATTACATGACAAACGGTTAAGAATTGAGGTCTCAATTAACTTCTAAATTAATAACATTTGCAATAATCGATTACATTTTACCAAACTTTCAGGAAAGTTGCCGTACTTCCTGCGGATACAGTTTGGAAAATTACATGATAAACGGTTGATAATTGACTGAGATATCTCAGACTTTAATTAATGTTGGCTTATATTTGAACCATAATTTAGATGATGTGCTCTGGTTTATCTTCTGCCTTGGAGAGGAATAACACAGTGACTCAATACCCAGTGAAAGTGAGCGGTTTATAAACCCTCTTAATAACTGGTATTCTAGAAAAGCAATATTTTCTCATTCATTTTCAGCTAGGTATCATATCTTTAAAAAAAATGTATTGTGCTAATGTCGCTGTGGTGTTGAAAATTACTCTTTTACTCCTGGCGACCTACCCAGTTAGTCTAAACTGCCTAGTAACTTTTGGAATATTCGACCAAACATTACCAAATTTTCACGGCAGTCACAAATATAGATGCAAATGTTTCCTACAAAATTACATGACAAACGGTTAAGAATTGAGGTCTCAATAAACTTCTAAATTAATAACTTTTGCAATAATCGATTAAATTTTACCAAACTTTCAGGAAAGTTGCCGTACTTCCTGCGGATACAGTTTGGAAAATTACATGATAAACGGTTGATAATTGACTGAGATATCTCAGACTTTAATTAATGTTGGCTTATATTTGAACCATAATTTAGATGATGTGCTCTGGTTTATCTTCTGCCTTGGAGAGGAATAACACAGTGACTCAATACCCAGTGAAAGTGAGCGGTTTATAAACCCCCTTAATAACTGGTATTCTAGAAAAGCAATATTTTCTCATTCATTTTCAGCTAGGTATCATATCTTTAAAAAAAATGTATTGTGCTAATGTCGGTGTGGTGTTGGAAATTACTCTTTTACTCCTGGCGACCTACCCAGTTAGTCTAAACTGCCTAGTAACTTTTGGAATATTCGACCAAACATTACCAAATTTTCACGGCAGTCACAAATATAGATGCAAATGTTTCCTACAAAATTACATGACAAACGGTTAAGAATTGAGGTCTCAATTAACTTCTAAATTAATAACTTTTGCAATAATCGATTACATTTTACCAAACTTTCAGGAAAGTTGCCGTACTTCCTGCGGATACAGTTTGGAAAATTACATGATAAACGGTTGATAATTGACTGAGATATCTCAGACTTTAATTAATGTTGGCTTATATTTGAACCATAATTTAGATGATTTGCTCTGGTTTATCTTCTGCCTTGGAGAGAAATAACACAGTGACTCAATACCCAGTGAAAGTGAGCGGTTTATAAACCCTCTTAATAACTGGTATTCTAGAAAAGCAATATTTTCTCATTTATTTTCAGCTAGGTATCATATCTTTAAAAAAAAAATGTATTGTGCTAATGTCGCTGTAGTGTTGAAAATTACTCTTTTACTCCTGGCGACCTACCCAGTTAGTCTAAACTGCCTAGTAACTTTTGGAATATTCGACCAACCATTACCAAATTTTCACGGCAGTCACAAATATAGCTGGAAATGTTTCCTACAACATTACATGACAAACGGTTAAGAATTGAGGTCTCAATTGACTTCTAAATTAATAACTTTTGCAAGAATCGATTAAATGTTACCAAACTTTCAGGAAAGTTGCCGTACTACATGTGGATACAGTTTGGAAAATTACATGATAAACGGTTGATCATTGACTGAGATATCTCAGACTTTAATTAATGTTGGCTTATATTTGAACCATAATTTAGATGATGTGCTCTGGTTTATCTTCTGCCTTGGAGAGGAATAACACAATGACTCAATACCCAGTGAAAGTGAGCGGTTTATAAACTCCCTTAATAACTGGTATTCTAGAAAAGCAATATTTTCTCATACATTTTCAGCTAGGTATCATATCTTAGAAAAAAAATGTATTGTACTAATGTCGTTGTAGTATTGAAAATTACTCTTTTACTCCTGGCGACCTACCCAGTCAGTCTAAACTGCCTAGTAACTTTTGAAATAATCGACCAAACATTACAAAATTTTTCAGGGCAGTCACAAATATAGCTTCAGATGTTATCTGCAAAATCACATGACAAGCGGTTGAGAATTGACTTCTCAATTGTTTCTAACTTAATAACTTTTGCAATAATCGATTCAAATTTACCTAGCTTTCAAAAAAGTTGCCGTAGTACCTGCGGATACAGTTTGGAAAATTACATGATAAACGGTTGATAATTGACTGAGATATCTCAGACTTTAATTAATGTTGGCTTATATTTGAATCATAATTTAGATGATGTGTTCTGGTTTATCTTCTGACTTGGGGAGGAATAACACAGTGACTCAATACCTAGTGAAAGTGAGCGGTTTTTAAACCCCCTTAATAATTGGTATTCTAGAAAAGCAATATTTTCTAATTCATTTTCAGCTAGGTATCATATCTTGAAAAAAAATGTATTGTACTAATGTCGCTGTAGTGTTGAAAATTACTTTTTTACTCCTGGCGACCTACCCAGTCAGTCTAAACTGCCTAGTAACTTTTGGAATAATCGACCAAACATTACCAAATTTTCTAGGCAGTCACAAATATAGCTTCACATGTTGTCTGCACAATCACATGACAAACAGTTGAGAATTGACGTCTCAATTGACTTCTAAATTAAAAACTTTTGCAATAATCGATTAAATTTTACCAAACTTTCAGGAAAGTTGCCGTACTACCTGCGGATACAGTTTGGAAAATTACATGATAAACGGTTGATAATTGACTGAGATATATCAGACTTTAATTAATGTTGGCTTATATTTGAACCATAATTTAGATGATGTGCTCTGGTTTATCTTCTGCCTTGGAGAGGAATAACACAATGACTCAATACCCAGTGAAAGTGAGCGGTTTGTAAACCCCCTTAAAAACTGGTATTCTTGAAAAGCAATATTTTCTCATTCATATTCACCTAGGTAACATATCTTAAAAAAAAAAAAAAATGTATTTTGCTAATGTCGCTGTAGTGTTGAAAATTACTCTTTTACTCCTGGCGACCTACCCAGTCAGTCTAAGCTGCCTAGTAACTTTTGGAATAATCTACCAAACATTACCAAATTTTTCACGTCAGTCACAAATATAGCTTCAGATGTTGTCTGCAAAATCACATGACAAACGGTTAAGAATTGACGTCACAATTGATTTCTAAATTAATAACTTTTGCAATAATCGATTAAATTTTACCAAACTTCAGGAAAGTTGCCGTACTTCCTGCGGATACAGTTTGGAAAATTACATGATAAACGGTTGATAATTGACTGAGATATCTCAGACTTTAATTAATGTTGGCTTATATTTGAACCATAATTTAGATGATGTGCTCTGGTTTATCTTCTGCCTTGGAGAGGAATAACACAGTGACTCAATACCCAGTGAAAGTGAGCGGTTTATAAACCCCCTTAATAACTGGTATTCTAGAAAAGCAATATTTTCTCATTCATTTTCAGCTAGGTATCATATCTTAAAAAAAAATGTATTGTGCTAATGTCGGTGTGGTGTTGGAAATTACTCTTTTACTCCTGGCGACCTACCCAGTTAGTCTAAACTGCCTAGTAACTTTTGGAATATTCGACCAAACATTACCAAATTTTCACGGCAGTCACAAATATAGATGCAAATGTTTCCTACAAAATTACATGACAAACGGTTAAGAATTGAGGTCTCAATTAACTTCTAAATTAATAACTTTTGCAATAATCGATTACATTTTACCAAACTTTCAGGAAAGTTGCCGTACTTCCTGCGGATACAGTTTGGAAAATTACATGATAAACGGTTGATAATTGACTGAGATATCTCAGACTTTAATTAATGTTGGCTTATATTTGAACCATAATTTAGATGATGTGCTCTGGTTTATCTTCTGCCTTGGAGAGGAATAACACAGTGACTCAATACCCAGTGAAAGTGAGCGGTTTATAAACCCTCTTAATAACTGGTATTCTAGAAAAGCAATATTTTCTCATTCATTTTCAGCTAGGTATCATATCTTTAAAAAAAATGTATTGTGCTAATGTCGCTGTGGTGTTGAAAATTACTCTTTTACTCCTGGCGACCTACCCAGTTAGTCTAAACTGCCTAGTAACTTTTGGAATATTCGACCAAACATTACCAAATTTTCACGGCAGTCACAAATATAGATGCAAATGTTTCCTACAAAATTACATGACAAACGGTTAAGAATTGAGGTCTCAATAAACTTCTAAATTAATAACTTTTGCAATAATCGATTAAATTTTACCAAACTTTCAGGAAAGTTGCCGTACTTCCTGCGGATACAGTTTGGAAAATTACATGATAAACGGTTGATAATTGACTGAGATATCTCAGACTTTAATTAATGTTGGCTTATATTTGAACCATAATTTAGATGATGTGCTCTGGTTTATCTTCTGCCTTGGAGAGGAATAACACAGTGACTCAATACCCAGTGAAAGTGAGCGGTTTATAAACCCCCTTAATAACTGGTATTCTAGAAAAGCAATATTTTCTCATTCATTTTCAGCTAGGTATCATATCTTTAAAAAAAATGTATTGTGCTAATGTCGGTGTGGTGTTGGAAATTACTCTTTTACTCCTGGCGACCTACCCAGTTAGTCTAAACTGCCTAGTAACTTTTGGAATATTCGACCAAACATTACCAAATTTTCACGGCAGTCACAAATATAGATGCAAATGTTTCCTACAAAATTACATGACAAACGGTTAAGAATTGAGGTCTCAATTAACTTCTAAATTAATAACTTTTGCAATAATCGATTACATTTTACCAAACTTTCAGGAAAGTTGCCGTACTTCCTGCGGATACAGTTTGGAAAATTACATGATAAACGGTTGATAATTGACTGAGATATCTCAGACTTTAATTAATGTTGGCTTATATTTGAACCATAATTTAGATGATGTGCTCTGGTTTATCTTCTGCCCTGGAGAGGAATAACACAGTGACTCAATACCCAGTGAAAGTGAGCGGTTTATAAACCCTCTTAATAACTGGTATTCTAGAAAAGCAATATTTTCTCATTCATTTTCAGCTAGGTATCATATCTTTAAAAAAAATGTATTGTGCTAATGTCGCTGTGGTGTTGAAAATTACTCTTTTACTCCTGGCGACCTACCCAGTTAGTCTAAACTGCCTAGTAACTTTTGGAATATTCGACCAAACATTACCAAATTTTCACGGCAGTCACAAATATAGATGCAAATGTTTCCTACAAAATTACATGACAAACGGTTAAGAATTGAGGTCTCAATAAACTTCTAAATTAATAACTTTTGCAATAATCGATTAAATTTTACCAAACTTTCAGGAAAGTTGCCGTACTTCCTGCGGATACAGTTTGGAAAATTACATGATAAACGGTTGATAATTGACTGAGATATCTCAGACTTTAATTAATGTTGGCTTATATTTGAACCATAATTTAGATGATGTGCTCTGGTTTATCTTCTGCCTTGGAGAGGAATAACACAGTGACTCAATACCCAGTGAAAGTGAGCGGTTTATAAACCCCCTTAATAACTGGTATTCTAGAAAAGCAATATTTTCTCATTCATTTTCAGCTAGGTATCATATCTTTAAAAAAAATGTATTGTGCTAATGTCGGTGTGGTGTTGGAAATTACTCTTTTACTCCTGGCGACCTACCCAGTTAGTCTAAACTGCCTAGTAACTTTTGGAATATTCGACCAAACATTACCAAATTTTCACGGCAGTCACAAATATAGATGCAAATGTTTCCTACAAAATTACATGACAAACGGTTAAGAATTGAGGTCTCAATTAACTTCTAAATTAATAACTTTTGCAATAATCGATTACATTTTACCAAACTTTCAGGAAAGTTGCCGTACTTCCTGCGGATACAGTTTGGAAAATTACATGATAAACGGTTGATAATTGACTGAGATATCTCAGACTTTAATTAATGTTGGCTTATATTTGAACCATAATTTAGATGATTTGCTCTGGTTTATCTTCTGCCTTGGAGAGAAATAACACAGTGACTCAATACCCAGTGAAAGTGAGCGGTTTATAAACCCTCTTAATAACTGGTATTCTAGAAAAGCAATATTTTCTCATTTATTTTCAGCTAGGTATCATATCTTTAAAAAAAAAATGTATTGTGCTAATGTCGCTGTAGTGTTGAAAATTACTCTTTTACTCCTGGCGACCTACCCAGTTAGTCTAAACTGCCTAGTAACTTTTGGAATATTCGACCAACCATTACCAAATTTTCACGGCAGTCACAAATATAGCTGGAAATGTTTCCTACAACATTACATGACAAACGGTTAAGAATTGAGGTCTCAATTGACTTCTAAATTAATAACTTTTGCAAGAATCGATTAAATGTTACCAAACTTTCAGGAAAGTTGCCGTACTACCTGTGGATACAGTTTGGAAAATTACATGATAAACGGTTGATCATTGACTGAGATATCTCAGACTTTAATTAATGTTGGCTTATATTTGAACCATAATTTAGATGATGTGCTCTGGTTTATCTTCTGCCTTGGAGAGGAATAACACAATGACTCAATACCCAGTGAAAGTGAGCGGTTTATAAACTCCCTTAATAACTGGTATTCTAGAAAAGCAATATTTTCTCATACATTTTCAGCTAGGTATCATATCTTAGAAAAAAAAATGTATTGTACTAATGTCGTTGTAGTATTGAAAATTACTCTTTTACTCCTGGCGACCTACCCAGTCAGTCTAAACTGCCTAGTAACTTTTGAAATAATCGACCAAACATTACAAAATTTTTCAGGGCAGTCACAAATATAGCTTCAGATGTTATCTGCAAAATCACATGACAAGCGGTTGAGAATTGACTTCTCAATTGTTTCTAACTTAATAACTTTTGCAATAATCGATTCAAATTTACCTAGCTTTCAAAAAAGTTGCCGTAGTACCTGCGGATACAGTTTGGAAAATTACATGATAAACGGTTGATAATTGACTGAGATATCTCAGACTTTAATTAATGTTGGCTTATATTTGAATCATAATTTAGATGATGTGTTCTGGTTTATCTTCTGACTTGGGGAGGAATAACACAGTGACTCAATACCTAGTGAAAGTGAGCGGTTTTTAAACCCCCTTAATAATTGGTATTCTAGAAAAGCAATATTTTCTAATTCATTTTCAGCTAGGTATCATATCTTGAAAAAAAATGTATTGTACTAATGTCGCTGTAGTGTTGAAAATTACTTTTTTACTCCTGGCGACCTACCCAGTCAGTCTAAACTGCCTAGTAACTTTTGGAATAATCGACCAAACATTACCAAATTTTCTAGGCAGTCACAAATATAGCTTCACATGTTGTCTGCACAATCACATGACAAACAGTTGAGAATTGACGTCTCAATTGACTTCTAAATTAAAAACTTTTGCAATAATCGATTAAATTTTACCAAACTTTCAGGAAAGTTGCCGTACTACCTGCGGATACAGTTTGGAAAATTACATGATAAACGGTTGATAATTGACTGAGATATATCAGACTTTAATTAATGTTGGCTTATATTTGAACCATAATTTAGATGATGTGCTCTGGTTTATCTTCTGCCTTGGAGAGGAATAACACAATGACTCAATACCCAGTGAAAGTGAGCGGTTTGTAAACCCCCTTAAAAACTGGTATTCTTGAAAAGCAATATTTTCTCATTCATATTCACCTAGGTAACATATCTTAAAAAAAAAAAAAAATGTATTTTGCTAATGTCGCTGTAGTGTTGAAAATTACTCTTTTACTCCTGGCGACCTACCCAGTCAGTCTAAGCTGCCTAGTAACTTTTGGAATAATCTACCAAACATTACCAAATTTTTCACGTCAGTCACAAATATAGCTTCAGATGTTGTCTGCAAAATCACATGACAAACGGTTAAGAATTGACGTCACAATTGATTTCTAAATTAATAACTTTTGCAATAATCGATTAAATTTTACCAAACTTCAGGAAAGTTGCCGTACTTCCTGCGGATACAGTTTGGAAAATTACATGATAAACGGTTGATAATTGACTGAGATATCTCAGACTTTAATTAATGTTGGCTTATATTTGAACCATAATTTAGATGATGTGCTCTGGTTTATCTTCTGCCTTGGAGAGGAATAACACAGTGACTCAATACCCAGTGAAAGTGAGCGGTTTATAAACCCCCTTAATAACTGGTATTCTAGAAAAGCAATATTTTCTCATTCATTTTCAGCTAGGTATCATATCTTAAAAAAAAATGTATTGTGCTAATGTCGGTGTGGTGTTGGAAATTACTCTTTTACTCCTGGCGACCTACCCAGTTAGTCTAAACTGCCTAGTAACTTTTGGAATATTCGACCAAACATTACCAAATTTTCACGGCAGTCACAAATATAGATGCAAATGTTTCCTACAAAATTACATGACAAACGGTTAAGAATTGAGGTCTCAATTAACTTCTAAATTAATAACTTTTGCAATAATCGATTACATTTTACCAAACTTTCAGGAAAGTTGCCGTACTTCCTGCGGATACAGTTTGGAAAATTACATGATAAACGGTTGATAATTGACTGAGATATCTCAGACTTTAATTAATGTTGGCTTATATTTGAACCATAATTTAGATGATGTGCTCTGGTTTATCTTCTGCCTTGGAGAGGAATAACACAGTGACTCAATACCCAGTGAAAGTGAGCGGTTTATAAACCCTCTTAATAACTGGTATTCTAGAAAAGCAATATTTTCTCATTCATTTTCAGCTAGGTATCATATCTTTAAAAAAAATGTATTGTGCTAATGTCGCTGTGGTGTTGAAAATTACTCTTTTACTCCTGGCGACCTACCCAGTTAGTCTAAACTGCCTAGTAACTTTTGGAATATTCGACCAAACATTACCAAATTTTCACGGCAGTCACAAATATAGATGCAAATGTTTCCTACAAAATTACATGACAAACGGTTAAGAATTGAGGTCTCAATAAACTTCTAAATTAATAACTTTTGCAATAATCGATTAAATTTTACCAAACTTTCAGGAAAGTTGCCGTACTTCCTGCGGATACAGTTTGGAAAATTACATGATAAACGGTTGATAATTGACTGAGATATCTCAGACTTTAATTAATGTTGGCTTATATTTGAACCATAATTTAGATGATGTGCTCTGGTTTATCTTCTGCCTTGGAGAGGAATAACACAGTGACTCAATACCCAGTGAAAGTGAGCGGTTTATAAACCCCCTTAATAACTGGTATTCTAGAAAAGCAATATTTTCTCATTCATTTTCAGCTAGGTATCATATCTTTAAAAAAAATGTATTGTGCTAATGTCGGTGTGGTGTTGGAAATTACTCTTTTACTCCTGGCGACCTACCCAGTTAGTCTAAACTGCCTAGTAACTTTTGGAATATTTGACCAAACATTACCAAATTTTCACGGCAGTCACAAATATAGATGCAAATGTTTCCTACAAAATTACATGACAAACGGTTAAGAATTGAGGTCTCAATTAACTTCTAAATTAATAACTTTTGCAATAATCGATTACATTTTACCAAACTTTCAGGAAAGTTGCCGTACTTCCTGCGGATACAGTTTGGAAAATTACATGATAAACGGTTGATAATTGACTGAGATATCTCAGACTTTAATTAATGTTGGCTTATATTTGAACCATAATTTAGATGATTTGCTCTGGTTTATCTTCTGCCTTGGAGAGAAATAACACAGTGACTCAATACCCAGTGAAAGTGAGCGGTTTATAAACCCTCTTAATAACTGGTATTCTAGAAAAGCAATATTTTCTCATTTATTTTCAGCTAGGTATCATATCTTTAAAAAAAAAATGTATTGTGCTAATGTCGCTGTAGTGTTGAAAATTACTCTTTTACTCCTGGCGACCTACCCAGTTAGTCTAAACTGCCTAGTAACTTTTGGAATATTCGACCAACCATTACCAAATTTTCACGGCAGTCACAAATATAGCTGGAAATGTTTCCTACAACATTACATGACAAACGGTTAAGAATTGAGGTCTCAATTGACTTCTAAATTAATAACTTTTGCAAGAATCGATTAAATGTTACCAAACTTTCAGGAAAGTTGCCGTACTACCTGTGGATACAGTTTGGAAAATTACATGATAAACGGTTGATCATTGACTGAGATATCTCAGACTTTAATTAATGTTGGCTTATATTTGAACCATAATTTAGATGATGTGCTCTGGTTTATCTTCTGCCTTGGAGAGGAATAACACAATGACTCAATACCCAGTGAAAGTGAGCGGTTTATAAACTCCCTTAATAACTGGTATTCTAGAAAAGCAATATTTTCTCATACATTTTCAGCTAGGTATCATATCTTAGAAAAAAAAATGTATTGTACTAATGTCGTTGTAGTATTGAAAATTACTCTTTTACTCCTGGCGACCTACCCAGTCAGTCTAAACTGCCTAGTAACTTTTGAAATAATCGACCAAACATTACGAAATTTTTCAGGGCAGTCACAAATATAGCTTCAGATGTTATCTGCAAAATCACATGACAAGCGGTTGAGAATTGACTTCTCAATTGTTTCTAACTTAATAACTTTTGCAATAATCGATTCAAATTTACCTAGCTTTCAAAAAAGTTGCCGTAGTACCTGCGGATACAGTTTGGAAAATTACATGATAAACGGTTGATAATTGACTGAGATATCTCAGACTTTAATTAATGTTGGCTTATATTTGAATCATAATTTAGATGATGTGTTCTGGTTTATCTTCTGACTTGGGGAGGAATAACACAGTGACTCAATACCTAGTGAAAGTGAGCGGTTTTTAAACCCCCTTAATAATTGGTATTCTAGAAAAGCAATATTTTCTCATTCATTTTCAGCTAGGTATCATATCTTGAAAAAAATGTATTGTACTAATGTCGCTGTAGTGTTGAAAATTACTTTTTTACTCCTGGCGACCTACCCAGTCAGTCTAAACTGCCTAGTAACTTTTGGAATAATCGACCAAACATTACCAAATTTTCTAGGCAGTCACAAATATAGCTTCACATGTTGTCTGCACAATCACATGACAAACAGTTGAGAATTGACGTCTCAATTGACTTCTAAATTAAAAACTTTTGCAATAATCGATTAAATTTTACCAAACTTTCAGGAAAGTTGCCGTACTACCTGCGGATACAGTTTGGAAAATTACATGATAAACGGTTGATAATTGACTGAGATATATCAGACTTTAATTAATGTTGGCTTATATTTGAACCATAATTTAGATGATGTGCTCTGGTTTATCTTCTGCCTTGGAGAGGAATAACACAATGACTCAATACCCAGTGAAAGTGAGCGGTTTGTAAACCCCCTTAAAAACTGGTATTCTTGAAAAGCAATATTTTCTCATTCATATTCACCTAGGTAACATATCTTAAAAAAAAAAAAAAATGTATTTTGCTAATGTCGCTGTAGTGTTGAAAATTACTCTTTTACTCCTGGCGACCTACCCAGTCAGTCTAAGCTGCCTAGTAACTTTTGGAATAATCTACCAAACATTACCAAATTTTTCACGTCAGTCACAAATATAGCTTCAGATGTTGTCTGCAAAATCACATGACAAACGGTTAAGAATTGACGTCACAATTGATTTCTAAATTAATAACTTTTGCAATAATCGATTAAATTTTACCAAACTTTCAGCAAAGTTGCCGTACTACCTGCGGATACAGTTTGGAAAATTACATGAAAAACGGTTGATAATTGACTGAGATATCTCAGACTTTAATTAATGTTGGCTTATATTTGAACCATAATTTAGATGATGTGCTCTGGTTTATCTTCTGCCTTGGAGAGGAATAACCCTATGACTCAATACCCAGTGAAAGTGAGCGGTTTATAAACCCTCTTAATAACTGGTATTCTAGAAAAGCAATATTTTCTCATTCATTTTCAGCTAGGTATCATATCTTTAAAAAAAAAATGTATTGTGCTAATGTCGCTGTAGTGTTGAAAATTACTCTTTTACTCCTGGCGACCTACCCAGTTAGTCTAAACTGCCTAGTAACTTTTGGAATATTCGACCAACCATTACCAAATTTTCACGGCAGTCACAAATATAGCTGGAAATGTTTCCTACAACATTACATGACAAACGGTTAAGAATTGAGGTCTCAATTGACTTCTAAATTAATAACTTTTGCAAGAATCGATTAAATGTTACCAAACTTTCAGGAAAGTTGCCGTACTACCTGTGGATACAGTTTGGAAAATTACATGATAAACGGTTGATCATTGACTGAGATATCTCAGACTTTAATTAATGTTGGCTTATATTTGAACCATAATTTAGATGATGTGCTCTGGTTCATCCTCTGCCTTGGAGAGGAATAACACAATGACTCAATACCCAGTGAAAGTGAGCGGTTTATAAGCTCCCTTAATAACTGGTATTCTAGAAAAGCAATATTTTCTCATACATTTTCAGCTAGGTATCATATCTTAGAAAAAAAAATGTATTGTACTAATGTCGTTGTAGTATTGAAAATTACTCTTTTACTCCTGGCGACCTACCCAGTCAGTCTAAACTGCCTAGTAACTTTTGAAATAATCGACCAAACATTACGAAATTGTTCAGGGCAGTCACAAATATAGCTTCAGATGTTATCTGCAAAATCACATGACAAGCGGTTGAGAATTGACTTCTCAATTGACTTCTAACTTAATAACTTTTGCAATAATCGATTCAAATTTACCTAGCTTTCAAAAAAGTTGCCGTAGTACCTGCGGATACAGTTTGGAAAATTACATATTAAACGGTTGATAATTGACTGAGATATCTCAGACTTTAATTAATGTTGGCTTATATTTTAATCATAATTTAGATGATGTGCTCTGGTTTATCTTCTGACTTGGGGAGGAATAACACAGTGACTCAATACCTAGTGAAAGTGAGCGGTTTTTAAACCCCCTTAATAACTGGTATTCTAGAAAAGCAATATTTTCTCATTCATTTTCAGCTAGGTATCATATCTTGAAAAAAAATGTATTGTACTAATGTCGCTGTAGTGTTGAAAATTACTCTTTTACTCCTGGCGACCTACCCAGTCAGTCTAAACTGTCTAGTAACTTTTGGAATAATCGACCAAACATTACCAAATTTTCTAGGCAGTCACAAATATAGCTTCACATGTTGTCTGCACAATCACGTGACAAACAGTTGAGAATTGACGTCTCAATTGACTTCTAAATTAAAAACTTTTGCAATAATCGATTAAATTTTACCAAACTTTCAGGAAAGTTGCCGTACTACCTGCGGATACAGTTTGGAAAATTACATGATAAACGGTTGATAATTGACTGAGATATCTCAGACTTTAATTAATGTTGGCTTATATTTGAACCATAATTTAGATGATGTGCTCTGGTTTATCTTCTGCCTTGGAGAGGAATAACACAATGACTCAATACCCAGTGAAAGTGAGCGGTTTGTAAACCCCCTTAAAAACTGGTATTCTTGAAAAGCAATATTTTCTCATTCATATTCACCTAGGTAACATATCTTAAAAAAAAAATGTATTTTGCTAATGTCGCTGTAGTGTTGAAAATTACTCTTTTACTCCTGGCGACCTACCCAGTCAGTCTAAGCTGCCTAGTAACTTTTGGAATAATCTACCAAACATTACCAAATTTTTCACGTCAGTCACAAATATAGCTTCAGATGTTGTCTGCAAAATCACATGACAAGCGGTTAAGAATTGACGTCTCAATTGATTTCTAAATTAATAACTTTTGCAATAATCGATTAAATTTTACCAAACTTCCAGCAAAGTTGCCGTACTACCTGCGGATACAGTTTGGAAAATTACATGAAAAACGGTTGATAATTGACTGAGATATCTCAGACTTTAATTAATGTTGGCTTATATTTGAACCATAATTTAGATGATGTGCTCTGGTTTATCTTCTGCCTTGGAGAGGAATAACCCAATGACTCAATACCCAGTGAAAGTGAGCGGTTTATAAACCCTCTTAATAACTGGTATTCTAGAAAAGCAATATTTTCTCCTTCATTTTCAGCTAGGTATCATATCTTAAAAAAAAATGTATTGTGCTAATGTCGCTGAAGTGTTGAAAATTACTCTTTTACTCCTGGCGACCTACCCAGTCAGTCTAAACTGCCTAGTAACTTTTGGAATAATCGACCAAACATTACTTAGTTTTCTAGGCAGTCACAAATATAGCCTCAGATGTTGTCTGCAAAATCACATGACAAACGGTTAAGAATTGAGGTCCCAATTGACTTCTAAATTAATAACTTTTGCAATAAGCGATTAAATTTTACCTAACTTTCAGTAAATTTGCCGTAGTACCTGCGGATACAGTTTAGAAAATTACATGAAAAACTGTTGATAATTGGCTGAGATATATCAGAATTTAATTAATGTTGGCTTATATTTGAACCATAATTTAGATGATGTGCTCTGGTTTATCTTCTGCCTTGGAGAGGAATAACACAATGATACAATACCCAGTGAAAGTGAGCGGTTTAGAAACTCCCTTAATAACTGGTATTTTAGAAAAGCAAAATTTTCTCTTCATTTTCAGCTAGGTATCATATCTTAAAAAAAAAAGTATTGTGCTAAATGTCGCTGTAGTGTTGAAAATTACTCTTTTACTCCTGGCGACCTACCCAGTCAGTCCAAACTGCCTAGTAACTTTTGGAATAATCGACCAAACATTACCAAATTTCAGGACAGTCACAAATATAGCTTCTGATGTTGTCTGCAAAATCACATGACAAACGGTTGAGAATTGACGTCTCAATTGACTTCTAATTTAAAAACTTTTGCAATAATCGATTAAATTTTACCTAACTTTCAGAAAAGTTACCGTAGTACATGCGGATACAGTTTGGAAAATTACATGATAAACGGTCGATAATTGACTGAGATATCTCAGACTTTAATTAATGTTGGCTTATATTTGAACCATAATTTAGATGATGTGCTCTGGTTTATCTTCTGCCTTGGAGAGGAATAACACAGTGACTCAATACCCAGTGAACGTGAGCGGTTTATAAACCCCCTTAATAACTGGTATTCTAGAAAAGCAATATTTTCTCATTCATTTTCAGCTAGGTATCATATCTTTAAAAGAAAAATGTATTGTGCTAATGTCGCTGTAGTGTTGAAAATTACTCTTTTACTCCTGGTGACCTACCCAGTTAGTCTAAACTGCCTAGTAACTTTTGGAATATTCGACCAAACATTACCAAATTTTCACGGCAGTCACAAATATAGCTGCAAATGTTTCCTACAAAATTACTTGACAAACGGTTAAGAATTGAGGTCTCAATTGACTTCTAAACTAATAACTTTTGCAATAATGGATTAAATTTAACCAAACTTTCAGGCAAGTTGCCGTACTACCTGCGGATACAGTTTGGAAAATTACATGATAAACGGTTGATAATTGACTGAGATATCTCAGACTTTAATTAATGTTGGCTTATATTTGAACCATAATTTAGATGATGTGCTCTGGTTTATCTTCTGCCTTGGAGAGGAATAACACAGTGACTCAATACCCAGTGAAAGTGAGCGGTTTATAAACCTCCTTAATAACTGGTTTTCTAGAAAAGCAATATTTTCTCATTTATTTTCAGCTAGGTATCATATCTTTAAAAAAAAAAATGTTTTGTGCGAATGTCGCTGTAGTGTTGAAAATTACTCTTTTACTCCTGGCGACCTACCCAGTTAGTGTAAACGGCCTAGTAACTTTTGGAATATTCGACCAAACATTACCAAATTTTCACGGCAGTCACAAATATACCTGCAAATGTTTCCTACAAAATTACATGACAAACGGTTAAGAATCGAGGTCTTAATTGACTTTTAAATTAATAACTTTTGCAATAATCGATTAAATTTTACCAAACTTCCCGGAAAGTTGCCGTACTACCTGCGGATACAGTTTGGAAAATTACATGATAAACGGTTGATAATTGACTGAGATATCTCAGACTTTAATGTTGGCTTATTTTTGAACCATAATTTAGATGATGTGCTCTGGTTTATCTTCTGCCTTGGAGAGAAATAACACAGTGACTCAATACCCAGTGAAAGTGAGCGGTTTATAAACCCCCTTAATAACTGGTATTCTAGAAAAGCAATATTTTCTCATTCATTTTCAGCTAGGTATCATATCTTGAAAAAAAAAATGTATTGTGCTAATGTCGCTGTAGTGTTGAAAATTACTCTTTTACTCCTGGTGACCGACCCAGTCAGTCTAAACTGCCTAGTAACTTTTGGAATAATCGACCAAACATTACCAAATTTTCTAGGCAGTCACAAATATAGCTTCACATGTTGACTGCACAATCACATGACAAACGGTTGAGAATTGACGTCTCAATTGACTTCTAAATTAAAAACTTTTGCAATAATCGATTAAATTTTACCAAACTTTCAGGAAAGTTGCCGTACTACCTGCGGATACAGTTTGGAAAATTACATGATAAACGGTTGATAATTGACTGAGATATCTCAGACGTTAATTAATGTTGGCTTATATTTGAACCATAATTTAGATGATGTGCTCTGGTTTATCTTCTGCCTTGGAGAGGAATAACACAATGACTCAATACCCAGTGAAAGTGAGCAGTTTATAAACTCCCTTAATAACTGGTATTCTAGAAAAGCAATATTTTCTCATACATTTTAAGCTAGGTATCATATCTTAGAAAAAAAAATGTATTGTACTAATGTCGTTGTAGCATTGAAAATTACTCTTTAACTCCTGGCGACTTACCCAGTCAGTCTAAACTGCCTAGTAACTTTTGAAATAATCGACCAAACATTACGAAATTTTTCAGGGCAGTCACAAATATAGCTTCAGATTTTATCTGCAAAATCACATGACAAGCGGATGAGAATTGACGTCTCAATTGACTTCTAAATTAATAACTTTTGCAATAATCGATTAAAATTTACCTAGCTTTCAAAAAAGTTGCAGTAGTACCTGCGGATACAGTTTGGAAAATTACATGATAAACGGTTGATAATTGACTGAGATATCTCAGACTTTAATTAATGTTGGCTTATATTTGAATCATAATTTAGATGATGTGCTCTGGTTTATATTCTCACTTGGGGGAGGAATAACACAGTGACTCAATACCTAGTGAAAGTGAGCGGTTTATAAACCCCCTTAATAACTGGTATTCTAGAAAAGCTATATTTTCTCATTCATTTTCAGCTAGGTATCATATCTTGAAAAAAAAATGTATTGTGCTAATGTCGCTGTAGTGTTGAAAATTACTCTTTTACTCCTGGCGACCTACCCAGTCAGTCTAAACTGCCTAGTAACTTTTGGAATAATCGACCAAACATTACCAAATTTTCTAGGCAGTCACAAATATAGCTTCACATGTTGTCTGCACAATCACATGACAAACGGTTGAGCAATGACGTCTCAATTGACTTCTAAATTAATAACTTTTGCAATAATCGATTAAATTTTACCTAACTTTCAGTAAATTTGCCGTTGTACCTGCGGATACAGTTTGGAAAATTACATAAAAAACGGTTGATAATTGGTTGAGATTTATCAGAATTTAATTAATGTTGGCTTATATTTGAACCATAATTCAGATGATGTGCTCTGGTTTATCTTCTGCCTTGGAGAGGAATAACACAGTGACTCAATACCCAGTGAAAGTGAGCGGTTTATAAACCCCCTTAATAACTGGTATTTTAGAAAAGCAATATTTTCTCATTCATATTCACCTAGGTAACATATCTTAAAAAAAATATATATATATTGTGCTTAAGTCGCTGTAGTGTTGAAAATTACTCTTTTACTCCTGGCGACCTACCCAGTCAGTCTAAACTGCCTAGTAACTTTTGGAATAATTGACCAATCATTACCAAATTTTCACGTCAGTCACAAATATAGCTTCAAATGTTGTCTGCAAAATCACATCACAAACGGTTGAGAATTGACGTCTCAATTGACTTCTAAATTAAAACTTTTGTAATAATCGATTAAATTTTACCTAACTTTCAGAAAAGTTGCCGTAGTACCTGCGGATACAGTTTGGAAATTTACATGATAAACAGTTGATAATTGACTGAGATATCTCAGACTTTAATTAATGTTGGCTTATATTTGAACCATTATTTAGATGATGTGCTCTGGTTTATCTTCTGCCTTGGCGGGGGGGGGGGGGATAACACAGTGATTCAATACCCAGTGAAAGTGAGCGGTTTATAAACCCCCTTAATAACTGGTATTCTAGAAAAGCAATATTTTCTCATTCATTTTCAGCTAGGTATCATATCTTAAAAAAAAAATGTATTGTGCTAATGTCGCTGTAGTGTTGAAAATTATTCTTTTACTCCTGGCGACCTACCCAGTCAGTCTAAACTGCCTAGTAACTTTTGGAATAATCGACCAAACATTACCTAATTTTCTAGGCAGTCACAAATATAGCCTCAGATGTTGTCTGCAAAATCACATGACAAACGGTTAAGAATTGAGGTCCCAATTGACTTCTAAATTAATAACTTTTGCAATAATCGATTAAATTTTACCTAACTTTCAGTAAATTTGCCGTAGTACCTGCGGATACAGTTTAGAAAATTACATGAAAAACTGTTGATAATTGGCTGAGATATATCAGAATTTAATTAATGTTGGCTTATATTTGAACCATAATTTAGATGATGTGCTCTGGTTTATCTTCAGCCTTGCAGAGGAATAACACAATGACTCAATACCCAGTGAAAGTGAGCAGTTTATAAACTCCCTTAATAACTGGTATTCTAGAAAAGCAATATTTTCTCATACATTTTAAGCTAGGTATCATATCTTAGAAAAAAAAATGTATTGTACTAATGTCGTTGTAGCATTGAAAATTACTCTTTAACTCCTGGCGACTTACCCAGTCAGTCCAAACTGCCTAGTAACTTTTGAAATAATCGACCAAACATTACGAAATTTTTCAGGGCAGTCACAAATATAGCTTCAGATTTTATCTGCAAAATCACATGACAAGCGGATGAGAATTGACGTCTCAATTGACTTCTAAATTAATAACTTTTGCAATAATCGATTAAAATTTACCTAGCTTTCAAAAAAGTTGCAGTAGTACCTGCGGATACAGTTTGGAAAATTACATGATAAACGGTTGATAATTGACTGAGATATCTCAGACTTTAATTAATGTTGGCTTATATTTGAATCATAATTTAGATGATGTGCTCTGGTTTATATTCTCACTTGGGGGAGGAATAACACAGTGACTCAATACCTAGTGAAAGTGAGCGGTTTATAAACCCCCTTAATAACTGGTATTCTAGAAAAGCTATATTTTCTCATTCATTTTCAGCTAGGTATCATATCTTGAAAAAAAAATGTATTGTGCTAATGTCGCTGTAGTGTTGAAAATTACTCTTTTACTCCTGGCGACCTACCCAGTCAGTCTAAACTGCCTAGTAACTTTTGGAATAATCGACCAAACATTACCAAATTTTCTAGGCAGTCACAAATATAGCTTCACATGTTGTCTGCACAATCACATGACAAACGGTTGAGCAATGACGTCTCAATTGGCTTCTAAATTAATAACTTTTGCAATAATCGATTAAATTTTACCTAACTTTCAGTAAATTTGCCGTTGTACCTGCGGATACAGTTTGGAAAATTACATAAAAAACGGTTGATAATTGGTTGAGATTTATCAGAATTTAATTAATGTTGGCTTATATTTGAACCATAATTCAGATGATGTGCTCTGGTTTATCTTCTGCCTTGGAGAGGAATAACACAGTGACTCAATACCCAGTGAAAGTGAGCGGTTTATAAACCCCCTGATTAACTGGTATTTTAGAAAAGCAATATTTTCTCTTTCATATTCACCTAGGTAACATATCTTAAAAAAAATATATATATATTGTGCTTAAGTCGCTGTAGTGTTGAAAATTACTCTTTTACTCCTGGCGACCTACCCAGTCAGTCTAAACTGCCTAGTAACTTTTGGAATAATTGACCAATCATTACCAAATTTTCACGTCAGTCACAAATATAGCTTCATATGTTGTCTGCAAAATCACATGACAAACGGTTGAGAATTGACGTCTCAATTGACTTCTAAATTAAAACTTTTGTAATAATCGATTAAATTTTACCTAACTTTCAGAAAAGTTGCCGTAGTACCTGCGGATACAGTTTGGAAATTTACATGATAAACAGTTGATAATTGACTGAGATATCTCAGACTTTAATTAATGTTGGCTTATATTTGAACCATTATTTAGATGATGTGCTCTGGTTTATCTTCTGCCTTGGCGGGGGGGGGGGGGATAACACAGTGATTCAATACCCAGGGAAAGTGAGCGGTTTATAAACCCCCTTAATAACTGGTATTCTAGAAAAGCAATATTTTCTCATTCATTTTCAGCTAGGTATCATATCTTAAAAAAAAAAATGTATTGTGCTAATGTCGCTGTAGTGTTGAAAATTATTCTTTTACTCCTGGCGACCTACCCAGTCAGTCTAAACTGCCTAGTAACTTTTGGAATAATCGACCAAACATTACCTAATTTTCTAGGCAGTCACAAATATAGCCTCAGATGTTGTCTGCAAAATCACATGACAAACGGTTAAGAATGGAGGTCCCAATTGACTTCTAAATTAATAACTTTTGCAATAATCGATTAAATTTTACCTAACTTTCAGTAAATTTGCCGTAGTACCTGCGGATACAGTTTAGAAAATTACATGAAAAACTGTTGATAATTGGCTGAGATATATCAGAATTTAATTAATGTTGGCTTATATTTGAACCATAATTTAGATGATGTGCTCTGGTTTATCTTCAGCCTTGCAGAGGAATAACACAATGACTCAATACCCAGTGAAAGTGAGCGGTTTATAAACTCCCTTAATAACTGGTATTCTAGAAAATCAATATTTTCTCATTCATTTTCAGCTAGGTATCATATCTTTAAAAAAAAAATAATAAAAAAAAAAATGTCATGTGCTAATGTCGCTGTAGTGTTGAAAATTACTCTTTTACTCCTGGCGACCTCTCCAGTCAGTCTAAACTGCCTAGTTACTTTTGGAATAATCGACCAAACATTACCAAATTTTCACGGCAGTCACAAATATAGCTTCAAGTGTTGCCTACAAAATTATATGACAAACGGTTAGGAATTGATGTCTCAATTGACTTCTAAATTAATAACTTTTGCAATAATCTATTAAATTTTACCAAACTTCCAGCAAAGTTGCCGTACCACCTGCGGATACAGTTTGGAAAATTAAATTATAAACGGTTGATAATTGACTGAGATATCTCAGACTTTAATTAATGTTGGCTTATATTTGAACCATAATTTAGATGATGTGCTCTGGTTTATCTTCTGCCTTGGAGAGGAATAACACAATGACTCAATACCCAGTGAAAGTGAGCGGTTTATAAACTCCCTTAATAACTGTTATACTAGAAAAGCAATATTTTCTCATTCATTTTCAGCTAGGTATCATATCTTAAAAAAAAAAAAAAAATGTCATGTGCTAATGTCGCTGTAGTGTTGAAAATTACTCTTTTACTCCTGGCGACCTCCCCAGTCAGTCTAAACTGCCTAGTTACTTTTGGAATAATAGACCAAACATTACCAAATTTTCTGGGCAGTCACAATTATAGCTTCAGATGTTGTCTGTAAAATCACATGACAAACGGTTGAGAATTGACGTCTCAATTGACTTCTAAATTAATAACTTTTGCAATAAGCGATTAAATTTTACCTAACTTTCAGGAAAGTTGCCGTGGTACCTGCGGATACAGTTGGGAAAATTACATGATAAACGGTTGATAATTGACTGAGATATCTCAGACTTTAATTAATGTTGGCTTATATTTGAACCATAATTTAGATGATGTGCTCTGGTTTATCTTCTGCCTTGGAGAGGAATAACACAATGACTCAGTACCCAGTGAAAGTGAGCGGTTTATAAACTCCCTTAATAACTGATTTCTGGAAAAGCAATATTTTCTCATTCATTTTCAGCTAGGTATCATATCTTAAAAAAAAAAATGTATTGTGCTAATGTCGCTGTAGTGTTGAAAATTACTCTTTTACTCCTTGCGACCTACCCAGCCAGTCTAAACTGACTGGTAACTTTTGGCATAATCGACCAAACATTACCAAATTTTCAGGGCATTCACAATTATAGCTTCAGATGTTGTCTGCAAAATCACATGACAAACGGTTGAGAATTGACGTCTCAATTGACTTCTAAATTAATAACTTTTGCAATAATCGATTACATTTTACCTAACTTTCAGGAAAGTTGCCGTAGAACCTGCGAATATAATTTGGAAAATTACATGATAAACGGTTGATAATTGACTGAGATATCTCATACTTTAATTAATGTTGGCTTATATTTGAACCATAATTTAGATGATGTGCTCTGGTTTATCTTCTGCCTTGGAGAGGAATAACACAATGACTCAGTACCCAGTGAAAGTGAGCGGTTTATAAACTCCCTTAATAACTGATTTCTAGAAAAGCAATATTTTCTCATTTATTTTCAACTAGGTATCATATCTTAAAAAAAAATATATATTGTGCTAATGTCGCTGTAGTGTTGAAAATTACTCTTTTACTCCTGGCGACCTCCCCAGTCAGTCTAAACTGCCTAGTAACTTTTAGAATAATAGACCAAACTTTACCAAATTTTCAGGGCAGTCACAATTATAGATTCAGATGTTGTCTGCGAAATCACATGACAAACGGTTGAGAATTGGCGTCTCAATTGACTTCTAAATTAATAACTTTTGCAATAATCGATTAAATTTTACCTAACTTTCAGGACAGTTGCCGTAGTACCTGTGGATACAGTTTGGAAAATTACATGATAAACGGTTGATAATTGACTGAGATATATCAGACTTTAATTAATGTTGGCTTATATTTGAACCATAATTTAGATGATGTGCTCTGGTTTATCTTCAGCCTTGCAGAGGAATAACACAATGACTCAATACCCAGTGAAAGTGAGCGGCTTATAAACTTCCTTAATAACTGGTATTCTAGAAAAGCAATATTTTCTCATTCATTTTCAGCTAGGTATCATATCTTAAAAAAAAAAATGTATTGTGCTAATGTCGCTGTAGTGTTGAAAATTACTCTTTTACTCCTTGCGACCTACCCAGCCAGTCTAAACTGACTAGTAACTTTTGGCATAATCGACCAAACATTACCAAATTTTCAGGGCAGTCACAATTTTTGCTTCAGATGTTGTCTGCAGAATCACATGACAAACGGTTGAGAATTGACGTCTCAATTGACTTCTAAATTAATAACTTTTGTAATAATCGATTAAATTTTACCTAACTTTCAGGAAAGTTGCCGTAGTACCTGCGGATACAGTTTGGAAAATTACATGATAAACGGTTGATAATTGACTGAGATATCTCAGACTTTAATTAATGTCGGCTTATATTTGAACCATAATTTAGCTGATGTGCTCTGGTTTATCTTCTGCCTGGGAGAGGAATAACACAATGACTCAATACCCAGTGAAAGTGAGCGTTTTATAAACTCCCTTAATAACTGATATCTAGAAAAGCAATATTTTCTCATTCATTTTCAGCTAGGTATCATATCTTAAATAAAAAAAAAAAAAAAAAATGTATTGTGCTAATGTCGCTGTAGTGTTGAAAATTACTCTTTTACTCCATGCGACCTATTCAGTCAGTCTAAACTGCCTAGTAACTTCTGGAATAATCCACCAAACTTTACCAAATTTTCACGGCAGTCACAAATATAGCTTCAGATCTTGTCTGCAAAATCACATGAAAAACGGTTGAGAATTCACGTCTCAATTGACCTCTAAATTAAAAACTTTTGCAATAATCGATTAAATTTTACCAAACTTTCAGAAAATTTGCCGTAGTACCTGCGGATACAGTTTGGAAAATTACATGAAAAACGGTTGATAATTGACTGAGATATCTCAGACTTTAATTAATGTTGGCTTATATTTGAACCATAATTTAGATGATGTGCTCTGGTTTATCTTCTGCCTTGGAGAGGCATAACACAATGACTCAATACCCAGTGAAAGTGAGCGGTTTATAAACTCCCTTAATAACTGGTATTTTAGAAAAGCAATATTTTCTAATTCATTTTCAGCAAGGTATCATATCTTAAAAAAAAAGGTATTGTGCTAATGTCGCTGTAGTGTTGAAAACTACTCTTTTACTCCTGGCAACCTACGCAGTCAGTTTAAACTGCCTAGTAACTATTGGAATAATCGACCAAACATTACCAAATTTTAAGGGCAGTCACACATATAGCTTCAGATGTTGTCTGCAAAATCACATGAAAAACGGTTGAGAATTGACGTCTCAATTGACTTCTAAATTAATAACTTTAGCAATAATCGATAAAATTGTACCTAACTTTCAGGAAATTCGCCGTAGTAACTGCAGATACAGTTTGGAAAATTACATGAAAAACAGTTTTTAATTGACTGAGATATCTCAGACTTTAATTAATGTTGGCTTATATTTGAACCATAATTTAGATGATGTACTCTGTTTTATCTTCTGCCTTGGGGAGGAATAACACAATGACTCAATACCCAGTGAAAGTGAGCGGTTAATAAACTCCTTTAATAACTGGTATTTTAGAAAAGCGATATTTTACAATTCATTTTCAGCTAGGTATCATATCTTAAAAAAAAATGTATTGTGCTAATGTCGCTGTAGTGTTGAAAATTACTCTTTTACTCCTGGCGACCTACCCAGTCAGTCTAAACTGCCTAGTAACTTTTGGAATAATCGACCAAACATTACCAAATTTTCACGGCAGTCACAAATATAGCTTCAGATCTTGTCTACAAAATCACATGACAAACGGTTGAGAATTGACGTCTCAATTGACTTCTAAATTAATAACTTTTGCAATAATCGATTAAATTTTACCTAACTTACAGGAAATTTGCCGTAGTACCTGCAGATACAGTTTGGAAAATTACATGAAAAACGGTTGATAATTGACTGAGATATCTCAGACTTTAATTACTGTTGGCTTATATTTGAACCATAATTTAGATGATGTGCTCTGGTTTATCTTCTGCCTTGGAGAGAAATAACAAAATGAGTCAATACCCAGTGAAAGTGAGCGTTTTATAAACCCCTTAATAACTGGTTTTCTAGAAAAGCAATATTTTCTCATTCATTTTCAGCTAGGTATCTTATCTTTAAAAAAAAAAAAATGTATTGTGCTAATGTCGCTGTAGTGTTGAAAATTACTCTTTTACTCCTTGCGACCTACCCAGTCAGTCTAAACTGACTAGTAACTTTTGGCATAATCGACCAAACCTTAACAAATTTTCAGGGCAGTCACAATTTTTGCTTCAGATGTTGTCTGCAGAATCACATGACAAACGGTTGAGAATTGACGTCTCAATTGACTTCTAAATTAATAACTTTTGCAATAATCGATTAAATTTTACCTAACTTTCAGGAAAGTTGCCGTAGTACCTGCGGATACAGTTTGGAAAATTACATGATAAACGGTTGATAATTGACTGAGATATCTCAGACTTTAATTAATGTCGGCTTATATTTGAACCATAATTTAGCTGATGTGCTCTGGTTTATCTTCTGCCTGGGAGAGGAATAACACAATGACTCAATACCCAGTGAAAGTGAGCGTTTTATAAACTCCCTTAATAACTGATAACTAGAAAAGCAATATTTTCTCATTCATTTTCAGCTAGGTATCATATCTTAAAAAAAATTTAAAAAATAAAAATGTATTGTGCTAATGTCGCTGTAGTGTTGAAAATTACTCTTTTACTCCTTGCGACCTACCCAGTCACTATAAACTGACTAGTAACTTTTGGCATAATCGACCAAACATTACCAAATTTTCAGGGCAGTCACAATTATAGCTTTAGATGTTGTCTGCAAAATCACAGGACAAACGGTTGAGAATTGACCTCTCAATTGACTTCTAAATTAATAACTTTTGCAATAATCGATTAAATTTTACCTAACTTTCAGAAAAGTTGCCGTTGTACCTGCAGATACAGTTTGGGAAATTACATGATAAACGGTTGATAATTGATTGAGATATCTCAGACTTTAATTAATGTTGGCTTATATTTGAACCATAATTTAGATGATGTGCTCTGGTTTATCTTCTGCCTTGGAGAGAAATAACAAAATGAGTCAATACCCAGTGAAAGTGAGCGTTTTATAAACCCCTTAATAACTGGTTTTCTAGAAAAGCAATATTTTCTTATTCATTTTCAGCTAGGTATCTTATCTTAAAAAAAAAAAAATGTATTGTGCTAATGTCGCTGTAGTGTTGAAAATTACTCTTTTACTCCTGGCGACCTCCCCAGTCAGTCTAAACTGCCTAGTAACTTTTAGAATAATCGACCAAACATTACCAAATTTTCAGGGCAGTCACAATTATAGCTTCAGATGTTATCTGCAAAATCACATGACAAACGGTTGAGAATTGACGTCTCAATTGACTTCTATATTAATAACTTTTGCAATAATCGATTAAATTTTACCTAACTTTCAGGAAAGTTGCTGTAGTACCTGCGGATACAGTTTTAAAAATTACATGATAAACGTTTGATAATTGACCGAGATATCTCACACTTTAATTAATGTTGGCTTATATTTGAACCATAATTTAGATGATGTGTTCTGGTTTATCTTCTGCCTTGGAGAGGAATAACACAATGACTCAATACCCAGTGAAAGTGAGCGTTTTATAAACCCCCTTAATAACTGGTATTCTAGAAAAGCAATATTTTCTCATTCATTTTCAGCTAGGTATCATGTCTTTAAAAAAAAATGTATTGTGCTAATGTCGCTGTAGTGTTGAAAATTACTCTTTTACTCCTTGCGACCTACCCAGTCAGTCTAAACTGCCTAGTAACTTTTGGAATAATAGACCAAACATTACCCAAATTTTCAGGGCAGTCACAATTATAGCTTCAGATGTTGTCTGCAAAATCACATGACAAACGGCTGAGAATTGACGTCTCAATTGACTTCTAAATTAATAACTTTTGCAATAATCGATTAAATTTTACCTAACTTTCAGGAAAGTTGCCGTAGTACCTGCGGATATAATTTGGAAAATTACATGATAAACGGTTGATAATTGACTGAGATATCTCAGACTTTAATTAATGCTGGCTTATATTTGAACCATAATTTAGATGATGTGCTCTGGTTTATCTTCTGCCTTGGAGAGGCATAACACAATGATTCAATACCCAGTGAAAGTGAGCGGTTTATAAACTCCCTTAATAACTGGTATTTTAGAAAAGCAATATTTTCTAATTCATTTTCAGCAAGGTATATATGTCTTTATTCACCTCCATATTGAAGTACATGTGTTATACATGGTATACAGTAAAGACAATACAAATACAATTCTACATAGTATTATAACCGATAAATAAATAATTAATTGCGTAGCTAATTTTAATTTAAAATGTTAATAAATCTTCTTTTTCTATTTGACATTACATAAATGCGTCAGAACTTCTATTGAAAAACTTACCAAATACACACATTATTAACATTATGTACAGAGGGTGAAACATTGCAGCATGTGTTTATAAAAGTACAAACGAAAAAGTACAGCCGAAATTGGCACAAGGCTGGTACACCGCCTGAAACCACCCAGCCGGCACAATACGTTGGTCCCATCTCGATTCAATGCTGCTCCAGCGTCTACGACGTTGGCCCAAGATCAGATCAACACAGGGCCAACGCACTGGGCCGGCCGGGGTGGGTCCAACTCTAATCGCAAAATGGCTCAAATTCGTATGATTACTGTGACATTTCAAGGTATTGTGAACAGCTCGTGGAAAATCACAGTCGATCTAAATTCGCCTTGAACTTGGTGTACATTGTGGCGAGAAAAGTGATAATGTCCTCATATATAACCTGCCACTCTGTAATGTAAGGACAATTCAATCCGCTCAATAACATAATCATTTTCTCATTGTCACAAAGCGAGCCTAACGACTCAGCCAGGGGACCGGGCATAGACTGAGTAGCGGCGGCCCAGCTGACACTTCTAAGAGGTTCAAGACTCGCACAGCTCAACAACGCGTGAGCAACAGTTAATCTGTCATAATAATCGCACAGAGAGCATATTTGTAAATGTCGGACATTATCACCTGAAAAACTATAAAAGATACATCCGCTACCGATTAAAATCCTAGCAACAGTTTTACATTTACTTAAAAAAGCCTGATTACGTTTTCCAACCTTCCAAATCCATAAACAGTTCACAGATTTCACACATTTGTTAAACAAATATAAACTTGTGTACATTATGCGGGACATATTCCAACGCGCAATATGCTGTTGACTTACAGAGTTATAAACACATTTTTTCCAACGTGTAGATGACATAGGAGTTGCACTAAAAAATAATTCATTGTACACGATATCCAGTAGATTATATTTCTTACAAGTTTTATATAAAACAGCAATGGGTCCCTCATATGTAGAAATATCTTTATCTATATACATTTGCATAAAAACATGAACAGTCAATTTACGGGCTATGGAGCGAGGTTCAGCACAAATAACCTGTGTACATAGCATAACCGTTTTATGTCAATGTGTGACTCAATACTCAGCCATCCAAGTGAAGCAGTGACCGCTAGACATGAGCTGTGATTTGGCAGACTCTGTAGGGCGCGTGCTGCCCATACATATGGGGTATCATATCTTAAAAAAAAAAAAGGTGTTGTGCTAATGTCGCTGTAGTGTTGAAAATTACTCTTTTACTCCTGGCAACCTACGCAGTCAGTTTAAACTGCCTAGTAACTTTTGGAATAATCGACCAAACATTACCAAATTTTCAGGGCAGTCACACATATAGCTTCAGATGTTGTCTGCAAAATCACGTGACAAACGGTTGAGAATTGACGTCTCAATTGACTTCTAAATTAATAACTTTAGCAATAATCGATAAAATTGTACCTAACTTTCAGGAAATTCGCCGTAGTACCTGCAGATACAGTTTGGAAAATTACATGAAAAACGGTTTTTAATTGACTGAGATATCTCAGACTTTAATTAATGTTGGCTTATATTTGAACCATAATTTAGATGATGTACTCTGTTTTATCTTCTGCCTTGGGGAGGAATAACACAATGACTCAATACCCAGTGAAAGTGAGCGGATTATAAACTCCCTTAATAACTGGTATTTCAGAAAAGCAATATTTTACAATTCATTTTCAGCTAGGTATCATATCTTAAAAAAAAATGTATTGTGCTAATGTCGCTGTAGTGTTGAAAATTACTCTTTTACTCCTGGCGACCTACCCAGTCAGTCTAAACTGCCAAGTAACTTTTGGAATAATCGACCAAACATTACCAAATTTTCACGGCAGTCACAAATATAGCTTCAGATCTTGTCTACAAAATCACATGACAAACGGTTGAGAATTGACGTCTCAATTGACTTCTAAATTAATAACTTTTGCAATAATCGATTAAATTTTACCTAACTTACAGGAAATTTGCCGTAGTACCTGCAGATACAGTTTGGAAAATTACATGAAAAACGGTTGACAATTGACTGAGATATCTCAGACTTTAATTACTGTTGGCTTATATTTGAACCATAATTTAGATGATGTGCTCTGGTTTATCTTCTGCCTCGGATAGGAATAACACAATGACTCAATACCCAGTGAAAGTGAGCGGTTTATAAACTCCCTTAATAACTGGTATTCTAGAAAAGCAATATTTTCTAATTCATTTTCAGCTAGGTATCATATCTTTAAAAAAAAAATGTATTGTGCTAATGTCGCTGTAGTGTTGAAAATTACTATTTTACTCCTGGCGACCTACCCAGTCAGTCTAAACTGCCTAGTAACTTTTGGAATAATCGACCAAACATTACCAAATTTTCACGGCAGTCACAAATATAGCTTCAGATCTTGTCTGCAAAATCACATGACAAACGGTTGAGAATTGACGTCTTAATTGACTTCTAAATTAATAACTTTTGCAATAATCGATTAAATATTACCTAACTTTCATGAAATTTGCCGTAGTACCTGCAGATACAGTTTGGAAAATTACATGAAAAACGCTTGATTATTGACTGAGATATCTCAGACTTTAATTAATGTTGGCTTATATTTGAACCATAATTTGGATGATGTGCTCTGGTTTATCTTCTGCCTTGGAGAGAAATAACACAATGACTCAATACCCAGTGAAAGTGAGCGGTTTATAAACTCCCTTAATAACTGTTTTAGAAAAGCAATATTTTCTAATTAATTTTCAGCTAGGTGTCATATCTTAAAAAAAAAATGTATTGTGCTAATGTCGCTGTAGTGTTGAAAATTACTCTTTTACTCCAGGCGACCTATTCAGTCAGTCTAAACTGCCTAGTAACTTCTGGAATAATCCACCAAACTTTACCAAATTTTCACGGCAGTCACAAATATAGCTTCAAATCTTGTCTGCAAAATCACATGACAAACGGTTGAGAATTCACGTCTCAATTGACCTCTAAATTAATAACTTTTGCAATAATCGATTAAATTTTACCAACCTTTCAGAAAATTTGCCGTAGTACCTGCGGATACAGTTTGGAAAATTACATGAAAAACGGTTGATAATTGACTGAGATATCTCAGACTTTAATTAATGTTGGCTTATATTTGAACCATAATTTAGATGATGTGCTCTGGTTTATCTTCTGCCTTGGAGAGGCATAACACAATGACTCAATACCCAGTGAAAGTGAGCGGTTTATAAACTCCCTTAATAACTGGTATTTTAGAAAAGCAATATTTTCTAATTCATTTTCAGCAAGGTATCATATCATAAAAAAAAAAGGTATTGTGCTAATGTCGCTGTAGTGTTGAAAATTACTCTTTCACTCCTGGCAACCTACGCAGTCAGTTTAAACTGCCTAGTAACTTTTGGAATAATCGACCAAACATTACCAAATTTTAAGGACAGTCACACATATAGCTTCAGATGTTGTCTGCAAAATCACATGAAAAACGGTTGAGAATTGACGTCTCAATTGACTTCTAAATTAATAACTTTAGCAATAATCGATAAAATTGTACCTAACTTTCAGGAAATTCGCCGTAGTACCTGCAGATACAGTTTGGAAAATTACATGAAAAACGGTTTTTAATTGACTGAGATATCTCAGACTTTAATTAATGTTGGCTTATATTTGAACCATAATTTAGATGATGTACTCTGTTTTATCTTCTGCCTTGGAGAGAAATAACACAATGACTCAATACCCAGTGAAAGTGAGCGGTTTATAAACTCCCTTAATAACTGTTTTAGAAAAGCAATATTTTCTAATTAATTTTCAGCTAGGTATCATATCTTAAAAAAAAAAAATGTATTGTGCTAATGTCGCTGTAGTGTTGAAAATTACTCTTTTACTCCAGGCGACCTATTCAGTCAGTCTAAACTGCCTAGTAACTTTTGGAATAATCGACCAAACTTTACCAAATTTTCACGGCAGTCACAAATATAGCGTCAGATCTTGTCTGCAAAATCACATGACAAACGGTTGAGAATTCACGTCTCAATTGACCTCTAAATTAATAACTTTTGCAATAATCGATTAAATTTTAGCAAACTTTCAGAAAATTTGCCGTAGTACCTGCGGATACAGTTCGGAAAATTACATGAAAAACGGTTGATAATTGACTGAGATATCTCAGACTTTAATTAATGTTGGCTTATATTTGAACCATGATTTAGATGATGTGCTCTGGTTTATCTTCTGCCTTGGAGAGGAATAACACAATGACTCAATATCCAGTGCAAGTGAGCGGTTTACAAACTCCCTTAATAACTGGTATTTTAGAAAAGCAATATTTTCTCATTCATTTTCAGCTAGGTATCATATCTTAAAAAAAAAAAAAATGTATTGTGCTAATGTCGCTGTAGTGTTGAAAATTACTCTTTTACTCCTGGCGACCTACCTAGTCAGTCTAAACTGCCTAGTAACTTTTGGAATAATCGACCAAACTTTACCAAATTTTCACGGCAGTCACAAATATAGCTTCAGATCTTGTCTGCAAAATCACATGACGAACGGTTGAGAATTCACGTCTCAATTGACCTCTAAATTAATAACTTTTGCAATAATCGATTAAATATTACCTAAATTTCATGAAATTTGCCGTAGTACATGTGGATACAGTTTGGAAAATTACATGATAAACGGTTGATAATTGACTGAGATATCTCAGACTTTAATTAATGTTGGCTTATATTTGAACCATAATTTAGATGATGTGCTCTGGTTTATCTTCTGCCTTGGAGAGGAATAACACAATGGCTCAATACCCAGTGAAAGTGAGCGTTTTATAAACCCCCTTAATAACTGGTATTCTAGAAAAGCAATATTTTCTCATTCATTTTCAGCTAGGTATCATATCTTAAAAAAAAAAAATGTTTTGTGCTAATGTCACTGTAGTCTTGAAAATTACTCTTTTACTCCTGGCGACTTCCCCAGTCAGTTAAAACTGCCTAGTAACTTTTGGAATAATCAACAAAACATTACCAAATTGTCATGGCAGTCACAAATATAGCTTCACATGTTGTCTGCAAAATCACATGACAAACGGTTGAGAATTGACGTCTCAATTGACCTCTAAATTAGTAACTTTTGCAATAATCTATTAAATTTTACCTAACTTTCAGAAAATTTGCTGTAGTACCTGAGGATACAGTTTGGAAAAATTACATGAAAAACGGTTCATAATTGACTGAGATATCTCAGACTTTAATTAATGTTGGCTTATATTTGAACCATAATTTAGATGATGTGCTCTGGTTTATCTTCTACCTTGGAGAGGAATAACACAATGACTCAATATCCAGTGCAAGTGAGCGGTTTACAAACTCCCTTAATAACTGGTATTTTAGAAAAGCAATATTTTCTCATTCATTTTCAGCTAGGTATCATATCTTAGAAAAAAAAATGTATTGTGCTAATGTCGCTGTAGTGTTGAAAATTACTCTTTTACTCCTGGCGACCTCCCCAGTTGGTATAAACTGCCTAGTAACTTTTGGAATAATCGACCAAACATTACCAAATTTTCACGGCAGTCACAAATATAGCTTCACATGTTGTCTGCAAAATCACATGACAAACGGTTGAGAATTGACGTCTCAATTGACCTCTAAATTAATAACTTTTGCAATAATCGATTAAATTTTACCTAACTTTCAGAAAATTTGCTGTTGTACCTGCGGATACAGTTTGGAAAATTACATGAAAAACGGTTGATAATTGACTGAGATATCTCAGACTTTAATTAATGTTGGCTTATATTTGAACCATAATTTAGATTATGTGCTCTGGTTTATCTTCTGCCTTGGAGAGGAATAACACAATGACTCAATATCCAGTGCAATTGAGCGGTTTACAAACTCCCTTAATAACTGGTATTTTAGAAAAGCAATATTTTCTCATTCATTTTCAGCTAGGTATCATATCTTAGAAAACAAATGTATTCTGCTAATGTCGCTGTAGTGTTGAAAATTACTCTTTTACTCCTGACGACCTCCCCAGTCAGTTTAAACTGCCTAGTAACTTTTGGAATAATCGACCAAACATTACCAAATTTTCACGGCAGTCACAAATATAGCTTCACATGTTGTCTGCAAAATTACATGACAAACGGTTGAGAATTGACGTCTCAATTGACCTCTAAATTAGTAACTTTTGCAATAATCGATTAAATTTTACCTAACTTTCAGAAAATCTGCTGTAGTACCTGCGGATACAGTTTGTAAAATTACATGAAAAACGGTTGATAATTGACTGAGATATCTCAGACTTTATGTAATGTTGGCTTATATTTGAACCATAATTTAGATTATGTGCTCTGGTTTATCTTCTGCCTTGGAGAGGAATACCACAATGACTCAATACCCAGTGAAAGTGGGCGGTTTATAAACCCCCTTAATAACTGGTATTTTAGAAAAGCAATATTTTCTCATTCATTTTCAGCTAGGTATCATTTCTTAGAAAAAAAAATGTATTGTGCTAATGTCGCTGTAGTGTTGAAAATTACTCTTTTACTCCTGGCGACCTCCCCAGTCGGTATAAACTGCCTAGTAACTTTTGGAATAATCGACCAAACATTACCAAATTTTCACGGCAGTCACAAATATAGCTTCACATGTTGTCTGCAAAATCACATGACAAACGGTTGAGAATTGACGTCTCAATTGACCTCTAAATTAATAACTTTTGCAATAATCGATTAAATTTTACCTAACTTTCAGAAAATTTGCTGTTGTACCTGCGGATACAGTTTGGAAAATTACATGAAAAACGGTTGATAATTGACTGAGATATCTCAGACTTTAATTAATGTTGGCTTATATTTGAACCATAATTTAGATTATGTGCTCTGGTTTATCTTCTGCCTTGGAGAGGAATAACACAATGACTCAATATCCAGCGCAAGTGAGCGGTTTACAAACTCCCTTAATAACTGGTATTTTAGAAAAGCAATATTTTCTCATTCATTTTCAGCTAGGTATCATATCTTAGAAAACAAATGTATTCTGCTAATGTCGCTGTAGTGTTGAAAATTACTATTTTACTCCTGACGACCTCCCCAGTCAGTTTAAACTGCCTAGTAACTTTTGGAATAATCGACCAAACATTACCAAATTTTCACGGCAGTCACAAATATAGCTTCACATGTTGTCTGCAAAATTACATGACAAACGGATGAGAATTTACGTCTCAATTGACCTCAAAATTATAACTTTTGCAATAATCGATTAAATTTTACCTAACTTTCAGGACAGTTGCCGTAGTACATGTGGATACAGTTTGGAAAATTACATGATAAACGGTTGATAATTGACTGAGATATCTCAGACTTTAATTAATGTTGGCTTATATTTGAACCATAATTTAGATGATGTGCTCTGGTTTATCTTCTGCCTTGGAGAGGAATAACACAATGGCTCAATACCCAGTGAAAGTGAGCGTTTTATAAACCCCCTTAATAACTGGTATTTTAGAAAAGCAATATTTTCTCATTCATTTTCAGCTAGGTATCATATCTTAGAAAAAAAATGTATTCTGCTAATGTCGCTGTAGTGTTGAAAATTACTCTTTTACTCCTGACGACCTCCCCAGTCAGTTTAAACTGCCTAGTAACTTTTGGAATAATCGACCAAACATTACCAAATTTTCACGGCAGTCACAAATATAGCTTCACATGTGGGCGGGGGCCCTAGGGTAGTGGTTAGCACCGCTGCCTTTCACGCCAGAGTTCGGGGTTCGGTTCCCGGTCTCGGCGGTTTCAAAGAAACAAAAATGTTTCTTCCCCATCCACGTGTGAAAGTCAGTATTGTGGGGAGCCTCCGTGACCGAGAGGTAGCGTGCTCGGCCTCAGACCGCCAGGGCTCGAATTTCGAATCCTGTGTCTGGAGGACAGTGTCATCTCAATCATCTCACCATCCTCAGGAGGTTCTCCTGGCCCAGTTTAGCCTATATGTGCACAAAGGTGGCCTAAAGCCCGATTCATTTCATTTTGCTTCACATGTTGTCTGCAAAATTACATGACAAACGGTTGAGAATTGACGTCTCAATTGACCTCTAAATTAGTAACTTTTGCAATAATCGATTAAATTTTACCTAACTTTCAGAAAATCTGCTGTAGTACCTGCGGATACAGTTTGTAAAATTACATGAAAAACGGTTGATAATTGACTGAGATATCTCAGACTTTAATTAATGTTGGCTTATATTTGAACCATAATTTAGATTATGTGCTCTGGTTTATCTTCTGCCTTGGAGAGGAATTCCACAATGACTCAATACCCAGTGAAAGTGGGCGGTTTATAAACCCCCTTAATAACTGGTATTTTAGAAAAGCAATATTTTCTCATTCATTTTCAGCTAGGTATCATTTCTTAGAAAAAAAAATGTATTGTGCTAATGTCGCTGTAGTGTTCAAAATTACTCTTTTACTCCTGGCGACCTCCCCAGTCGGTATAAACTGCCTAGTAACTTTTGGAATAATCGACCAAACATTACCAAATTTTCACGGCAGTCACAAATATAGCTTCACATGTTGTCTGCAAAATCACATGACAAACGGTTGAGAATTGACGTCTCAATTGACCTCTAAATTAATAACTTTTGCAATAATCGATTAAATTTTACCTAACTTTCAGAAAATTTGCTGTTGTACCTGCGGATACAGTTTGGAAAATTACATGAAAAACGGTTGATAATTGACTGAGATATCTCAGACTTTAATTAATGTTGGCTTATATTTGAACCATAATTTAGATTATGTGCTCTGGTTTATCTTCTGCCTTGGAGAGGAATAACACAATGACTCAATATCCAGTGCAAGTGAGCGGTTTACAAACTCCCTTAATAACTGGTATTTTAGAAAAGCAATATTTTCTCATTCATTTTCAGCTAGGTATCATATCTTAGAAAACAAATGTATTCTGCTAATGTCGCTGTAGTGTTGAAAATTACTCTTTTACTCCTGACGACCTCCCCAGTCAGTTTAAACTGCCTAGTAACTTTTGGAATAATCGACCAAACATTACCAAATTTTCACGGCAGTCACAAATATAGCTTCACATGTTGTCTGCAAAATCACATGACAAACGGATGAGAATGTACGTCTCAATTGACCTCAAAATTATAACTTTTGCAATAATCGATTAAATTTCACCTAACTTTCAGGACAGTTGCCGTAGTACATGTGGATACAGTTTGGAAAATTACATGATAAACGGTTGATAATTGACTGAGATATCTCAGACTTTATTTAATGTTGGCTTATATTTGAACCATAATTTGGATGATGTGCTCTGGTTTATCTTCTGCCTTGGAGAGGAATAACACAATGGCTCAATACCCAGTGAAAGTGAGCGTTTTATAAACCCCCTTAATAACTGGTATTTTAGAAAAGCAATATTTTCTCATTCATTTTCAGCTAGGTATCATATCTTAGAAAAAAAATGTATTCTGCTAATGTCGCTGTAGTGTTGAAAATTACTCTTTTACTCCTGACGACCTCTCCAGTCAGTTTAAACTGCCTAGTAACTTTTGGAATAATCGACCAAACATTACCAAATTTTCACGGCAGTCACAAATATAGCTTCACATGTTGTCTGCAAAATTACATGACAAACGGTTGAGAATTGACGTCTCAATTGACCTCTAAATTAGTAACTTTTGCAATAATCGATTAAATTTTACCTAACTTTCAGAAAATCTGCTGTAGTACCTGCGGATACAGTTTGTAAAATTACATGAAAAACGGTTGATAATTGACTGAGATATCTCAGACTTTAATTAATGTTGGCTTATATTTGAACCATAATTTAGATTATGTGCTCTGGTTTATCTTCTGCCTTGGAGAGGAATACCACAATGACTCAATACCCAGTGAAAGTGGGCGGTTTATAAACCCCCTTAATAACTGGTATTTTAGAAAAGCAATATTTTCTCATTCATTTTCAGCTAGGTATCATTTCTTTGAAAAAAAAATGTATTGTGCTAATGTCGCTGTAGTGTTGAAAATTACTCTTTTACTCCTGGCGACCTCCCCAGTCAGTCTAAACTGCCTAGTAACTTTTGGAATAATCGACCAAACATTACCAAATTTTTAGGACAGTCACAAATATAGCTTCAGATATTGTATGCAAAATCACATGACAAAAAGTTGAGAATTGACGTCTTAATTGACTTCTAAATGAATAAATCTTGCAATAATTGATTAAATTTTACCTAACTTTCAGGACAGTTGCCGTAGTACATGTGGATACAGTTTGGAAAATTAAATGATAAACGGTTGATAATTGACTGAGATATCTCAGACTTTAATTAATGTTGGCTTATATTTGAACCATAATTTAGATGATGTGCTCTGGTTTATCTTCTACCTAGGAGAGGAATAACACAATGACTCAATATCCAATGCAAGTGAGCGGTTTACAAACTCCCTTAAAAACTGGTATTTTTGAAAAGCAATATTTTCTCATTCATTTTCAGCTAGGTATCATATCTTACAAAAAAAAATGTATTGTGCTAATGTCGCTGTAGTGTTGAAAATTACTCTTTTACTCCTGGCGACCTCCCCAGTCAGTATAAACTGCCTAGTAACTTTTGGAATAATCGACCAACAATTACCAAATTTTCACGGCAGTCACAAATATAGCTTCACATGTTGTCTGCAAAATTACATGACAAACTGTTGAGAATTGACGTCTCAATTGACCTCTAAATTAGTAACTTTTGCAATAATCGATTAAATTTTACCTAACTTTCAGAAAATCTGCTGTAGTACCTGCGGATACAGTTTGTAAAATTACATGAAAAACGGTTGATAATTGACTGAGATATCTCAGACTTTAATTAATGTTGGCTTATATTTGAACCATAATTTAGATGATGTGCTCTGGTTTATCTTCTGCCTTGGAGAGGAATAACCCAATGACATAATACCCAGTGAAAGTGAGCGGTTTATAAACTCCCTTAATAACTGGTATTCTAGAAAAGCAATATTTTCTCATTCATTTTCAGCTAGGTATCATTTCTTAGAAAAAAAAATGTATTGTGCTAATGTCGCTGTAGTGTTGAAAACTACTCTTTTACTCCTGGCGACCTCCCCAGTCAGATAAACTGCCTAGTAACTTTTGGAATAATCGACCAAACATTACCAAATTTTCAGGACAGTCACAAATATAGCTTCAGATATTGTATGCAAAATCACATGACAAACAGTTGAGAATTGACGTCTTAATTGATTTCTAAATGAATAACTCTTGCAATAATTGATTAAATTTTACCTAACTTTCAGGACAGTTGCCGTAGTACATGTGGATACAGTTTGGAAAATTACATGAAAAACGGTTGATAATTGACTGAGATATCTCAGACTTTAATTAATGTTGGCTTATATTTGAACCATAATTTAGATGATGTGCTCTGGTTTATCTTCTGCCTTGGAGAGGAATAACACAATGACTCAATATCCAGTGCAAGTGAGCGGTTTACAAACTCCCTTAATAACTGGTATTTTAGAAAAGCAATATTTTCTCATTCATTTTCAGCTAGGTATCATATCTTAGAAAAAAAAATGTATTGTGCTAATGTCGCTGTAGTGTTGAAAATTACTCTTTTACTCCTGACGACCTCCCCAGTCAGTTTAAACTGCCTAGTAACTTTTGGAAAAATCGACCAAACATTACCAAATTTTTACGGCAGTCACAAATATAGCTTCACATGTTGTCTGCAAAATCACATGACAAACGGTTGAGAATTGACGTCTCAATTGACCTCTAAATTAATAACTTTTGCAATAATCGATTAAATTTTACCTAACTTTCAGAAAATTTGCTGTTGTACCTGCGGATACAGTTTGGAAAATTACATGAAAAACGGTTGATAATTGACTGAGATATCTCAGACTTTAATTAATGTTGGCTTATATTTGAACCATAATTTAGATTATGTGCTCTGGTTTATCTTCTGCCTTGGAGAGGAATAACACAATGACTCAATATCCAGTGCAAGTGAGCGGTTTACAAAATCCCTTAATAACTGGTATTTTAGAAAAGCAATATTTTCTCATTCATTTTCAGCTAGGTATCATATCTTAGAAAACAAATGTATTCTGCTAATGTCGCTGTAGTGTTGAAAATTACTCTTTTACTCCTGACGACCTCCCCAGTCAGTTTAAACTGCCTAGTAACTTTTGGAATAATCGACCAAACATTACCAAATTTTCACGGCAGTCACAAATATAGCTTCACATGTTGTCTGCGAAATCACATGACAAACGGATGAGAATTTACGTCTCAATTGACCTCAAAATTATAACTTTTGCAATAATCGATTAAATTTTACCTAACTTTCAGAAAATCTGCTGTAGTACCTGCGGATACAGTTTGTAAAATTTCATGAAAAACGGTTGATAATTGACTGAGATATCTCAGACTTTAATTAATGTTGGCTTATATTTGAACCATAATTTAGATTATGTGCTCTGGTTTATCTTCTGCCTTGGAGAGGAACACCACAATTACTCAATTTCCAGTGCAAGTGAGCGGTTTACAAACTCCCTTAATAACTGGTATTTTAGAAAAGCAATATTTTCTCATTCATTTTCAGCTAGGTATCATTTCTTAGAAAAAAAAAATGTATTGTGCTAATGTCGCTGTAGTGTTGAAAATTACTCTTTTACTCCTGGCGACCTCCCCAGTCAGTCTAAACTGCCTAGTAACTTTTGGAATAATCGACCAAACATTACCAAATTTTCAGGACAGTCACAAATATAGCTCCAGATATTGTGTGCAAAATCACATGACAAACAGTTGAGAATTGACGTCCTAATTGACTTCTAAATGAATAACTCTTGCAATAATTGATTAAATTTTACCTAACTTTCAGGACAGTTGCCGTAGTACATGTGGATACAGTTTGGAAAATTACATGATAAACGGTTGATAATTGACTGAGATATCTCAGACTTTAATTAATGTTGGCTGATATTTGAACCATAATTTAGATGATGTGCTCTCGTTTATCTTCTACCTAGGAGAGGAATAACACAATGACTCAATATCCAGTGCAAGTGAGCGGTTTACAAACTCCCTTAAAAACTGGTATTTTTGAAAAGCAATATTTTCTCATTCATTTTCAGCTAGGTATCATATCTTAGAAAAAAAAAATGTATTGTGCTAATGTCGCTGTAGTGTTGAAAATTACTCTTTTACTCCTGGTGACCTCCCCAGTCAGTCTAAACTGCCTAGTAACTTTTGGAATAATCGACCAAACATTACCAAATTTTCAGGACAGTCACAAATATAGCTCCAGATATTGTATGCTAAATCACATGACAAACAGTTGAGAATTGACGTCTTAATTGACTTCTAAATGAATAACTCTTGCAATAATTGATTAAATTTTACCTAACTTTCAGGACAGTTGCCGTAGTACATGTGGATACAGTTTGGAAAATTACATGATAAACGGTTGATAATTGACTGAGATATCTCAGACTTTAATTAATGTTGGCTTATATTTGAACCATAATTTAGATGATGTGCTCTGGTTTATCTTCTACCTAGGAGAGGAATAACACAATGACTCAATATCCAGTGCAAGTGAGCGGTTTAAAAACTCCCTTAAAAACTGGTATATTTGAAAAGTAATATTTTCTCATTCATTTTCAGCTAGGTATCATATCTTAGAAAAAAAAATGTATTGTGCTAATGTCGCTGTAGTGTTGAAAATTACTCTTTTACTCCTGGCGACCTCCCCAGTCAGTCTAAACTGCCTAGTAACTTTTGGAATAATCGACCAAACATTACCAAATTTTCAGGACAGTCACAAATATAGCTCCAGATATTGTATGCTAAATCACATGACAAACAGTTGAGAATTGACGTCTTAATTGACTTCTAAATGAATAACTCTTGCAATAATTGATTAAATTTTACCTAACTTTCAGGACAGTTGCCGTAGTACATGTGGATACAGTTTGGAAAATTACATGATAAACGGTTGATAATTGACTGAGATATCTCAGACTTTAATTAATGTTGGCTTATATTTGAACCATAATTTAGATGATGTGCTCTGGTTTATCTTCTACCTAGGAGAGGAATAACACAATGACTCAATATCCAGTGCAAGTGAGCGGTTTAAAAACTCCCTTAAAAACTGGTATATTTGAAAAGTAATATTTTCTCATTCATTTTCAGCTAGGTGTCATATCTTAGAAAAAAAAAATGTATTCTGCTAATGTCGCTGTAGTGTTGAAAATTACTCTTTTACTCCTGACGACCTCCCCAGTCAGTTTAAACTGCCTGGTAACTTTTGGAATAATCGACCAAACATTACCAAATTTTCACGGCAGTCACAAATATAGCTTCACATGTTGTCTGCAAAATTACATGACAAACGGTTGAGAATTGACGTCTCAATTGACCTCTAAATTAGTAACTTTTGCAATAATCGATTAAACTTTACCTAACTTTCAGAAAATCTGCTGTATACCTGCGGATACAGTTTGTAAAATTACACGAAAAACGGTTGATAATTGACTGAGATATGTCAGACTTGAATTAATGTTGGCTTATATTTGAACCATAATTTAGATGATGTGCTCTGGTTTATCTTCTGCTTTGGAGAGGAATAACACAATGACTCAATATCCAGTGCAAGTCAGCGGTTTAGAAACTCCCTTAATAACTGGTATTTTAGAAAAGCCATATTTTCTCATTCATTTTCAGCTAGGTATCATATCTAAAAAAAAAAAAAATGTATTGTGCTAATGTCGCTGTAGTGTTGAAAATTACTCTTTTACTCCTGGCGACCTACCTAGGCAGTCTAAACTGCCTAGTAACTTTTGTAATAATCGACAAAACATTACCAAATTTTCAGGGCAGTCACAAATATAGCTTCAGATGTTGTCTGCAAAATCACATGACAAACGGTTGAGAATTGACGTCTCAATTGACTTCTAAATGAAAAACTCTTGCAATAATTGATTAAATTTTACCTAACTTTCAGGACAGTTGCCGTAGTACATGTGGATACAGTTTGGAAAATTACATGATAAACGGTTGATAATTGACTGAGATATCTCAGACTTTAATTAATGTTGGCTGATATTTGAACCATAATTTAGATGATGTGCTCTGGTTTATCTTCTACCTAGGAGAGGAATAACACAATGACTCAATATCCAGTGCAAGTGAGCGGTTTAAAAACTCCCTTAAAAACTGGTATATTTGAAAAGTAATATTTTCTCATTCATTTTCAGCTAGGTGTCATATCTTAGAAAAAAAAAATGTATTCTGCTAATGTCGCTGTAGTGTTGAAAATTACTCTTTTACTCCTGACGACCTCTCCAGTCAGTTTAAACTGCCTAGTAACTTTTGGAATAATCGACCAAACATTACCAAATTTTCACGGCAGTCACAAATATAGCTTCACATGTTGTCTGCAAAATTACATGACAAACGGTTGAGAATTGACGTCTCAATTGACCTCTAAATTAGTAACTTTTGCAATAATCGATTAAATTTTACCTAACTTTCAGAAAATCTGCTGTAGTACCTGCGGATACAGTTTGTAAAATTACATGAAAAACGGTTGATAATTGACTGAGATATCTCAGACTTTAATTAATGTTGGCTTATATTTGAACCATAATTTAGATTATGTGCTCTGGTTTATCTTCTGCCTTGGAGAGGAATACCACAATGACTCAATACCCAGTGAAAGTGGGCGGTTTATAAACCCCCTTAATAACTGGTATTTTAGAAAAGCAATATTTTCTCATTCATTTTCAGCTAGGTATCATTTCTTTGAAAAAAAATGTATTGTGCTAATGTCGCTGTAGTGTTGAAAATTACTCTTTTACTCCTGGCGACCTCCCCAGTCAGTCTAAACTGCCTAGTAACTTTTGGAATAATCGACCAAACATTACCAAATTTTTAGGACAGTCACAAATATAGCTTCAGATATTGTATGCAAAATCACATGACAAAAAGTTGAGAATTGACGTCTTAATTGACTTCTAAATGAATAACTCTTGCAATAATTGATTAAATTTTACCTAACTTTCAGGACAGTTGCCGTAGTACATGTGGATACAGTTTGGAAAATTAAATGATAAACGGTTGATAATTGACTGAGATATCTCAGACTTTAATTAATGTTGGCTTATATTTGAACCATAATTTAGATGATGTGCTCTGGTTTATCTTCTACCTAGGAGAGGAATAACACAATGACTCAATATCCAATGCAAGTGAGCGGTTTACAAACTCCCTTAAAAACTGGTATTTTTGAAAAGCAATATTTTCTCATTCATTTTCAGCTAGGTATCATATCTTACAAAAAAAAAAATGTATTGTGCTAATGTCGCTGTAGTGTTGAAAATTACTCTTTTACTCCTGGCGACCTCCCCAGTCAGTATAAACTGCCTAGTAACTTTTGGAATAATCGACCAACAATTACCAAATTTTCACGGCAGTCACAAATATAGCTTCACATGTTGTCTGCAAAATTACATGACAAACTGTTGAGAATTGACGTCTCAATTGACCTCTAAATTAGTAACTTTTGCAATAATCGATTAAATTTTACCTAACTTTCAGAAAATCTGCTGTAGTACCTGCGGATACAGTTTGTAAAATTACATGAAAAACGGTTGATAATTGACTGAGATATCTCAGACTTTAATTAATGTTGGCTTATATTTGAACCATAATTTAGATGATGTGCTCTGGTTTATCTTCTGCCTTGGAGAGGAATAACCCAATGACTCAATACCCAGTGAAAGTGAGCGGTTTATAAACTCCCTTAATAACTGGTATTCTAGAAAAGCAATATTTTCTCATTCATTTTCAGCTAGGTATCATTTCTTAGAAAAAAAAATGTATTGTGCTAATGTCGCTGTAGTGTTGAAAATTACTCTTTTACTCCTGGCGACCTCCCCAGTCAGATAAACTGCCTAGTAACTTTTGGAATAATCGACCAAACATTACCAAATTTTCAGGACAGTCACAAATATAGCTTCAGATATTGTATGCAAAATCACATGACAAACAGTTGAGAATTGACGTCTTAATTGATTTCTAAATGAATAACTCTTGCAATAATTGATTAAATTTTACCTAACTTTCAGGACAGTTGCCGTAGTACATGTGGATACAGTTTGGAAAATTACATGAAAAACGGTTGATAATTGACTGAGATATCTCAGACTTTAATTAATGTTGGCTTATATTTGAACCATAATTTAGATGATGTGCTCTGGTTTATCTTCTGCCTTGGAGAGGAATAACACAATGACTCAATATCCAGTGCAAGTGAGCGGTTTACAAACTCCCTTAATAACTGGTATTTTAGAAAAGCAATATTTTCTCATTCATTTTCAGCTAGGTATCATATCTTAGAAAAAAAAATGTATTGTGCTAATGTCGCTGTAGTGTTGAAAATTACTCTTTTACTCCTGACGACCTCCCCAGTCAGTTTAAACTGCCTAGTAACTTTTGGAAAAATCGACCAAACATTACCAAATTTTTACGGCAGTCACAAATATAGCTTCACATGTTGTCTGCAAAATCACATGACAAACGGTTGAGAATTGACGTCTCAATTGACCTCTAAATTAATAACTTTTGCAATAATCGATTAAATTTTACCTAACTTTCAGAAAATTTGCTGTTGTACCTGCGGATACAGTTTGGAAAATTACATGAAAAACGGTTGATAATTGACTGAGATATCTCAGACTTTAATTAATGTTGGCTTATATTTGAACCATAATTTAGATTATGTGCTCTGGTTTATCTTCTGCCTTGGAGAGGAATAACACAATGACTCAATATCCAGTGCAAGTGAGCGGTTTACAAAATCCCTTAATAACTGGTATTTTAGAAAAGCAATATTTTCTCATTCATTTTCAGCTAGGTATCATATCTTAGAAAACAAATGTATTCTGCTAATGTCGCTGTAGTGTTGAAAATTACTCTTTTACTCCTGACGACCTCCCCAGTCAGTTTAAACTGCCTAGTAACTTTTGGAATAATCGACCAAACATTACCAAATTTTCACGGCAGTCACAAATATAGCTTCACATGTTGTCTGCGAAATCACATGACAAACGGATGAGAATTTACGTCTCAATTGACCTCAAAATTATAACTTTTGCAATAATCGATTAAATTTTACCTAACTTTTAGAAAATCTGCTGTAGTACCTGCGGATACAGTTTGTAAAATTTCATGAAAAACGGTTGATAATTGACTGAGATATCTCAGACTTTAATTAATGTTGGCTTATATTTGAACCATAATTTAGATTATGTGCTCTGGTTTATCTTCTGCCTTGGAGAGGAACACCACAATTACTCAATTTCCAGTGCAAGTGAGCGGTTTACAAACTCCCTTAATAACTGGTATTTTAGAAAAGCAATATTTTCTCATTCATTTTCAGCTAGGTATCATTTCTTAGAAAAAAAAAATGTATTGTGCTAATGTCGCTGTAGTGTTGAAAATTACTCTTTTACTCCTGGCGACCTCCCCAGTCAGTCTAAACTGCCTAGTAGCTTTTGGAATAATCGACCAAACATTACCAAATTTTCAGGACAGTCACAAATATAGCTCCAGATATTGTGTGCAAAATCACATGACAAACAGTTGAGAATTGACGTCCTAATTGACTTCTAAATGAATAACTCTTGCAATAATTGATTAAATTTTACCTAACTTTCAGGACAGTTGCCGTAGTACATGTGGATACAGTTTGGAAAATTACATGATAAACGGTTGATAATTGACTGAGATATCTCAGACTTTAATTAATGTTGGCTTATATTTGAACCATAATTTAGATGATGTGCTCTGGTTTATCTTCTACCTAGGAGAGGAATAACACAATGACTCAATATCCAGTGCAAGTGAGCGGTTTACAAACTCCCTTAAAAACTGGTATTTTTGAAAAGCAATATTTTCTCATTCATTTTCAGCTAGGTATCATATCTTAGAAAAAAAAAATGTATTGTGCTAATGTCGCTGTAGTGTTGAAAATTACTCTTTTACTCCTGGCGACCTCCCCAGTCAGTCTAAACTGCCTAGTAACTTTTGGAATAATCGACCAAACATTACCAAATTTTCAGGACAGTCACAAATATAGCTCCAGATATTGTATGCTAAATCACATGACAAACAGTTGAGAATTGACGTCTTAATTGACTTCTAAATGAATAACTCTTGCAATAATTGATTAAATTTTACCTAACTTTCAGGACAGTTGCCGTAGTACATGTGGATACAGTTTGGAAAATTACATGATAAACGGTTGATAATTGACTGAGATATCTCAGACTTTAATTAATGTTGGCTTATATTTGAACCATAATTTAGATGATGTGCTCTGGTTTATCTTCTACCTAGGAGAGGAATAACACAATGACTCAATATCCAGTGCAAGTGAGCGGTTTAAAAACTCCCTTAAAAACTGGTATATTTGAAAAGTAATATTTTCTCATTCATTTTCAGCTAGGTGTCATATCTTAGAAAAAAAAAATGTATTCTGCTAATGTCGCTGTAGTGTTGAAAATTACTCTTTTACTCCTGACGACCTCCCCAGTCAGTTTAAACTGCCTGGTAACTTTTGGAATAATCGACCAAACATTACCAAATTTTCACGGCAGTCACAAATATAGCTTCACATGTTGTCTGCAAAATTACATGACAAACGGTTGAGAATTGACGTCTCAATTGACCTCTAAATTAGTAACTTTTGCAATAATCGATTAAACTTTACCTAACTTTCAGAAAATCTGCTGTATACCTGCGGATACAGTTTGTAAAATTACACGAAAAACGGTTGATAATTGACTGAGATATGTCAGACTTTAATTAATGTTGGCTTATATTTGAACCATAATTTAGATGATGTGCTCTGGTTTATCTTCTGCTTTGGAGAGGAATAACACAATGACTCAATATCCAGTGCAAGTCAGCGGTTTAGAAACTCCCTTAATAACTGGTATTTTAGAAAAGCCATATTTTCTCATTCATTTTCAGCTAGGTATCATATCTAAAAAAAAAAAAAATGTATTGTGCTAATGTCGCTGTAGTGTTGAAAATTACTCTTTTACTCCTGGCGACCTACCTAGGCAGTCTAAACTGCCTAGTAACTTTTGTAATAATCGACAAAACATTACCAAATTTTCAGGGCAGTCACAAATATAGCTTCAGATGTTGTCTGCAAAATCACATGACAAACGGTTGAGAATTGACGTCTCAATTGACTTCTAAATGAAAAACTCTTGCAATAATTGATTAAATTTTACCTAACTTTCAGGACAGTTGCCGTAGTACATGTGGATACAGTTTGGAAAATTACATGATAAACGGTTGATAATTGACTGAGATATCTCAGACTTTAATTAATGTTGGCTTATATTTGAACCATAATTTAGATGATGTGCTCTGGTTTATCTTCTACCTAGGAGAGGAATAACACAATGACTCAATATCCAGTGCAAGTGAGCGGTTTACAAACTCCCTTAAAAACTGGTATTTTTGAAAAGCAATATTTTCTCATTCATTTTCAGCTAGGTATCATTTCTTAGAAAAAAAAAATGTATTGTGCTAATGTCGCTGTAGTGTTGAAAATTACTCTTTTACTCCTGGCGACCTCCCCAGTCAGTCTAAACTGCCTAGTAACTTTTGGAATAATCGACCAAACATTACCAAATTTTCAGGACAGTCACAAATATAGCTTCAGATGTTGTCTGCAAAATCACATGACAAACGGTTGAGAATTGACGTCTCAATTGACTTCTAAATGAAAAACTCTTGCAATAATCGATTAAATTTTACTTATCTTAAAGGAAAGTTGCCGTAGTACCTGTGGATACAGTTTAGAAAATTACATGATAAACGGTTGATAATTGACTGAGATATCTCAGACTTTAATTAATGTTGGCTTATATTTGAACCATAACTTAGATGATGTGCTCTGGTTTATCTTCTGCCTTGGAGAGGAATAACACAATGGCTCAATACCCAGTGAAAGTGAGCGGTTTATAAACCCCGTTAATAAGTGGTATTCTAGAAAAGCAATATTTTCTAGTTTTTTTTCAGCTAGGTATCATATCTAAGGAAAAAAAAAAATGTATTGTGCTAATGTCGCTGTAGTGTTGAAAATTACTCTTTTACTCCTGGCAACCTACGCAGTCAGTTTAAACTGCCTAGTAACTTTTGGAATAATCGACCAAACATTACCAAATTTTCAGGGCAGTCACACATATAGCTTCAGATGTTGTCTGCAAAATCACACGAAAAACGGTTGAGAATTGACGTCTCAATTGACTTCTAAATTAATAACTTTAGCAATAATCGATAAAATTGTACCTAACTTTCAGGAAATTCGCCGTAGTACCTGCAGATACAGTTTGGAAAATTACATGAAAAACATTTTTTAATTGACTGAGATATCTCAGACTTTAATTAATGTTGGCTTATATTTGAACCATAATTTAGATGATGTACTCTGTTTTATCTTCTGCCTTGGGGAGGAATAACACAATGACTCAATACCCAGTGAAAGTGAGCGGTTAATAAACTCCCTTAATAACTGGTATTTTAGAAAAGCAATATTTTACAATTCATTTTCAGCTAGGTATCATATCTTAAAAAAAAATGTATTGTGCTAATGTCGCTGTAGTGTTGAAAATTACTCTTTTACTCCTGGCGACCTACCTAGTCAGTCTAAACTGCCTAGTAACTTTTGGAATAATCGACAAAACATTACCAAATTTTCACGGCAGTCACAAATATAGCTTCAGATCTTGTCTACAAAACCACATGACAAACGGTTGAGAATTGACGTTTCAATTGACTTCTAAATTAATAACTTTTGCAATAATCGATTAAATTTTACCTAACTTACAGGAAATTTGCCGTAGTACCTGCAGATACAGTTTGGAAAATTACATGAAAAACGGTTGATAATTGACTGAGATATCTCAGACTTTAATTACTGTTGGCTTATATTTGAACCATAATTTAGATGATGTGCTCTGGTTTATCTTCTGCCTCGGATAGGAATAACACAATGACTCAATACCCAGTGAAAGTGAGCGGTTTATAAACTCCCTTAATAACTGGTATTCTAGAAAAGCAATATTTTCTAATTCATTTTCAGCTAGGTATCATATCTTTTAAAAAAAAATGTATTGTGCTAATGTCGCTGTAGTGTTGAAAATTACTCTTTTACTCCTGGCGACCTACCTAGTCAGTCTAAACTGCCTAGTAACTTTTGGAATAATCGACAAAACATTACCAAATTTTCACGGCAGTCACAAATATAGCTTCACATCTTGTCTGCTAAATAAAATGACAAACGGTTGAGAATTGACGTCTTAATTCACTTCTAAATTAATAACTTTTGCAATAATCGATTAAATATTACCTAAATTTCATGAAATTTGCCGTAGTACATGCAGATACAGTTTGGAAAATTACATGAAAAACGAATGATAATTGACTGAGATATCTCAGACTTTAATTAATGTTGGCTTATATTTGAACCATAATTTAGATGATGTGCTCTGGTTTATCTTCTGCCTTGGAGAGGAATAACACAATGACTCAATATCCAGTGCAAGTGAGCGGTTTACAAACTCCCTTAATAACAGGTATTTTAGAAAAGCAATATTTTCTCATTCATTTTCAGCTAGGTATCATATCTTAGAAAAAAAAAATGTTTTGTGCTAATGTCACTGTAGTCTTGAAAATTACTCTTTTACTCCTGGCGACTTCCCCAGTCAGTTAAAACTGCCTAGTAACTTTTGGAATAATCAACAAAACATTACCAAATTTTCACGGCAGTCACAAATATAGCTTCACATGTTGTCTGCAAAATCACATGACAAACGGTTGAGAATTGACGTCTCAATTGACCTCTAAATTAGTAACTTTTGCAATAATCGATTAAATTCTACCTAACTTTCAGAAAATCTGCTGTAGTACCTGCGGATACAGTTTGTAAAATTACATGAAAAACGGTTGATAATTGACTGAGATATCTCAGACTTTAATTAATGTTGGCTTATATTTGAACCATAATTTAGATTATGTGCTCTGGTTTATCTTCTGCCTTGGAGAGGAATACCACAATGACTCAATTTCCAGTGCAAGTGAGCGGTTTATAAACCCCCTTAATAGCTGGTATTTTAGAAAAGCAATATTTTCTCATTCATTTTCAGCTAGGTATCATTTCTTAGAAAAAAAATGTATTGTGCTAATGTCGCTGTAGTGTTGAAAATTACTCTTTTACTCCTGGCGACCTCCCCAGTCAGTCTAAACTGCCTAGTAACTTTTGGAATAATCGACCAAACATTACCAAATTTTCAGGACAGTCACAAATATAGCTTCAGATATTGTATGCAAAATCACATGACAAAAAGTTGAGAATTGACGTCTTAATTGACTTCTAAATTAATAACTTTTGCAATAATCGATTTAATTTTACCTAACTTTTAGGAATGTTGCCGTAGTACCTGCGTATAAAGTTTGGAAAATTACATGATAAACGGTTGATAATTGACTGAGATATCTCAGACTTTAATTAATGTTGGCTTATATTTGAACCATAATTTAGACGATGTGCTCTGGTTTATATTCTGCCTTGGAGAGGAATAACACAATGACTCAATACCCAGTGAAAGTGAGCGGTTTATAAACTCCCTTAATAACTGGTATTCTAGAAAAGCAATATTTTCTCATTCATTTTCAGCTAGGTATCATATCTTAAAAAAAAAAAAAAAAAAATGTATTGTGCTAATGTCGCTGTAGTGTTGAAAATTACTCTTTTACTCCTGGCGACCTACCCAGTCAGTCTAAACTGCCTAGTAACTTTTGGAATAATCGACCAAACATTACCAAATTTTCAGGGCAGTCACAATTATAGCTGCAGATGTTGTCTGCAAAATCACATGACAAACGGTTGAGAATTAACGTCTCAATTGACTTCTAAATTAATAACTTTTGCAATAATCGATTAAATTTTACCTAACTTTCAGGAATGTTGCCGTAGTACCTGCGGATACAGTTTGGAAAATTACATGATAAACGGTTGATAATTGACTGAGATATCTCAGACTTTAATTAATGTTGGCTTATATTTGAACCATAATTTAGACGATGTGCTCTGGTTTATATTCTGCCTTGGAGAGGAATAACACAATGACTCAATACCCAGTGAAAGTGAGCGGTTTATAAACTCTCTTAATAACTGGTATTCTAGAAAAGCAATATTTTCTCATTCATTTTCAGCTAGGTATCATATCTTAAAAAAAAAAAAAAAAATGTATTGTGCTAATGTCGCTGTAGTGTTGAAAATTACTCTTTTACTCCTGGCGACCTACCCAGTCAGTCTAAACTGCCTAGTACCTTTTGGAATAATCGACCAAACATTACCAAATTTTCAGGGCAGTCACAATTATAGATTCAGATGTTGTCTGCAAAATCACATGCCAACGGTTGAGAATTGACGTCTCAATTGACTTCTAAATTAATAACTTTTGCAATAATCGATTAAATTTTACCTAACTTTCAGGAAAGTTGCCGTAGTACCTGCGGATACAGTTTGTAAAATTACATGATAAACGGTTGATAATTGACTGAGATATCTCAGACTTTAATTAATGTTGGCTTATATTTGAACCATATTGTAGATGATGTGCTCTGGTTTATCTTCTGCCTTGGAGAGGAATAACACAATGACTCAATACCCAGTGAAAGTGAGCGGTTTATAAACTCCCTTAATAACTGGTATTCTAGAAAAGCAATATTTTCTCATTCATTTTCAGCTAGGTATCATATCTTAAAAAAAAAAAAAAAAAAATGTATTGTGCTAATGTTGCTGTAGTGTTGAAAATTACTCTTTTACTCCTGGCGACCTACCCTGTCGGTCTAAACTGCCTAGTAACTTTTGGAATAATCGACCAAACATTACCAAATTTTCAGGGCAGTCACAATTATAGCTGCAGATGTTGTCTGCAAAATCACATGACAAACGGTTGAGAATTAACGTCTAAATTGACTTCTAAATTAATAACTTTTGCAATAATCGATTTAATTTTACCTAACTTTTAGGAATGTTGCCGTAGTACCTGCGTATAAAGTTTGGAAAATTACATGATAAACGGTTGATAATTGACTGAGATATCTCAGACTTTAATTAATGTTGGCTTATATTTGAACCATAATTTAGACGATGTGCTCTGGTTTATATTCTGCCTTGGAGAGGAATAACACAATGACTCAATACTCAGTGAAAGTGAGCGGTTTATAAACTCCCTTAATAACTGGTATTCTAGAAAAGCAATATTTTCTCATTCATTTTCAGCTAGGTATCATATCTTAGAAAAAAAAAAAAAAAAAAATGTATTGTGCTAATGTCGCTGTAGTGTTGAAAATTACTCTTTTACTCCTGGCGACCTACCCAGTCAGTCTAAACTGCCTAGTAACTTTTGGAATAATCGACCAAACATTACCAAATTTTCAGGGCAGTCACAATTATAGCTGCAGATGTTGTCTGCAAAATCACATGACAAACGGTTGAGAATTAACGTCTCAATTGACTTCTAAATTAATAACTTTTGCAATAATCGATTAAATTTTACCTAACTTTCAGGAATGTTGCCGTAGTACCTGCGGATGCAGTTTGGAAAATTACATGATAAACGGTTGATAATTGACTGAGATATCTCAGACTTTAATTAATGTTGGCTTATATTTGAACCATAATTTAGACGATGTGCTCTGGTTTATCTTCTGCCTTGGAGAGGAATAACACAATGACTCAATACCCAGTGAAAGTGAGCGGTTTATAAACTCCCTTAATTACTGGTATTCTAGAAAAGCAATATTTGCTCATTCATTTTCAGCTAGGTATCATATCTTAAAAAAACAAACAAAAAAACAATGTATTGTGCTAATGTCGCTGTAGTGTTGAAAATTACTCTTTTACTCCTGGCGACCTACCCAGTCAGTCTAAACTGCCTAGTAACTTCTGGAATAATCGACCAAACATTACCAAATTTTCAGGGCGGTCACAATTATAGCTGCAGATGTTGTCTGCAAAATCACATGACAAACGGTTGAGAATTAACGTCTCAATTGACTTCTAAATTAATAACTTTTGCAATAATCGATTTAATTTTACCTAACTTTTAGGAATGTTGCCGTAGTACCTACGTATAAAGTTTGGAAAATTACATGATAAACGGTTGATAATTGACTGAGATATCTCAGACTTTAATTAATGTTGGCTTATATTTGAACCATAATTTAGACGATGTGCTCTGGTTTATATTCTGCCTTGGAGAGGAATAACACAATGACTCAATACCCAGTGAAAGTGAGCGGTTTATAAACTCCCTTAATAACTGGTATTCTAGAAAAGCAATATTTTCTCATTCATTTTCAGCTAGGTATCATATCTTAAAAAAAAAAAAAAAAAAATGTATTGTGCTAATGTCGCTGTAGTGTTGAAAATTACTCTTTTACTCCTGGCGACCTACCCAGTCAGTCTAAACTGCCTAGTAACTTTTGGAATAATCGACCAAACATTACCAAATTTTCAGGGCAGTCACAATTATAGCTGCAGATGTTGTCTGCAAAATCACATGACAAACGGTTGAGAATTAACGTCTCAATTGACTTCTAAATTAATAACTTTTGCAATAATCGATTTAATTTTACCTAACTTTTAGGAATGTTGCCGTAGTACCTGCGTATAAAGTTTGGAAAATTACATGATAAACGGTTGATAATTGACTGAGATATCTCAGACTTTAATTAATGTTGGCTTATATTTGAACCATAATTTAGACGATGTGCTCTGGTTTATATTCTGCCTTGGAGAGGAATAACACAATGACTCAATACCCAGTGAAAGTGAGCGGTTTATAAACTCCCTTAATAACTGGTATTCTAGAAAAGCAATATTTTCTCATTCATTTTCAGCTAGGTATCATATCTTAAAAAAAAAAAAAAAAAAAATGTATTGTGCTAATGTCGCTGTAGTGTTGAAAATTACTCTTTTACTCCTGGCGACCTACCCAGTCAGTCTAAACTGCCTAGTAACTTTTGGAATAATCGACCAAACATTACCAAATTTTCAGGGCAGTCACAATTATAGCTGCAGATGTTGTCTGCAAAATCACATGACAAACGGTTGAGAATTAACGTCTCAATTGACTTCTAAATTAATAACTTTTGCAATAATCGATTAAATTTTACCTAACTTTCAGGAATGTTGCCGTAGTACCTGCGGATACAGTTTGGAAAATTACATGATAAACGGTTGATAATTGACTGAGATATCTCAGACTTTAATTAATGTTGGCTTATATTTGAACCATAATTTAGACGATGTGCTCTGGTTTATATTCTGCCTTGGAGAGGAATAACACAATGACTCAATACCCAGTGAAAGTGAGCGGTTTATAAACTCCCTTAATAACTGGTATTCTAGAAAAGCAATATTTTCTCATTCATTTTCAGCTAGGTATTATATTTAAACAAAAAAAAAAAAAAAAATGTATTGTGCTAATGTCGCTGTAGTGTTGAAAATTACTCTTTTACTCCTGGCGACCTCCCCAGTCAGTCTAAACTGCCTAGTAACTTTTGGAATAATCGACCAAACATTACCAAATTTTCAGGGCAGTCACAATTATAGCTGCAGATGTTGTCTGCAAAATCACATGACAAACGGTTGAGAATTAACGTCTCAATTGACTTCTAAATTAATAACTTTTGCAATAATCGATTAAATTTTACCTAACTTTCAGGAATGTTGCCGTAGTACCTGCGGATACAGTTTGGAAAATTACATGATAAACGGTTGATAATTGACTGAGATATCTCAGACTTTAATTAATGTTGGCTTATATTTGAACCATAATTTAGACGATGTGCTAGGGTTTATCTTCTGCCTTGGAGAGGAATAACACAATGACTCAATACCCAGTGAAAGTGAGCGGTTTATAAACTTCCTTAATAACTGGTATTCTAGAAAAGCAATATTTGCTCATTCATTTTCAGCTAGGTATCATAACTTAAAAAAAAAAAAAAAAATGTATTGTGCTAATGTCGCTGTAGTGTTGAAAATTACTCTTTTACTCCTGGCGACCTCCCCAGTCAGTCTAAACTGCCTAGTAACTTTTGGAATAATCGACCAAACATTACCAAATTTTCAGGGCAGTCACAATTATAGCTGCAGATGTTGTCTGCAAAATCACATGACAAACGGTTGAGAATTAACGTCTCGATTGACTTCTAAATTAATAACTTTTGCAATAATCGATTAAATTTTACCTAACTTTCAGGAATGTTGTCGTAGTACCTGCGGATACAGTTTGGAAAATTACATGATAAACGGTTGATAATTGACTGAGATATCTCAGACTTTAATTAATGTTGGCTTATATTTGAACCATAATGTAGATGATGTGCTCTGGTTTATCTTCTGCCTTGGAGAGGAATAACACAATGACTCAATACCCAGTGAAAGTGAGCGGTTTATAAACTCCCTTAATAACTGGTATTCTAGAAAAGCAATATTTTCTCATTCATTTTCAGCTAGGTATCATATCTTAAAAAAAAAAAAAAAAATGTATTGTGCTAATGTCGCTGTAGTGTTGAAAATTACTCTTTTACTCCTGGCGACCTACCCAGTCAGTCTAAGCTGCCTAGTAACTTTTGGAATAATCGACCAAACATTACCAAATTTTCAGGGCAGTCACAATTATAGCTTCAGATGTTGTCTGCAAAATCACATGCCAACGGTTGAGAATTGACGTCTCAATTGACTTCTAAATTAATAACTTTAGCAATAATCGATTAAATTTTACCTAACTTTCAGGAAAGTTGCCGTATAACCTGCGGATACAGTTTGGAAAATTACATGATAAACGGTTGATAATTGACCGAGATATCTCAGACTTTAATTAATGTTGGCTTATATTTGAACCATAATTTAGACGATGTGCTCTGGTTTATCTTCTGCCTTGGAGAGGAATAACACAATGACTCAATACCCAGTGAAAGTGAGCGGTTTATAAACTCCCTTAATAACTGGTATTCTAGAAAAGCAATATTCTCTCATTCATTTTCAGCTAGGTATCATATCTTAAAAAAAAAATAATAATAATGTATTGTGCTAATGTCGCTGTAGTGTTGAAAATTACTCTTTTACTCCTGGCGACCTACCCAGTCAGTCTAAACTGCCTAGTAATTTGTGGAATAATCGACCAAACATTGCCAAATTTTCAGGGCAGTCACAATTATAGCTGCAGATGTTGTCTGCAAAATCACATGACAAACGGTTGAGAATTGACGTCTCAATTGACTTCTAAATTAATAACTTTAGCAATAATCGATTAAATTTTACCTAACTTTAAGGAAAGTTGCCGTAGTACCTGCGGATACAGTTTGGAAAATTACATGATAAACGGTTGATAATTGACTGAGATATCTCAGACTTTAATTAATGTTTGCTTATATTTGAACCATAATTTAGATGATGTGCTCTGGTTTATCTTCTGCCTTGGAGAGGAATAACACAATGACTCAATACCCGGTGAAAGTGAGCGGTTTATAAACTCCCTTAATAACTGGTATTCTAGAAAAGCAATATTTTCTCATTCATTTTCAGCTAGGTATCATATCTTAAAAAAAAAAAAAAAAAATGTATTGTGCTAATGTCGCTGTAGTGTTGAAAATTACTCTTTTACTCCTGGCGACCTACCCAGTCAGTCTAAACTGCCTAGTAACTTCTGGAATAATCGACCAAACATTACCAAATTTTCAGGGCAGTCACAATTATAGCTGCAGATGTTGTCTGCAAAATCACATGACAAACGGTTGAGAATTAACGTCTCAATTGACTTCTAAATTAATAACTTTTGCAATAATCGATTTAATTTTACCTAACTTTTAGGAATGTTGCCGTAGTACCTGCGTATAAAGTTTGGAAAATTACATGATAAACGGTTGATAATTGACTGAGATATCTCAGACTTTAATTAATGTTGGCTTATATTTGAACCATAATTTAGACGATGTGCTCTGGTTTATATTCTGCCTTGGAGAGGAATAACACAATGACTCAATACCCAGTGAAAGTGAGCGGTTTATAAACTCCTTTAATAACTGGTATTCTAGAAAAGCAATATTTTCTCATTCATTTTCAGCTAGGTATCATATCTTAAAAAAAAAAAAAAAAAAAAATGTATTGTGCTAATGTCGCTGTAGTGTTGAAAATTACTCTTTTACTCCTGGCGACCTACCCAGTCAGTCTAAACTGCCTAGTAACTTTCGGAATAATCGACCAAACATTACCAAATTTTCAGGGCAGTCACAATTATAGCTGCAGATGTTGTCTGCAAAATCACATGACAAACGGTTGAGAATTAACGTCTCAATTGACTTCTAAATTAATAACTTTTGCAATAATCGATTTAATTTTACCTAACTTTTAGGAATGTTGCCGTAGTACCTGCGGATACAGTTTGGAAAATTACATGATAAACGGTTGATAATTGACTGAGATATCTCAGACTTTAATTAATGTTGGCTTATATTTGAACCATAATTTAGAAGATGTGCTCTGGTTTATCTTCTGCCTTGGAGAGGAATAACACAATGACTCAATACCCAGTGAAAGTGAGCGGTTTATAAACTCTCTTAATAACTGGTATTCTAGAAAAGCAATATTTTCTCATTCATTTTCAGCTAGGTATCATATCTTGAAAAAAAAAAAAAAATGTATTGTGCTAATGTCGCTGTAGTGTTGAAAATTACTCTTTTACTCCTGGCGACCTACCCAGTCAGTCTAAACTGCCTAGTAACTTCTGGAATAATCGACCAAACATTACCAAATTTTCAGGGCAGTCACAATTATAGCTGCAGATGTTGTCTGCAAAATCACATGACAAACGGTTGAGAATTAACGTCTCAATTGACTTCTAAATTAATAACTTTTGCAATAATCGATTAAATTTTACCTAACTTTCAGGAATGTTGCCGTAGTAGCTGAGGATACAGTTTGGAAAATTACATGATAAACGGTTGATAATTGACTGAGATATCTCAGACTTTAATTAATGTTGGCTTATATTTGAACCATAATTTAGACGATGTGCTAGGGTTTATCTTCTGCCTTGGAGAGGAATAACACAATGACTCAATACCCAGTGAAAGTGAGCGGTTTATAAACTCCCTTAATAACTGGTATTCTAGAAAAGCAATATTTGCTCATTCATTTTCAGCTGGGTATCATAACTTAAAAAAAAAAAAAAAAAATGTATTGTGCTAATGTCGCTGTAGTGTTGAAAATTACTCTTTTACTCCTGGCGACCTACCCAGTCAGTCTAAACTGCCTAGTATTTTTTGGAATAATCGACCAAACATTACCAAATTTTCAGGGCAGTCACAATTATAGCTGCAGATGTTGTCTGCAAAATCACATGACAAACGGTTGAGAATTAACGTCTCAATTGACTTCTAAATTAATAACTTTTGCAATAATCGATTAAATTTTACCTAACTTTCAGAAATGTTGCCGTAGTACCTGCGGATACAGTTTGGAAAATTACATGATAAACGGTTGATAATTGACTGAGATATCTCAGACTTTAATTAATGTTGGCTTATATTTGAACCATAATTTAGACGATGTGCTCTGGTTTATCTTCTGCCTTGGAGAGGAATAACACAATGACTCAATACCCAGTGAAAGTGAGCGGTTTATAAACTCTCTTAATAACTGGTATTCTAGAAAAGCAATATTTTCTCATTCATTTTCAGCTAGGTATCATATCTTAAAAAAAAAAAAAAATGTATTGTGCTAATGTCGCTGTAGTGTTGAAAATTACTCTTTTACTCCTGGCGACCTACCCTGTCGGTCTAAACTGCCTTGTAACTTTTGGAATAATCGACCAAACATTGCCAAATTTTCAGGGCAGTCACAATTATAGCAGCAGATGTTGTCTGCAAAATCACATGACAAACGGTTGAGAATTAACGTCTCAATTGACTTCTAAATTAATAACTTTTGCAATAATAGATTAAATTTTACCTAACTTTCAGGAATGTTGCCGTAGTACCTGCGGATACAGTTTGGAAAATTACATGATAAACGGTTGATAATTGACTGAGATATCTCAGACTTTAATTAATGTTGGCTTATATTTGAACCATAATTTAGACGATGTGCTCTGGTTTATCTTCTGCCTTGGAGAGGAATAACACAATGACTCAATACCCAGTGAAAGTGAGCGGTTTATAAACTCTCCTAATAACTGGTATTCTAGAAAAGCAATATTTTCTCATTCATTTTCAGTTAGGTATCATATCTTAAAAAAAAAAAAATGTATTGTGCTAATGTCGCTGTAGTGTTGAAAATTACTCTTTAACTCCTGGCGACCTACCCAGTCAGTCTAAGCTGCCTAGTAACTTTTGGAATAATCGACCAAACATTACCAAATTTTCAGGGCAGTCACAATTATAGCTTCAGATGTTGTCTGCAAAATCACATGCCAACGGTTGAGAATTGACGTCTCAATTGACTTCAAATTAATAACTTTAGCAATAATCGATTAAATTTTACCTAACTTTCAGGAAAGTTGCCGTATAACCTGCGGATACAGTTTGGAAAATTACATGATAAACGGTTGATAATTGACCGAGATATCTCAGACTTTAATTAATGTTGGCTTATATTTGAACCATAATTTAGACGATGTGCTCTGGTTTATCTTCTGCCTTGGAGAGGAATAACACAATGACTCAATACCCAGTGAAAGTGAGCGGTTTATAAACTCCCTTAATAACTGGTATTCTAGAAAAGCAATATTCTCTCATTCATTTTCAGCTAGTTATCATATCTTAAAAAAAATAAAAATAATAATGTATTGTGCTAATGTCGCTGTAGTGTTGAAAATTACTGTTTTACTCCTGGCGACCTACCCAGTCAGTCTAAACTGCCTAGTAATTTTTGGAATAATCGACCAAACATTACCAAATTTTCAGGGCAGTCACAATTATAGCTGCAGATGTTGTCTGCAAAATCACATGACAAACGGTTGAGAATTAACGTCTCAATTGACTTCTAAATTGATAACTTTTGTTATAATCGATTAAATTTTACCTAACTTTCAGGAAAGTTGCCGTAGTACCTGCGGATACAGTTTGGAAAATTACATGATTAACGGTTGATAATTGACTGAGATATCTCAGACTTTAATTAATGTTTGCTTATATTTGAACCATAATTTAGATGATGTGCTCTGGTTTATCTTCTGCCTTGGAGAGGAATAACACAATGACTCAATACCCAGTGAAAGTGAGCGGTTTATAAACTCCCTTAATAACTGGTATTCTAGAAAAGCAATATTTTCTCATTCATTTTCAGCTAGGTATCATATCTTAAAAAAAAAAAAAAAAAAATGTATTGTGCTAATGTCGCTGTAGTGTTGAAAATTACTCTTTTACTCCTGGCGACCTACCCAGTCAGTCTAAACTGCCTAGTAACTTCTGGAATAATCGACCAAACATTACCAAATTTTCAGGGCAGTCACAATTATAGCTGCAGATGTTGTCTGCAAAATCACATGACAAACGGTTGAGAATTAACGTCTCAATTGACTTCTAAATTAATAACTTTTGCAATAATCGATTTAATTTTACCTAACTTTTAGGAATGTTGCCGTAGTACCTGCGTATAAAGTTTGGAAAATTACATGATAAACGGTTGATAATTGACTGAGATATCTCAGACTTTAATTAATGTTGGCTTATATTTGAACCATAATTTAGACGATGTGCTCTGGTTTATATTCTGGCTTGGAGAGGAATAACACAATGACTCAATACCCGGTGAAAGTGAGCGGTTTATAAACTCCCTTAATAACTGGTATTCTAGAAAAGCAATATTTTCTCATTCATTTTCAGCTAGGTATCATATCTTAAAAAAAAAAAAATGTATTGTGCTAATGTCGCTGTAGTGTTGAAAATTACTCTTTAACTCCTGGCGACCTACCCAGTCAGTCTAAGCTGCCTAGTAACTTTTGGAATAATCGACCAAACATTACCAAATTTTCAGGGCAGTCACAATTATAGCTTCAGATGTTGTCTGCAAAATCACATGCCAACGGTTGAGAATTGACGTCTCAATTGACTTCAAATTAATAACTTTAGCAATAATCGATTAAATTTTACCTAACTTTCAGGAAAGTTGCCGTATAACCTGCGGATACAGTTTGGAAAATTACATGATAAACGGTTGATAATTGACCGAGATATCTCAGACTTTAATTAATGTTGGCTTATATTTGAACCATAATTTAGACGATGTGCTCTGGTTTATCTTCTGCCTTGGAGAGGAATAACACAATGACTCAATACCCAGTGAAAGTGAGCGGTTTATAAACTCCCTTAATAACTGGTATTCTAGAAAAGCAATATTCTCTCATTCATTTTCAGCTAGGTATCATATCCTAAAAAAAATAAAAATAATAATGTATTGTGCTAATGTCGCTGTAGTGTTGAAAATTACTGTTTTACTCCTGGCGACCTACCCAGTCAGTCTAAACTGCCTAGTAATTTTTGGAATAATCGACCAAACATTACCAAATTTTCAGGGCAGTCACAATTATAGCTGCAGATGTTGTCTGCGAAATCACATGACAAACGGTTGAGAATTAACGTCTCAATTGACTTCTAAATTGATAACTTTTGTTATAATCGATTAAATTTTACCTAACTTTCAGGAAAGTTGCCGTAGTACCTGCGGATACAGTTTGGAAAATTACATGATTAACGGTTGATAATTGACTGAGATATCTCAGACTTTAATTAATGTTTGCTTATATTTGAACCATAATTTAGATGATGTGCTCTGGTTTATCTTCTGCCTTGGAGAGGAATAACACAATGACTCAATACTCAGTGAAAGTGAGCGGTTTATAAACTCCCTTAATAGCTGGTATCCTAGAAAAGCAATATTTTCTCATTCATTTTCAGCTAGGTATCATATCTTCAAAAAAAAAAAAAAAAAAAAAAGTATTGTGCTAATGTCGCTGTAGTGTTGAAAATTACTCTTTTACTCCTGGCGACCTACCCAGTCAGTCTAAACTGCCTAGTAATTTTTGGAATAATCGACCAAACATTACCAAATTTTCAGGGCAGTCACAATTATAGCTGCAGATGTTGTCTGCAAAATCACATGACAAACGGTTGAGAATTAACGTCTCAATTGACTTCTAAATTGATAACTTTTGTTATAATCGATTAAATTTTACCTAACTTTCAGGAAAGTTGCCGTAGTACCTGCGTATAAAGTTTGGAAAATTACATGATAAACGGTTGATAATTGACTGAGATATCTCAGACTTTAATTAATGTTGGCTTATATTTGAACCATAATTTAGACGATGTGCTCTGGTTTATATTCTGCCTTGGAGAGGAATAACACAATGACTCAATACCCAGTGAAAGTGAGCGGTTTATAAACTCCCTTAATAACTGGTATTCTAGAAAAGCAATATTTTCTCATTCATTTTCAGCTAGGTATCATATCTTAAAAAAAAAAAAAAAAAAATGTATTGTGCTAATGTCGCTGTAGTGTTGAAAATTACTCTTTTACTCCTGGCGACCTACCCAGTCAGTCTAAACTGCCTAGTAACTTTTGGAATAATCGACCAAACATTACCAAATTTTCAGGGCAGTCACAATTATAGCTTCAGATGTTGTCTGCAAAATCACATGCCAACGGTTGAGAATTGACGTCTCAATTGACTTCTAAATTAATAACTTTTGCAATAATCGATTTAATTTTACCTAACTTTTAGGAATGTTGCCGTAGTACCTGCGGATACAGTTTGGAAACTTACATGATAAACGGTTGATAATTGACTGAGATATCTCAGACTTTAATTAATGTTGGCTTATATTTGAACCATAATTTAGACGATGTGCTCTGGTTTATCTTCTGTCTTGGAGAGGAATAACACAATGACTCAATACCCAGTGAAAGTGAGCGGTTTATAAACTCCCTTAATAGCTGGTATTCTAGAAAAGCAATATTTTCTCATTCATTTTCAGCTAGGTATCATATCAAAAAAAAAAAAAATGTATTGTGCTAATGTCGCTGTAGTGTTGAAAATTATTCTTTTACTCCTGGCGACCTACCCAGTCAGTCTAAACTGCCTAGTAACTTTTGGAATAATCGACCAAACATTACCAAATTTTCAGGGCAGTCACAATTATAGCTTCAGATGTTGTCTGCAAAATCACATGCCAACGGTTGAGAATTGACGTCCTAATTGACTTCTAAATTAATAACTTTTGCAATAATCGATTTAATTTTACCTAACTTTTAGGAATGTTGCCGTAGTACCTGCGGATACAGCTTGGAAAATTACATGATAAACGGTTGATAATTGACTGAGATATCTCAGACTTTAATTAATGTTGGCTTATATTTGAACCATAATTTAGACGATGTGCTCTGGTTTATCTTCTGCCTTGGAGAGGAATAACACAATGACTCAATACTCAGTGAAAGTGAGCGGTTTATAAACTCCCTTAATAGCTGGTATCCTAGAAAAGCAATATTTTCTCATTCATTTTCAGCTAGGTATCATATCTTCAAAAAAAAAAAAAAAAAAAAAAGTATTGTGCTAATGTCGCTGTAGTGTTGAAAATTACTCTTTTACTCCTGGCGACCTACCCAGTCAGTCTAAACTGCCTAGTAATTTTTGGAATAACCGACCAAACATTACCAAATTTTCAGGGCAGTCACAATTATAGCTGCAGATGTTTTCTGCAAAATCACATGACAAACGGTTGAGAATTGACGTCTCAATTGACCTCTAAATTAATAACTTTTGCAATAATCGAATAAATTTTACCTAACTTTCAGGAATGTTGTCGTAGTACCTGCGGATACAGTTTGGAAAATTACATGATAAACGGTTGATAATTGACTGAGATATCTCAGACTTTAATTAATGTTGGCTTATATTTGAACCATAATTTAGACGATGTGCTCTGGTTTATATTCTGCCTTGGAGAGGAATAACACAATGACTCAATACCCAGTGAAAGTGAGCGGTTTATAAACTCCTTTAATAACTGGTATTCTAGAAAAGCAATATTTTCTCATTCATTTTCAGCTAGGTATCATATCTTAAAAAAAAAAAAAAAAAAAATGTATTGTGCTATTGTCGCTGTAGTGTTGAAAATTACTCTTTTACTCCTGGCGACCTACCCAGTCAGTCTAAACTGCCTAGTAACTTTTGGAATAATCGACCAAACATTACCAAATTTTCAGGGCAGTCACAATTATAGCTTCAGATGTTGTCTGCAAAATCACATGCCAACGGTTGAGAATTGACGTCTCAATTGACTTCTAAATTAATAACTTTTGCAATAATCGATTTAATTTTACCTAACTTTTAGGAATGTTGCCGTAGTACCTGCGGATACAGTTTGGAAACTTACATGATAAACGGTTGATAATTGACTGAGATATCTCAGACTTTAATTAATGTTGGCTTATATTTGAACCATAATTTAGACGATGTGCTCTGGTTTATCTTCTGTCTTGGAGAGGAATAACACAATGACTCAATACCCAGTGAAAGTGAGCGGTTTATAAACTCCCTTAATAGCTGGTATTCTAGAAAAGCAATATTTTCTCATTCATTTTCAGCTAGGTATCATATCAAAAAAAAAAAAAATGTATTGTGCTAATGTCGCTGTAGTGTTGAAAATTATTCTTTTACTCCTGGCGACCTACCCAGTCAGTCTAAACTGCCTAGTAACTTTTGGAATAATCGACCAAACATTACCAAATTTTCAGGGCAGTCACAATTACAGCTTCAGATGTTGTCTGCAAAATCACATGCCAACGGTTGAGAATTGACGTCTTAATTGACTTCTAAATTAATAACTTTTGCAATAATCGATTTAATTTTACCTAACTTTTAGGAATGTTGCCGTAGTACCTGCGGATACAGCTTGGAAAATTACATGATAAACGGTTGATAATTGACTGAGATATCTCAGACTTTAATTAATGTTGGCTTATATTTGAACCATAATTTAGACGATGTGCTCTGGTTTATCTTCTGCCTTGGAGAGGAATAACACAATGACTCAATACTCAGTGAAAGTGAGCGGTTTATAAACTCCCTTAATAGCTGGTATCCTAGAAAAGCAATATTTTCTCATTCATTTTCAGCTAGGTATCATATCTTCAAAAAAAAAAAAAAAAAAAAAAGTATTGTGCTAATGTCGCTGTAGTGTTGAAAATTACTCTTTTACTCCTGGCGACCTACCCAGTCAGTCTAAACTGCCTAGTAATTTTTGGAATAACCGACCAAACATTACCAAATTTTCAGGGCAGTCACAATTATAGCTGCAGATGTTTTCTGCAAAATCACATGACAAACGGTTGAGAATTGACGTCTCAATTGACCTCTAAATTAATAACTTTTGCAATAATCGAATAAATTTTACCTAACTTTCAGGAATGTTGTCGTAGTACCTGCGGATACAGTTTGGAAAATTACATGATAAACGGTTGATAATTGACTGAGATATCTCAGACTTTAATTAATGTTGGCTTATATTTGAACCATAATTTAGACGATGTGCTCTGGTTTATCTTCTGCCTTGGAGAGGAATAACACAATGACTCAATACCCAGTGAAAGTGAGCGGTTTATAAACTCCCTTAATAGCTGGTATTCTAGAAAAGCAATATTTTCTCATTCATTTTCAGCTAGGTATCATATCAAAAAAAAAAAATGTATTGTGCTAATTTCGCTGTAGTGTTGAAAATTACTCTTTCACTCCTGGCGACCTACCCAGTCAGTCTAAACTGCCTAGTAACTTTTGGAATAATCGACCAAACATTACCATATTTTCAGGGCAGTCACAACTATAGCTGCAGATGTTGTCTGCAAAATCACATGACAAACGGTTGAGAATTAACGTCTCAATTGACTTCTAAATTGATAACTTTTGTTATAATCGATTAAATTTTACCTAACTTTCAGGAAAGTTGCCGTAGTACCTGCGGATACAGTTTGGAAAATTACATGATTAACGGTTGATAATTGACTGAGATATCTCAGACTTTAATTAATGTTGGCTTATATTTGAACCATAATTTAGATGATGTGCTCTGGTTTATCTTCTGCCTTGGAGAGGAATAACACAATGACTCAATTCCCAGTGAAAGTGAGCGGTTTATAAACTCCCTTAATAGCTGGTATTCTAGAAAAGCAATATTTTCTCATTCATTTTCAGCTAGGTATCATATCAAAAAAAAAAAAAATGTATTGTGCTAATGTCGCTGTAGTGTTGAAAATTATTCTTTTACTCCTGGCGACCTACCCAGTCAGTCTAAACTGCCTAGTAACTTTTGGAATAATCGACCAAACATTACCAAATTTTCAGGGCAGTCACAATTATAGCTTCAGATGTTGTCTGCAAAATCACATGCCAACGGTTGAGAATTGACGTCTTAATTGACTTCTAAATTAATAACTTTTGCAATAATCGATTTAATTTTACCTAACTTTTAGGAATGTTGCCGTAGTACCTGCGGATACAGCTTGGAAAATTACATGATAAACGGTTGATAATTGACTGAGATATCTCAGACTTTAATTAATGTTGGCTTATATTTGAACCATAATTTAGACGATGTGCTCTGGTTTATCTTCTGCCTTGGAGAGGAATAACACAATGACTCAATACTCAGTGAAAGTGAGCGGTTTATAAACTCCCTTAATAGCTGGTATCCTAGAAAAGCAATATTTTCTCATTCATTTTCAGCTAGGTATCATATCTTCAAAAAAAAAAAAAAAAAAAAAGTATTGTGCTAATGTCGCTGTAGTGTTGAAAATTACTCTTTTACTCCTGGCGACCTACCCAGTCAGTCTAAACTGCCTAGTAATTTTTGGAATAACCGACCAAACATTACCAAATTTTCAGGGCAGTCACAATTATAGCTGCAGATGTTTTCTGCAAAATCAGATGACAAACGGTTGAGAATTGACGTCTCAATTGACCTCTAAATTAATAACTTTTGCAATAATCGAATAAATTTTACCTAACTTTCAGGAATGTTGTCGTAGTACCTGCGGATACAGTTTGGAAAATTACATGATAAACGGTTGATAATTGACTGAGATATCTCAGACTTTAATTAATGTTGGCTTATATTTGAACCATAATTTAGACGATGTGCTCTGGTTTATCTTCTGCCTTGGAGAGGAATAACACAATGACTCAATACCCAGTGAAAGTGAGCGGTTTATAAACTCCCTTAATAGCTGGTATTCTAGAAAAGCAATATTTTCTCATTCATTTTCAGCTAGGTATCATATCAAAAAAAAAAAATGTATTGTGCTAATTTCGCTGTAGTGTTGAAAATTACTCTTTCACTCCTGGCGACCTACCCAGTCAGTCTAAACTGCCTAGTAACTTTTGGAATAATCGACCAAACATTACCATATTTTCAGGGCAGTCACAATTATAGCTGCAGATGTTGTCTGCAAAATCACATGACAAACGGTTGAGAATTAACGTCTCAATTGACTTCTAAATTGATAACTTTTGTTATAATCGATTAAATTTTACCTAACTTTCAGGAAAGTTGCCGTAGTACCTGCGGATACAGTTTGGAAAATTACATGATTAACGGTTGATAATTGACTGAGATATCTCAGACTTTAATTAATGTTGGCTTATATTTGAACCATAATTTAGATGATGTGCTCTGGTTTATCTTCTGCCTTGGAGAGGAATAACACAATGACTCAATTCCCAGTGAAAGTGAGCGGTTTATAAACTCCCTTAATAACTGGTATTCTAGAAAAGCAATATTTTCTCATTCATTTTCAGCTAGGTATCATATCTTAAAAAAATAAAAACAATAATATGTATTGTGCTAATGTCGCTGTAGTGTTGAAAATTACTATTTTACTCCTGGCGACCTACCCAGTCAGTTTAAACTGCCTAGTAACTTTTGGAATAATCGACCAAACATTACCAAATTCTCAGGGCAGTCACAATTATAGCTTCAGATGTTGTCTGCAAAATCACATGACAAACGGTTGAGAATTGACGTCTCAATTGACTTCTAAATAAATAACTTTTGCAATAATCGATTAAATTTTACCTAACTTTCAGGAATGTTGCCGTAGTACCTGCGGATACAGTTTGGAAAATTACATGATAAACGGTTGATAATTGACTGAGATATCTCAGACTTTAATTAATGTTGGCTTATATTTGAACCATAATTTAGACGATGTGCTCTGGTTTATCTTCTGCTTTGGAGAGGAATAACAAAATGACTCAATACCCAGTGAAAGTGAGCGGTTTATAAACTCCCTTAATAACTGGTATTCTAGAAAAGCAATATTTTCTCATTCATTTTCAGCTAGGTATCATATCTTAAAAATATGAATAAATGAAAATTACTCTTTTACTCCTGGCGACCTACCCAGTCAGTCTAAACTGCCTAGTAACTTTTGGAATAATCGACCAAACATTACCAAATTTTCAGGGCAGTCACAATTATAGCTTCAGATGTTGTCTGCAAAATCACATGCCAACGGTTGAGAATTGGCGTCTCAATTGACTTCTAAATTAATAACTTTTGCAATAATCGATTAAATTTTTCCTAACTTTCAGGAAAGTTGCCGTAGTCCCTGCGGATACAGTTTGGAAAATTACATGATAAACGGTTGATAATTGACTGAGATATCTCAGACTTTAATTAATGTTGGCTTATATTTGAACCATAATTTAGATGATGTGCTCTGGTTTATCTTCTGCCTTGGAGAGGAATAACACAATGACTCAATACCCAGTGAAAGTGAGCGGTTTATAAACTCCCTTAATAACTGGTATTCTAGAAAAGCAATATTTTCTCATACATTTTCAGCTAGGTATCATATCTTATAAAAAAAAATAAAAAAAATGTCATGTGCTAATGTCGCTGTAGTGTTGAAAATCACTCTTTTACTCCTGGCGACCTACCCAGTCAGTCTAAACTGCCTAGTAACTTTTGGAATAATCGACCAAACATTACCAAATTTTCAGGGCAGTCACAATTATAGCTTCAGATGTTGTCTGCAAAATCACATGCCAACGGTTGAGAATTGACGTCTCAATTGACTTCTAAATTAATAACTTTTGCAATAATCGATTAAATTTTACTTAACTTTCAGGAAAGTTGCCGTAGTACCTGCGGATACAGTTTGGAGAATTACATGATAAACGGTTGATATTTGACTGAGATATCTCAGATTTTAATTAATGTTGGCTTATATTTGAACCATAATTTAGATGATGTGCTCTGGTTTATCTTCTGCCTTGAAGAGGAATAACAAAATGACTCAATACCCAGTGAAAGTGAGCGGTTTATAAACTCTCTTAATAACTGGTATTCTAGAAAAGCAATATTTTCTCATTCATTTTCAGCTAGGTATCATATCTTGAAAAAAAAATGTATTGTGCTAATGTCGCTGTAGTGTTGAAAATTACTGTTTTACTCCTGGCAACCTACCCAGTCAGTCTAAACTGCCTAGTAACTTTTGGAATAATCGACCAAACATTACCAAATTTTCAGGGCAGTCACAATTATAGCTTCAGATGTTGTCTGCAAAATCACATGCCAACGGTTGAGAATTGGCGTCTCAATTGACTTCTAAATTAATAACTTTTGCAATAATCGATTAAATTTTACCTAACTTTCAGGAAAGTTGCCGTAATACCTGCGGATACAGTTTGGAAAATCACATGATAAACGGTTGATAATTGACTGAGATATCTCAGACTTTAATTAATGTTGGCTTATATTTGAACCATAATTTAGATGATGTGCTCTGGTTTATCTTCTGCCTTGGAGAGGAATAACACAATGACTCAATACCCAGTGAAAGTGAGCGGTTTATAAACTCCCTTAATAACTGGTATTCTAGAAAAGCAATATTTTCTCATTCATTTTCAGCTAGGTAACATATCTTAAAAAAAAAATGTATTGTGCTAATGTCGCTGTAGTGTTGAAAATTACTCTTTTACTCCTGGCGACCTACCCAGTCAGTCTAACTGCCTAATAACTTTTGGAATAATCGACCAAACATTACCAAATTTTCAGGGCAGTCTCAATTATAGCTTCAGATGTTGTCTGCAAAATCACATGACAAACGGTTGAGAATTGACGTCTCAATTGACTTCTAAATTAATAACTTTTGCAATAATCGATTAAATTTTACCTAACTTTCAGGAAAGTTGCCGTAGTACCTGCGGATACAGTTTGGAAAATTACATGATAAACGGTTGATATTTGACTGAGATATCTCAGACTTTAATTAATGATGGCTTATATTTGAACCATAATTTAGATGATGTGCTCTGGTTTATTTTCTGCCTTGAAGAGGAATAACACAATGACTCAATACCCAGTGAAAGTGAGCGGTTTATAAACTCTCTTAATAACTGGTATTCTCGAAAAGCAATATTTTCTCATTCATTTTCAGCTAGGTATCATATCTTAAAAAAAAAATGTATTGTGCTAATGTCGCTGTAGTGTTGAAAATTACTGTTTTACTCCTGGCGACCTACCCAGTCAGTCTAAACTGCCTAGTAACTTTTGGAATAATCGACCAAACATTACCAAATTTTCAGGGCAGTCACAATTATAGCTTCAGATGTTGTCTGCAAAATCACATGTCAACGGTTGAGAATTGGCGTCTCAATTGACTTCTAAATTAATAACTTTTGCAATAATCGATTAAATTTTACCTAACTTTCAGGAAAGTTGCCGTAGTACCTGCGGATACAGTTTGGAAAATTACATGATAAACGGTTGATAATTGACTGAGATATCTCAGACTTTAATTAATGTTGGCTTATATTTGAACCATAATTTAGATGATGTGCTCTGGTTTATCTTTTGCCTTGGAGAGGAATAACACAATGACTCAATACCCAGTGAAAGTGAGCGGTTTATAAACTCCCTTAATAACTGGTATTCTAGAAAAGCAATATTTTCTCATTCATTTTCAGCTAGGTATCATATCTTAAAAAAAAAAAGTATTGTGCTAATGTCGCTGTAGTGTTGAAAATTACTGTTTTACTCCTGGCGACCTACCCAGTCAGTCTAAACTGCCTAGTAACTTTTGGAATAATCGACCAAACATTACCAAATTTTCAGGACAGTCACAATTATAGCTTCAGATGTTGTCTGCAAAATCACATGCCAACGGTTGAGAATTGGCGTCTCAATTGACTTCTAAATTAATAACTTTTGCAATAAACGATTAAATTTTACCTAACTTTCAGGAAAGTTGCCGTAGTACCTGCGGATACAGTTTGGAAAATTACATGATAAACGGTTGATAATTGACTGAGATATCTCAGACTTTAATTAATGTTGGCTTATATTTGAACCATAATTTAGATGATGTGCTCTGGTTTATCTTCTGCCTTGGAGAGGAATAACACAATGACTCAATACCCAGTGAAAGTGAGCGGTTTATAAACTCCCTTAATAACTGGTATTCTAGAAAAGCAATATTTTCCCATTCATTTTCAGCTAGGTATCATATCTTGAAAAAAAAATGTATTGTGCTAATGTCGCTGTAGTGTTGAAAATTACTCTTTTACTCCTGGCGACCTACCCAGTCAGTCTAACTGCCTAATAACTTTTGGAATAATCGACCAAACATTACCAAATTTTCAGGGCAGTCTCAATTATAGCTTCAGATGTTGTCTGCAAAATCACATGACAAACGGTTGAGAATTGACGTCTCAATTGACTTCTAAATTAATAACTTTTGCAATAATCGATTAAATTTTACCTAACTTTCAGGAAAGTTGCCGTAGTACCTGCGGATACAGTTTGGAAAATTACATGATAAACGGTTGATATTTGACTGAGATATCTCAGACTTTAATTAATGATGGCTTATATTTGAACCATTATTTAGATGATGTGCTCTGGTTTATTTTCTGCCTTGAAGAGGAATAACACAATGACTCAATACCCAGTGAAAGTGAGCGGCTTATAAACTCTCTTAATAACTGGTATTCTCGAAAAGCAATATTTTCTCATTCATTTTCAGCTAGGTATCATATCTTAAAAAAAAAATGTATTGTGCTAATGTCGCTGTAGTGTTGAAAATTACTGTTTTACTCCTGGCGACCTACCCAGTCAGTCTAAACTGCCTAGTAACTTTTGGAATAATCGACCAAACATTACCAAATTTTCAGGGCAGTCACAATTATAGCTTCAGATGTTGTCTGCAAAATCACATGTCAACGGTTGAGAATTGGCGTCTCAATTGACTTCTAAATTAATAACTTTTGCAATAATCGATTAAATTTTACCTAACTTTCAGGAAAGTTGCCGTAGTACCTGCGGATACAGTTTGGAAAATTACATGATAAACGGTTGATAATTGACTGAGATATCTCAGACTTTAATTAATGTTGGCTTATATTTGAACCATAATTTAGATGATGTGCTCTGGTTTATCTTTTGCCTTGGAGAGGAATAACACAATGACTCAATACCCAGTGAAAGTGAGCGGTTTATAAACTCCCTTAATAACTGGTATTCTAGAAAAGCAATATTTTCTCATTCATTTTCAGCTAGGTATCATATCTTAAAAAAAAAAAGTATTGTGCTAATGTCGCTGTAGTGTTGAAAATTACTGTTTTACTCCTGGCGACCTACCCAGTCAGTCTAAACTGCCTAGTAACTTTTGGAATAATCGACCAAACATTACCAAATTTTCAGGACAGTCACAATTATAGCTTCAGATGTTGTCTGCAAAATCACATGCCAACGGTTGAGAATTGGCGTCTCAATTGACTTCTAAATTAATAACTTTTGCAATAAACGATTAAATTTTACCTAACTTTCAGGAAAGTTGCCGTAGTACCTGCGGATACAGTTTGGAAAATTACATGATAAACGGTTGATAATTGACTGAGATATCTCAGACTTTAATTAATGTTGGCTTATATTTGAACCATTATTTAGATGATGTGCTCTGGTTTATCTTCTGCCTTGGAGAGGAATAACACAATGACTCAATACCCAGTGAAAGTGAGCGGTTTATAAACTCCCTTAATAACTGGTATTCTAGAAAAGCAATATTTTCCCATTCATTTTCAGCTAGGTATCATATCTTGAAAAAAAAATGTATTGTGCTAATGTCGCTGTAGTGTTGAAAATTACTGCTTTACTCCTGGCGACCTACCCAGTCAGTCTAAACTGCCTAGTAACTTTTGGAATAATCGACCAAACATTACCAAATTTTCAGGGCAGTCACAATTATAGCTTCAGATGTTGTCTGCAAAATCACATGCCAACGGTTGAGAATTGGCGTCTCAATTGACTTCTAAATTAATAACTTTTGCAATAATCGATTAAATTTTACCTAACTTTCAGGAAAGTTGCCGTAATACCTGCGGATACAGTTTGGAAAATTACATGATAAACGGTTGATAATTGACTGAGATATCTCAGACTTTAATTAATGTTGGCTTATATTTGAACCATAATTTAGACGATGTGCTCTGGTTTATCTTCTGCCTTGGAGAGGAATAACACAATGACTCAATACCCAGTGAAAGTGAGCGGTTTATAAACTCCCTTAATAACTGGTATTCTAGAAAAGCAATATTTTCTCATTCATTTTCAGCTAGGTATCATATCTTAAAAAAAAAATGTATTGTGCTAATGTCGCTGTAGTGTTGAAAATTACTCTTTTACTCCTGGCGACCTACCCAGTCAGTCTAACTGCCTAGTAACTTTTGGAATAATCGACCAAACATTACCAAATTTTCAGGGCAGTCACAATTATAGCTTCAGATGTTGTCTGCAAAATCACATGCCAACGGTTGAGAATTGGCGTCTCAATTGACTTCTAAATTAATAACTTTTGCAATAATCGATTAAATTTTACCTAACTTTCAGGAAAGTTGCCGTAATACCTGCGGATACAGTTTGGAAAATTACATGATAAACGGTTGATAATTGACTGAGATATCTCAGACTTTAATTAATGTTGGCTTATATTTGAACCATAATTTAGATGATGTGCTCTGGTTTATCTTCTGCCTTGGAGAGGAATAACACAATGACTCAATACCCAGTGAAAGTGAGCGGTTTATAAACTCCCTTAATAACTGGTATTCTAGAAAAGCAATATTTTCTCATTCATTTTCAGCTAGGTATCATATCTTAAAAAAAAAATGTATTGTGCTAATGTCGCTGTAGTGTTGAAAATTACTCTTTTACTCCTGGCGACCTACCCAGTCAGTCTAACTGCCTAGTAACTTTTGGAATAATCGACCAAACATTACCAAATTTTTAGGGCAGTCTCAATTATAGCTTCAGATGTTGTCTGCAAAATCACATGACAAACGGTTGAGAATTGACGTCTCAATTGACTTCTAAATTAATAACTTTTGCAATAATCGATTAAATTTTACCTAACTTTCAGGAAAGTTGCCGTAGTACCTGCGGATACAGTTTGGAAAATTACATGATAAACGGTTGATATTTGACTCAGATATCTCAGACTTTAATTAATGATGGCTTATATTTTAACCATAATTTAGATGATGTGCTCTGGTTTATTTTCTGCCTTGAAGAGGAATAACACAATGACTCAATACCCAGTGAAAGTGAGCGGTTTATAAACTCTCTTAATAACTGGTATTCTAGAAAAGCAATATTTTCTCATTCATTTTCAGCTAGGTATCATATCTTAAAAAAAAATGTATTGTGCTAATGTCGCTGTAGTGTTGAAAATTACTGTTTTACTCCTGGCGACCTACCCAGTCAGTCTAAACTGCCTAGTAACTTTTGGAATAATCGACCAAACATCACCAAATTTTCAGGGCAGTCACAATTATAGCTTCAGATGTTGTCTGCAAAATCACATGTCAACGGTTGAGAATTGGCGTCTCAATTGACTTCTAAATTAATAACTTTTGCAATAATCGATTAAATTTTACCTAACTTTCAGGAAAGTTGCCGTAGTACCTGCGGATACAGTTTGGAAAATTACATGATAAACGGTTGATAATTGACTGAGATATCTCAGACTTTAATTAATGTTGGCTTATATTTGAACCATAATTTAGACGATGTGCTCTGGTTTATCTTCTGCCTTGGAGAGGAATAACACAATGACTCAATACCCAGTGAAAGTGAGCGGTTTATAAACTCTCTTAATAACTGGTATTCTAGAAAAGCAATATTTTCTCATTCATTTTCAGCTAGGTATCATATCTTAAAAAAAAAAAAAATGTATTGTGCTAATGTCGCTGTAGTGTTGAAAATTACTGTTTTACTCCTGGCGACCTACCCAGTCAGTCTAAGCTGCCTAGTAACTTTTGGAATAATCGACCAAACATTACCAAATTTTCAGGGCAGTCACAATTATAGCTTCAGATGTTGTCTGCAAAATCACATGCCAACGGTTGAGAATTGGCGTCTCAATTGACTTCTAAATTAATAACTTTTGCAATAATCGATTAAATTTTACCTAACTTTCAGGAAAGTTGCCGTAATACCTGCGGATACAGTTTGGAAAATTACATGATAAACGGTTGATAATTGACTGAGATATCTCAGACTTTAATTAATGTTGGCTTATATTTGAACCATAATTTAGATGATGTGCTCTGGTTTATCTTCTGCCTTGGAGAGGAATAACACAATGACTCAATACCCAGTGAAAGTGAGCGGTTTATAAACTCCCTTAATAACTGGTATTCTAGAAAAGCAATATTTTCTCATTCATTTTCAGCTAGGTATCATATCTTAAAAAAAAAATGTATTGTGCTAATGTCGCTGTAGTGTTGAAAATTACTCTTTTACTCCTGGCGACCTACCCAGTCAGTCTAACTGCCTAGTAACTTTTGGAATAATCGACCAAACATTACCAAATTTTTAGGGCAGTCTCAATTATAGCTTCAGATGTTGTCTGCAAAATCACATGACAAACGGTTGAGAATTGACGTCTCAATTGACTTCTAAATTAATAACTTTTGCAATAATCGATTAAATTTTACCTAACTTTCAGGAAAGTTGCCGTAGTACCTGCGGATACAGTTTGGAAAATTACATGATAAACGGTTGATATTTGACTCAGATATCTCAGACTTTAATTAATGATGGCTTATATTTTAACCATAATTTAGATGATGTGCTCTGGTTTATTTTCTGCCTTGAAGAGGAATAACACAATGACTCAATACCCAGTGAAAGTGAGCGGTTTATAAACTCTCTTAATAACTGGTATTCTAGAAAAGCAATATTTTCTCATTCATTTTCAGCTAGGTATCATATCTTAAAAAAAAATGTATTGTGCTAATGTCGCTGTAGTGTTGAAAATTACTGTTTTACTCCTGGCGACCTACCCAGTCAGTCTAAACTGCCTAGTAACTTTTGGAATAATCGACCAAACATCACCAAATTTTCAGGGCAGTCACAATTATAGCTTCAGATGTTGTCTGCAAAATCACATGTCAACGGTTGAGAATTGGCGTCTCAATTGACTTCTAAATTAATAACTTTTGCAATAATCGATTAAATTTTACCTAACTTTCAGGAAAGTTGCCGTAGTACCTGCGGATACAGTTTGGAAAATTACATGATAAACGGTTGATAATTGACTGAGATATCTCAGACTTTAATTAATGTTGGCTTATATTTGAACCATAATTTAGACGATGTGCTCTGGTTTATCTTCTGCCTTGGAGAGGAATAACACAATGACTCAATACCCAGTGAAAGTGAGCGGTTTATAAACTCTCTTAATAACTGGTATTCTAGAAAAGCAATATTTTCTCATTCATTTTCAGCTAGGTATCATATCTTAAAAAAAAAAAAAATGTATTGTGCTAATGTCGCTGTAGTGTTGAAAATTACTGTTTTACTCCTGGCGACCTACCCAGTCAGTCTAAGCTGCCTAGTAACTTTTGGAATAATCGACCAAACATTACCAAATTTTCAGGGCAGTCACAATTATAGCTTCAGATGTTGTCTGCAAAATCACATGCCAACGGTTGAGAATTGACGTCTCAATTGACTTCTAAATTAATAACTTTAGCAATAATCGATTAAATTTTACCTAACTTTCAGGAAAGTTGCCGTATAACCTGCGGATACAGTTTGGAAAATTACATGATAAACGGTTGATAATTGACCGAGATATCTCAGACTTTAATTAATGTTGGCTTATATTTGAACCATAATTTAGACGATGTGCTCTGGTTTATCTTCTGCCTTGGAGAGGAATAACACAATGACTCAATACCCAGTGAAAGTGAGCGGTTTATAAACTCCCTTAATAACTGGTATTCTAGAAAAGCAATATTCTCTCATTCATTTTCAGCTAGGTATCATATCTTAAAAAAATAAAAACAATAATATGTATTGTGCTAATGTCGCTGTAGTGTTGAAAATTACTATTTTACTCCTGGCGACCTACCCAGTCAGTTTAAACTGCCTAGTAACTTTCGAAATAATCGACCAAACATTACCAAATTCTCAGGGCAGTCACAATTATAGCTTCAGATGTTGTCTGCAAAATCACATGACAAACGGTTGAGAATTGACGTCTCAATTGACTTCTAAATAAATAACTTTTGCAATAATCGATTAAATTTTACCTAACTTTCAGGAATGTTGCCGTAGTACCTGCGGATACAGTTTGGAAAATTACATGATAAACGGTTGATAATTGACTGAGATATCTCAGACTTTAATTAATGTTGGCTTATATTTGAACCATAATTTAGACGATGTGCTCTGGTTTATCTTCTGCCTTGGAGGGGAATAACAAAATGACTCAATACCCAGTGAAAGTGAGCGGTTTATAAACTCCCTTAATAACTGGTATTCTAGAAAAGCAATATTTTCTCATTCATTTTCAGCTAGGTATCATATCTTAAAAATATGAATAAATGAAAATTACTCTTTTACTCCTGGCGACCTACCCAGTCAGTCTAAACTGCCTAGTAACTTTTGGAATAATCGACCAAACATTACCAAATTTTCAGGGCAGTCACAATTATAGCTTCAGATGTTGTCTGCAAAATCACATGCCAACGGTTGAGAATTGGCGTCTCAATTGACTTCTAAATTAATAACTTTTGCAATAATCGATTAAATTTTACCTAAGTTTCAGGAAAGTTGCCGTAGTACCTGCGGATACAGTTTGGACAATTACATGATAAACGGTTGACTGAGATATCTCAGACTTTAATTAATGTTGGCTTATATTTGAACCATAATTCAGATGATGTGCTCTGGTTTATCTTCTGCCTTGGAGAGGAATAACACAATGACTCAATACCCAGTGAAAGTGAGCGGTTTATAAACTCCCTTAATAACTGGTATTCTAGAAAAGCAATATTTTCTCATTCATTTTCAGCTAGGTATCATATCTTAAAAAAAAAAAAAAAAAATGTATTGTTCTAATGTCGCTGTAGTGTTGAAAATTACTCTTTTACTCCTGGCGACCTACCCTGTCGGTCTAAACTGCCTAGTAACTTTTGGAATAATCGACCAAACATTACCAAATTTTCAGGGCAGTCACAATTATAGCTTCAGATGTTGTCTGCAAAATCATATGACAAACGGTTGAGAATTAACGTCTCAACTGACTTCTAAATTAAAAACTTTTGCTATAATCGATTAAATTTTACCTAACTTTCAGGAATGTTGCCGTAGTACCTGCGGATACAGTTTGGAAAATTACATGATAAACGGTTGATAATTGACTGAGATATCTCAGACTTTAATCAATGTTGGCTTATATTTGAACCATAATTTAGACGATGTGCTCTGGTTTATCTTCTGCCTTGGAGAGGAATAACACAATGACTCAATACCCAGTGAAAGTGAGCGGTTTATAAACTCCCTTAATAACTGGTATTCTAGAAAAGCAATATTTTCTCATACATTTTCAGCTAGGTATCATATCTTATAAAAAAAAATAAAAAAAATGTATTGTGCTAATGTCGCTGTAGTGTTGAAAATTACTCTTTTACTCCTGGTGACTTACCCAGTCAGTCTAAACTGCCTAGTAACTTTTGGAATAATCGACCAAACATTACCAAATTTTCAGGGCAGTCACAATTATAGCTTCAGATGTTGTCTGCAAAATCACATGCCAACGGTTGAGAATTGACGTCTCAATTGACTTCTAAATTAATAACTTTTGCAATAATAGATTAAATTTTACTTAACTTTCAGGAAAGTTGCCGTAGTACCTGCGGATACAGTTTGGAAAATTACATGATAAACGGTTGATATTTGACTGAGATATCTCAGACTTTAATTAATGTTGGCTTATATTTGAACCATAATTTAGATGATGTGCTCTGGTTTATCTTCTGCCTTGAAGAGGAATAACACAATGACTCAATACCCAGTGAAAGTGAGCGGTTTATAAACTCTCTTAATAACTGGTATTCTAGAAAAGCAATATTTTCTCATTCATTTTCAGCTAGGTATCATATCTTGAAAAAAAAATGTATTGTGCTAATGTCGCTGTAGTGTTGAAAATTACTGTTTTACTCCTGGCAACCTACCCAGTCAGTCTAAACTGCCTAGTAACTTTTGGAATAATCGACCAAACATTACCAAATTTTCAGGGCAGTCACAATTATAGCTTCAGATGTTGTCTGCAAAATCACATGCCAACGGTTGAGAATTGGCGTCCCAATTGACTTCTAAATTAATAACTTTTGCAATAATCGATTAAATTTTACCTAACTTTCAGGAAAGTTGCCGTAGTACCTGCGGATACAGTTTGGAAAATTACATGATAAACGGTTGATAATTGACTGAGATATCTCAGACTTTAATTAATGTTGGCTTATATTTGAACCATAATTTAGACGATGTGCTCTGGTTTATCTTCTGCCTTGGAGGGGAATAACAAAATGACTCAATACCCAGTGAAAGTGAGCGGTTTATAAACTCCCTTAATAACTGGTATTCTAGAAAAGCAATATTTTCTCATTCATTTTCAGCTAGGTATCATATCTTAAAAAAAAAATGTATTGTGCTAATGTCGCTGTAGTGTTGAAAATTACTGTTTTACTCCTGGCGACCTACCCAGTCAGTCTAAAATGCCTAGTAACTTTTGGAATAATCGACCAAACATTACCAAATTTTCAGGGCAGTCACAATTATAGCTTCAGATGTTGTCTGCAAAATCACATGCCAACGGTTGAGAATTGGCGTCTCAATTGACTTCTAAATTAATAACTTTTGCAATAATCGATTAAATTTTACCTAACTTTCAGGAATGTTGCCGTAGTACCTGCGGATACAGTTTGGAAAATTACATGATAAACGGTTGATAATTGACTGAGATATCTCAGACTTTAATCAATGTTGGCTTATATTTGAACCATAATTTAGACGATGTGCTCTGGTTTATCTTCTGCCTTGGAGAGGAATAACACAATGACTCAATACCCAGTGAAAGTGAGCGGTTTATAAACTCCCTTAATAACTGGTATTCTAGAAAAGCAATATTTTCTCATTCATTTTCAGCTAGGTATCATATCTTGAAAAAAAAATGTATTGTGCTAATGTCGCTGTAGTGTTGAAAATTACTGTTTTACTCCTGGCGACCTACCCAGTCAGTCTAACTGCCTAGTAACTTTTGGAATAATCGACCAAACATTACCAAATTTTCAGGGCAGTCTCAATTATAGCTTCAGATGTTGTCTGCAAAATCACATGACAAACGGTTGAGAATTGACGTCTCAATTGACTTCTAAATTAATAACTTTTGCAATAATCGATTAAATTTTACCTAACTTTCAGGAAAGTTGCCGTAGTACCTGCGGATACAGTTTGGAAAATTACATGATAAACGGTTGATAATTGACTGAGATATCTCAGACTTTAATTAATGTTGGCTTATATTTGAACCATAATTTAGATGATGTGCTCTGGTTTATCTTCTGCCTTGGAGAGGAATAACACAATGACTCAATACCCAGTGAAAGTGAGCGGTTTATAAACTCCCTTAATAACTGGTATTCTAGAAATGCAATATTTTCTCATTCATTTTCAGCTAGGTATCAAATCTTAAAAAAAAAATGTATTGTGCTAATGTCGCTGTAGTGTTGAAAATTACTGTTTTACTCCTGGCGACCTACCCAGTCAGTCTAAACTGCCTAGTAACTTTTGGAATAATCGACCAAACATTACCAAATTTTCAGGGCAGTCACAATTATAGCTTCAGATGTTGTCTGCAAAATCACATGCCAACGGTTGAGAATTGGCGTCTCAATTGACTTCTAAATTAATAACTTTTGCAATAATCGATTAAATTTTACCTAAGTTTCAGGAAAGTTGCCGTAGTACCTGCGGATACAGTTTGGACAATTACATGATAAACGGTTGACTGAGATATCTCAGACTTTAATTAATGTTGGCTTATATTTGAACCATAATTTAGATGATGTGCTCTGGTTTATCTTCTGCCTTGGAGAGGAATAACACAATGACTCAATACCCAGTGAAAGTGAGCGGTTTATAAACTCCCTTAATAACTGGTATTCTAGAAAAGCAATATTTTCTCATGCATTTTCAGCTAGGTATCATATCTTAAAAAAAAAAAAAAAAATGTATTGTGCTAATGTCGCTGTAGTGTTGAAAATTACTCTTTTACTCCTGGCGACCTACCCTGTCGGTCTAAACTGCCTAGTAACTTTTGGAATAATCGACCAAACATTACCAAATTTTCAGGGCAGTCACAATTATAGCTGCAGATGTTGTCTGCAAAATCATATGACAAACGGTTGAGAATTAACGTCTCAACTGACTTCTAAATTAAAAACTTTTGCAATAATCGATTAAATTTTACCTAACTTTCAGGAATGTTGCCGTAGTACCTGCGGATACAGTTTGGAAAATTACATGATAAACGGTTGATAATTGACTGAGATATCTCAGACTTTAATCGATGTTGGCTTATATTTGAACCATAATTTAGACGATGTGCTCTGGTTTATCTTCTGCCTTGGAGAGGAATAACACAATGACTCAATACCCAGTGAAAGTGAGCGGTTTATAAACTCCCTTAATAACTGGTGTTCTAGAAAAGCAATATTTTCTCATACATTTTCAGCTAGGTATCATATCTTATAAAAAAAAATAAAAAAAATGTATTGTGCTAATGTCGCTGTAGTGTTGAAAATTACTCTTTTACTCCTGGTGACTTACCCAGTCAGTCTAAACTGCCTAGTAACTTTTGGAATAATCGACCAAACATTACCAAATTTTCAGGGCAGTCACAATTATAGCTTCAGATGTTGTCTGCAAAATCACATGCCAACGGTTGAGAATTGGCGTCTCAATTGACTTCTAAATTAATAACTTTTGCAATAATCAATTAAATTTTACCTAACTTTCAGGAAAGTTGCCGTAATACCTGCGGATACAGTTTGGAAAATTACATGATAAACGGTTGATAATTGACTGAGATATCTCAGACTTTAATTAATGTTGGCTTATATTTGAACCATAATTTAGATGATGTGCTCTGGTTTATCTTCTGCCTTGGAGAGGAATAACACAATGACTCAATACCCAGTGAAAGTGAGCGGTTTATAAACTCCCTTAATAACTGGTATTCTAGAAAAGCAATATTTTCTCATTCATTTTCAGCTAGGTATCATATCTTAAAAAAAAAATGTATTGTGCTAATGTCGCTGTAGTGTTGAAAATTACTCTTTTACTCCTGGCGACCTACCCAGTCAGTCTAACTGCCTAGTAACTTTTGGAATAATCGACCAAACATTACCAAATTTTCAGGGCAGTCTCAATTATAGCTTCAGATGTTGTCTGCAAAATCACATGACAAACGGTTGAGAATTGACGTCTCAATTGACTTCTAAATTAATAACTTTTGCAATAATCGATTAAATTTTACCTAACTTTCAGGAAAGTTGCCGTAGTACCTGCGGATACAGTTTGGAAAATTACATGATAAACGGTTGATATTTGACTCAGATATCTCAGACTTTAATTGATGATGGCTTATATTTGAACCATAATTTAGATGATGTGCTCTGGTTTATTTTCTGCCTTGAAGAGGAATAACACAATGACTCAATACCCAGTGAAAGTGAGCGGTTTATAAACTCTCTTAATAACTGGTATTCTAGAAAAGCAATATTTTCTCATTCATTTTCAGCTAGGTATCATATCTTAAAAAAAAAATGTATTGTGCTAATGTCGCTGTAGTGTTGAAAATTACTGTTTTACTCCTGGCGACCTACCCAGTCAGTCTAAACTGCCTAGTAACTTTTGGAATAATCGACCAAACATTACCAAATTTTCAGGGCAGTCACAATTATAGCTTCAGATGTTGTCTGCAAAATCACATGTCAACGGTTGAGAATTGGCGTCTCAATTGACTTCTAAATTAATAACTTTTGCAATAATCGATTAAATTTTACCTAACTTTCAGGAAAGTTGCCGTAGTACCTGCGGATACAGTTTGGAAAATTACATGATAAACGGTTGATAATTGACTGAGATATCTCAGACTCTAATTAATGTTGGCTTATATTTGAACCATAATTTAGATGATGTGCTCTGGTTTATCTTCTGCCTTGGAGAGGAATAACACAATGACTCAATACCCAGTGAAAGTGAGCGGTTTATAAACTCCCTTAATAACTGGTATTCTAGAAAAGCAATATTTTCTCATTCATTTTCAGCTAGGTATCATATCTTAAAAAAAAAATGTATTGTGCTAATGTCGCTGTAGTGTTGAAAATTACTCTTTTACTCCTGGCGACCTACCCAGTCAGTCTAACTGCCTAGTAACTTTTGGAATAATCGACCAAACATTACCAAATTTTCAGGGCAGTCTCAATTATAGCTTCAGATGTTGTCTGCAAAATCACATGACAAACGGTTGAGAATTGACGTCTCAATTGACTTCTAAATTAATAACTTTTGCAATAATCAATTAAATTTTACCTAACTTTCAGGAAAGTTGCCGTAATACCTGCGGATACAGTTTGGAAAATTACATGATAAACGGTTGATAATTGACTGAGATATCTCAGACTTTAATTAATGTTGGCTTATATTTGAACCATAATTTAGATGATGTGCTCTGGTTTATCTTCTTCCTTGGAGAGGAATAACACAATGACTCAATACCCAGTGAAAGTGAGCGGTTTATAAACTCCCTTAATAACTGGTATTCTAGAAAAGCAATATTTTCTCATTCATTTTCAGCTAGGTATCATATCTTAAAAAAAAAATGTATTGTGCTAATGTCGCTGTAGTGTTGAAAATTACTCTTTTACTCCTGGCGACCTACCCAGTCAGTCTAACTGCCTAGTAACTTTTGGAATAATCGACCAAACATTACCAAATTTTCAGGGCAGTCTCAATTATAGCTTCAGATGTTGTCTGCAAAATCACATGACAAACGGTTGAGAATTGACGTCTCAATTGACTTCTAAATTAATAACTTTTGCAATAATCGATTAAATTTTACCTAACTTTCAGGAAAGTTGCCGTAGTACCTGCGGATACAGTTTGGAAAATTACATGATAAACGGTTGATATTTGACTCAGATATCTCAGACTTTAATTAATGATGGCTTATATTTGAACCATAATTTAGATGATGTGCTCTGGTTTATTTTCTGCCTTGAAGAGGAATAACACAATGACTCAATACCCAGTGAAAGAGAGCGGTTTATAAACTCTCTTAATAACTGGTATTCTAGAAAAGCAATATTTTCTCATTCATTTTCAGCTAGGTATCATATCTTAAAAAAAAAATGTATTGTGCTAATGTCGCTGTAGTGTTGAAAATTACTGTTTTACTCCTGGCGACCTACCCAGTCAGTCTAAACTGCCTAGTAACTTTTGGAATAATCGACCAAACATTACCAAATTTTCAGGGCAGTCACAATTATAGCTTCAGATGTTGTCTGCAAAATCACATGTCAACGGTTGAGAATTGGCGTCTCAATTGACTTCTAAATTAATAACTTTTGCAATAATCGATTAAATTTTACCTAACTTTCAGGAAAGTTGCCGTAGTACCTGCGGATACAGTTTGGAAAATTACATGATAAACGGTTGATAATTGACTGAGATATCTCAGACTCTAATTAATGTTGGCTTATATTTGAACCATAATTTAGATGATGTGCTCTGGTTTATCTTCTGCCTTGGAGAGGAATAACACAATGACTCAATACCCAGTGAAAGTGAGCGGTTTATAAACTCCCTTAATAACTGGTATTCTAGAAAAGCAATATTTTCTCATTCATTTTCAGCTGGGTATCATATCTTAAAAAAAAAATGTATTGTGCTAATGTCGCTGTAGTGTTGAAAATTACTCTTTTACTCCTGGCGACCTACCCAGTCAGTCTAACTGCCTAGTAACTTTTGGAATAATCGACCAAACATTACCAAATTTTCAGGGCAGTCTCAATTATAGCTTCAGATGTTGTCTGCAAAATCACATGACAAACGGTTGAGAATTGACGTCTCAATTGACTTCTAAATTAATAACTTTTGCAATAATCGATTAAATTTTACCTAATTTTCAGGAAAGTTGCCGTAGTACCTGCGGATACAGTTTGGAAAATTACATGATAAACGGTTGATATTTGACTGAGATATCTCAGACTTTAATTAATGATGGCTTATATTTGAACCATAATTTAGATGATGTGCTCTGGTTTATTTTCTGCCTTGAAGAGGAATAACACAATGACTCAATACCCAGTGAAAGTGAGCGGTTTATAAACTCTCTTAATAACTGGTATTCTAGAAAAGCAATATTTTCTCATTCATTTTCAGCTAGGTATCATATCTTAAAAAAAAAATGTATTGTGCTAATGTCGCTGTAGTGTTGAAAATTACTGTTTTACTCCTGGCGACCTACCCAGTCAGTCTAAACTGCCTAGTAACTTTTGGAATAATCGACCAAACATTACCAAATTTTCAGGGCAGTCACAATTATAGCTTCAGATGTTGTCTGCAAAATCACATGTCAACGGTTGAGAATTGGCGTCTCAATTGACTTCTAAATTAATAACTTTTGCAATAATCGATTAAATTTTACCTAACTTTCAGGAAAGTTGCCGTAGTACCTGCGGATACAGTTTGGAAAATTACATGATAAACGGTTGATAATTGACTGAGATATCTCAGACTCTAATTAATGTTGGCTTATATTTGAACCATAATTTAGATGATGTGCTCTGGTTTATCTTCTGCCTTGGAGAGGAATAACACAATGACTCAATACCCAGTGAAAGTGAGCGGTTTATAAACTCCCTTAATAACTGGTATTCTAGAAAAGCAATATTTTCTCATTCATTTTCAGCTAGGTATCATATCTTAAAAAAAAAATGTATTGTGCTAATGTCGCTGTAGTGTTGAAAATTACTCTTTTACTCCTGGCGACCTACCCAGTCAGTCTAACTGCCTAGTAACTTTTGGAATAATCGACCAAACATTACCAAATTTTCAGGGCAGTCTCAATTATAGCTTCAGATGTTGTCTGCAAAATCACATGACAAACGGTTGAGAATTGACGTCTCAATTGACTTCTAAATTAATAACTTTTGCAATAATCAATTAAATTTTACCTAACTTTCAGGAAAGTTGCCGTAATACCTGCGGATACAGTTTGGAAAATTACATGATAAACGGTTGATAATTGACTGAGATATCTCAGACTTTAATTAATGTTGGCTTATATTTGAACCATAATTTAGATGATGTGCTCTGGTTTATCTTCTTCCTTGGAGAGGAATAACACAATGACTCAATACCCAGTGAAAGTGAGCGGTTTATAAACTCCCTTAATAACTGGTATTCTAGAAAAGCAATATTTTCTCATTCATTTTCAGCTAGGTATCATATCTTAAAAAAAAAATGTATTGTGCTAATGTCGCTGTAGTGTTGAAAATTACTCTTTTACTCCTGGCGACCTACCCAGTCAGTCTAACTGCCTAGTAACTTTTGGAATAATCGACCAAACATTACCAAATTTTCAGGGCAGTCTCAATTATAGCTTCAGATGTTGTCTGCAAAATCACATGACAAACGGTTGAGAATTGACGTCTCAATTGACTTCTAAATTAATAACTTTTGCAATAATCGATTAAATTTTACCTAACTTTCAGGAAAGTTGCCGTAGTACCTGCGGATACAGTTTGGAAAATTACATGATAAACGGTTGATATTTGACTCAGATATCTCAGACTTTAATTAATGATGGCTTATATTTGAACCATAATTTAGATGATGTGCTCTGGTTTATTTTCTGCCTTGAAGAGGAATAACACAATGACTCAATACCCAGTGAAAGAGAGCGGTTTATAAACTCTCTTAATAATTGGTATTCTAGAAAAGCAATATTTTCTCATTCATTTTCAGCTAGGTATCATATCTTAAAAAAAAAATGTATTGTGCTAATGTCGCTGTAGTGTTGAAAATTACTGTTTTACTCCTGGCGACCTACCCAGTCAGTCTAAACTGCCTAGTAACTTTTGGAATAATCGACCAAACATTACCAAATTTTCAGGGCAGTCACAATTATAGCTTCAGATGTTGTCTGCAAAATCACATGTCAACGGTTGAGAATTGGCGTCTCAATTGACTTCTAAATTAATAACTTTTGCAATAATCGATTAAATTTTACCTAACTTTCAGGAAAGTTGCCGTAGTACCTGCGGATACAGTTTGGAAAATTACATGATAAACGGTTGATAATTGACTGAGATATCTCAGACTCTAATTAATGTTGGCTTATATTTGAACCATAATTTAGATGATGTGCTCTGGTTTATCTTCTGCCTTGGAGAGGAATAACACAATGACTCAATACCCAGTGAAAGTGAGCGGTTTATAAACTCCCTTAATAACTGGTATTCTAGAAAAGCAATATTTTCTCATTCATTTTCAGCTAGGTATCATATCTTAAAAAAAAAATGTATTGTGCTAATGTCGCTGTAGTGTTGAAAATTACTCTTTTGCTCCTGGCGACCTACCCAGTCAGTCTAACTGCCTAGTAACTTTTGGAATAATCGACCAAACATTACCAAATTTTCAGGGCAGTCTCAATTATAGCTTCAGATGTTGTCTGCAAAATCACATGACAAACGGTTGAGAATTGACGTCTCAATTGACTTCTAAATTAATAACTTTTGCAATAATCGATTAAATTTTACCTAATTTTCAGGAAAGTTGCCGTAGTACCTGCGGATACAGTTTGGAAAATTACATGATAAACGGTTGATATTTGACTGAGATATCTCAGACTTTAATTAATGATGGCTTATATTTGAACCATAATTTAGATGATGTGCTCTGGTTTATTTTCTGCCTTGAAGAGGAATAACACAATGACTCAATACCCAGTGAAAGTGAGCGGTTTATAAACTCCCTTAATAACTGGTATTCTAGAAAAGCAATATTTTCTCATTCATTTTCAGCTAGGTATCATATCTTAAAAAAAAAATGTATTGTGCTAATGTTGCTGTAGTGTTGAAAATTACTGTTTTACTCCTGGCGACCTACCCAGTCAGTCTAAACTGCCTAGTAACTTTTGGAATAATCGACCAAACATTACCAAATTTTCAGGGCAGTCACAATTATAGCTTCAGATGTTGTCTGCAAAATCACATGCCAACGGTTGAGAATTGGCGTCTCAATTGACTTCTAAATTAATAACTTTTGCAATAATCGATTAAATTTTACCTAACTTTCAGGAATGTTGCCGTAGTACCTGCGGATACACTTTGGAAAATTACATGATAAACGGTTGATAATTGACTGAGATATCTCAGACTTTAATCAATGTTGGCTTATATTTGAACCATAATTGAGACGATGTGCTCTGGTTTATCTTCTGCCTTGGAGAGGAATAACACAATGACTCAATACCCAGTGAAAGTGAGCGGTTTATAAACTCCCTTAATAACTGGTATTCTAGAAAAGCAATATTTTCTCATTCATTTTCAGCTAGGTATCATATCTTGAAAAAAAAAATGTATTGTGCTAATGTCGCTGTAGTGTTGAAAATTACTGTTTTACTCCTGGCGACCTACCCAGTCAGTCTAAACTGCCTAGTAACTTTTGTAATAATCGACCAAACATTACCAAATTTTCAGGGCAGTCACAATTATAGCTTCAGATGTTGTCTGCAAAATCACATGCCAACGGTTGAGAATTGGCGTCTCAATTGACTTCTAAATTAATAACTTTTGCAATAATCGATTAAATTTTACCTAACTTTCAGGAAAGTTGCCGTAGTACCTGCGGATACAGTTTGGAAAATTACATGATAAACGGTTGATAATTGACTGAGATATCTCAGACTTAAATTAATGTTGGCTTATATTTGAACCATAATTTAGATGATGTGCTCTGGTTTATCTTCTGCCTTGGAGAGGAATAACACAATGACTCAATACCCAGTGAAAGTGAGCGGTTTATAAACTCCCTTAATAACTGGTATTCTAGAAAAGCAATATTTTCTCATTCATTTTCAGCTAGGTATCATATCTTAAAAAAAAATGTATTGTGCTAATGTCGCTGTAGTGTTGAAAATTACTCTTTTACTCCTGGCGACCTACCCTGTCGGTCTAAACTGCCTAGTAACTTTTGGAATAATCGACCAAACATTACCAAATTTTCAGGGCGGTCACAATTATAGCTTCAGATGTTGTCTGCAAAATCACATGCCAACGGTTGAGAATTGGCGTCTCAATTGACTTCTAAATTAATAACTTTTGCAATAATCGATTAAATTTTACCTAACTTTCAGGAATGTTGCCGTAGTACCTGCGGATACACTTTGGAAAATTACATGATAAACGGTTGATAATTGACTGAGATATCTCAGACTTTAATCAATGTTGGCTTATATTTGAACCATAATTTAGACGATGTGCTCTGGTTTATCTTCTGCCTTGGAGAGGAATAACACAATGACTCAATACCCAGTGAAAGTGAGCGGTTTATAAACTCCCTTAATAACTGGTATTCTAGAAAAGCAATATTTTCTCATTCATTTTCAGCTAGGTATCATATCTTGAAAAAAAATGTATTGTGCTAATGTCGCTGTAGTGTTGAAAATTACTGTTTTACTCCTGGCGACCTACCCAGTCAGTCTAAACTGCCTAGTAACTTTTGTAATAATCGACCAAACATTACCAAATTTTCAGGGCAGTCACAATTATAGCTTCAGATGTTGTCTGCAAAATCACATGCCAACGGTTGAGAATTGGCGTCTCAATTGACTTCTAAATTAATAACTTTTGCAATAATCGATTAAATTTTACCTAACTTTCAGGAAAGTTGCCGTAGTACCTGCGGATACAGTTTGGAAAATTACATGATAAACGGTTGATAATTGACTGAGATATCTCAGACTTAAATTAATGTTGGCTTATATTTGAACCATAATTTAGATGATGTGCTCTGGTTTATCTTCTGCCTTGGAGAGGAATAACACAATGACTCAATACCCAGTGAAAGTGAGCGGTTTATAAACTCCCTTAATAACTGGTATTCTAGAAAAGCAATATTTTCTCATTCATTTTCAGCTAGGTATCATATCTTAAAAAAAAATGTATTGTGCTAATGTCGCTGTAGTGTTGAAAATTACTCTTTTACTCCTGGCGACCTACCCAGTCAGTCTAAACTGCCTAGTAACTTTTGGAATAATCGACCAAACATTACCAAATTTTCAGGGCAGTCTCAATTATAGCTTCAGATGTTGTCTGCAAAATCACATGACAAACGGTTGAGAATTGACGTCTCAATTGACTTCTGAATTAATAACTTTTGCAATAATCGATTAAATTTTACCTAACTTTCAGGAAAGTTGCCGTAGTACCTGCGGATACAGTTTGGAAAATTACATGATAAACGGTTGATAATTGACTGAGATATCTCAGACTTTAATTAATGTTGGCTTATATTTGAACCATAATTTAGATGATGTGCTCTGGTTTATCTTCTGCCTTGGAGAGGAATAACACAATGACTCAATACCCAGTGAAAGTGAGCGGTTTATAAACTCCCTTAATAACTGGTATTCTAGAAAAGCAATATTTTCACATTCATTTTCAGCTAGGTATCGGGCGGGGGCCCTAGGGTAGTGGTTAGCACCGCTGCCTTTCACGCCAGAGTCCGGGGTTCGGTTCCCGGTCTCGGCGGTTTGAAAGAAACAAAATTGTTTCTTCCCCATCCACGTGTGAAAGTTAGTATTGTGGGGAGCCTCCGTGACCGAGAGGTAGCGTGCTCGGCCTCAGACCGCCAGGGCTCGAATTTCGAATCCTGTGTCTGGAGGACAGTGTCATCTCAATCATCTCACCATCCTCAGGAGGTTCTCCTGGCCCAGTTTAGCCTATATGTGCACAAAGGTGGCCTAAAGCCCGATTCATTTCATTTCATTTCATTTCAGCTAGGTATCATATCTTAAAAAAAAAAAAAAAAAAAATGTATTGTGCTAATGTCGCTGTAGTGTTGAAAATTACTCTTTTACTCCTGGCGACCTACCCTGTCAGTCTAAACTGCCTAGTAACTTTTGGAATAATCGACCAAACATTACCAAATTTTCAGGGCAGTCACAATTATAGCTGCAGATGTTGTCTGCAAAATCACATGACAAACGGTTGAGAATTAACGTCTCAATTGACTTCTAAATTATTAACTTTTGCAATAATCGATTAAATTTTACCTAACTTACAGGAATGTTGCCGTAGTACCTGCGGATACAGTTTGGAAAATTACATGATAAACGGTTGATATTTGACTGAGATATCTCAGACTTTAATTAATGATGGCTTATATTTGAACCATAATTTAGATGATGTGCTCTGGTTTATTTTCTGCCTTGAAGAGGAATAACACAATGACTCAATACCCAGTGAAAGTGAGCGGTTTATAAACTCTCTTAATAACTGGTATTCTAGAAAAGCAATATTTTCTCATTCATTTTCAGCTAGGTATCATATCTTAAAAGAAATTTTTTTTATTGTGCTAACGTCGCTGTAGTGTTGAAAATTACTCTTTTACTTCTGGAGACCTAGCCAGTCAGTCTAAACTGCCCTGCGGATAGAGTTTGGAAAATTACATGAAAAACAGTTGATTATTAACCGAGATATCTCAGACTTTAATTAATTATCGGCTTATATTTGAACCATAATTTAGATGATGTGTTCTGGATTATCTTCTGCCTTGGAGAGGAATAACACAATGAATCAATACCCAGTGAAAATGAGCGGTTTATAAACTCTCTTAATAACTGGTATTTTAGAAAAACAATATTTTCTCATTCATTTTCAGCTAGGTATCATACCTTGAAAAAAGAAGTATTCTGCTGATGTCGCTGTAGTGTTGAAAATTACTCCTTTACTCCTGGCGACCTACCCAGTCAGTCTAAACTGCCTAGTAACTTTTAGAATAATCGACCAAACATTAATAAATTTTCACGGCAGTCATAAATATAGCTTCAAATGTTGCCTACAAAATTAAATGGCAAACGGTTAAGAATTGACGTCTGAATTGACTTCTAAATCAATAACTTTTGTAATAATCGATTAAAATTTACAAAATTTTCAGGAAAGTTGCCGTAGTACCTGCGGATAGAGTTTGGTAAATTACATGAAAAACGGTTTATAATTAACTGAGATATCTCAGACTTTAATTAAATATTGGCTTATATTTGAACCATAATTTAGATGATGTGCTGTGGTTTATCTTCTGCCTTGGATAGGAATAACACAATGACTCAATACCCAGTGAAAGTGAGCGGTTTATAAACTCCCTTAATAACTGGTATTCTAGAAAAGCAATATTTTCTCATTCATTTTCAGCTAGGTATCATATCTTAAAAAAAAGTATTCTGCTAATGTCGCTGTATTGTTGAAAATTACTCTTTTACTTCTGGCGACCTACCCGGTCAGTCTAAACTGCCCAGTAACTTTTGGAATAATTGACCAAACATTACCAACTTTTCAGGGTAGTCACACATATAGCTTCTGATGTTGCCTGCGAAATTACATGACAAACGGTTAAGAATTGACGTCTCAATTTACTTTTAAATTAATAACTTTTGCCATAATCGATTTAATTTTACCAAACTTTCAGGAAAGTTGCCGTAGTACCTGCGGATAGAGTTTGGAAAATTACATGAAAAACGGTTGATAATTGACTGAGATATCTCAGACTTTAATTAAATATTGGCTTATATTTGAACCATAATCTATATGATGTGCTCTGGTTTATCTTCTGCCTTGGAGAGGAATAACACAAACACGTATTCGGCATTTTCTACCTGAAGATACTCGGATTTTATTTTATAACTTTTACATAAAGCCATACTTGGAGTATTGTTGCAGTATATGGGGCAATTGTTCAAAAGAAAATATAAATATAATTGTAAAACTCCAAAAAAGGGCTGCAAGATTAATTTTAGATGCCGACTTTTTCACACCAAGCGCAAATATTATTGTACCATTTTGAAAAGGGCCTCATGGCAGATGAGCGAAAGCTCAATGAGCAACCCCCTCTCAATAAAGATTATTATTATTATTATTATTATTATTATTATTATTATAATGACTCAATACCCAGTGAAAATGAGCGGTTTATAAACTCCCTTAATAACTGGTATTCTAGAAAAGCAATATTTTCTCATTAATTTTCAGCTAGGTATCATATCTTAAAAAAAAAAAAAAAAAAATGTATTGTGCTAATGTCGCTGTAGTGTTGAAAATTACTCTTTTAATTCTGGCGACCTACCCAGTCAGTCTAAACTGCCCAGTAACTTTTGAAATAATTGACCAAAATATACCAAATTTTCGGGGCAGTCACACATATAGCTTCTGATTTTGCCTGCAAAGTTACATGACAAACGGTTAAGAATTGACGTCTCAATTGACTTCTAAATCAATAACTTTTGCAATAATCAATTAAATTTTACCAAACTTTCAGGAAAGTTGCCGTGGTACCTGCGGATAGAGTTTGGAAAATTACATTAAAAACGGTTGATAATTAACTGAGATATATCTGGTTTATCTTCAAACCATGTATAACATGTTTTGCCTTGGAGATGAATAACACTATCACTCAATACCCAGTGAAAGTGATCCAGTGTGTTATGTGTGTGTGATCCCGGGAACTGGTTAAGTTTCAGCGCATCAGTGACTCAGCGTGTTACGTGTTTGTGATCCTGGGACCTGGTTAAGTCTCAGCAGATCAGTGACTCGACGTGTTACGTGTGTGTGATCCTAGGACTTGGTTAGGTTTCAGCGAATCAGCGACTCAGCGTGTTTTAATGAAAGACAGCTGTACCTTCGGAAATGATTACATAATATGCGATTTTTAGTGAAATCTATATATATCGAGGTCAATCTGCTGTTTCTTAAATTTATAAGTCACGCCTAATGGACTTCGAAAGTCACACTCAACCTCAGCTAAATACATATACACCTACAAGTATTTGCTACCCTAGCACTGTGTCAGTAAGGGTTTTGGCTCCAGCAGTAATATTGTAAATAAGAAATGATGTACGGAATTATTGTTATTAATTATTAATTACATCAATATTTGCAGTACCATATCACTGTGTCAGTAAGGGTTTTAGCTCCTGCAGTAATATTGTAGATACGAAATGATGTATGGAATTGTTGTTATTAATTCCATCAATATTTGCAGTTTGACGGCTATTTTAGTGTGCCATATTGGTCTTCAAAATTTATATTTCGACTGTGTTGTGTATGAAGTCACTCGGAATTTGTTTTTGTGTTGTTTTGTGTTGTTGTACATGGTTCAATAAAAACAACGAAAATGAATAGGGGGGTGCGTAGGTGGGGTGTGGCCAATCCGAGTTTTTCTCGGATTTTTCAATTTTTTTAACTTGGCAAGACCCCTTAGCACTGTAACATAGTGCTGTTTGGTTCTGTCTCGGTTTCTCATTACCAAAGTGAGTTTATCACGTAGAAACATTAGTGTACGATTTTTTATTATTATTATACAATATCGTTTGTTTTTTACACAGCGTGCATTGATGAAGTTTAGAGCGATTCCGTATGTAAAATGCTGCCATATTTCCTACAGGCCAAGATATCTCTTCCTAACCCAGCAATGACCTGTGGTGATTAAGACTGCACTAAAATGTCTTTTAAGCAGTTTTGTCAAAGACGTTTACAACTAAATCAAAATATTTGTAGCTGGTATGAAATGTATATTGATAATTGAGTAGTTAGATACATATATGGCGATAATATGCTTAACTAATTCAACATATACGCAAAGACAACACAAAATAGACCTGATCGCGATTTAAATTCAAAATAATTGTAATTGATGTATCATTTTTATTCTGTCTGTTCTTTCTTATCTAAACACATAGTTAATGAAACGAGTGGCATTGATAATTTTATTTTAGCCATTTTGCATTTTATGCTGTATTAAAATGTTATTTAAGAATACTAGTTGATGAAACGACTGACATTGATTGTTTTTTTGGTATTTGCATTTTCACAAGGCTGCTGCAATGTTGGGTGAACACTTTATGATCTGCCTGGCATGACCGAGGAGATGTCATTGTGTGTAGCAATATGTGTCTAGGGTGTCGCAATGGAAGATCGAAAGGTGTTGGCCATGGGTTGCTATTCGTCTTACCCGGATACGCAAACTTTTTCAACATAGTGGTGACGTATCGGATAAAGCCTGAGGAGCTCTCCATTCTTAGTTGTGAAAAAGGTTTGAGGCCGAAGTGCCAAGTGCTTTAACTGACTTAAAACACACCCGACCATAATGAATATCCCTCATAATCTCAAAAGCTCGGTCACTACTACCGTTTGCTGCCAGTCGGCCACATAAAGACATTATATTATTCCTATTTTTATACATACAGTTGAAAAACTTAATGATACGCAGATGAATCTTAGCATCCACAGGCAAATCATTAATTATAGGGTGCAATAAACATGAATGAGTACGATAAGGCAATTAAGTCAAGGGGAAAGAACGAAATTCGATAGATTTGTAGATCTGAATATATGAGGCGCGCAGCGCCGAGTATATGCAGATCTCCGAATCTATCATAATTGAGTTCTTTCTTCGACTTAAAATACACAAAATATGTACATGTGCTCCAAGAACTGATAGATAAAATAGTCAGTGTGGTTAACCAAGTGTTAACTGCGGCGATACTGCCGTGGTTTTGATGTATGGTGTCTTTGCGGGATGCTACGATCACCAGATGGCGATCATTTTGTTATTAATAACAGCCTTTAATGTTCGATACTCATTCACCAGGTGTCAGTTATTTTCTCCTAATCTCGGCCGCGTCGTCGTTTTAGTGCCCCCAGGGGTGTCTATGTCTGGGCGCTCGGGGAGCAGCCGAGCGCAGTTCTCAGTGGCCATCAATCTGTCCAGACGTTCTCTGAGTGAGTAGACCTGATCCTGCTTCAATATAACGTATACTTATTCATAAGGAGTTTTATTATTATAAACTAAGATAGTAGTACAATATTTCGTTGATATTAGTACGCTGAGGCATGATTTAGTCACAATTCTGACGGTTTCTAAATTTGTTATGAATCGGCTGTCGGTAAACATTTTTCGGCCAATCAGGAGGCCTCTCCGATAAACATTTTTTTAGATTGACATTATTTCACTGATGAACATTTAATTACGATACGATAGACAGAATATTAGTAGCTTAGCAGTGCTTCTCTGTTTCGAGTGGTAATTGACTAGACTGTTGATAGTAATATTTGTACCTACATTTTGTTGGTGGAATTGTCGAGGACTTAGATATTTTATGACACTAACTACTATATTATATTATTTAGGAGGCCCGTCGAGCCCAGCCAAGCTCTGCGTGTCTGACGTCTGACCTGGGGTGTGTGTCACGTAGCAGATCTGTTACAGGGCTCAGGTAGCGTCAGGGCCAGGGAAGAGTCCTTACACTTGAGTTACCCCTGAGGTAATATTCAATTTGTGATCAAGCTGGTAGTGTTTAACTAGACAGTGCTATAGAAATGACATGCAATATGAGTAATATATAACAGTTGTCAATTAATTGGATTATCGAACACGCTTGTGGTCATGTAATTTGTCTAGGATTCAGAATTATTGGTGGAATTGACACATTTAATTAAAGTCTGCGTTAATTGTACGAATCTATTCATTCGTTTAAAGTAACATGATCTTTACATTGTTAATTTGTGTGTAATGATGTTCCTCTCATTTAGTAGATAGCCAGTCATCTGTCAAGCAGGCGCAGTGTCTACTCTTTTCTTTAACACTTGGTGTGTTGTACGGGACAAATGCCAATAGTCTGTAAGTGGCATCGAGTAATGTACGCCGAATTGAAATGGATACATTATTGATTACCTGTTTGTTGTACGCAGACGTAAATTACAATTAGAATTGTAACAGTTATCACCTTGTATCACAATCATTTTTCAGTTCATATATACTTATGTGTTAATTGAATTCATGTGAGATTTAATATTCATCATTACAATTGATTTTGCTGTTGAGAATGTCGAATGAATAAATATAAACATTGCGCTTCCAAATTCGACTAGGATTCGAATTATGCTCAGTTCAGCCTATCTCAGCTCAGCTGAGTTCAGCTCTGCTCAGCGTTACGCTTGTCAACTTGATCAATAAACCATCATCACAGCTTCTTCTTGTTTGTCTTGGCTGCGTGATTGAATATTGTCCCCGATGCGCCACAGTGAATAAACTAGCACCAGAAGAGTGAATAAACTAGCACCAGAAGAGTGAATGAACTAGCACCGGAAGAGTGAATGAACTAGCCACGCCAGAGGATCATGGCGGACCTTAAGAAGACAAGCCATCGCGACCAGAAAACAAGCCATCGCGACCAGGTATTTGAATGCGCTCAACAGGCATTTAACTAGGAAGACGCCTCAGAAGTAAAAACTTACTTAGAGAAAGCAAAATGTGCATTTACAGACTTTGAAAACGCTCACTTTGAGTATCATGATTTGTTAGAAAATGACAGTGAGTTAACCCCTAGTGAAGAGTTGTTTCTAATTATGCAGGAAAAATATATACAGATAGTCGGTGCCGCCAGGGCATGGCTGAGTAAACCCACAGGGTGTTCTGAGCCGAGCTATAGCAGTAACGATGTATTGACTTTGCTTAATGCCCTTGAAGTTGAATTTGAACCTTTTTCGGGCGATCCACTAAAATATAGTGTATCTATATCAATTTTTGATGAGTTGGTAGGTAAGACGAATTTGTCTGCCGAGAGTAAATTGGCGAGGCTAATTCAGTCTACGTCTGGTGAAGCCAAAATGGCGATCAAGAACTCTGCACTTGTAGGGGGACAGGTAGGTTACGACCAAGCAATTGCCCTGCTAAGGAAAAGGTTTGGTAACTCTAATCTGATAGCTAGGAGTATAATCGACAATTTGATCTCCAGTAAAAATGTATCTCCTAAAGATTTGGCGCAGCTCGCTGACAATATTTCTATTGCCATACAAGATTAAAGAAATTATCAATGTTACCAGAAATTGATACGGAATGAAGTACTTTGAGTATCTTACAGAGGTGTCCCCATTTTGTGAAAGCTGCCTGGAGACGTAAAGCGTTGAAGCTGAAAGACAGTTCGGGTGAATACCCTAATTTTGAAGAATTTTTTAAATTTGTGACACGCACTGCGTCGGAAGTAAATGACCCGGTGCATGGTAATGAGAAGTATTACTCTAAAAAACAGACTAAATCAGAAACTGAGAAAGCTCCCAACGCAGCTCTGCAGGCCACGATTTCGACACTCTGACTTGCATATTGTGTAATAATGAAAATCATAAGTTATACCAGTGCGGCACGTTCAAAGATATGACACCAGCAGAAAGGCTGAAGTTTGTGAGTCGTAAAAATTTGTGCTTTAATTGTTTTTACTCTAATCATAGAGCCACTGCTTGTAGAATAAAATCTATGTGTGATGTCGCAGGTTACAAATACAAATCTTCCAGGTTATTACATATGTAGGAAAAGTCTGATAAGGATAGTACAGAAGTTAAGTCCATGAATAATGTTTCGGGGAATGTCAAGGACACCATGGTCTATGTCCCCATGGTAAAGGTGTGCATTATTAATGACATTCAAGCAAGGGCTTTGTTAGATACTGACTGAACTAATTCCTTTGTCTCTGAAAAATTAGTTAATCAGTTAAAGTTTAAAAGAACTCCCATTAAATATCAAATAAGTACACTAGATAGCACGAAAGACAAATGTTCACAGTTGATCAAATTTGATATTACTGATCCGGAACAGTCTTTCTCATTTTCTGACGTCATGGTGGTTAGTGACATACCCGCTAGATACCCGCATATGGCATTAGATTTAGATGGTAAAAATGCCGACATATCGATAGGCATGGTTAATGCTTATTTATTAAAGCCGGTGCAAACTAAATCTAGCCATGTTCAGAAGGGTCCATCTGCTATTCAAACGGAATTGGGATGGACTATCTGTGGGCCAGTTGAGGGTTCGATAAAACATGATGCAGTAGTCTTACATTGTGTAGCGATAGACCAGCAGATTCAGAGATTGGGACATTGGAACTAGTGATGAAAACCAATACTCCCATTCGGTAGAAGACAACCATGTGCTGTCTCTGTGGGAAGATAACATAACCTTTTCGGGTGGTAAATATTACCTGCCGATTCCCTTGAATGAGAAGGTTCCATCTTTCCCTAACAATAGGTTCGTTGCCGAAAAAAGATTAAGCTATTTGCGCCCTAAACTAGAGTCACAGGAGTTGACGGTAAGATACGAGAAAAGTATAGAAAAGTTCATAGCAGAAGGTTATGACGAACACGTGCCCGAACCAGAGTTAGAATTGAATGACGGCCCGGTCCGGTATTTACCTCATCATGCCGTATTGAACGATAAGAAGCCTGGCAAGGTCAGGAATGTATTCGACTGCGCAGCGAAATTTAAAGAAAAGTCCCTTAATAATTAGTGCCTCCAAGGCCTGGATTTGAATAACAAGCTCATGGACGTTCTATTAATGTTTAGACAATACGAGTACGCCTTTATCGCTCATGTAGAGTGTATGTACATGCAAGTTAAGATCCCAGTTAAAGATAGGAATGCGTTGTGGTTCTTATGGAATATAAATGGGCAGGTGACAGACTTACGCATGACGTCTCACTTATTCGGAGGTGTCTGGTGTGCGGCCTGTAGCATGTTCGCACTATGCAGAAGTACTATCGATTTTGATTGCACGGATGCGGTTAAGCATGCCATACATGACTGCATGTACGTGGATGATCTATTGAAATCATGTAAAACGCCCGATGAAGCGATTGATATAGCTTTGGGTTGTAAGTCCGTGTTGCGATCAGTTGGGTTTAACCTCACCAAATATATTTCTAACTACGATCTAGTATTAGAACGCATCCCGCAAGTAGACCTTGCTCCCGAAGCTAAGACCATTACTCCTGATACTAACGGCAAAGCCCTAGGTATAAGGTGGAATAGTTATCAGGATGTGTTCTTTGACGTACATGATTCAGTAGCTAGCGAACCTGCGGAAATCAAATGTAAAATGTTGCGTCAGCTTTCCATGTTATATGACAATCTCGGCCTCGTAGCCCAAGTTATCCACTGTGGAATTTATTTCTTTCAAGACGTTAATCGCATTAAATTGAATTGGGATGACAAAATGCCGCCCTCGATGATTAGAGACTGGAAGGTTTGGTTGAAATAGTTAAAGGAGTTGCCACCCGCGATGCTTATGCCCGCCCGAATTTGTAGGTGCCGCTGTTGAGTTGCATCATTTTGCCGACGTTCCGCTAGTAGGCTATGGTGCAGTCACATATATTAGATTCACGAAAGCGAAGGAAGCCGTACATGTGGCGCTTTTGACAAGTAAATCTCGGTTGACACCTCTTAAGCAATTCATCATACCCAGACTCAAACTATGCGCAGCAGTACTCGCAGTAAACCTAGATGTTAAAGTAAAACGGGTGCTTGAATTTCACATGCTACCCTCCACGTTTTGGACCGATAGTGAGATCACGTTAGCGTATAATAATAGTGAGACTAAAAGATTTAAAGTGTTCATGGGAAAAAGAGTGGCCACTATAAGACGCAATTCCTGTCCGAAACAGTGATAATACATAAAATCAAGCGATAATGTGGCTGACGTACTTTCACGGTGTTGCGCCTTAAATGAGATTCCTCAGTCCCGGGTAGATGGTCCACAGTTTTTGTCCTCTCACAAGTCTGACTGGTCAATAGAGATCCCGCACAGCGACAAATTGCTAGATCTAGATCCGGAAATCAAAAAGGTAGCTGTTGAGTGCGCCGAAGCGATTGTGCACACTTTAGATGAACAACCTCTAGATATAAATGACCCCGTCACGGGTAGAGAAATTAAAATTGCCGAAGCAGTGCTTGTTAAGCATGTGCAGAGCACGTGCTATTAGATAGAGCTGCAGTCCCTCACTCGTTCGTGGGAAGTAAAGAGCAGTAGTAGGAAGTTGAATCCAGAAGTCAACGCGGACGGGATTCTTGTCGTAGGTGGCAGACTTAAACACACGAACATATGTTTGAGAGCAAAGCATCCTTTTCTCCTACCCGCCGTCATAAACTTTCGAAGATGATAGTACTCGATAGACATAATGAGGCACACCTTGGTGTCGAATGGCTAATTACCGACTTACGCAATCAGTTCTGGATCACGCAGATGAGACCATTAGTAAAATCCATTAAGCAAAATTGCAATACCTGTAAGAAACTGCATGTCCCCACGTACCACCAAAAGATGGGAGATTTGTTGGGTCTAAGGTCGGAACCTACGCGTCCTGCCTTTGCTCATACTGGACTAGATATATTTGGACCTTTTTATGTAAAACAAGGCAGATCGCAAGTGAAAAGATAAAAATGTATATATACATGCTTGACAACAAGGGCAGTCCACTTAAGACTTAAGACACAGAACTTCTTAGACCCACGACTAAAGTTGTACCTCTTGAAGGCGACGCTTTATGGGAATAACTTGGTTACTTAGATTTTAAGATTTAGATTTAGAATTTAAGTCAATTCAAGGAGAGGGTGTGTTAACTGCGGCGATACTGCTGCGGTTTTGATGTATTGTGTCCGTGCGGGATGCTACGATCACCAGATGGCGATCATTTTGTTATTAATAGCAGCCTTGAATGTTCGATACTCATTCTCCAGGTGTTATTTTCTCCTAATCTCGGCCGCATCGTCGTTTTAGTGCCCCCCGGGGTGCCTAGATCTAGGCGCTCGGGGAGTGGCCGAGCGCAATTCTCAGTGGCCATCGATCCGTCCAGCCGTTCTCTGAGTGAGTAGACCTGATCCTGCTTTAATATAACGTACACTTATTCATAAGGAGTTTTATTATAAACTAAGATAGTAGTACAATATTTCGTTGATATTAATTAGTAGGCTGAGGCATGATTTAGTCACAATTCTGACAATTTGTAAATTTGTTATGAATCGGCTGTTGGTAAATATTTTTCGGCCAATCAGGAGGCCTCTCCGGTAAACATTTTTTTAGATTGACATTATTTCATTGATGAACATTTAATTACGCATTTATTGTATGATACGATAGACAGAATATTAGTAGCTTAGCAGTGCTTCTCTGTTTCGAGTGGTAATTGACTAGACTGTTGATAGTAATATTTGTACCTACATTTTGTTGGTGGAATTGTTGAGATATTTCATGACACTAACTACTATATTATATTATTTAAGAGGCCTGTCGAGCCCAGCCAAGCTCGGCGTGTCTGGCGTCTGACCTGGGGTGTGTGTTGCATAGCAAATCTGTTGCAGGGTTCAGGTTTCTTCCGGACAAGGAAAGAGTCCCTACACTTCAGTTACACCTAAGGTAGTATTTAATTTGCGATCAAGCTGGTAGTGGTTAACTAGGCAGTGCTATAGAAATAACATGCAATATGAGTAATATAACAGTTGTCAATTAATTGGATTATCGAACACGTTTGTGGTTATGTAATTTGTCTAGGATTCAGAATTATTGGTGGAATTGACATATTGAATTGAAGTCTGCGAAATTGTACGAGTCTATTCATTCGTTTAAAGTGACATGATCTTTACATTGTTCTATTGTGTCTAATGATGTTCCTTTTATTTAGTAGATAGCCAGTCATCTGTCATGCAGGCGCAGTGCCTACTCTTTTCTTTAACACTTGGTGTGTTGTACGGGACAAATGCCAATAGTCTGTAAGTGGCATCGAGTAATGTACGCCGAATTGAAATGGATACATTATTGATTACCTGTTTGTTGTACGCAGACGTAAATTACAATTAGAATTGTAACAGTTATCACCTTGTATCACAATCATTTTTCAGTTCATATATACTTATGTGTTAATTGAATTCATGTGAGATTTAATAATCATCATTACAATTGATTTTGTTGTTGAGAATGTCGAATGAATAAATATAAACATTGTGCTTCCAAATTCGACTAGGATTTGAATTATGCTCAGTTCATCTCATTTCAGCTGAGTTCAGCTCTGTTCAGCGTTACGCTTGTCAACTTGATCAATAAACCATCATCACAGCTTCTTCTTGTTTGTCTTGGCTGCGTGATTGAATATTGTCCCGGATGCGCCACAGTGAATAAACTAGCACCAGAAGAGTGAATAAACTAGCACCAGAAGAGTGAATGAACTAGCACCGGAAGAGTGAATGAACTAGCCACGTCAGAGGATCATGGCGGACCTTAAGAAGACAGCACGAGGCAGAAAACAAGCCATCGCGACCAGGTATTTGAATGCGCTCAACAGGCATTTAACTCGGAAGACGCCTCAGAAGTAAAAACTTACTTAGAGAAAGCAAAATGTGCATTTACAGACTTTGAAAACGCTCACTTTGTGTGTCATGATTTGTTAGAAAATGACAGCGAGTTAACCCCTAGTGAAGAGTTGTTTCTGATTATGCAAGAAAAATATATACAGATAGTCGGTGCCGCCAGGGCATGGCTGAGTAAACCCACAGGGTGGTCTGAGCCGAGCTCTAGCAGTAACGATGTATTGACTTTGCTTAATGCCCCTGAAGTTGAATTTGAACCTTTTTCGGGCGATCCACTAAAATACAGTGTATCTATATCAATTTTTGATGAGTTGGTAGGTAAGACGAATTTGTCTGCCGAGAGTAAATTGACGAGGCTAATTCAGTCTACGTCTGGTGAAGCCAAAATGGCGATCAAGAACTGTGCACTTGTAGGGGGACAGGTAGGTTACGACCAAGCAATTGCCCTGCTAAGGAAAAGGTTTGGTAACTCTAATCTGATAGCTAGGAGTATAATCGACAATTTGATCTCCAGTAAAAATGTATCTCCTAAAGATTTGGCGCAGCTCGCTGACAATATTTCTATTGCCCATACAACATTAAAGAAATTATCAATGTTACCAGAAATTGATACGGAAGGAAGTACTTTGGGTATCTTACAGAGGTGCCCCCATTTTGTGAAAGCTCCCTGGAGACGTAAAGCTTTGAAGTTGAAAGACAGTTCGGGTGAATACCCTAAATTTGAGGATTTTTTTAAAATTTATGACACGCACTGTGTCTGCAGTAAATGACCCGGTGCATGGTAATGAGAAGTATTACACTAAAAAACAGACTAAATCAGAAACTCAGAAAGCTCCCCACGCAGCTCTGCAGGCCACGATTTCGACACTCTGACTTGCATATTGTGTAATAATGAAAATCATAGTTATACCAGTGCGGTACGTTCAAAGATATGACACCAGCAGAAAGGCTGAAGTTTGTGAGTCGTAAAAATTTGTGCTTTAATTGTTTTTACTCTAATCATAGAGCCTTAAAATAAAATCTATGTGTGATGTCGCAGGTTACAAATACAAATCGTCCAGATTATTACATATGTAGGAAAAGTCTGATAAGGATAGTACAGAAGTTAAGTCCATGAATAATGTTTCGGGGAATGTCAAGGACACCATGGTCTATGTCCCCATGGTAAAGGTGTGCATTATTAATGACATTCAAGCAAGGGCTTTGCTAGATACTGGCTGAACTAATTCCTTTGGCTTTGAAAAATTAGTTAATCAGTTAAAGTTTAAAAGAACTCCCATTAAATATCAAATAAGTACACTAGATAGCACGAAAGACAAATGTTCACAGTTGATCAAATTTGATATTACTGATCCGGAACAGTCTTTCTCATTTTCTGACGTCATGGTGGTTAGTGACATACCCGCTAGATACCCGCATATGACATTAGATTTAGAAAGTTATCCTCAGTTTAAAGGTTTATGCTTGCCTAGACCGGAGCCTGGTAAAAATGCCGACATATCGATAGGCATGGATGATGCTTATTTATTAAAACTGGTGAAGACTAAATCTAGCCATGTTCAGAAGGGTCCATCTGCCATTCAAACGGAATTGGGATGGACTATCTGTGGGCCAGTTGAGGGTTCGATAAAACATGATGCAGTAGTTTTACATTGTGTAGCGATAGACCAGCAGATTCAGAGATTGCGGGACATTGGAACTAGTGATGAAAACCAATACTCCCACTCGGTAGAAGACAACCATGTGCTGTCTCCGTGGGAAGATAACATAACCTTTTCGGGTGGTAAATATTACCTGCGGATTTCCTTTAATGAGAAGGTTCCATCTTTCCCGAACAATAGGTTCGTTGCCAAAAAAAGACTAAGCTATTTGCGCCCTAAACTAGAGTCACAGGAGTTGACGGTAAAATACGAGAAAAATATAGAAAAGTTCATAGCAGAAGGGTATGACGAACCCGTGCCCGAACCAGAGTTAGAATTGAATGACGGCTCGGTCTGGTATTTACCTCATCATGCCGTATTGAACGATAAGAAACCTGGCAAGGTCAGGACTGTATTCGACTGCGCAGCGAAATTTAAAGACAAGTCCCTTTATAATCAGTGCCTCAAAGGCCTGGATTTGAATAACAAGCTCATGGACGTTCTATTAATGTTTAGACAATACGAGCACGCATTTATCGCTCATGTAGAGTGTATGTACATACAGGTTAAGATCCCAGTTAAAGATAGGAATGCGTTGTGGTTCTTATGGAATATAAATGGGCAGGTGACAGACTTACGCATGACGTCTCACTTATTCGGAGGTGTCTGGTGTGCGGCCTGTAGCATGTTCGCACTATGCAGAAGTACTATCGATTTTGATTGCATGGATGCGGTTAAGCATGCCATACATGACTGCATGTACGTGGATGATCTATTGAAATCATGTAAAACGCCCGATGAAGCGATTGACATAGCGTTGGGTTGTAAGTCCGTGTTGCGATCAGTTGGGTTTAACCTCACCAAATATATTTCTAACTACGATCTATTATTAGAACGCATCCCGCAAGTAGACCTTGCTCCCGAAGATAAGACCATCACTCCTGATACTAACGGCAAAGCCCTAGGTATAAGGTGGAATATTTATCAGGATGTCTTCTTTTACGTACATGATTCAGTAGCTAACAAACCTGCGGAAATCAAACGTAAAATGTTGAGTCAGCTTTCCATGTTATATGACAATCTCAGCCTCGTAGCCCCAGTTATCCACTGTGGAAATTTTTTCTTTCAAGACGTTATTCGCATTAAATTGAATTGGGATGACAAAATGCCGCCCTCGATGATTAGAGACTGGAAGGTTTGGTTGAGCGATGCTTATGCCCGCCCGAATTTGTAGATGCCGCTGTTGAGTTGCATCATTTTGCCGACGTTTCGCTAGTAGGCTATGGTGCAGTCACATATATTAGATTCACGAAAGCGAAGGAAGCCGTACATGTGGCGCTTTTGACAAGTAAATCTCGGTTGACACCTCCTAAGCAATTCAGCATACCCAGACTCAAACTATGTGCAGCAGTACTCGCAGTAAACCTAGATGTTAAAGTAAACGGGTGCTTGAATTTCACATGCTACCCTCCACGTTTTGGATCGATAGTGAGATCACGTTAGCGTATATTAATAGTGAGCCTAAAAGATTTAAAGTGTTCATGGGAAAAAGAGTGGCCACTATAGGACGCAATTCCCGTCCGAAACAGTGATAATACATAAAATCAAGCGATAATGTGGCTGACGTACTTTCACGGTGTTGCGCCGTAAATGAGATTCCTCAGTCCCGGGTAGATGGTCCACAGTTTTTGTCCTCTCACAAGTCTGACTGGACAATAGAGATCCCGTACAGCGACAAATTGCTAGATCTAGATCCGGAAATCAAAAAGGTAGCCGTTGAGTGCGCCGAAGCGATTGTGCACACTGTAGATGAACAACCTCTAGATAGGTTGATAAACCATTATTCTTCATATTATCGCCTAAAGAAGGCAGCCGCGAGGCTATTGAGAATAGTGAATTATTTCAAGAGGGATAAAGGTGACTGTAATATAAATGACCCCGTCACGGGTAGAGAAATGAAAATTGCCGAAGAATTGCTTGTTAAGCATGTGCAGAGCACGTGCTATTAGATAGAGCTGCAGTCCCTCACTCGTTCGTGGAAGTAAAGAGCAGTAGTAGGAAGTTGAATCCAGAAGTCAACGCGGACGGGATTCTTGTCGTAGATGGCAGACTTAAACACGCGAACATATGTTTGAGAGCGAAGCATCCTTTTCTCCTACCCGCCGTCATAAACTTTCGAAGATGATAGTACTCAATAGACATAATGAGGCACATCTTGGTGTCGAATGGCTAATTACCGACTTACGCAATCAGTTCTGGATCACGAAGGTGAGACCATTAGTAAAATCCATTAAGCAAAATCGCAATACCTTTAAGAAACTGCATGTCCCCACGTACCACCAAAAGATGGGAGATTTGTTGGGTCTAAGGTCGGAACCTACGCGTCCTGCCTTTGCTCATTCTGGACTAGATATATTTGGACCTTTTTATGTAAAACAAGGCAGATCGCAAGTGAAAAGATAAAAATGTATATATACATGCTTGACAACAAGAACAGTCCACTTAGAGATCCTAAAAAGCTTTGAATCTGATTGTTTTTGAATGGGTTTTTTAGGTTCATAGCCAGAAGATCGTGCCCTGAGAAGGTTTTCTCAGATAACCGGACAAACATTATAGGGGCACGCAATGAGTTGAGTAAAAGCCTGAGAGATTTAGATAGGCGAAAGATTATCGAGGCTGCAGCAGCCAAAAATGTTAAATGGGTCTTCAACCCTCCCTAAGCTTCTCATATAGGGGGTCTCTAGGAGAGGATGATACGTACCGTGCGCAGGGTCCTATGTGCCGTCGTAGGTTGGAGCCCTCGATTAACTGATGATATACTACATGCAGTAATATGTAATGTTGAGAATATAGTGAATGCAAGGCCAATCATTTAACTCAGCATAGATGTTGATGACGATGAACCCTTATCCCCTAATTATTTACTTTTACAGCATTGTAATGATTCGGCGTCCTGGGGTGTTTTTTCTCGGGAGATCTCTATCGTAAACGCTAGCGATGTGCCCCGTATTTAACCGAGCAGTTCTGGAAGAGGTGGTCAAAGGAGTATGTCTCCCAGTTACAGTTGAGAAATAAATGGCAGTCTAAGGAATTAAATTTAAAGATCGTGGATCTTGTTCTGGTCCAAGTAGAAAACACGCCCCGAGGTATGTGGCCTTTGGGTTTGATTAGAGAAGTTAAAATGGGTAAAGATGATCTGGTCAGATCAGTAAAAATAAAGACTTAAGACACAGAACTTCTTAGACCCACGACTAAAGTTGTACCTCTTGAAGGCGACGCTTTATGGGAATAACTTGGTTACTTAGATTTTAGGATTTAGATTTAGAATTTAAGTCAATTTAAGGAGAGGGTGTGTTAACTGCGACGATACTGCCGCTGTTTTGATGTATGGTGTCCGTGCGGGATGCTACGATCACCAGATGGCGATCATTTTGTTAATAATAGCAGCCTTTAATGTTCGATACTCATTCTCCAGGTGTTATTTTCTCCTAATCTCGGCCGCATCGTTGTTTTAGTGCCCCCCGGGGTGCCTAGATCTAGGCGCTCGGGGAGTGGCCGAGCGCAATTCTCAGTGGCCATCGATCCGTCCAGCCGTTCTCTGAGTGAGTAGACCTAATCCTGCTTTAATATAACGTACACTTATTCATAAGGAGTTTTATTATAAACTAAGATAGTAGTACAATATTTCGTTGATATTAATTAGTGAACTGAGGCATGATTTAGTCACAATTCTGACGATTTGTAAATTTGTTATGAATCGGCTGTCGGTAAACATTTTTCGGCCAATCAGGAGGCCTCTCCGATAAACATTTTTTCAGATTGACATTATTTCACTGATGAACATTTAATTACGCATTTAATGTATGATACAATAGAGAGAATATTAATAGTTTAGCAGTGCTTCTTTGTTTCCAGTGGTAATTGACTAGACTGTTGATAGTAATATTTGTACCTACATTTTGTTAGTGGAATTGTCGAGGACTTAGATATTTCATGACACTAACTACTATATTATATTATTTAGGAGGTCCGTCGAGCGCAGCCAAGCTCTGCGTGTCTGACGTCTGACCTGGGGTGTGTGTCACGTAGCAGATCTGTTGCAGGGTTCGGTATGCGTCCGGGCCAGAAAAGAGTCCCTACACTTGAGTTCCCCCTGAGGTAATATTCAATTTGTGATCAAGCTGGTAGTGTTTAACTAGACAGTGCTATAGAAATGACATGCAATATGAGTAATATAACAGTTGTCAATTAATTGGATTATCGAACACGTTTGTGGTCATGTAATTTGTCTAGGATTCAGAATTATTGATGGAATTGACACATTTAATTGAAGTCTGCGTTAATTGTACGAGTCTATTCTTTCGTTTAAAGTAACATGATCTTTACATTGTTAATTTGTGTGTAATGATGTTCCTCTCATTTAGTAGATAGCCAGTCATCTGTCAAGCAGGCGCAGTGCCTACTCTTTACTTTAACCATTGGTGTGTTGTACGGGACAAGTGCCAATAGTTTGTAAGTGGCATCGAGTAGTGTACGCCGAATCGAAATGGATACATTATTGATTACCTGTTTGTTGTACGCAGACGTAAATTACAATTAGAATTGTAACAGTTATCACCTTGTATCACAATCATTTTTCAGTTCATATATACTTATGTGTTAATTGAATTCATGTGAGATTTAATAAGCATCATTACAATTGATTTTGCTATTGAGAATGTCGAATTAATAAATATACACATTGTGCTTCCAGATTCACCAGCTAAAGTCGATTAGGATTTGAATTATGCTCAGTTCAGCCTAACTCAGCTCAGTTTAGTTCAGCTCTGCTCAGCGGTATGCTTGTCAACTTGATCAATACACCATCATCACAGCTTCTTCTTGTTTGTCTTGGCTGCGTGATTGAATATTGTCCCCGATACGCCACACAAGAAACATTAGGCATGTAGTGTTATATTATGGCAAAACCTGCATAATAATCACTGTGCCCGTCCGGGCCAGTAAGAAAAATAACAGTATATTCGTAGATCCGAATCTACTCTTTTAACAATAGATTGGCGTCACCGGTGCATTTTAAAACATTCTACGAATGCCTTTACGCCAACTCACAAAAAAATTGTTAGTGTATATGTGGGATACATCCCCTAGCTGACAGTCATATCGATGGTCTAAAACAATAGTGGGTCAAGTCGACTTGACAGCGAAATTGTGTTTATACTTTTGCTTAGAACTACAGTCTGCTAAATCCACTTATCAGCATGTAGACTTGGACTTATAATGATGAAACACACAGTGATTGGAATTTGACAGTAGATTAAGTGTAGTTATCAGAGTATTTTTTACCAGTAAAAGTGATTTACAGAAGCAAAATTGGGATCAACAAGACACCAATTTGACTTAGCGCTTTGTTACACCAGGAACACAGAATATACAGAGATTGTTCCTAGATCAACAATAGACTAAGTCCAGGCATTTCCCCTGTGTTGTCTCCACATGTATCAGAATAAGAATGCGCTAAGTGCACTTGCACCGTTGTTCTCCCATAAACTGAGCCCATAGGCATATAACACGAGAATAACAATGTGTCAAGTCGAATTGGGCCTGTGTTGAACAGATATTATGCTGATATGTGCTCCTTTTCCCGAGAATAACAATGTGCTAAGTCGACTTGATCTGTTGTTTTAACCTGAATTTGGGATAAACTCAAACTTTATACATATTATAGATGACTTAGCTGGTTATTATTCTAAAGGCCAAAAATGTCACTTAGCACACTATTGTTTTAACCCATCGATATAATGACATACATCTTGATATAAATATTTTATATAAGTAATTGGTGCTAACATTATAAAAGGAAGATAAAACTACATTAGTTTTACCAAACCCAAGCTTAGCGTTATCACGAGTGTAACTAAACAGACGTTTAAATAACACTTTGGGCAGTGTCGCAGACAGCGGTACACCGACAAACCAACAGTGGGCCAAGGCTTATCGTTTACTGAGTCGAAGAAATAGATCATTTGCTCTTTTTTTTAGAGCCTGGAATTAATATCATAAAGAAGATAATTATTCCATCATCGTTTTAATGCGGAATCGCCGACATATGTTTGTGTCACATTATAATTATATACATTACTCACAATTCAAATATTCGTTGTATAGAATAAGAAACATAACTTTCCGATAATGATCCTTGATGCAATGGTTAAAGCTGGAGATCGCGGGCTCGAGCCGCACTCTGGTCTTTAGGTTCCAAAGAAACAAAATGTTTCTTCCCCGCTCACTCGTAAATATTCAATATTGTAGGGATCCTCCGTGACCGAGAGGTGGCGTGCTCGGCCTCAGACCGCCAGGGAGTGAATTTAGAATCCTGTGTCTGGAGGGCAATGTCATCTCACCATCCTCAGGAGGTTCTCTTGGCCCAGTTTAGCTCATATGTGCACAAAGGTTGCCTAAAACCCGTCATTCATTCATTCATTCATTCATTCATTCATTCATTCTTTCATTCATTTATTCATTTGTTAATCCGATTAATAATAATTGTTAACCCGTTAAATGCAACCCACGTATATATACATAAACTTATTTATTTTCAGGTGTATTGCCCAAATAGCGCATAAAGCACTAGAAGAGGGGTTCTCCACATATACATAACATTTATGTACAATACGAACAGTACAATACAATACAGTACAATACAATACAATACATTAAAATACAATACAATACAAAGCATTAATTTAATATTCAGCAAAATGTTACGTGAATTTTATTTCATTTAAAGCAGCAAACACAGGTGTAAAAAACATCGGAGCTCCACGATATATCACCAATTTTACTCGGTTATGGATAAGGTTAATATTATAGTATATTATTGTGTTGACGAAATCTATCAGAGTTTAAAATACAATTTTGTGTGGCTCTGAAAAGAAGAATATTTTTTTCCGGAGATAAATCTTCGGATCCAGAAAGTAAAATTTTAATATATGCATCTTTGTCTAAAATTGTTAATGTAGCCGGATGTAGAGTAGGAGCGATGATATTTCTAATTGCAGCCAGTAGTCTCTCTCGCTGAGCTGCATAGAGGGAGCAGTCCAGGAGATAATGAGGAACAGTATCATGTGTAACGCCACAAGAGCATCCAGGAGACTCAACAAAGCCGAAGGGAAAGAGATGAGCAGATAATTGTCACATTCCGAGACGCAGACGAGTGTGTCAGATGGAAGCTGCTCGTAAACCTGAATAATAATGAGCTGGTGGGCGTTTATAACCATATTTGTCCTTTATGCGTCGCTTAAAGAGAGATAACATATCTAAGTTTCAAATACTGTAATCTAAACTGTTCCAGTACCAAATATATAAAGGAAAAAACGCATTTTTTAAATAGGAAATAGGAATAAATTAGTTTGTGCCACTTCCTTCTTTCAAAAAGGGGTTCTCAGCCAAGTTCTGATAGGAGTTTTTCAGAGCTAGTTTGCCTCATCCCACCAGTACATATCCGAGCAGCCTCCATCTGCACACCCTCAAGTCTGTCTGCTAAATATTTAGGACAGTTGTCATATATTACGTCTGCATATTCTATTATGGGTATAATACCGTTAATAAATAGTAGTTAAGTGCTTTCCCGGGTAGAGTATATCTCAGGCATCTCATTATGTTTACAATTTTCCCTGCCTTACCAAGTATGTAGTTTATGTGGTTTTCCCATGTTAAAGATTTATTTATTACTAATCCAAAATGACAGTGCTGGTTTACTTATTAGAGTATAACTCCATTAAAAGTTAGACGTGGATGATGTAATAGTTTACGCTTTCTAGTCAGTGTCATTGCTAAGCTTTTTAAAGCATTGAATATCATAAGCTATTGGATAAACCAGTTAAGTAAGGATTGGAGATCAGAATTTATCTTAGTCGCTGACACAACCGGACATGAATCTACAATTTCTATGAGGCAAGCATCGTCAGCATATAATCTAAATAGCACATGCTAAGTTTATAACCATGTCGTCCAAGTGCACAAGAAAGATAAGGTTCCTAAAATAGATCCCTGAGGTACACCAGCGTCCACGGGGAGGGTCTCCGAATGGTGACCATCAAGCACAACGCATTGTACTCGCTGATGAAGATATGATGAGATCCACTCAAGTAAATTTTCAGAAATTTCTTTCCGCTTTAGTTTAAATAGAACACCTTTATGACATACCTTATCAAATGCCTTTGATAAATCTAGAAAAACAATTCTTACATATTTACCATCATCTAAGGCCTCGGTTAACTTATGCGTAATGGATAATAGTTGAGAAACAGTACCGTCACCAGAGTGGAAACCAGAATTGTGTGGGTTTAATAACTTATTTTCCATCAGGAAAGAATGCATTTTATTGTAAACAAACCTTTCGAAAATTTTGGAAACATTACAAAGAAGGGATACCGGTCTATAATTATTTATTTTGGGCATTGTTTATCTTGCGCACAGGGACGACAGGGCTAGGTCTAAAAATACTTCGATTTCAGATTCTTCTTCCAAATCTTGTTGGCATTGTGGTAAAGCTATGACTGCGGGAATAAGGGTCATTATAAACGCAATTGCCGTTTAAACCGGAAGTAGCTGCTGTGCCAGGGCACATGGCAGCTAAATGTGAGCAAAGCCCCAATTCTTACTAATGTAGTAGGCGATTTAAATCTTACTAATGTATTAGGCGATTTAAGTGAGGGAACCATTTTCATTGAAAACAAACAAGCTAGAGCCTTGATTGATACTGGCTCTATGGTTTCAACTGTAAGTCAATCATTTTATGACCAGCATTTGACAGATCTACCCATAAGATCATTAAATGAAATTATCATTGAATGTGCAGATGGCAAACCATTGCCATATTCAGGCTATGTTATGGTACAAGTGAATTTGTTTAGCCAGGAAAGATCAACAAATTAACAAGTATAAAGGTAAATTAGCAACATTGAAAAGTGCAATCAACACAACAGTAAATATACCACCTAATGGTTACATGATTATACCAGCTAAATCCACTGATGTTCTAAAGAACGGTACATCTATGGATATGGTGAGTAGTACTGCTAAGAGCAAGTTAACTGATTTGATAGAGATTACTCCTGCTGTTCTCAGTTTCGATTCTTCTACAGCAATTGTAAATATAGAAGATTCTAATCATGGGAATAGGCCTGTGTTAATTCAACCCTGAGCAGTTATTGCTGAATTACAACAGGTAAGTTTTGTTGATGATCTAGTTCCTTAGATGAAAAACAGGTGATTGAGAAGGGAACATTCTTGCAACAATTTAATTTGTCAGATACAAATCTCACTCTAGAGCAGAGGGAGAGAGCTAATAATTTACTCTGGAATTTTAAAGACGTATTTTCAGAAATGAATTTGACTTAGGTCACACAGGTTTGATAAAGCATGAAATACATCTGAGTGATGATGCACTTTTTTAAGGAGCGGCATCGCGGTATTCCTCCATCGCTTTATGCAGAGGTTAAAGAGCACCTCTTACTTTCAAAACGGTGTAACATAATTCAAGAATCTGCAAGTCCATGGGCATCACGAGTAGTTGTTGTGCGTAAAAAATCAGAAGACCTGCTTTTGTGTGTAGAATACAGGCAGTTAAATAAACAAACAGAAAAAGACATTACCACGCATAGACAGTTAATAGATCATTTTGAGGGTAGCAAATATTTTTCCAGCCTTGATCTTTCAAAAGGTTATTATCATTGGTTCTTTAGGTTTTTTCGAATTTGTCCGTATGCCTTTCGGTCTTTCAAATTCACCGCCAACATTTCTACGATTGATGGCACAATGTATGGGTGAATTATACATGAAGATATGCTTTGCCTTTTTAAAAGACATAAATGTGCCTGGTAGAGTTTTCGAAGAGTGTTTTGACAGATTATATAAAGTTTTTGGAAAATTGAGGTTACATAATCTAAAACTGAATGGGAAAAAATGTAACTTATTTAAGAGGAAACTTGTGTCTTGTGGTCACATTATATCTGAAGAGGGAATAGCTACTGATCCTAGTAGGATTGAGAAAGTGACAAATTGGCCACAACCACTAAATGTAAAATCACTTAGAATATTCTTAGGTTTCTCAAGCTACTATAGGCGTTTTGTTGCTAATTTTGCTCAGATAGCTAAACCACTCTGTTCACTCATAGCTGGAGGGCCTAAAAAGCGCAGTAAACTATATCTAATAATAAACCACCAGATTTTGTTCGGGAAACAGCCCAACAAGGTTTAGGTGATGTATTCTCACAGAAACAGGGAGAGCATGAAAAAGTTATTGCTTATGCTAGTAGGGGTTTGTCAAAGGCTGAAAGTAATTATGATGCCCACAAACTAGAATTTTTAGCATTAAAATGGGCAGTCACAGAGAAATGTAGTGATTACTTATATGGGAACCAACATAAGTGTTGTGTCTATACAGACAATAATCCCTTAACCTACATATTACCCTCAGCAAAACTAGATGCAACTGGCCACCGTTGGCTAGCTGCGTTGGCATCGTCTGACTTGAAAATTAGGTACCGTTCAGGCAAGTCAAATGTCAATGCAGATTCTTTATCTAGATTACCAAGTAAAGACAATGAAGATAACTCATGCAATAAACTCATTGATAAGGATATCCTGAATGCTATTGCTTGTGGTTTAACCAATTCACCGCTAGTTGAGACAATACGTATGTCAGAAAACATAATACATGATAATTTTACTCCTGACATTGTGGCTGATGTCAGTGAGACACGCAAATGTCAAAGAGAAGACCCAAATATTGGCAAGATATTAACATTGATAAATGCAGGTAAAAAACCTAACATTAAAAACATGAAACATGAACTTTACAGATTCTGTAAGGATTTTGAGAAGTTCAACTTTAAACGAGGTCTTTCACACAGGGTCACTTCAGTTGGTGGTGAGGTCTAAAGTATTAGATAGCTTGCATAATCAAGCTGGCCACCAATTCCGTGATCGAACATTGAGCTTAGTACAAGACAGATGCTATTGGCCAGGAATGTGGAGTGAAATAGATACTCTGATCAAAACATGTGAGCAGTGTATCAGACGAAAAGCAAGTACAAATGTCAAAGCTGCACTTGTCAATATTCTAACTTCACAACCACGACAATTAGTGTGCATAGATTTTATTGCATTAGATAAATTTGAAAGGGGTTTTGAAAATGTGTTAGTAATTACCGATCATTTCACTAGATTCGCAGTGGCCATACCAACTAAAGACCAAAGTGCAAAAACAACAGCAAACGCTTTGTTTAAGGAGTTTATTTTGCACTATGGGGCGCCACTGTCTATCCACAGTGATCAAGGTGCTAATTTCAATGGTAAATTGATAGGCGAGTTGTGTAGTCTCATGGGCATGAAGAAATCTCGTACTATCGTTTATCACCCGTCAGGGAACGGTATGTGCGAGAGGTTTAATAGAACATTAATGAACATGTTAGGAACCTTAGAAGATGACCAAAAGAAAGATTGGAAGAAACATATTTCCACTATGGTTCATGCCTATAATGCTACACGACACGCGACTACCGGTCAATCACCATTCTATTTGATGTTTGGTGGACAGGCCAGGTTACCTGTTGACTTATTTTTTTAAGATCCTAGAGATCTTAAAGATCATGGTAACTACAATAAGTACATTGAAGATATTAGATCGAGAATAAAAGTTGCACACTGCTGAAAAGTTAGCCAATACTTATCAAGCTAAACAGAAAACTAATTATGATGCTAGCGCAAGAGCTGCTATTTCGGAGGAGGGAGGAGGGAGTCTTGGAGAAAATAATATAGTTGTGTTTTTTAACATTTGAAAAAAGTGTAACTATTCACATAATTTAAATCAAATAGCTTGAATTGTACCAATCTATAGTGACTGAAATACCGCTGCTAAATTCTGCATCAAGTAGAATTTCCAAAGCTCATCTGCACCAAAAAAAATATTACAAGAAATGTTAATTAATAAAACTTGATAGTTTTTGTCTCCATTACTAATTAATCACACAAATATACAAAAACAAATGCTATTCAACTATGACTAAATAGTTATTATATTAATTACTTTGTCATTCGACGATCATCACATAAAAGAATGATAATAATATTTAATCCTGGGAAGCTTTAAAATTAATTTCGTCTATAAATATTCTGACAATAAAGGATTAAATTGATGCCTTTTATACAATTAACAAGGGATGTACATCACTATTATGACACATCATTACTGGCACTCATATCTATCCCACCCACTACCCGTGGAGAATTATAAATGCTGATGGGCCCACAAGCAGGTATGCATACTCAGGACAACGTGGCTGCTTAATGTTGTGCAATCATAGATCTCTTATATACATGTCATATTTAATGATACATCACATCCAGGTTAATACTGATGCAAATGATAAATGATTTTAGCTCATGAATACTTTACATGTTCAGAATCAGATTTTTTATATTTTAAAAAAAAAATAAACTGTAATTCACATAATAAAAACATAAAATTTGTAATAATCATGAAAAAACGTGTGGCAACAAAGACATATTGCTTATCAAGGTCACCATGTATTTTCACCCACTTAAAGTTGTGTCTCGCTCTCGCGACTCACAACTTCAAGTAAGTGAACACTACTCATATTAAATTATTTTTTGTGAATACTTGTGAGACAATAACCGATAAACTTGTTATTTTATTATATATAATTTTTAGCAGTGGACATTTTCTTCTGTCTTGGGTAGATGGTGTGGTTATTCCTATACATAAGAAAGGCAGTAAAAATACAGTTGATAATTATAGAGGCATCACTTTGTTGAGTGTTTTGGGGAAACTTTTTACGCGTATTTTGAATAATAGATTAAGTTTTTGGGCTGAAAGCTATGATATTTTAATAGAAGAACAGGCAGGATTTATAAGTGACCGTTCAACTGTGGACAATCTATTTTGTGTTACATAGTATAATTAACTCTGCATTACAGAATGGGCATTAATTATTCTGTGCATTTCTCGATTTTCGTAAAGCTTTCGACTACTTAAATAGAGATTGTCTCTGGTTTAAGTTACTTGATTATGGTTTGAGAGGAAATATTTTTAATGTAATAAGAAGTATGTATTGTAAAATCAAAACCAGGGTACGGCATGGTGGAGAAACATCAAATACATTTACTAGTCTGTTTTCTGGGAGTACGACAAGGTGACAGCTTGTCACCCCTTTTGTTTAGTGTACTGTTAATGATATGAGAGAAATGTTGCATGAAAGTGAAAGCGAAGGGATAACCGTTGACAATCTTAAACTATGTCTTTTATTATATGCCGATGATTCTGTCTTAATGGCTGAGAGTAGATTAGATTTGCAAAATAGCCTAGATTCTGTTCATGATTATTGATATTTGGTTTGATGGTGACTCAATTTTAGAAGTAGTAGAACATTTCTCATATTTAGGTTTTCAAGTACAGGGAAATTTTCAGGCACCCAGCAAGATTTAGCAGTATTTTCAATTCGGGGTATAGCGTATGAATTGATCGAGCCCAAACCAGAACTATTATGTATGTTATCCGATAGACTTGTGTTACCTGTATTACTTTACTCATGTGAATTCACACTGCTGCGGCGGTGGAGAGAGTCCATCTGAAATTTTGTTAATGGGTTTTGAAAGTATCTAAATCAACAACCAACGAAATGGTATACGGGGTACTTGGAAGATGCCCACTAATTTTAGAAAAAAAGGTACGCATAGTGGAATACTGGCTAAAAATTGTACACAGAGAATTAAGTTCATTGGTTCAGAAAAATGTATAAAATAATGTTACACATATTACTGCAGATAATATAATTGTCAACTGAGCTGCTATTGTAGGAGACATGTTATTTAATTTGTGTTTTGGCTATGCCTGGATGCAACAAGGTGTTACAAATAGAACATATTTTATTAGTTTATTTAAACAGAGATTACGCGATCAATACATTCAACAATGATTTACTTCAGTAAGTACCAGGTCGAGCTGTTCATTGTACAAGAATATAACAAACCACTTTTGATGTCAAAATTATTTCCATATAGTAACAAATTGTAAGCACAAAATTTATTTTATAAGATTTCGAACCAACAATCATTCACTACCAAATGTAATTCAGGGCAGAGGAAGAAATCGCAGACCCTACAACGAACGGCTATGTCCAATATGTAATGTCCTAGGAGATGAATGTCATTGTTTGTTTGAATGTGAGAACACACGTCACATCGGACTTGTGTTACCCCGCTATTACACTTGTAGGCCAAATATGTTAAAATTTTCCTCTCTCTTATCTTCAGAAGAACCATGTGTGTTCAGAAAACCTGAAAATTTGTATATCTTAGTATTAGAGTGCATTTTCTAATACACACACAAAAAAAATTGTATCACCTTATTGCATCACTGTTCATGTTTTATCTGTTGCCACGCTATTTTACGCGTCAAACATGCACTTGTTTATATATGTTTATATGTATGCACACAGATTGTAAATCTATTGGTGAATAAACTTACTTACTTACTTACATATTCGTTTAATTTGGGACAAATTAACATTTGCAAATGTTGATTTTTAAACCCGCATTTCGTTCCCAATAACAGTGATTTTATAGGCAAAAAAAAAAATTAAAAACGACTATTATCGCGCTTAACGCTTAAAGGGAAAATGTTGGCCGTTATTCCAGTTGAATCGTTACTATGGTTACAGCCTGTTATGGCGGCTTGACATATCACATACATCATACAATCGATGATTATGACCCATGTAAAATATTCTGATCCAAGATAAAATATAAGCTGCCATTGCAGTGTGTCTGTGCTGTCTAATATTTTATACCAATGCCGATCTAGAATTTGACGATCCCACCCCCCCCCCCCTCCACACACACACAACGTATAGTGGTAGAATATTTAATTGGCTGATTATACACTACAGGCCAGCACCCTGTCAGACGAGCTAGGGACTATATAAATATTAACACCTCTGCAGCCATTCATGTGCATCACTATTCTGACACATCAATATTGGCACTCATATCTATCCCACCCACTTCCCATAGAGAATTATCAATGCTGATGGGCCCACACGAAGGTATGTATACTCAGGACGACGTGGCTGCTTAAATTTGTGCGATCATAGCTTATATACATGTCATATACGATGAGGCATCACATCCATGCCCTCACGATGCATTGAAGCATTATTTTACATCTATGAAAACACAATTTATTTCCCTACAACTATGGGTTTTAGACAGAAAATTTCCATGAAACAGGTTTACCAATACGTGGCAATTTTATTTTTTTCACCCAGATCAAGTCATCTTCATCCACTACAAGTTGAGAATTGCGACAGCAATTCGCGGCTTGTAGTGGATGATGATGACAATAATAAATTCAAGCTTGAAAGTGTTAACTCTAATATACTTTTAATGCTCAGAATCAGATTTTTTACATTCTTCTTATAAAAAATACTTTGTAATTCATATAAAAAACCATTAAATTTGTAATAATTATGAAAAAACGGGTGGCGACAAAGATATATTGCTTATCAATGTCACCACCTATTTTCACCCACTTTAGGTTGTGTCTCGCTCCCGCGACTCACAACTTCAAGTAAGTGAACATTACTCATATTCGTTTGATTTGAGACCAATTAACATTTTAAAATTTTGATTTTTAAACTGTCATTTCGTTCCCAATAACAGTGATTTGATAGGCAAAAAAAACGAATGTAAAACGACTATTATCGCGCTTAACGCTTTAAGTGAAAATTTTGCCGTTATTCCAGTTGATTCGTCACCTTGGTTACAGCCTGTTAGGGCGGCTTGACATATCACATGCATCACACAACCACTGACTATGACCTATGTAAAATATTCTGATCCCAGATAAAATATAAGCTACCATTGCAATTTGTCTGTGCTGTCTAATATTTTATACCAATGCTGATCTAGAATTTGGCGCCCCTCCCCCTCTTCCCCACACACAAAACTTATAATCGTTGAATATTTCATTGGCCTTTTATACACTGCAGGCCAGCACCCTGCCAGACGAGCTAGGCACTATATATATATTTACACCTCAGCAGCCACTCATATAGAAATATGATGCATAGTGACATATACAGTCCGAGTTTATGAGCTGTCAGCTACACGATGACGTCCATGAGACGTATGACGTCATGTGAAGGGAAGCCTGGCTAATCTGGAGCTGTAGCCGACGAGGATCGTAACAAGCCACCATCCAGCCAGACGAGCTGCAGTCCATACATTAACACAACAGCAGCGCTAGCCCATCGGCATTTCATTCTCGTCGGCCGCAGATATCTCTTTAACATTTAATGAGCTTCAGTAACCGACCAGGTGGTTAGACGTACATATTTGACATGAAATTACCCGACCAAATTTTACACCAAATATCTCAAATTGTAGGTATTTTGAGTTTGAATTGATGCAACGCCTTCATTTTGATTTTCAACGAACATTGCAAACCGTCACTAATAAAACTTTTATATCTAAACTTGACTGGCTCAGCATGAATCTCGATGGATTTCTATCAAGGCCACACGCAGCCATGGTTGAATTTCGACTAATCAAACGTTTATATTACAACATAAAAGTATAACGTCAAAACGGAATATTAAAAAATACATGTAGCCGACTAGCTACCAGTAGTAATAATAAATAATATTATTGTTATGATACTCTGTGAAACGAAATGATTCATGGCAAAATGAATAAATGAATAAATTAATGAACATGGGGAACCTGCTGAAAATGCCCTCTAGACAGGGAGCAAGTGGAAATGATTTACACTAAACGAGATCAAATAAAGCGAAAATTAAATACGAATGATGACATAACGATTATACAGAAAACGTGATCTAGACATTGCATTTAGCTGACTAATGTGAAAAAAAGAACAGAACGCAGATAACACCGACCGAGATTAATCACTGCCAGACTCACTATCATAATAAAATAAAATAAAATTGAAGTTGGTGGTGAGTGAAAAAAGCTTACATGAAAGTTGTGAGGTTATGATCACTCATCACAGTTAACCACAATGACAAACCGGTTAATGAAATTTGCAGACCTTTGTCACTTTTAGTGCAATGACACATTTTTGTCTCACAGACTTATACTTCTTAGAACAAATGAAATGAATCGGGCTTTAGGCCACCTTTGTGCACATATAGCCTAAACTGGGCCAGGAGAACCTCCTGAGGATGGTGAGATGATTGAGATGACACTGTCCTCCAGACACAGGATTCGAAATTCGAGCCCTGGCGGTCTGAGGCCGAGCACGCTACATCTTGGTCACGGAGGCTCCCCAAAAATGACTTCCACACGTGGATGGGGAGAAAACATTTTTTTTTTCAAACCACCGAAACCGGGAACCGGACCCCGAACTCTGGCGTGAAACCACCACCCTAGGGCCCCCGCCCAGTTCTTAGAACAATCAAAAAGGACTAATGACAGAATGACGAATTAAAAATGTACCTCATCAATCGGCTTGATCCAATCTCATTAATCAACCAGAAATGTTGATTCTACTCGATTAGATATATTATTATCATTCTATTAATATCAATATCACTAATTTGCATGAAGATTAACGCACGAGTTTCTTTGAATATATTATATGGAAAAGTTGACCCAGAACACAGAGGAAAACGTTAGCCACATGTTCCCATTGACTACACAAGCCGTGTGGTGCATGACTAATTGTTATCTGTGTGCACCGGCTGACTGACTGAACTGTCTGACGGAACATCACATCAATGTTTTATGCCTCTGATTTTCTTATCACAGACATCAGCATCGTTTGATGGTGGAGACCACTTGAGCATCATGGTCAATTAAAATCGTATCTTGTTTAAACAAAAAACAACAGCCAGGAATAAAAGGCATGTGCTTCTAAATCATGTGTGGCTTTCGTGGCTTATTATTAGCACGCAAGCTAGCGATGAGTCAGTTAACAGTAAAGCTATTTGCCCTGCGGTAATGTTTTTCACATCGTATGCAATTAATTAATTATTATAATAAATACAATTGCAAATATGCATCATATGAATATATAATTAATATTCATGAAACAGAACTGTACTTACAGATAGTACTTGCCAAAGTACATGGTAAAATGATCTTGATTATATATACAATTTAGGTAAATTTAACTTGCGTGTCCCGGATCATAATCACGGATAAAAAAAGTTCCACCGTTCCACTCGCCGCTTAGGGGTTTTATCAAGTTAAAATAAATCCAAAAATCCGAGAAAAACTCGGAAGTGGGTGGGTGGGTCAAGCCTCGGATTTTTATTATTTTTTTTATTATTGTTAATGTTTTATTGTATTTTTGTGTTGTATTCATGTTTTCAAAATGTTTCAAAAAAAAAATGGATAAGGGGGTAGGTGTGTGGGGTCTCACCAATCCGAGTCTTTCTCGGATTTTTGGACTTTTTTAACTTGACAAAACCCCTTAGACACTCACCGCCTTCAATTGCACAGGACAGACGTAGCGTGAATATACAATGTAGAATGTGATACTCAGATTGTTGTTAATCATACAACTAAACATGTTTCTGTCTGAATAAATGAGTCATGTAATCTAGACCGGCGTGAATATAAATGAGGCAGATAATCTAGTTCGGCGTAAATATAAAAAAGGCACTGGATTTACTGGGGATTTATCTCAGGAAATGCTACTTAATCAATGATAATCTTGATGATAAAATAGTCTTATAGTTACTGCTCATCAGTTTTTTCTACGTGGAGACCTTCCAGAAAAAAACTATTATGTAAATTAATTGCTACACAAATCTTAGGAACAGAGCTTTTTTTTTACAAAACAACAAACTTAATTATGTAAATTACAGAGATTTCCTAGAAACACAGCTTTACTTTTATAAAACAAGACACATGTAAGCATATGCCTTGTAGAAATTAGAATAAATAACCCTACTAGACGACACTTAGAAAAGTGTTAATCCTAGATAGAGTGGTATACTTTTATTTTGTCATTGTGACGTTGGCCCAATGGAGGCTGAGTGCTGGCCACCGTCTCCAGCGCTGTCCCAACATCCACCACTATAGACACAATTTGCTTTTAAAGTACAGTAGCCATACATGGATATGGGGATCCAATATTTTGTCACAAAGATAACCTGTGAAAATTGAATGTATTTTGTCGATACACCAGTGCTTAGTATGACATGCTGTAATTGGATTTGGTGACTTACGATATGTATCAGAGATAAATTGATCTCTGGAATAATCCTAATCAGTCAGTGCGAGAGGCTTGCACTGACAGAATACACACTAACTCCACGTAGGACTGTCTGACTATTGAGAAGTGTTTTACCGTTTGAGCCCCAATTATGTCATTTTAATCCAGTTATTTTTTCTGGGAATGAAATCTGTGTTGAAACATTTGGTGTCAAATTGAACAAATGTGAGTAATGTTCACCATCTTACCAGTTACTGTTACAAAAAACACACAGCAAATTATCAGATAATAAACAAAGGAAAACAGTGTCAATAATGATATTGCAATTATCATTTCAGTACAGTGTCATTTAAAGTAGGACGACTTTGCTGGAGCAAACAAAAGTCTGTTTCAGTAGATCCTGGGAGTAGCCTTTTTACAATTTACTCAGTCAAATCATTTTTTCATCCTCCCCAACATCGCTGAAAATTCGGTGGAATTATGTTGTGTATTTTGTAAGTTAGACCATTTGGCATGCGGTATAATTCTTGTTTCACGGTAATGGTGAAATTAGAGCTGTCATTTTGAACTTTTATTGCATGCCAAATAGTCTATCTTCGATAATACACAACAAAATTCTACCAATTTTTCAGGGATGCTGGGGTTAGCTAAAAAATGATCCAAGAATTGTGTTCAAATAATGTTAACGGCGACCAATCAAATTAAAAGAGGCTACTCCCAGGATCTGGTGATTGTACTCGACCTGTATTATCGTGTCACTGATCGTCTACATTGTTGCCACCAGCTAGTAGCAGCATCCGTTATTTTTTCGTGAGATGGGTTGTGCCGCTTCAGCAGCACTGTCTTTAGTATTTCCCTGGGAAAAGCCTGGGTTCCGTGGATTATCATGTCTTGACAGCCCGGGCCACGTCTTCGATCGCGGGGGATAAGCGAGCTGAAAAGGAGGAAATAAGCTGGGAAAATTACAGCATCCGTCAGACCTTACCAGCCTTCATCAGTCACGCAGTGGTATCAGCAGACTCATCTGTCAAGATAATAATAGGACATACAAAGACAAATAGCGGTACCTACTTACTTAACAAGTAAACAGTTACGTGTACTTACACTTTCATGGCAGAGATGACAAATAGCAGTAACTGATGACATTTAAGTCGTCACTGCTGCCTGTCTTGTTTATGGTACAATACAAGGTCAAACAGCAGTAACTGAATTCATTTTAAGTAAGTCGCTACTAAGTACTGCCTGTCTTGTTGGCGGTACAATGCAAGGGCAAAAACTGTCCACTTGAAAAGTAACATTGCTCATAAATCATGCACGTATTTAGGTATTTGGTGGAATGGTATAGGCCTACTAATGGCCTCATCAGTAGCCAATTTTAATTTCCAAATGACAAGTAAGCAGTTACTTTTGTTTACGTTTCTATTACCGAAAATACAAACAGCAGTAACTACTTACATTTTAAGTCAGTCGTAACTACTGCCTGCCTTTTCAATGCTGCTAAATAGTACATGCAGACAAATAATAGTAACTACTTACGTAACAAGTAACCTGTTACTTCCTTTTTCATTGTAGAAAATTCAAACTCAAGTAACTGGTTACATCTAAAGAAAGCATTTACTGTTGTGTGCCCTGCTTGTGTGGCCAGACAAGGTCAAACAACAGTAACTGATCACTTAAAAAGTAATATTGATCATAAATCATGTAGATATTCATTTTTTGCGGAATGGTTAGCTATGTATGCTAAGGTAGTAAATTTAAGTTAAATCTTGTGTAGGCCCTACACATAAACTCGTGTAGGCCCTACACATAATCAACTCGTATAGGCCCAACACATAATCATGTTCAATCCCTCAGGTAATCTAATGTAAACTGCTCACTCGAATTTGAATACTTGTATGCACAATGATGTGGTTCGTATGTAATAAAATAAATAATTTCAGTGAAAAAACACAAGCACAATTTCAAAAAAAGAAAAACAAACATTAAATGCACTAAGTTTGTTCAATAACTCCGCAACGATAAAGTTTCTTTGTAGCAAATATTTTAAATATTCGTTTCCTGCAAACTAAAGTATTACACTCTTTCTAATGTGTCCGACAGTTGTCTACCACAAATGAACATCAGACTTGGTTCAACCTAGCGAGCTGTTGAACATGATTCGCAGCTACATCTCGCAAGATCTACAATATCTGGAGGGGCTATTTTTTTCTATTCTGACAAGGTGATAGGTATGCGTCACTTTCTTGCTCATCAACACTTTGTTACTGTTAGATGAAGCTTTGTTAGATCGCTGTTTGTATATGGGTTCTCTGAACATCCTTGAGACTGGGAGAGATTTGTATTTTAGTCGCGAGCTTTACTTAACTTGACCATTTTACGCAACCAAGTATCTGCTCTTACATGTGATATTGTAAGACCGTGAGCTTCTAGCTGTTGTGTAACTATATCTGTATTTTGCTGTACAGTTTCTGCAATATCCGTCAATGTCCTTCATCGATAGTTGCGTTCATTGTGACACTGCAAATGAGATGATGAGACACATATAGTGGATTAGAAGTACAAATATGTCATTCATGTCATTCATCACTCATTATGTTCACATATTGAATACCAGTAGCTGCAAGCGCAATCATCTGATGTACCATAGTCACATCTGCTTTTTCATAAGTTGCATGTGCTCTCCATATCATGTCGTTTATAATGTCTAGACTCTTGTACATTTGTAAAGAGCATCATCGTGACTTGTCATATTGCAAGACTGTCATGTGTGTATTTTAGTTTTTGTTGAAGGCGTGTTTTATTTGATGCTGTAGCTGTAGTACCCGTCGTACGCCAAGCAGAGGTCGCTGGGTTTTGTCTATCAAGTACATAATAATTGATATATTTTTAGAAAAATTCAGAAGATTGATCTTGGTGGGCCAATGTCTGGTCCACAAAATGGCACATCCATCAATTAAGATAGCATCAGACACAATGGCGAACAAAAAGCGACTTCCACTTATTGTTTTAGTAGATACTGTGTTTGAAGTTCTGATATATTGATTTTGTTATCAACTGTTAGAAGTAGGCACTGGTTCCAGGCCATATTGAAGTAGCCTAAGTACCTTCTGTGGACCAATATTCTGTGACTGCTGGGGAGCCCAAGCTCGCGACAACTTTTGAGATGATGTTATGAAACTCTCCAGGCCATCCTTAATTCATATAATTCCATCCCCACTTCTACATGTTTGAGAGTGTTTGCAAAATCATCAGGGTGGTCTTCTCACATTATTGGATGAATGCATGTATTTTATGTATCAAAATGTTTTGTGAATCTTGAGTATCTGAACGATAACAGGATGTGGCTAATCAATTATATTTCGATGAAGCCATCTTAGATATCAGAAATGTATTTTACAAGGTTACTACAGGTGTGTGATTTTTTTTCAATGTGCACTACAAAAACCATACCAAACTCCTGGCTTGAGTCGTATGCTTGAGTCGTATACATTTACCAATAACCTGTTTATATATCGGTACTTTCTCAATCGAGCTGAAATAGTACAGGTCATATCTTGCATTTAAAATTGATATTGCTCGCAAAGAAGTAAGCCTATCCTAACGTTAGTATTTTTCTTAAAACCAAAAGGTCAATTTCGTTCACATTGTGCTCTCACAAACAACGTTAAGATAAATACTTGGTTCATGAGACAGTCCAGCCACAACTAAATGATTTGCTTTTGGAAGTGCTTTCACTAACCCTTTGCAGTTCACATCAGAATATATTTGGGATATGTATATCCATGTAAAATTTACATGCGAATATATCTGGGCTAAAATATGGTATTGGGGATACCCTGTTGTTTCTCACCAAAATAACATGGAGTGGGAAGGTTTCAGTTGACATAGTTCAGTTCTTCGTATGTGTTTTTTGGGGTAATGCATCTTCTACAAACCTGAGAACACTGAAGTTTTATGGATGCATTTGCTCAGGAAAGCATTAGAATCAAACTCCCAAAGCTGTATTTGAGAATGCCTTCTGGATAACTCTCAGTCGTCAAAATTCCAACACAACCGATAAAACTCTTCAATAAATGCATTCCTTCAGTCCGTGATATAAAGAGTGTAGGGGGGCTTAAACATTTTTAGATATATATTTTGATCCACATTGTGGTGTGAGTCTTTGGGCCTCTACCATAACAGTCATTACTATATCTGGGTATGATGGACCCATCAATTAATAGGGTTCTACCTCGGGGTTGAGCGGCTTGTCCAATAATTCAGGAGTGTCCAAATGCGAAGAATAATACGTTTGAGGAATGGAAATCAAGTAAGGGCCTGATTGAAGATGTGTTTGTTGTGATATCCTGATGTGATAAAACACTGATAATTGGTACACATATGTGTAGACACCAATTTAATCACATTGGTTCTATCATTTTTAGTTTTTAAGATATTGGGAACGTATTATGCTTAGTAATGGCAGTAGGCATACTAATTTACATTTTTTTGGTTCTGTTTTAAATATTAGAAAGTAGGTTTGGTGTTTATTGTTTTTCTTGACCATGAAAACATATGTGTAGTCACCAATTTCATTGTTCTACCGTTTTTAGATTTCGAGATAAAGGCCAAAGTTTGATTTTTAGAAATGGCGGTGCTAATTTGCATATGTATAGCTCTGTAATAAATATTAGAATGTTGGTTTGGTGTTCATTGTATTCATTGACCATGAAAACATATGTATAGACACCAATTTCATAGCTCTACCATTTATATTTTGAAGATATTATCGAAAGTATGATTTTTAGTAATGGCGGTACAAATTTGCATTTTTTGTGAAATGCCCAAGGTGCCAAGAGGGCATCATCCAATTTCTCACTCCAGGGTATGTAAAGATTCGAAAAATGCAATAAAACGCTGTATGGACCCCAAAGCAAGGTGCAGCCACAACTCCTCAGTTTACCCCCGGACTATAGCAAGGATTTGCAGTGGAAATGTGGGCGACAAATAAATTGGTAAACTGATCCAAGTGGAAACTGGTGACTGGCGAGCCATATTGAACCCGATCTCAATGTCATGTCCGCTTCTACGAGATATCTAATAGGAGCTTGTCATTATTAATTGACACACTAAGGCCAAAGGCTACAGGATCAATGGACACTAGTTACCTTGTGCTGTTTGACAAAAAAACAACACTGGTGGTAAACGGAGAAGTGAGAGAGGAGAAAGAGGAGGTGTGGGATAAATGGACCAAAACAAAAATGATGGCTTTTGCGTCTAGACAATGTAACTGTTATAAACTGAGAAAAATGTGCTCGACATATAGCTTCATACGGATCACGGTCGGTTGCGGAGACTCCCCATAATGTTGAATCTTTATGTGTGAGCGGAAAAAACATTTATTTCATTTAAGCCTGCAAAAGGTTTTAACTCTTGAATACTTTAAATGTTCAGAATCATATTTTTTATAGTAAATACATTGTAGTTTACATAAAAAATATATTAAATTTGTAATGATAATGAAAAAAACTGGGTGGCGACAGAAGCATATTGCTTATCAAGGTCACCACCTATTTTCACCCACATGAGGTTTTGTGACTCACAACTTCAAATGAGTGAACATTACTCGTTTTTGTTTATTTTGAGACCAATTAACATTTGCAAATTTCTAAACGCTCCTTTCGTTCCCAATAACAGTGATTTGATAAGCAAAAATAACAAATTAAAAATTAATATTATCGCGCTTAGCACTTTAAGGGATAATTTTGCCCGTTATTCCAGATGACTCGTTACCATGGTTACAGCCTATTTGTGCAGCTTCACATATCACATACATCATACAACCAATGATTATGCTTACAGCCTATTTGTGCGGCTTGACATATCACTTACATCATACAACCAATGAATATGACCCATGTAAAACATTCTGATCCCAGATAAAATAAGCTGCCATTGCAATTTATCTGTGCAGTTTATTGCTTCATACGAATGCTGATCTAGAATTTGGCGACCCCCCCCCCCTCCAAACGCCCCCCCCCCTCTCCACACACACAAGTTATAGTCGTGAAATATTTCATTGGCTGATTTTACCCTGCAGGCCACCACCTGGCCATACACCTCAACAACCACTCATATAGAAATATAATGCATAGGGACAGCATAGGGCAGTTCGAGTTTATGAGCTGTCAGCTACACGATGACGTCCATGAGACGTATGACGTCACGAGAAGAAAAACCTGGCTAATCTGGGGCTGTCAGCTACACAATGACGTTCATCAGACTTTGGGGGACACCTCAGGGGCTTCAAGGTGTGAACATTTTTAAAAAAAATCAATAGGATATTATTTACCCCACTCACCCTCCTATCCAGAAAAAATATTATTATGCATTTAATGATGTATGTATAATATAATTCAATTTTACATTTACACAGTGTTCTGTATTTCCAACGAACCCGGTGAATGTGAATACATTGAGACTTTGTACAAAATCTGGATCAGAGTCTATGTGACAATATTTTGACAAATTTTACTTTCGCTGCATTCACCCGTTCAATGATTGCGACACGTGAGATGCAAGATTTCAACAAAAGCCCCAGTTTTCAGAATCCAAATTGGCCGTACACCTTACCACAGTCTTCTGATTTGTTTTTTAGTCATTGGATTTTATTATTTCTTCAAGACTCCGCCTCATAAACTCAACACACCCGCCCAGCAAACACTGCTTAGTTGACCTTTTGTTTTGTTGACCGTTTGCGACGATGGACCAACAATAATCCAACGCAGGGTCAAGATCTTGTCTTCTATGGGCGATGAGGCATTGCCAACACCCTGCCCGCTCCCCCCCCCCCGCCACTTGAGATGTCGAGCCATATTCAGTTAAATTGTATAAAAATCGCTGGTGATCACCGCCACGTGAAAAAGCCATCCTCAGGCATTACGTAATAGGTGTGAGCGCGTGACTGGTGAAAGCGTGTTGTCAAGGTGACTCACAGTCACAATAGCCTGGATATAAACCATCTTGGTCGTATCCCAGCAGACACGAAATCTGGATAAATTGGGCTAATGTTGAGCCCCACCTACCATTCTGGCTCTACATTGGGCCAGCATTTTATCAATGTATCGCGCTGGCTGGGCGTGTAATTCATCCACTTCCTGTGCGAGGTGCGTGACGGCCTTATCACCTCTATTGTTTATTAAGCCATAAAGACAAGTGGCGTGGCTTGTTTGAATAGCAGAACCGTTAAATAAAAAACCTTCTATCTCACTTCATTATTCAGTTAACTAGAACCATATATATTTTTGTCAAATTGTAATATTGTATTTTTCTGTTGTTCCGGGGAAATTTGCTAATTATTTTTAATTCGAGTATTTCAAAGAAACCCGTAAAATCTATAATGTATGTATAAATTATGTTTTGCCGATTAATTATGCCGATGTTGTATAAACTATATACAAATATTTTGTGTTTGTTAATTACGGTGGAAATTGGTTTTAAATTAGTCCAGTTTTCTTACTCTTTATACTTTAACAATGCCTTGAATACAAATTGATAAACTGATAAAATTGATAAAACACATTTATAATGCGCCAAAATCTCCTTATGATTCTAAGGCGCAGTGATAGTCACGGAGGCTACAATGTTGAGACACACACACAATCAGCGATAGTAGCTATATGCCTCAGCAAATATGAATGAATTCAAGGATTTTTGGAATGACGTTAAATCATTGATACCTCTCAGGGAAGCAGGTAGAGTATTCCATGTGCGAGGGCATATGATGGAAAAAGCACGATCCCCATAAGTTTTTGTTGCAGAGCGTGGTTGCACCAGTCGCCTGACATTGGCGGACCTAGCAGATTGTTGAGACTGCTGAATGTGAACTAGCTCAGACATGTAGGATGGAGAAAGACCTTGAATAGCCATAAAAGTTAAAAGGAGCACTTTAAATTGTACACGTTCAGAAACGGGTAGCCAGTGTAGCTGCATCAGAACAGGCTTAATATGTTCATGATATGGGGTGCATGTGATAAGTCTGGCAGAAGAGTTCTAAATTCGTTGAAGTTTACTTATTTGAAACTTGGGAAGGCCATGATACAGCGAATTACAATAGTCTAGCCGTGATAAGACCAGTGACTGCACAAGGGCCTGTGTAGATTCTACTGTCAGACATCGCTTGATTTGACGGATGTTTCTACGCCAAAATAAACACGCTTGGCAAACTTTTTTAATTTGTATGTCCAAGTTCATATTCTCATGGAACATTACACCTATATTCCTCGCAGATGGAGTCGGAAGTATCTTTGACTCACCAATTTGGATATGACAAATATGAAAACAAATATGAGAACAAACTAATCGCTACCGCCGACAACGCACACACGCCGACAATGAATTCATCGCTTGGGTATTCAGACAGCAGCAGTTTACCTTGTTCTCTCAACAAACGCAATGCGCTACGCCAAGTATTGAAACAATGTATGGCCAATGCTAGGTCAACATACATGTATATGTCGCGTCATGTCATAATGCCTGGCTGTGAGGGGAGGATTAGTGGCTCGCTGAAGACTCTTTCATAATATATCTGTATAGCATAATATCATTTCATTTCGGAGAAATTCGTATTATATTTATGGCATGAAAATTGAATAAAGATCGTATTAGATTTCGAGCTGACAGCATATTTTAAATTACCATCATACAAATTTATATTATATATAATTTTTATATAAAAACATAAGTTGGTGGACTTAATACGTCATGTTACAAATCTAAGGAAAGGGTTAACCCCCTACGGAGACTAAGGAGATATGCTACCACTAACCACATAGGCTAATTGCTCACTCACTCACTCACTCACTCACTCACTCACTCACTCACTCACTCACTCACTCACTCACTCACTCACTCACTCACTCACTCACTCACTCACTCACTCACTCACTCACTCACTCACTCACTCACTCACTCACCTATTTATTTATTTATTTATTTATTTATTTATTTATATATTTATTTATTTATTTATTTATTTATTTAATGATCTTAATTATATATACAATTTAGGTAAAAATAACTTGCATGTCATCAGTGTCTCGGATAATAATCACGGATAAAATAAGCTGGAAGGTGTTTTACACTTTGTAGTAAAAATATACTCTGGGAAGCGTAGAAACATAACTGCAGCATCTACACCCTCTCTTTATCACATATTAAAATACACCACTACATTATTTTCGACCACGACATTCTGAGCCGGAATGGAGAGTTATTGTGCATCAAGTAAAGATCAATTATAATGTTAGACCTATACTGGTACTATATTATTTTTCATCAGGGTTACTTGTACCCCTGCTCAAGAAACCAACACTTGACCCATCTGTACCAAAGAATTATAGGCCAGTGACTATATCATGTACATTTTCGAAAATTCTTGAGTTATATACACTTGATGCTTCGGCGGGTCATCAATTTAGTGATTTGCAGTTTGGTTTCGTGCCTGGTGGAGGCACAAATATGGCCACCGCATTAGCGAATGATGTAATTTCATACTGTGCTAAACGAGGGTCTACTGTATATGCATGCTCTCTTGACGCAGAGGGTGCATTTGATGCCGTCCCTCACTCGATTTTATTTTATAAGGCAATGGATGTCATCCCTGATCATTGTTGGTTACTTTTGGTTAATTGGTATAAATCGATAACGGTTCAAATAAAGCACAACTGTGAGTTGAGTATTCCGATCAAATTATGTAAAGGTACACGCCAAGGTGGCTTATCTTCTCCATTTCTTTTTAACCTTTTCTATCAAGAAATGGTCGAGTCGTTAGCTGAGTGTAATGTAGGAATTAAAATTAACGGCACATCATATAATCTTTTTGTATATGCTGACGACATTTTGCTAACCAGTCTGACTGCTACTGGTCTGCAAACAATGATTAACGTCGCAGATAAATACATTACTGATCACGGTCTAAGGTTTAATCCGTCGAAGACTGAATGTACAATATTTGGTAAATGTCATTTAGATCCACCACCTGAATGGAGACTGGGTGGCACAAATCTTGTACAGACCAATAGTGTTAACTATTTGGGTGTGACGTTATCACACTGTAAACCTCATAAACATGTTGATAAAAGAATAGTTGCATGTAGAAGAGCATATTTTGCTTTGCAGGGAGCTGGTTTCAACAACACAGTAACCGACGTTGATGCCCTTAGTTATATATGGAAGGCGGCGATACGTCCTATCTTAACCTACGGTATCAATTGCATTTACATTTCAGCAGGCGACCTTGAAAAAATGGAAAAAATACAAAGCAGACTCCTCAAGGCAGGGATAGGAATTCACAAATTTTGTAGAAGTTCACCGATTTTAAAGGCACTGAATGTTTCAAAAATTGACAATGTTATTGAAACCAGCTCATTGAAGTTGATAAGTGCTATATTCTCTAACTGTTTATGTGCCAAGACATTTTACTGTTATTTATTAAAGAAACATTGCTGTGATCAATTACGTAATCATACTGATCTGATAGCCAGGGTGAGAACCATATGCAGTAAACACAATGTATCACTCTTTAAGTATATTTTAGATACGTCATATGCTCACAGAGTACAAATTTCCATCAAATCATCCACTACGCCGGAAGACGGATTATGTGATAGTGTTAGGCAAATACTGCTTAGCCGCAATCCGTATGACCGGTATATTTTAAGCTTGCTGCTAAAGTCGTTTTAATACTATTATCAATGCTGTTATTTTATAACTGAAATAATTGTATGTATGTATTGTTCTCTTCTTTGGAAGGCCGAATAAAATTTATTTATTATTATTATTTATTTACTATAATCAGTCAGACGTAGCCGAACTGTTGCTTATGAGGGATTTTCCTTATGGTCGGATGTGTTTTTAGTCAGTTAAAACCCTCGGAGCTGTACATTCTCAGCTTTGAAAAGCTTTGAGTTCCTCGGGCTTTATCCTATACAAAATAATTTGCAAGTATATCACACTCGGGTGCATTCTCACAATTGTTCTAATCTCCGTTATGTCTGACATAAAAATAATACATTGGTCCAAAATACAGCCTTCCAAAAAATCAGACTGAAACTTGTTGTGGTATCAATAAACCATCACAATCATGTCTCTCTTTATCTCGCAATGGAATTCTAGATAAGGCGCAGTAATGCTACCTGACATGTATTAAATATCTAAGAGGTATGTAGTCATAATTACATATATTATAATTATGTAGTGATATATTATATTGTTTTACATAGCAAACAAACTGGCCAATCATGTGCCTGTCATGTGACCAGCTGATGTGTTATACATTAGTCCAGCACTGATTTTAACTATAGGCCTACTTATCTGGCTGAGGGAACAGTTCGGATGTTCCACCGTTCCACTCGCCGCTTAGACAGTCACAAATGCAATCACACAACCTTGTCGTCGCCTTCACTTTCACGGTACATATAGTCCAGGAGCCCAGAAAGTTTTATTTAGCATTGCGAGTACAAAAAGTTTGAAGTATATAACGTGTAAAACAGACCGTCAGGACCCCAAAAGGGCAATTCTTAAGTGCCGCATCCTGTACCAATAAATGTTATAGCCCTTTAATTAGGGCACACATTAGTGATTAATTAGCATATTGAGTACATGCACAAAACCAACTAATACGGGAGTAGCGGGAATATACAGTGTAGAATGCAATACGTAGATTGTTGTTAGTCATACAACTGAACATGTTTCTGTCTTAATAAATGAGGCATGTAATCTAGATTGGCGTGAATATAAAGAAGGCACTGGATTTACGGGGGATTTATCTCAGGGAATGCCACTTAATCAATTCGAATCTAGCCAATAAAATAGCAGCATTATTGTTATTGCCTCGAAGTGTTTTTTTCTACGTGGATACAATCCATTAAAACTAATATGTACATTAATTGCATCACAAATATGTCTTAGAAACACAGCTTTGCTTTTATACAACAAGACGCATAGAAGCATGTGTCTTGTTGAAACTAGATGAAATATACCACATGTAGAGTCATGTGAATCCCAGGTAGAGTGATATATATATATATGTATATATATATATATATAGTGATATATATATATACTATATATATACTAATGTTTGGTGTACATCACAACACTTATAAGTGTGAGATTAGTGGTTCTGTTCTGGCCAAAAGGTTCCAACATTGTGCCAACATTCACCACCAGCAGCACAGTTCGTTTTTGCTGGAACAATTAAAACATCGTTTTAGCAGATCCTGGGAGTCGGATGATTTTTTCATCTTCCCCAACATCGGTGAAAATTTAGTGGAATTATGTTGTGTAATTGTAAGTTTGACCATTTGGCATATTTAACAGTAAATGTGAAATGAGAGCGGAAATTTTGAATTTGTTTTGCATGCCAAATTGTCTAACTATGATAATACACAACAAAATTCCACCAATTTTTTCAGGGATGTTGGGTGCAGCTAAAACACGATCCAAGAGTTGTGTTTAAAAAAATTACCAGCGACCAAGAAAATTAAAAAAGGCTACTCCAAGCCAGGATCTGGTGACTGTGGGCGACCTGTACTATTGTGTCACTGATCGTCTACGCTTCAGCCACCAGGAAGCAACATCCTTGTTTTTTTCGTGAGATGGGTTGTGCCGCTTCAGAAACACTGTGTTTAGTATTTCCCTGGGAGAAGCCTGGGATCCGTGGATTATCTTGTTTTGACAGCCCGGGCCACGTGTTTGATCCCGGATGATAAGCGAGCTGAAAGGAGGATATAAGCTGGAAGAATTACATCATCTGTCAGACCTTACCAACCTTCATCAGTCACAGAGTGGTATCAGCTGACACATCTATCAAGATGATGATAATACAAGCAAATAAAAATAACTAGAACTACTCACTCAACAAGTAAACAGTTACTTGTGCTTACGCTGTCATAGCAGAGAAGGGGCAAACAGCAGTGAAAGCTAACATTTAACCCTTTAAGCCCTCAGGATGCATTAAAGCATCATTTTACATCCCTGAAAACAAACATTGTTGTAAATCTTTGATAGAAGATGAAGTTCATTTTGTTTGTGTTACATAGTCCATCATATGCCACAGAAAGATTTCAATTGTACACCAGCATCATTGAAAGAAATGAACTTTTTAAATCGATGGAGCTTAAATCGATACAAAATTCCAGTATACGATGCAATTAAATTCAACAGATGTTCCTCCCTTTGTAGATAACTCATGAAATATTCGTAAAGAGTTTATGTATAACTAAAGACTATTATAGAAATATTTATCGTTACCTATGTTACGATGGTATTATAATTTGAAATAATTATGTTGTTGTTTTATAAATATTTCTATCTCGCATCATGCATATTATTTAAATATTGTTACTCTATTTTAACTGATCTATAAGCCCATGTCGTGGCTCGGAGTGCATTTATTTTGATGTTTGTTATAACTCAACGAATTATTGTAACACAGATCAGTATAATAAACAAAAAACTACTCCAACAAGTATGCTGTTAATTCCGTTTTCATTGAAGAAAAGACAAACAAAAGTAACATTTTACGTCACCCTGTCAATAAATAGCCGCTTAATATAAAAAAACGTTCACACAAATACCTGGTGTGGAGGTGGAACCCTTCTCTATATTAATAAATAACAAAACAAACAATAACCATTTTATAGTGAATCTGGGGTTGTTGCGTCAGTGTTGTATAGTATTAAACGGTTTAATTGAAACTCTACCTTATTAATTATTTTTAAGTTTAACATTACACAGCATTTCGATAATATATCATGTCATGGGACACTGCATGGCTTGTGTGTTGTGATTCAACAGGAATAAACTAACATACTGGCAGCAGCAGCAGCAGCAGCAGCTACAACAACATCAGCAGCAGCAGCAGCAGCAGCAGCAGCAGCAACAGCAACAGCAGCGTGTCAATTGTACGTTGTTGAGCAGATGCTGATTTGTCCTGTGTAGTGTGACGAGTTGCTTAGATGCCGACCTATCCTGCTTGACGTGTTGAGCAGATGTCGACCTGTCCTGCTTGACGAGTTGGTCAGATGCCGACCTGTCCTGCTTGACGAGTTGGTCAGATGCCGACCTGTCTTGCTGGTCGAGTTGGTCAGATGCCGGCCTGTCCTGCTTGATGAGTTGGTCAGATGCCGACCTGTCCTGCTTGACGAGTTGGTCAGATGCCGACCTGTCCTGCTTGACGAGCCGGTAAGATGCCGACCTGTTCTGCTTGACAAGTTGGTCCGATCGTCAAATATGTAGTAATTGACATACAACTGCATTTCGACGTTACAGCTGTATTTCGGCATATTTCAACATACATATATGTATGACACAAGGACACGACATTCTGATTTTGGGATTTTTCACGAAATGTAGAATTCGCGATTTTTTTTTTCTTTAGTAGAGCTATTATAATTATAATTGTCGCGAGATTTTTGAATTCGCGAATTTGTCCACCTAGCAAGATTCTCGAAAATTAAAACCTCGCGAATATTACCAGATATACAGTAATGACGCCCTGCACCTCACGTTTCTGTATCTTGTACACACATCACACCCTCCCTCTAGAAAGCTAACAATTCAATTTTTACATGAAGCAAGTTAGATTTTGAGATTAAACTAGTCTGCTGCTGATGCAAGTGAGCTTCACGATTCCTTGACAGATTTATTGATGTTGCAATGTTATGTTTGATGACTACTGAAATAAAATGAATGGTGCTTTAGGCCACCTTTGTGCACATATAGGCTAAACTGGGCCGAGAGATGAACGAGATGACACCGCCCTCCAGACACAGGATCCGAAATTCGGGCCCTGTCGGTCTGAGGCCAAAAACACTACCTCTCGGTCACAGAAGAACCCTACAATATTGAGTCTATACGAGTGAGCGAGGAAGAAACATTTATTTTATTTGAAACTTGAAGGCCAGAGTGGGGTTCGAATCCGCGATCCCCGACTTTCCAAGTAGGCAGGTTTGACCACTGCACCAGGGCCCCGTCCCCAATGACTACTGATGCTGAAAAGGTTTCGTCGTCCTTTGTTTTGCTGGGATGTGATATCATCATTATTGCAGTCAACCTTTAATCACTTGAAGTTTTGACTCCCTACCCCGATACACAACATTAACTGTCTGAAAATGTATGTTATTTATGAAATTTAGATCCCAATATATATCAGTGTTTCAAGATTGAAGGCATATTTTACTGTGAACAGCCCGTTATCAGGGGTTTTACAGGTGCTACTAAAAACACAGACTACTACTGCAGTCGACATCAGTGCTCTGAGGGTTTACTTTAATGTGGCTGTTCTAGTTTGTCATCACTTTATGTCGTCTGATGGTTGCAGGTTGATGGGCTGAGGTTACATCAGTGTTCTCTCCTGGGACACTCCACACTCCAGGACAGGATATTAATGTTCCCACGGCAATTCCCAGATCAACCTAATTGTTTACTAATAACGTCAAATTAGCACAATGCAATTCATCTCAAAAGTCAGTGATTTGGGTAACATACCATTGGCATTTTGTTAACATGTAATGCTGTATTATAATTCAATAAGTGATTATTTGTTGAATGATAAATATAGCTAAGCTGATGATTTTTCAAAGCACATTTAACGTTTTTAAATGTATTTGGTCATTTTTCAGAGATATAAAGTGAGTTTTTGAGGCATCATGAGGGATTCAAGAGTACTGTAGGCACTGTAGCCTTTTATCTGACCTTCAAGCGAGAAGATTTGTTATTTCATCGGATGTTTGATCCTTTCAGCGCAGGGATCGGTTTTATACGTCAGAATCTGAGGTCTGTAGACGTCTTCTGACTTATAAAGACGATCCCCGCGCTAAAAGAATCAGCAATATTTCCAATGGCCAACATAGGTATTAAAATGAAGCGGACTAGCTAACAATGACATTTATTATGATTTAAACTGGAAAATAACCCATTGATCCCCATGGTTTACACAACAATATTTATGCTTGGTAAGGGTTAAAATTAGGGATTGAATCGAACCCCCTTTCAAACTTCTCGATCAGCCCCTGATATTGATTACTTTTTGGACTACACTTTAGCCCTTAAAAACCACACGATACTTCAAAATTAAATGTTGCATCCATGAGAGCTGTTCTAATTTCTTAGCAACTCGTAAGTGTTTAAAAAAAGCGATTTAACAATATATGACAAATCTGTGTAATTTTTCATTCTCTCCAAGTGGAGAATTGGACAGCAATACGCTGCTTGCAGTGGTTGAAAATGTCTATAATTAATTCACGCCCGAAAGGGTTGTCTATGGAAAACCCACACTGAGAGATTTTCTATATTTTAATATAATTAATGGAGATCAAAGGTTTTTTCAATTTGAAATCAAATATCTTAGTTAGTTCTTTCCGCCATTATATTTGTTTTAATTCCTTCAGAATGTGATGTCTATGGACGTCTGACTCTGACGTCTATAGTCGATCCCCGCGATGAAAGGGTAAATTTCTTACAAGTCATAAATGTTTAAAAACAAAAAAATCATTAAACTTTTTAACAATATATTGTAAATTTGTTATTCACTTCAAGTCAAACTTTTTACAACATAATGCATATTTGTCATTCACTTCGAGTCATCTTCATCAACTACAAGTATAGAATTGCGATAGCGGCTTGCAGTGATCGAATTAAATTCAGGCCTGTGAGGGTTCACTATGGAACAAGCACACTGTGGCATGGTGATTTTGTGTATTGATTCATATGAACACAATGAATTTTAAAGCAACAAGCCATACATTATTTCAAGTGCGTCATAGACCACCACGAAATTATTCAAGAAAACAATAAACATTGACCTTGTTTACGTTAGTAATACTAGTGTACCTGCTACTTCTATCTGGATTTAAATGAAATGAATGGGATTTTAGGCCACTTTTGTGCACATAGAGGCTAAACTGGGCCAGGATAAGCTCCTGAGGATGGTGACATGAATAATAGGACACTGTCCTTCAGACACAGGATTCGAAATTCGATCCCTGGTGGTCTGAGGGCGAGCACGCTACGCCACGGTCACGCAGACTCCCCACATTATTGTTTATGTACGAGTGAGCGTTGACGAAAATGTTGTTTCTTTGAAACTTGAAGTCCAGAGTGGGGTTCAAACCCGAGATCTCCGATTATCCAAGCAGTCATGCTCTGTTGCTTATCCCAGCAAACACGACACATTGAACCAGTGTTGGGGTGATGCTGGCCCAACGTTTATTGTAAATTATGCTAATGTCTGTTGACTTCATTCGGTACATCGGCCATCTGATAACACTATATCAAATTAAAAAAAATCTACCTTGTTGTGTGAATGATTTTTGAGGTCAAAAGAGCGGATGGGGTACTCCCACAAGTTACATTTTTTCGACCCCTGTAATACCATAATCATCATTATTATGGTTATAAACAATTTTAATACCACTCTGGCCACATTTTGTCATTGGATATATTCAGGATGAAACAGATGTGAGGTTTAGAGTTTTTTCATCAAATTTAAACCCACCCTTAGTGCACTGAAAGTCAATATTTAAAAAACTTGAAAACAATTCGTAGTATGTGTACATTTGTATGATTATAAACGTGCTAATGTCTGCTGACCTCATTTGATAAATCTGTCATCTGGTACCACTATGTCAAATTACAAAAATCACACCTTGTTGCATTAAGGACTTATGAGGTCAAAAGTCCAGATGGGGTACTCTCACTAGTTACATTTTGTCGACCCCTGGTAATAACAAAGTGTCATTATTATTGTTACAAACAGCTTTATTCCCACTCTTGCCACAATTTGTCATTGAATATACTCCGGACAAAACATATCTAAAGTTTAGATTTTTTTCAGAAAACGTAGACCCACCCTTAGAGCGCTGAAAGTCAATATTAAAAAACTAAATAAACACAGTTAGTAGTATGCACACGTTTCCACTTACTGTACATCTGTATGATTATGAGCAAGCTAATGTCTGCTGACCTCATATGTTAAATCAGTCATCTGGTCAAATTAAAAAAAACCACGATACTGCATTATGGACTTATGAGATCAAAAGTTCGTATGAGGTATTCTTAGTTATATTTTCTCGACCACTTTGTATTAACAAAATCTTATTTTTTATAATTATAAACAGCTTTAATACCACTGTTTCCACATTGTGTCATTAAATACATTCCAAATGAAACATATATACAGTTTCAATATTTTTGACAAAATAAATCGAACCTTAGAGGTCATTAGGTGCTGTTTTTTTAAAATATTTTCACTGTTCACCAAGACGTAGCATTCCCGACTCTTATTTGAACTAGTCCTATGATAACATCCCCAGTGATAAAATAGGAGCTAGATGATTCTGATGACATAATTGTATTTTAATTGTTAGTTTAATATATCCCCAGGTAAAAGATAATAAAGTTAATTTGTATTTTTAGCTAATTTGTAAATAATAAATCCAATTTTAACAACACATAGAAGAGGATCTGGTGCAACCATAATTGTGTTTGTCACAATTTCATCAGCCATGTAGCTTCGTTTCTCAGAAATGTGTTGTCATCACATGATCCCTTTTTCTCAGACAATGCAAAGACAAATTGATAAACCTTTTGATATCACCCCAAGATTCTGTATTGCCTGAAATTGTTCCACATTTTGGACTAGCATCTGAGGTGGCATCAAGCAACATTTGTGGGGGGGGGGGGAGGGAGGGGGGACGTATCAAGGGTTAAGTAAGTAAAATATTTGCTTTACTTCACTTTTCGGCCAGTATGGCCATTTAAGTGAAAATTCCAGGTATTACAATATCCCATATTGCATAGTTAAAGTAGTGAGGGAAAGACAAAGCTAATAAAAGCATGTTCGTACTAAAATATTCAGTTTAAAGTGTTTGATATGATAAGATGACGATGCTCCTGGCACCTATATGTATCGAGTCTTATAACATGTTGAAGCGCCTGCACTACAACACAGTTTAATGGGTATAAAAATATCAGTATAAATAATGTAAAATATGAAGTGATTATAAAATGAACGACTTTTCAAGTCACTATATCTCCATGAAATTGGAGTGATTGTGTAAAAACTACAAGTCTAAGTCAAAACAGTGTCATTGTCAAAACAAATATATAATATATACTATAATACTATATACTATAATCAAAAAAAGTAAACCCATTTAGACATAAATATGAATGACATAAACAATGAACAGAGAAACCATTAAGTAAGTAAGTAAATGTCTTCTTTACTTCACGTTTCGGCCAGTATGGCCAGAGAAATCATTTAATCACAAACATTTTTCAAAAATTAAAGACTTACAGTGCCCCCACAGTTGGTAATAAGGTCTGTGATATTGGAGGACATCACAGAGCGATCACGAACCGTGAGGACACCGTAAGTCACCACAGGCTAATTGTACGGCAATGGCTTCTCTATGACATGCTGCATTATCCGCCAGGATGCCACAGAGAAACCATTAAAACAATGAAATGAAAAACTAATTATATGACAATGGTTTCTTTCGGACATCCCGTCCAACACCAGGATGCCAAAGAGAAACCATTTACAAAAACGAATACATACAATAGAAATACTTAAGACAGTCCCGTATACTAATAGAACGTTAGACACACATCCACATACCGATTCAGATCATATTGAACATCACAAACCAATGACTATGCTCTGTATTTACCGCCAAACCGATTTAATATAGATTGAAAAGTAATGCAAAATACTCTAGACCCATATGTAATTACGTGAGAAAAACACAATATTAATAAAACGTTTGGGTGTGCTTGGCCTTCTATGAAGTTGCCCAGGGGGGACCACGCGGAGGTGACACCCATCCCCCCCTATCAAGGGTTAAACTAGTTCTGCTATGTACAGCATAGTGCCAGTTCCTGAATATGTCATGTTATAACTAAAATCAACTGCAGCATATATTCCAGAAGCATATATATATGGATATATATAAAGCAATGGTTCAATAAATGTTTGTCTCCTAAATGCAAGTCTTTTATGCTGAATCATATTTACAGAACGTCCTGTTCCATTCACTTGGATAATAGACACCATACAACAACAGAATTGTCGTTATACAGAGACACTGCTAATAAGCCCAGTGATTTAAAATGAAATAAATGTGGGCCGAGTGTAGCATACAACTCAGCCAATGATGTAAGTACTACTACTACTATCTGCATTATGCCTCTTTGCATTTAAATATGTTTTACTGGTGTATACCTTAAATTCATAATGATAGCATCAGACATTACTTTTTCAGACGTTTTTTTTCAATATGTGGGTTTAATCCTTGCTAATAACTGCTACCTTCGAAAGATTATCATGGGCAACGTCTTAAAACTCTAAACTATAAACATTAGGGAAAGTCGGTGATTGTTCCTAGCAGTTTGCTGCTGGTGGTGGGGAAGGACTTCTAGAATGTAACTGACTTCTCACTGGTGTTCGCCATTATGTGCCCATAGTATTATATATGTTCTATGTGCTAGCGTGTAACAGTACTATACTAACAATATAAATCTCTCATTAAAAATACTAGTATTATCAAATTTTATCATGTACTATTCTAATATGAATATATTTATTTTTAAAGAAACAAAAAAATATCTGAAATATTACACAACATTTTAAGTTATCAATTATTCGGTTTTGTGTGTTGTAGATAATTATTTATTATCTATAATTATGTACTTATCATTTAGTATTCTAAGACACAGATAAGAATGAAGTAATATGACCATGACAAAGTCGACATAAACTCATTTAAGGTGATTGTTATGGATATGTCATAAAAACAAACTTTATATCCTGCCTTCCTTTTGCAGGCAGATTACCCATATTACCAAACTTTTGACCATTGGCAACACGTCACCATATGTTATGGGCCTCAATGAGCTTCGTAATGCACATTCTAACCAAGGAATCTAGATTCCTTGTTCAACTATCAGTGGGACAGATCTATATCTGCTACCATTGACATCCCCTTTTATTAACTGAAATATTGCTAACAATCTAAGTATATCAGCCTGTGGTCCCACAAAATCCACAACACATTACTGACAGTGCCGTAATCCAGATTTGCATGCCACCTGGTGGTGAATAATGTCTTTAAAACACGCTCGACCAGTGCTCTAGCTGTGATAAGTTCTTTTGAAAAGTCGTTTTAGCAATCTAAGGGTGGGTTTAAAACAATAAAAATTTCACTTGTGTTTCGTTCTGAATGTATTTAATGACGAAATGTGGGAAGAGTGGTAATAAAGCTGCTTGTAACTATACAAAAGAGGATTTTGTTGTCACATAGGGCCGTTAAAATGTAACTAGTGAGAGTACCCCATTCGGACCTTTGACCTCATAAATCCTTTATGCAGCATGATAAGGTTTTTATAACTTGATATGATGGAACCAGATGACAGATATACGAAATGAAGACAACAGACATTAGCATTGTACGAAATTTGTGCTTTTTGTTTAAATATTGACTTTCAGTGCTCTAAGGGTGGGCTCACGTTTTGTGAAAAGTATCATAACTTCACCTATGTTTCGTCCGAAATGTATTCAATAACAAAATGTGGCAAGAGTGGTATTAAAGTTGTTTACAACTATAAAAATAAAAAATATATTATTACAATGGGTCGAGAAAATGTAACTAGTGAAAGTACCCCATCCGGACCTTTGACCTCATAAGTCCTTCATGCAACAACTAATGGGTTGTCAAATGGGACATAGTAGTACCAGATGAGTGATGAACTAAAATGAGATAATCATACCTTTGCATCCTCATAACCTCATAACCATGCAAATTTACAGGAAACGGAAAAGTTACATCTGGAGAAAAAAACTACCTTTAATTTAGAATGTTGACTTTCAGAGTGTAAAGGGTGGGTTTAATTTTTCTAAAATATTTCGAAACTTTAGTAATATGTCATTCTGTATGTAATAAAAGCAAAATAGGATTTACAATGATTTGAAGATTGTTTAAAACCTTTGAGTTTTGAGTTTGGAATTACCTGGTGTTTTAAAAAATGCAGTATTTAGGCTCGAGGCTACCCTTGAACAACACTCATTTCAGGGACTTTGCTGTCACAGTAAAGTTCTACACCCACCCTAATGATGTCTTAGGGATATTTTCCTGTCATAATCACAACTCAGACCTTTGCCACTTTTTGGGTCAAGCGAAGTGACACGTCACATGACTTGGCTCCCAGACTAATTGCCCTTTCTCAACGGATCAAGTTACACCTTACATAACTACCATACATTGTGCTCAATGTACATCAAGAGTGCGATATGGGCTGATACTGATATACGTCTCATATTCAAAACCACAGAACAGAGTGCGATATGGGCTGATACCGATATACATCACACAGTGAAAACCACAGCTCAGAGTGTGATATAGGCTGATACCGATATACGTCTCATAGTGAAACCACAGCACAGAGTGCGATATAGGCTGATACCGATATACGTCTCACAGTGAAAACCACAGCACAGAGTGCGATATGGGCTGATACTGATACACGTCTCATAGTGAATACCACAGCACAGAGTGTGATATGTGCTGATACCGATATACGTCTCACAGTGAAAACCACTGCACAGAGTGTGGTATAGGCTGATACTGATATACGTCTCATAGTGAAAACAACAGCACAGAGTGCGATATGGGCCGATACTGATATACGTCTCATAGTGAAAACCACAGCACAGAGTGCCATATGGGCTGATACTGATATACGTCTCACAGTGAAAACCAAAACACAGAGTGCGATATGGGCTGATACCGATATACGTCACATAGTGAAAACCATAGCACAGAGTGTGATATGTGCTGATACCGATATACGTCTCACAGTGAAAACCACTGCACAGAGTGTGGTATAGGCTGATACTGATATACGTCTCATAGTGAAAACCACACCACAGAGTGCGATATGGGCTGATACCAATATAAGTCTCACAGTGGAAACCACAGCACAGAGTGCGATATAGGCTGATACTGATATACGTTTCATAGTGAAAACCACAGCACAGAGTGCAATTTGGGCTGATACCGATATACGTCTCATAGTGAAAACCACATCACAGAGTGCGATATGGGCTGATACCGATATACGTCTCAGAGTGAAAAGCACATCACACAATGTTAGGATATTAGTTAAAGTCGCATATCGTTTTTGACAATCGTCTTTGCAAAAATAGACGGCGATTTTTATACCAGTATCTCATCAAGGCGCGACTATGTATACTTGCGTTTGTGAATTTTAAATATCTTTAATGATATGGGGTTAGGGGTAAACATTTTGGTGCCAAGGCTTGATCTTCACATAAATTATCTGGTGCGTTTTTAATTCACATTTTTTTAAAGGCCGCAAGCTCTGTTTTGCGGAATCCGTAAACTGTCACAAAAAATAGACTATGGCACTTAGTCTTGATTTTGAGGTCTACATCCACGTTTTCATCCCCAAGGAGGTCATTAGAAGAACATAATATGTTATTGGATCATTAGTACATCATTTTTTTCACTCGCTAGGTGTCATGGTTCATCTTTCATGTCAGCTTTATGATTTCGATCATTTTTTTCAAAATGATCGAAATCATAAAGCTGACATGAAAGATGAACCATGACACTTAGCGAGTTGCTTTTGTCTACACCCTTACTTCTATGCACAAGGAAACTATTACAATAATGTGTAATGTCAATCGTTGCATCATCTTTTATATATTTTCAAAATGGCCGCCCATTATTTCAGTGAATCCTAAACATTTTTATGTCATCCTGAAAACTGAATTATATATAGGACTTAGACCATGCCATATAACGTCTCAAAATCGAACGATAATGGCATAAATGGTTATTTTACGATCCCGCTAAACAAAATTGTCGGCCATTTTTTTCGCGATTGATAAAGAACTCATCAGCGAATTCATGAATTCAATTTGAGACCACAGTTGAAAACTTCAGCTTTGCTAAAATCTGCAGAAAATCATTTCAAAACTCATTCGCCAAGCAGTCGTGACTTCGCGGGGCTATCAGTCATAACAACCTGCGTTAAATAGTTTACGAAGCACAGATAAAAAATGCATGGTCTGTGGCTGTGCCGGACGAGTCATCAGGCGGGCTACGTACTTTCCTGGCACAACTTGCTTTGCCGCATAATACCTTACTCCACATACTTGGTGCTCCAATTGGAGCACCAAGTCCAGGAAAGCCAGCACCATGTACAAATCAAACGTATTCTGGATAATCATCTTGGTGATAATACACACTTTAACCAGGCTGAAAACAGAACCGATTAGGGAAAGAACGCAGCTTATGAACCGTTATTTGCTTCATCAGAATTTCCCTCGCTGTGCAGACAACAAACATCGATCGTACATGATTTGTGAGATGTATGATGACGAAGATGTTAAAGCCATAGGATATGATTGTGGTTTCTATAATTACAGATGCCCTGATGGCTCTTACAACAAGACGTGTATGCTACTGTTCGTTAACCCAGACGGGACTATGTCTTATACATGCACATGCCATTCCAACAAGCAACCGCAAATGCAGCCCTGGCACTATTCTTGGAGTAAATGGTACAATGGACCAGGTGAAGGTACAGGCATTTATAACGAGTTGACTGATACTATGATCACTGATTCTCCAGCCCTAATACTAGAATACAGGTATGTTTTACCATGATTATCGATAAAAAAGATGTAACGTAATATATCATGATTTATCGCTAATGCAGAGCTGGTTTTCCTGATTAGTAAATTACTTTTATTGCGTGTATTGCGCATTGTGATTAACAGATATGTAAAAAACGAGCCAAAAACGTATATATGCATTTCTGATTAAATTTTAAAATATAAATGTGCGCATAATTATGAACTCTCAGAAAAGCAGTACGAGAAGGCAGTACATCCATTCCTAAGCTAAGCTATTGTTGTTTGTTATGCATTTTAGTAGCGGTTTCAATCACCATTACTGGGAATGAAACGAGTGTTTAAACATCAATAGATACACATGTTTGGTATCAAATTAAACAAATACAACTAATTGGCTAGACGTTGAGCTTACGTTGGTTTAACGGTGGTACAGCGTCACAGATGGTGGGTCAACATCAAACAACATAGGGTCAAAGTTTAATGTTTGACGTCTAACCCTTTAAGCCCTCACGATGCATTAAAGCATCATCTTAAATCCCTTTAAACAGATTTAATTTCCTTAAAACAAGGGGTTTTAGAATGAAAATATGAAACTGGTTTACCAATACATGGTAGTTTTTTTTAATTTGCTAAATTATCTTCATCCACTAGAAGTCGGGAATTGCGACAGCAATTCGCGGCTTGTAGTGGATGAAGATGACAATGTAAAGTCCTGAAAAGGTTAAATGTTTGAGACATAGCTTTAAATGAGCGAAAATTTTAATAAGTTAACGGTAAATGGTTGACAACTACTGATATCACCAAATATAATAGACACTATTGTCTTACGTTTATCGATATCACCAAATATAACACACGATCTTATCTCCCGTTTCATTGAACAGTGTCAAAATAATCGACTATTTTATTCTTGAAATAAACTGTATATGATTACAGCAACAAGGAACATATTTTGTTTATGGTTTTAGAAACGATGTTTGGATGATCTTGGACGAGAATATGGCTTACACAGCCAGCTCAACATGGAGTACGGGCGGCTGGAAAGCTGAAGAAATATACGACAGAGGATGGATTCCAGGCGGAGGCGATACAAACCCATGGATTCAGATCGATATGTTGAATGTCTACACGATCTTAGGCCTAATGCTAGAAACATATTACGGCTGGCACTCACAACAATACAGTCTGAAGTTCTCGTTAGATGGAAATGACTACAAATACATTGGTCAGAACATAGATGCAGCCTACTTGATAGGTGAAGAGTGGACAACATACTGGTTTGAAAACTCTACTGACGGACGATTCTGGAGAATTGAACCGAGTCGTACATTGTACCACATACATAGGTGTATAAAAGCTAACTTTATTGGACATATTTGAGAGAGCAATAATTGTAGTTTTATCGGAATTGGAAACATAACTGCTAAAGCGCTGAAATACCTTTTTTTAAACCATGGAGACCAAGGTTTTTTTCATTTTGAAATTATCGTAAATATCTTAGTTAACCCTTATAGCGAATTTAGGTTCGTCCACAGAGAGATACGGTTTGAACCGTGCGAAAATCGGCGGTTCGAGCTGCGGTCCATAAAAATTGTCATGCAGAGTAATATAGTCAGATCGGGTCTCATAAGGTAATTTTTTGGTCAATTTTATTATGTTTCAAAAAAATGCGCAGTTGTACAGTTCTTTTCGGAGATTTACCACTGTTTCTGGCAGTCCTATTTGGTTTTAGATTTACGGTCTTGATTCGGTTGTTTACGGTTATGTACGGTCATATACGGTCGGTGTCAGTTATGTACGTTCCCATACGATTATTGAGCGAGCTTGTCTTTGCTCCACAAAACTCCTCTCTAGAAATGGGCTGTATATATATCCCTATCAGTACAGACGGTTTTATACGGTATGTTTCAAAGAGATACGTTCGCAAACTGAGAGATACGGTCTGTGAAATTAGCACTGCACATTTGATCTGGTTTCACTGGGTGAGTATATAAGGTGTGATACGGAGATATAGAGACATATACAGAGATAAAAGGAGTTATACGGGGTAATCGCTATGAGCGGGCTCACGTGGAGCGGAGGGGTTTGATGCGCTCCAAGCTGAAATATGCTGCTCCATCGTACCTTAAAGAAGACTGCATCCAGGAGCTACCCCAGCAGCCTCCGCCAGTGGCAACAAAGCCCTTGTCAGGGCCACCCAATGATAACAAAAGATTGAACAGACTATAAATTTGTTGCAATGACTTGTGAAAATAATGAGTCATAAAAAAGATATATAACGCAATCATAACAAATAATAAACAAACAAAAACATAGACTAATTAAAAAAATTGTAAACTAACAAAAATAGAAAGTGATAATAATAACATGAAAATAATTTAATTGAAAAAGTATATAAGGAATACGAAATATAAATAAGTGCGACAATGCATTTATTTAACACCCCTTATGCTATTTGTAGACAAAACTACATTCAACTGCCTGTAGTCAACACCAAAGTGTTAAATAAAGGAATAGCCGCACCTATCGTTGATTACGAATTAGGCTTCAAAACAACATAGTGAAGTAATTTTGAAATTTTCATCTACCGCAAGCTTGTAATTGCTGCGTCAAATCATTGTTGTTGTAGATAAAAATAACTATCTGGTCTACACTGTAAACCCTGTCCCCTACTATCACACAATTTATTTGAGTTAGGGGTTTTGTCTAGCTGAATAAAATTCAAAAATCTGAGAAAAAGTCGGAAGTGGGTGGGTCAAGCCCCAACTCGGGTTCTTTTTTTTTGGGGGGGGGGGGGGAAATTGTTTGTTTTTTGTGTTCAAATAAAAATAAAAAAAAGGATAGGGGGGGGGGGGGTTGGTGAATGTTGTGTGGCCAATCCGAGTTTTTCTAGGATTTTTTGAATTTTTCAACTTGACAAGACCCCTTACCATGGCTCAATGAACTGGCACAGCACAAAACAAATGAGCTATCATAACAAATTTTGCTATTTTAGTTACGGCAACACAAAAAAATGTATGTTGACCCAGCACAGGTAACCCAGTCGAATTGCGCTGTGTTAACTTTTTTGTCACACAATTTTATTTGATTCAAACGGCTTAAATGAACACGCTTATCTCTGGCTTGTAAGTTTTAGCTATCACAGAAAATTGTCAAATAAAGTTATTCAAATATTCAAATACAAGTACGTTAAGTCAACCTACCTTTAATTAAACGTCGCAAGGCAATGCAATCAAATCGTGTTATTGTAACTGCACAAATTAGGCCATCAAACTTTGACCATTTTGAGCCTAGTTGGCCTAGTTGAACACGGTTGTTAAACGCTAACTGACTCTAATTCATTTTAATCGAGGCTACTCGATAAAATAGGCAACGACAATGCATATATATTGTGTCACACGATGTTAAGAAAATTGACGTTTGTCACTTAATCCTGTTTGGTTTAAACAACTTAAACTCTCTTCTGACGTGTTAGATTTAGTTGGATAATTTTTTGACTAATTAAGTGATTAATTAGGAATTTAAGCGTTACACAGAATATATAATATCTTAAAATAAAATCATTTTCAGTTCTCTGTCCATTTTTGTGTGAATCTGTGAAGGTTTTTTTAATTGTTGTCTTTAAGAAATAACCTTCTAGAAAAGACGAAATCCTCAATCAATTAAATTTGCTGGTTGCTAGTCACTGTCCACTATTGTGGTCTGCCCAGTAACATTGGGCCAATTCTGTACCAATGTGGTCAGACTCTTTCGAGATGCTCTTCCTACAATCTAATAAAATGACAGGTCACACTGATAGTTGTGTTGGCCAAATGGTGGGCCGACATTTTCAATGTAACGCCAATGTTGGCTGAATGTTGGCTCAGTGTGCAGTGAAATATTTTTATTTGCTTAGATAGCTAGTTTTGATTGCTCGATGGCGTCGTTTTTGAAATGACCGAATATGACGAAACATGAGTGATTCACAATAACTAATTCTCGTTGTGTTATTCTAAAAAAAAATTTAGATTTAGTTTGATATTTTTCGATATATTTGTCAGCCATATATCTTTTCTGTATAATATATCACGCCATAATGTACCTACGTCCAGACATTCATTACAATTTGACATGCCTGCTGATGATGTTGTCGCTGTATCAGCCTGTATTAATCAATTATTGACACTAAGAAACAATGTACATTTAGGTAACATACCACGAGAGGACATAATATCTGGGATCGATCTGCTGTGCACCGAGTGATTTTTCTATATATTCACATAATTACACTTTAAATGTTATTGTTCTATTGCATGTACATGTACCCCGAGTACGAAATAAAATATATTATTATATGAACAAATGTAATCACTTCGACCTAATAAGTAAAGTAGCATAGGATAAACCAAGTGATCAAATCTGGTATAAATGTATTTATTCTGATGATTTCAAAATAACCAGCTCCGTCTGAGTTGGCATATTAGCATTGTGTTCTAAGCTACGGCACGAAGCCGGAGTAACCCAATATTAACAAGCTGAAAAGATGATAACAATTGTGCAAGGTCACCCCATTAAAATTAATGCAACAATTTTGCCTCAAAAAATGAGCTACCATGGCGAAACAGGGTTTACAGTGTACCAGTCAAAACAAGGTTTTTTGCAGCAACATAACCTTATATCAGATAACGTTTTGTCACAGCGCGTCTGAAAGACATCGTAAATGACCTAATATGACCCTGTGATGCACTAACATTAAACAACACTAGATACCCATATTTCTCCTTATATGGCTGTATTACACTGTACATAAACGAGTACCGGTACGGAATGTATTGGACCGTATATGGATCGTATTGGACTCCATCCCAGAACCGTATCATACCGAGCCTACCACGAAATAATAATTCCGTAATTGACAGAAAATCTCAATATATGACCGCTACTCATACCGTGAATGGCTGGACCTCATTGAACATTTTTTATCTCACAGAACAGTAAATTTCGCCTCAAACAACCTTATATTAGACCGCTTATGGCCAATCGCATATAACCTTATAAAATTCATCAAAAGCACCGAAAGTCACTTTTTCCAATTCAGACCTGGAAAAACCAAATGTCATTCAAGGTCATTTACGGTTCACAAAATATAATCTTGTTGCCATTTGCGGAAATTTACGGTGTTGTGAGGTTATATACGGTTCGGCGAACCGTGGTAAACCGCACCAAGTTTTCAAACATGTTCACAAATTAAAAAAACACACCCCCGATCGACGGCCGGTCGGCTGGTGGTGCGTGAGGTTCAGTTGGATTCGGTTCTTTGGCGGACGGACCGTAAATGCCGACCATATCTCTTTTCTACCTCAAAAAGCCCCGTGTGATTATCTCTTTCCGCTTTTTTTGAATACTTAGGTTATGGATGTGCGACCATTATAAATATTTTACTCTTTCAGTGCGGTGTCTTTATAGCAATAATAGTGAGGTTTCAAATAATGTTATTTCACAAGCTGTATTATATTAAAAAAATCTATTATTGAAAATTACAAGGGTATACATATGTTATATTAATTTATGTATAAGGTGGCTTCCAAGCGAGCAACACTTTTAATGCGAGTCACTTTGACGTCTATAATTATATATTTTTTGTATTTGTATAATTTTTTTAAAGTCGAATAAAGTATTTTTTTATCTCAAGATGCAGTTTGTAAAAATACATATGTGTTTCCAAGGAGCTATCCAGAACCAGAAATTTCGATAATGTTTGTTTACACTTATTTTGTTCATCGTGATATTTGCTTAATCATGTTAGTTGAACAAGTATCAACAACAACAATGGTATTTCAGATTGTAGGGAGAAAATAAGATGTATGCAGCTGTGAAAATGACTTTCGTGCCAATATGGCATTTACATCAAATACATGGAGAATTCCTCATTTGGTCAGTATGAATGTCGGATCGAAATATAAAGTTTTCAAAATACAAAAGTGTTTCCAAGAAACTATCCAGAACCAGAACTTTGGATAATGTTTTCACTCCCTGCCTCGAGTAAAATATGTATTTCAGTTTGTATGTGGGGATACATATGCATTTCACTTAGATATGTTTGTATATATACACCTATTTGCTTCGTATCATGTTTTGTTGATAATCACGTACTCTTTATATCATGTTATTAGCTAGTGCTGGTTCAAATAATACTATTTCACAAGCTGTATTGGACTACAAAAATATATTATGGAAAATTACAAGGTTATTAATATTTGATAATAATTTATGCATAATGTGGCTTCCATGCGAGCGACACTGTTTATGGCAGTCACTATGAACTCTATATGTATTATTTGTATTTTTAATAAATTATTTTGTTTTAAGTCGATTAAACTATTCTTTCATCTCAAGATGCATTTTGTAAAAATACAAATGTGTTTCCAGCTATCCAGAACCCGAACTTTCCATACATTTTCTTCACACTCTGCCTCAAGCAAAATTTCAGTTTGTTTGTGGAGATAAATATATGTTTCACTTAGATTTGTTTGTGTATATACACATATTTGCTGCGTAGGATGTTTTCTTAATAATCACATACTCTTTATATGGTAATAATAAGGGTTCCAATCATGTTATTTCACAAGTTGCATATTGTATTAAAAAATATCGTATGGAATATTAAACGGTTATTAATATTTTCTATTAATTTATGTATAAGGTGGCTTCCATACGAGCGGCACTCCCCAGTCTTATTAGAAGCCACCTTATATGTCAATTATATGCTTTGTATTTGTATTAAATTAATTTGTTTGAAGTCTGAATAAACTTTTTTCTTCAGAAAATGTATTTTATATTCAATTTCACATTCAGATTGTTCAAGTGATAATTGTTTATAATCATGTTAGTTAAACAAGGAATAACGATAACAATAGTATATCAGCAGGATGATAAGGAGAAAATAAGATCTATGCCGTTTTAGTTAAAGTCAAATCACGTCTCAAACTGCACGTGATGTTCACATGGAACAGGCACATAAATAATCCATGCATGGAATAAAAAAAGTAAACATTTTTGTGTAAATATTCGGGTACTTTCCCCTAACTGGGCTTCGTTGTGTATAGAATAATAGTAATTAAGTAGGTGAAATATACACCAGAAGCATTGTAGGTTAAATGAGAAGATTTAAATAACGATATACACCAACAGCGTCGTAGAATAACTAGGACGACCTGTTTAGTTATGTAACCGTTTATACAGCGTTGTTATGGGTTCAAACTCCACTGTAAACCCTCCTTCAAATGTATTTTACCAGTGAAAGGGTAAATTATGACGTCACTAAAACCACATGTTTTATTTGCATTGGGCAAACCCTCAATTTCATCACAAATTATTTTAGCATAGGCATATTGCAATATTTTCTTTTAATATTATGTCTATATTTGCTCAATATCAGTCATCTGGTGTGCCACCAATTTATAACAAAAACTTAATTTAAAAAAATATCCCCGACATGGTTTTTTAGTGAAAGGCTCACAAAAGGCACATGTAATATTACATTAGGCGTGAAGGAGTAGCTTGGTGATCTCTCCGTGACCTTATGTCACCTTACATGTGATTTGTTCTTAATGGCTGTCCAAGTCGACCACAGAACAGACTAGAAATACATGTATAACGCATAGTGACATCTACAGCCCGAGTTTATGAGCTGTCAGCTGCACGATGACGTTCATGAGACGTGTGACGTCACAAGAAGGGAATCCCGGCTAATCTGGAGCTGTAAGCGACGAGGAGGACTTGATGTAACAAGCCAGCATCCGACCAGCCAGGCTGGGGACTATATATTAACACCTCAGCAGCCACGCATTCAGCCATTCATTCGCTTAGATTGTGGCTCAAAACTTAGGGGAACTGTGTTTGAATCCGGGCTGGGCTGGATTTTTGTCATCGAGTTTGTGCATATAGAGTGCTCCAAACATATCAAAGGACTGGCGTGCGTAGCGGTATGTATGGTACTGTGCAGTGCATAGAAATTTTTGGTCAGACACATTTTCCACATACGTTTTCAAGAAATTGACGGCAGTGTCAACCCTGGAAGGGGTATCACACCCTTATCCCCCTTATTACACTCATTTCTCAATGTTTAATTGAACCAGCCTGTCACCTCCAGGCCTGTCCGTCACCCTCAGGCCAGTCTGTCTCCCTCAGGCCAGTCTGTCTCCCTCAGGCCAGTCTGTTTCCCTGAGGCCTGTCTGTCACCCTCAGGCCAGTCTGTCACCCTCAGGACAGTCTGTCACCCTCAGGCCTGTCTGTCACCCTCAGCCTTGTCTGTCACCCTCAGCCTTGTCTGTCACCTTCAGCCCTGTCTGTCACCCTCAGCCCTGTCCGTCACCCTCAGCCCTGTCTGTCACCCTCAGCCCCGTCCGTCACCCTCAGCCCTATCCGTCACCCTCAGCCCTGTCTGTCACCCTCAGCCCTGTCCGTCACCCTCAGCCCTGTCTGTCACCCTCAGCCATGTCTGTCACCCTCAGCCCTGTATGTCACCATCAGCCCTGTACGTCACCCTCAGCCCTGTCTGTCACCCTCAAGACAGTCTGTCACCCTCAGCCCTGTCCGTCACCCTCAGGCTCGTCAGTGACCCTCAGGCCAGTCTGTCAAATTCGATCTTACACCCTCAGTCCAGTCTGTCACCCTCAGGTCAGTCTGTCAATTTCAGGCCAGTCTGTCACCCTCAGGCCAGTCTGTCACCCTCAGGCCAGTCTGTCACCCTCATGGCAGTCTGTCACACTCAGGCAAGTCTGTCAATTTCAGGCCTGTCTGTCAATTTCAGGCCAGTCTGTCACCCTCAGGCCAGTCTGTCACACTCAGGCAAGTCTGTCAATTTCAGGCCTGTCTGTCAATTTCAGGCCAGTCTGTCACCCTCAGGCCATCTTCTGCCCATATTTAACGTGACGTAAGTGACATCCAGCTAGTCTCGAATAACGAAAGTTAAGTTGAGCTCGGACCTTATTGGATCAAGTGATCATGATAGATTTCTGTCAGGTCACATTATGGAGCAATGGTGTCCTGTAAATCCAAAGAACAGTAACTACTTACTTTATAATCAGGCAGCTACTGCTGCTGTACATGTTAGCTAATGTATGTTAACCCTTTAACCGCCGGTGCCGCATATATTTGGGTTTTTATTTTATATTAGCACATTAAGTACCACCTTTTAAACATGTTAAAGATAAAATGTGACATCAATCAGCAATATTTTGAAACAGTTGATCTCCATTTTGTCAAATCTGAATAATTTTCACTCACTTGAAGTTGTGGATCGCGTCAGCGAGACACAACTTTAAGTGGGTGAAAATTCAGATTGAATAATTTGGCGGTTAAAGGGTTAAGGAAAGCAATAATAAATTGTCGTTTGTCTTTGCTCGGTTTATATCATTCAGATAGATTATCGTTGTGTGTGTCACGTGGTTCTGCCACAAACATCAAAGGATGAGCCGCTGATGAGAGTGATGGCTCAGTATTATTCAGTATGCTCCTTCCCTCCACCAGTTGGCCAGGAATACGGAATAGTACTTGTTTTCTGTCACTAGTAGTTGAACGACGATTTTTCATCATTAACTGCACAATCTAAAAATGGATATGTGACCAATTGATTCACAAAATAAGCAAATGGTTATGCGACGATGGAGAAATCTGCCACAGGAATCAGTTAAATGTAATATCTCATTTGTGCTCAGCGATATTAACCTTTTAAGCCCTCACGATGCAATAAGGCATCATTTTACATCCTTGAAAACAGACTTAATTTCCCTACAACTAGGGGTTTTAGAACAACAATTTCCATGAAACTGGTTTACCTATACATGCCAATTTTCTTTAATTGTTAAACCACATCAATTCATCTTCATCCACCACAAGTCGAGGCTTGTAATGGATGAAGATGACAATTGTAAATTTAGGCTTAAAATGGTAAACCCAAAGACAAAAAACGCCAGCTGGACGTTTCGATTGACCATGTTGACTGGACAAACTGCGTGGTGAATGACTAATTGTTAATTGCGTGCACAGGCTGACTGACTGAATTGTCTGACGGAACTCATCACGAACAGGCAGGCAGGCAGGCAGGCAGGCAGGAAGGCAGGCAGGCGGGCAGGCAGGCAGGCAGCGCCTGCAGGCAGGCAGGCAGGCAGGCAGGCGGGTAGGCAGGCAGGAAAGCAGGCAGGCAGGCAGGCAGGCATCATTGACAACCATGTCAGAAATAAAAAAAATGCGGGAATTTCGTCTCTATATCTAGCCTAACTGGTATTAAGGGCGCCGCACAAAAAATAAAAAAAAATTTGCAGTTCTAGTCTATGGACATGTTTACATCATGTGGTCATATCAAGAAGCCAAAATAAAATCACTGACTTTTTCATAATATTAGACCTGGCCAAGTCCCTTTAAGATGCACCACGTACGTCAAGTGTATTACTTAACTTATGTTTTGTTCCTACATTTTTTTGTTGTGGGTTACATTATGCTCGAGCATAATCTCTTACACTTCAAGCCAAACGTTTGTAATAATATAAAATGATAAGGTTTATTCAGCCGCCAACGGACCCAGCAGAGAGCACTGGTTGTTTCCCCAGTGTGCAGTAGTTGGATAAGGTCACCTATATTTTCTCATAAAGATAACCTGTGAATATTGAATGTATTTTGTCGATGCATCTGTGTTTAGTATGACATGGCTGTAATTGGATTTGGTGACTTACGATAAATCACAATCAAGGAGTGAGATCTCCGCAAGATAACATCTCAGATGTGGATCCTATATCAATCAGTACGTGGTGCCTGCACTCCAGAAACTGCTAGTATGCCTATATACAAACCTATACATACCACCATCTGAGAATCAATAACAACTTTTACCACTTTGAGCGAAAAACAAACCAGTATATATAATTATAATTAAATACTATGACATGTTAGAAGTTATCAATATTTTCTTTTTGATTAAAAGCAATTGAAACAGATTTGTGTTGAACCAGCACTCTTAGATGACTTGATAAAATGGTAGAATGGACCTTCAGCAACAACCCCATTTAGTATGTACAAACAAACTGTGGTATCATTTTTTTTGTACAGGCCATTTTCTAACAGAGGAGGTGTGTTTGCTATTTTTGTCAAAGTGGAGGTCAAGTTTGGAAAATAGCCATACTAGTAGGGTGAAAAACCTAACTTTCATGACCACTTTTTGGCTAAGATGTTTTGATGATTGATTTGACTTCCTTGAACCTTTTAAAAAATATTTAGCTCCAGTGTCCCTCGCAATAATCCCGCCATTTTTTTCTAGAAGCGTAAATCCAAAATGGCCGTCTGCGCCATTATGAAAAAATATCTTTTGACATATAAAAGCTACAAATATGAATAAATACACTTTTTTGGCTAATTCGACCACAAGGAATCCATTTCTGCCGTCAATTTGGTATTAAAACACATTTCTGACCCTGAAATCCAAGATGGCCGACAAATTCGTGTAGAAAATTCATTTTTTTAAAACAGAATTTGATCCATTTGCAGGGTGGTATGAATGCAACAGTTAATGTGCATATAGATGAATGCATAGCTCTAAATAACAATCACAAATTACAATAAAAAAATGAAATAAAATAAAATAAAATTCAGCACGTATATGTCGTATATAGGCCTCCACAGCGTGAAGTGAAGAGACAAGTATACTAGAAAAATAACATATGTATTGGATTACACCTCCTGCCAGGCTATGTTCTGAATCCTCAGATTCTGATGAATATGTCATGCTCTTCTGTTTATCATCATCTGGTTTTATTTTCATGCCAGCTTCACTTAGCCTTTCCGAGACGAGCCTGAGGTGGTAAATGTGTTCAACAGCATTTCTGCTGTATATGATTATATCATCAATGGAGACAAAGCAACACTGGTCAGTCCATGTAGCCCCTGTCCATGGTGCATTGGAAGAGGCTGAAGCATTGGCCAGTTCATACGGCATTTGCTTGAACTCAAATAGGCCGCTATGGCAAGTGAAGGTTGTTTTGTATCGATACTCTGGTGCTACTGGAATCTGCTAGTATCCACTTTGGAGATCTAAAGTCGAAAACAACTTGGCAGGCAGTATCCAATACATATATTATATTTCAGTATACTTGTCTCCTCACTTCACGTGGTGGAGGCCTATATATGACATATACGTGCTGAATTTCATTCTATTTTATTTTATTATTTTATATTTTTTTATTTTAATTGGTGATTGTTATTTAGAGCTATGCATTCATCTATATGCATATAAGCTGTTGCATTAATACCACCCTGCAAATGGATCAAATTGTGTTTCGATTAAAAAAATGGATCTTCCATCCAAATTTGTCGGCCATCTTGGATTTTTGGGTAAGAAATGTGTTTTAATACCAAATTTACGTCAGAAATGGATTCCTTGTGGTCGAATTAGTCAAAAAAGTGTATCTATTCATATTTGTAGCTTTTAAATGTCAAAAGTTATTTTTTCATAATGGCGCAGGCGGCCATTTTGGATTTCCGCCTCTAGAAAAAAATGCCGGGATTTTTGCGAGGGACACTGGGGCTAAATATTTTTTTAAAGTTTCAAGGAAGTCAAATCAATCATCAAAACATCTTAGCCAGAAAGTGATCATAAAAGTTAGGTTTTTCACCGTACTATACATTTGCAATGAATTAACCAATTCTGAAAATGTTGTTATCAATACACCCTCTATTAAGTTATTAGGTGTTGTGTCCGTCTGGCCTTAGGTACGATTGTGTTTTCTGAGAATATACCAACTTTCACTAAGTCACATCGTAATAGTAAAAACCCCATGGATTTTTTCTTAAATCTTTACAAGAGATGAAACAGAAATTATATTAAGTGTATTGTGTAAAAATACTTTATAATTACCAAAATGTAAAATGTTTTGATGAAAAAAACCTAATTTGATTGCCTGCCCGAGTCTCACTTCGTTCCTCATACGGTCCTGGTGATGTTTATTATATTCTAGTGGTCATTGAGACCCTCCCAAACCTGTTCTCAGCCTGCATAGCTAAAAAACAGTGTCATATGCATTTTATCGTACGACCACCTACACATTTAGCCTACAATGCGTCAGTATACTTGGTACTGGAGTATAGGATAAAGCCCGAGGAACTCTACATTCTTAGCTGTGGAAAAGGCCGAGGCCGAAGCTAAGGCCTTTTCCACAGCCAAGAATGTAGAGCTCCGAGGGTTTCAACTTACTTAAAACACATCAAACCATTATGAGGATCCATCATAATCAACAGCTCGTTCACACCTGACTGATTATAGCACCATAGGCCTACCATGGTAATCGGTCTGTGCTTGGGCAACAATAACTGGCCATTCCCGGCTTAGGATGTCGGGGTCGGACAAAGAAAATAATGTGGTAGTGTGTTTTAAATGTCATGTCCACCAGTGTCGCACCGCTAGGATTACAGATTACAACGCCAGGTATTTCGCCCCTGTTACGCCACTAATGCAAGAATCTTCTTTGACAAAATTTTCGACACAAAATATATTTGTCATCAATTTTAAATTGTGTTTTGGTTGTGTAATAATAGCGATTGGCACGACAGTAGTAGTCTATAATTATTTTCATGAGGCGATCAAATCAAAGGTAATGGGAATGATATGAGTGCTTAAATATCAAGATTTGCGAATATGACTAATTTGCACCATTTTGAAGTTGTGGTGTCGCAGTAGCGAAACACACTTTAAAGCGGGTAAAAATTAAAATTTGATAATGTAATGCTTCAATACTTCTACAGGTATATTGGGTGGTATGGTCTTGTTCTAATATTTCTATAATGGGTGGTATAGTTTTGCTGTAATACTTCTATAATGGGTGGTATGGTTTTGCTTCAATACTTATATAATGGGTGGTAAGGTTTTGTTAATGGTGGTATGATTTTGCTTTATTTCTTCTATAATGTGTGGTATGGTTTTGCATTAATACTTCTATAATGGGTGGTATGGTTTTGTTTTACATTCATATTTATATTACTACTAGCATCCCCATAAAAAACAGGGTTTTTTTGTGTGTGTCAAAGTATATTTTATCGTTTGTTGGCCCCATCGTATAATATTCCATATATACCACATAGGAATGCGCAATATGCGGATATGTTGGTAGCGTTTAACATGAAGTTTTTTACTCTTTATTAAATACGACGTTGCATTTCAGAAAATCACAAATTGTGTGTATGTGCAGTTTTTTTCTATTTGCAAAGATACTTCCAATATTTCGAAATGTTCCACTGCCGTACTCAATCAATCGTTAAAACTCAATCAATCGTTAAAACTTGTATGTCCATTTCAAACCATGACATGACATCTAGCGGCTAGGAGAAGGCGAATAACCCATTGGTCGACTAATGAAAATGAAAACTCTTGAGTGAAAAGGCCATCTTGAACTTGATTACAATCTGATGAAAGCTCCGACCGTAGACCTAGTAGTCAGCACTTGAACTCAGAACAGTTTATTCGACCTCTTGTAAAAGACATCATAAGGGTTATATGATAAAAAAATTGTAAATATGATGAAAGCACAATATATATTATTTTACTAAGTGTATGTTATATAAAATATAAATACGCAGGCCTACTACAGCTGACATAATCTAAATCACATAATAACAAATATTGTTATGAGTATAATATACTGTAGTCATTGAATCAAATGCATACATTTACACACATATGTAGGCATATATACATGTATATGTATATACAGACACACGCATACGCACACATATACACTTGACTCGTTTAATAGATATGACAACTTAAAATAATAATAATCACATAAATATCTGTGCTTGGCCAGGAGACCCACACTAAGGCATTAGTGCCGCTTTCGTATGAGCCACCTTCAACATTTTGTGATAATTTAGTTTTGATGGATATCCAGATATATGCAGAATAACAGACAATAATAATTATTAAAATAACGTTTGTAAATATGAGCAGTCAATGAGGCAATTACAAATAGCGTACTTGGTCTCAGTAAATATTATTACTGGTAACATACATAACAGTTTGTTTTGTTGCAGAAAGGATCATATAGCGATAGCAAATGTGTCATTAAATACAAGGAGAATCCATTTATAGAGTGTGTATGTATTTTATTCAATATACTCAGAGGTGTATTATTAAAAGTGATTACCACTTCATGTCGGAGACATCTTTTTGCACATTCATGATTATTTCGATAAATTAAGAGTTTATTTTGCCATCTTGTGTTATAACAATGGATGTTGCTTATTAGAGAATACCAGTCACCATGATTGAAATATAACGGAAGGTTACCATCTATTAATTTATAACAGAATTTAAGAGTATGGCATTTAAAAATATCATTTATCTTCAGTAATTTCAATGTTTTGAATATTGGTTCAGTTTGTGCATTGTACTTGCTTAAAGTAATTGACCTGACAGTTTTTTCTGAATTTTCAATATCCTATCTGAATTAAATCCCCTTGTAAGAATCCCATAGTTCAAATGTGGTATTATTAGAGTGTTGTAGATAGTGAGTAGTGCATTCTCTGGTTTTTAAATTTTAATCGATTTATGACGCCTACTGTTTTAGAAATTTAGTTTGCAATTAAATTTATATGCTCTTTCCATGTTAAATGTTTATCTATTGTGATACCCAAGAAATTAAAAGAATCCAAGCATTCCAGTTTGTAGATTTGGAATTTGTAAATTCCTCCCAGGCATGTAGAATGCCATAAATTTAGATTTCTTTACATTAAGTGATAACTTGTTGAGTTTTAACCAATTTTTGCAAGCATTTCATTAATGTTGGCACTTACAGTGTTTTCCCCATGGCTGTTAAAGGCACTCAACGTGCTCATGAATGTTGTGCAGCGCCGGGACCGTCTTTAGCTGGTGGCACCAGAGTCTGTAAGTACATGCAGCTATATGCCTTTCAAATATATTGTCACTGCCCTTTCTCTTTCAGTGTGGTTGTTGGATTTCATTATTGCGATACTAAATCGTTTCTATATAAAGTTTTTTTTATCTTGTACATCAAGTGATTCAGTCAGCTATAGCTTCACGGGTGACAACTTATGTACTGCTTCCAGTCCAAAAGCCAAATAAGATGGTCATGTCTTTGAGATACAAAGTGTTTTTTTCAGTAAATCGTTTGCAAAATATTTTAAACTGATCTGTTACGTTTTTAGATGTATAAAAGTGGTTCTGCATATACGGTGCTTCAAACTGTTCAAAGGCATGGAGTGTACAGTGCTGCCTATGGTACTGTGCACTATAAAAAACGTATTGAAGTCATTTGAAATAAGAGTAGGGCATAGTTCCAACTTCGGGTTTCTTTCTGTCACGATATTGCCATGATTGCAGAAAGCGACGTGAAGCAATATTCACTAGATGACATAATCATGTATATAAACGCTGTTCCTACTGGTTAAATGAGGTTTTTGTCAACTTAATATCTCGACAATCGTTGCGTTAAGGGGCCATCATTCAAGCTCCAGGGGTAGGGGAGTGGCTGTTGTTTTCGTCGCAGACAATTTCTTTATTCAACCCTGCTCGGCGATGCGCTGAAAATTTTAAATTTTATCTAACGTTTATATAGAATAATTCTTGAAGTAAATTATCTATTTCACGCAAAGTTCGCCCGAAATTATTTAATTTCAAAAATATTCCACCCACACCCCCCACACCCCCCCCCCCCCCTGGAGATTCATTGGTGGCCCCCTAAGCACATTTTTTCAAAATATTTTAAACTATCGTTTCAGTAATGAAAAATGGATTTTTCCATTGTCGATATCAAAATTCACCATAATAATAATGATACCAGATGGGTGTAATTATTTCAGCCTTTCATGTCACGTATATTTAACATAAATAGACAATCAAAACACCCATGTCAAGTGGACAATTCACTTTGGTATATGCATTTTTTTCATATTTGCGTATGATAAGTCTATTTGACATCTTTTTGCAAGCCATGTTTTTGTGATATTGGATTGCATCTCTACATAGCACCGACAATTTCTTCAATTTTGCAATTGCAAACTCGATATGGCATTCTTTTGCATGCAGGAATAAAGTTTCATATGCGTGCACAAATGTGTTAAGTCCCTTTAAATGCTCTTCTTTCGGCAATTTTTTATTATTATATAAATGAATCAGAAAATAATTAAAAAGACGAATATAATGAAATTACTGGGGATTCTCTACGATGAACAGTAAAAAGTCATAAACATTTTACCACTACACGATAAAAATACAAAATCGCCTTTATCTCAAAATGGCTAAAACAGAGTTAGCATGTTCATGCATGGAACCCTATTATTTTGTTTTTGGAGATTAACTGGTGATGATTGTTTTTTTTCTTTCAATTAGGCCTACACGTTTTTGTTTGATGCTAGGATACCAATTGTATGAATCTCCGTCAAAGTTATGGTTATTCTCCTAATTTTCCATTATTTACCACTTTTGTGAATAAAAGGGTTTTTAAAAATTTTAGTAGATTCCTCGAATGCTAGACATAACTTTAAAAACAAATTTTGTAACTCTAGACCAAATAGTTCATAAGCTATGGTTATCACCTCCCAATTTCCTCATATTTCTCACTTCTGGAGAGGAAAGGGTGATTAAAATTCATATGAAGAGTTGTTGTTGTTGATAATTAAAGGGAGGGCTCTAAATTTTAGAATTTTCAATATTTTTTCTTCTGATGCTAGATATACATTTTATGAATCTATGTCAAATAGCTCATAAATAATTGCTATGGTCCCCTGTTTTACCATATTTACCACTTTTGGGGATGAAATTAATACAAATATTTTTAATGGATTCCGCAGGTGCTTAAACATAGCGAAATGCAACTTCAATTGAGTAAAAAAATAAATTATTTAATTTAGCGGGTTAAGCATTCATATGATCGCTCATATAGTTTGTCTGCGTTTGCTTTTCCCGATTCAGCAAGGTAATATAAGATAACTTTCTGTTTTTGGCGAAGAAGTTATAAATAATGTACCTAATGTTATAGATTATTATGACATTTATAATATAACAATATTTCATAATATTTAAAGTGAGGTCTTTCACATAAGAAGTAGTTTACAACTTTGTCTGGAGTGAAGACGTGTGTTGAGATGAGCTGATCTCATACATCTCCTAGTAAAAGACAAAATGCGTTTGAGGAACGAATTTATGTCCGCCTGGAGACAAACATTCGATAATTCACTTTCCAGCTCTGTTGTTTTGTCTTGAAGTGTTTATTTTAAGATGGCCTTATTGAGTGATTTTGTCTGTGCTTGAACTGGTAATTCCACAGGGCGAAATGTAACCCAACAAACGCCACCATTAAAGCCGAATAACCAACATTAAACCACCATTGATTCATTTCGGATAATTTAATCGCTAGATCTTGTACTGATTTTTTACGACCACAATCAAAATAGTGTGATTGCCAAAGATACTTCTATTTTTCACATCTGGCACAATGCCTGATCTATGCTGAGCCAGCCATCCGCATTGGCTGCTCATCTGTGTTTCTTTGGTGGAAACCCTCCCTAAATTCATGAATGGTGAGAATCATCAATACAGCAGACATCTTCCTTAGACCGGGTAGATTTATCTGACGCCCCCTGAGCGCCGTCTACCGACTGATCACGGATTAAGGGCTGTAGATCAAGATGCAGGAAATTTTGTATCGAGCCGGATGATGCAATGTATTTTGCACCTGTTCTATTATAGTAGTGCAATATAAACAAGTATACACAAGTGTTACATAAAGTGAACGTAGTGATGGGACGTAATCACGGCAATGCTCAAAGAAATGCATGTTGTTTATTACGACAACGCATTATAGACAAATAATGATTGTTATTGATTATGCAGATATACATGAGTTGCCTTGCTCAGTAGAGCTAATTGATTTTTTACTTTCCTTGAGTTATAATATGTTACAAGGCAGATAAGTTACCTTGTCCACTTTACTTATTTTGGGTATTAAATGTAAAAATGCTTGACAAATTACATTACAATGATATTTTACGACTCTTTATTCAAAGCAAGAGCAGTAATGTAGTTGGCTTTATCTCTCGATTCTTATTTAAATACGCTTGAGCTCAGTACTAGTCATCATAGTTGAAGAAAGCACCTTCAGTGTGAGAATGTTTGTTATTTTCTTGTCCCTTAGAGTTAAATACAAGTGACTTCTGGGAGGAGCTAGGTGATCATTTCCTACCCAAGAAGGTGTCAGCTGAGCAATCAATGTCAATCACTGTGCCTGGGGAACTTCTGTTGTGACCGAGATGTATCTTGCTCAGATTCAGACCACTGGGGCTCTAATTTCGAATCATGTGTATTCATTCATTCATTTATTCATTCATTCATTCATTCATTCATTCATTCATTCATTCATTCATTCATTCATTCATTCATTCATTCATTCATTCATTCATTTATTCATTTATACATTCATTATTTTATTCATTCCTTTATTTGTTCATTCATTCATTCATTCATTCATTCATTCATTCATTCATTCATTCATTCATTCATTCAATTATTCGTTCACTCGTTTGTTTGTTCGTTCACTCATTCATTCATTCATTCATTCATTCATTCATTCATTCATTCATTCATTCATTCATTCATTCATTCATTCATTCATTCATTCATTCATTTATACATTCATTATTTTATTCATTCCTTTATTTGTTCATTCATTCATTCATTCATTCATTCATTCATTCATTCATTCATTCATTCAATTATTCGTTCACTCGTTTGTTTGTTCGTTCACTCATTCATTGATTCATTTATTTATTTATTCATTCATTCATGTATACATTCATTCATTCATGTATTCATTTACGTAAGACGTAATTGGATGATTTGTTCATGCTTACGTATTAACTGATTAAACAACTGGTAGTGACAATTAGAATACATGCATAAGAAAGAACAATCTGAAAATATATTCAGAAGAAGCTGTACGTGGCTAGATAAAGGCGTACATGGAAAATTGATGCACCTTTGGCCCGCTTTAGTATGAAGATGAAGGCACTCAAGTAACTTTGCGGCACATTTGACCGATTATTTACCTGTCAGACTTGGTGTTGAGTTTCAGCGGATCAGTGACTCAGCGTGTTACGTGTGTGTGTGATCCCGGGACCTGTCTGACAGATAGAATTGACACTGACTCTCTCCACAAACAAGGATCTAGCCCTAAGACATGCGACCTTGACCTCTAGCTTCCTCAAATCACAATAAATACAAAGCTCTCTTCAATGCTGGCACAATGTTTAGCCAAACTGACAAACGTTGGCCCAGGATTGAGCCACCAATGCTTGTGTAACTCCAGCCACGTCTGCTGGACGGCGCCTTCATTTGTCAACCACCCCAGGATCAGACGGGATCTTCCGCATTTATCGCCAATTTGTCATTGGACAGGGAGCATCCTTTTTCTGATAACGAGTGTCCAGATAATCAGCACTGATTACAAATAAGATTAACCCTCGGGGGACTGAGGCTGATTTAGTTAGTTTTCCCGTGTTTTAATTAAAACTTATGTAATGAATGCAAAAATCTAAAAATGCGATAAAACATCGAATATGGGTGAGTGGGTTCATGCTAGTTTCAAATAGAATACGAAATGAAAAAGTATGGGTATCGTTGTATTTGAGCACCAAAAGTCGGGCTGGGAGATTTTCCTATTTTTGTGATGTTTAGTAGGGGTGTAGTGTGTGCATAAATCAAATTCCATCAAAACACTATTTTTTATTTACTGCGTCTAAGCGATGTTAGTGAAATACATATATCTTAAAGAGTCTCAAAGATACTTAGATTTGACAAATACAAGTAATTTTCGCCCACTTGAAGTTGTAGGTCGCGGTAGAGAGATCCAACTTCAAGTGGGCGAAAATTGAAATCATTAACTTAGCGGAATAAGGGTTAAAAGGGTCATTCCTGCATGTATGTTTTAGTCAAGGTCAAAGTCAAATAGTCTAAGCTCTTCTCGTACATTAACTGTTGGTATGTTTTATTTCTATTGATAAACAATTTATTACACTAAAATAGTTGAATAATAAACGACGCAAAATCAAATGTACATGGCTTCTGTTTCACATATTAGGCATATACTTGGGTATTTTTAAAAATCAGATCGTGTTGATCCACCTTGGGGTGGGGAAGACAGCGCTTACAAATCAGAGTGAATGAAAATGATACAAATACACTGAACCATCAAGTTTAAATTTTCACCCACTTAAAGTTGCGCGACCCACAACTTCAATCGGGTGAAAATAACTCAAAATTACGGTTTAATTTGAAGCTGAACTTTTGCAAATCTCATTGTTTAAAAACCCTTTCAGGCCTGATTTTACATTGTAATCTTCATCCACTACAAGTCGCGAATTGAAGTCGCAATTCTCAGTAGTGGACGAAGGTGACTTAAGGTGGGTGAAAAATTCATGAAAATTGTCATGTATTGTTAAACAAGTTTTATGGAGATTTTCGTTCTAAAACCCCCAGTTGTAGGGAAATTAAGGCTGATTTCAGGGATGTAAAATGATGCTTCAATGTATCGTCAGGGTTGAAAGGGTTAAACGCACAGTCCGATTCCGATAACAGGGATTTAATCGGGTCACAAAACGGATTAAAAACAATTATGGACTTGCATAGCGATAAAAAGCGTTCATGTTTTTTTTTAAGTTTAGCTGCCAATCATTCCCATCACGGCCATGTTCCACTCAGAGCTGGCTCACACATTTACCCTTTCAGGCCTGACTTTACATTGTCGTCTCCATCCACCACAAGCCGCGAATTGCTGTCGCAATTCTCGACTTGTAGTGAATAAAGATGACTTGAAGTGGGTGGTAAAGGGGAAAAAAATCGTTATTATTAAAACAGTTCAACGAAATTTTCGTTCTGAAACCAATATGTTTCAGGAAATTAGGTCTTTCTTCGGATATACAAAATGGTGCTTCAATGCATCATCAGGGTTGAAAGTGTTAAAGACACACTTCGTTTCCGATAAAAGCGATTTAATCGGGTGATCAAACGGATTAAACACCACTATCAGGTCTCGCATATTTTTTTTTAAGTTTAGCTGTCAAGCATTCCCATCACGACCACGTTCCACTCAGAGCTGGAGAAGGTTAACAATACTGTACAGATGAAGCTCTCTCAATTCCCAACACAATCCTTCCTGATTTTCAAGGCAGCAAACTAACAGCATTATATCAATGGCGGACTCCATCTTCAAGGAAATCCCTATCTGTGTTGACCTCGTGTGCCCCCGAGGGGCGAGCTGGCGACGTGGTCCACATACATACAAGATATAGGCTCCACTCAGACGGGTGATAGCAAAACACAGCATGCGAAACTGATGTACGAGACCTAACACCGTATGTTGTATCAAAGCATAGAATGTGAAACTGATGCTTAGGACCAAAAACAAAGTATGCCATATCAAAGCGAAGTACTTCAGACTGATTGTTGAGATTAAAGCATATAATGTGAGATTGCAACGCAGTATGTGAGACAGATGTGTGGGACTAAAACACAGTATTTGCGACTAAAATATAGTATGTGCTACTGATAAATTGGTGCAAACACAATATGTAAGACTGATGTTTGAGACCAAAACACCGTAACAGACAGAGGCCTACTCTGTCATCCACAATGACGCTTTATATACCACTATATTACACAAAGATTCCATAATAACAAGAAATAATTACATCAACGATTCTGTCATGCATAACAAAGATCACATCGAACATTCTCAACGACAATAAGGCAAATTATTCTGACATCTACAATGATGCAAATTTCGTCTATGATAAAGTAGATCCCGCTAATTATTCATCCAATCGAGGCTTTGTATGTAGCAGTAGTAAATCAAATGGTCTTTGTAAGTGACATTGTAATACAATAAAAACGTTGTAGTCAATTGGTGAGATGAATGATGTACAGATGATGATGTCGGGGCTGGGGGTGATAGGGCATAGTGGATTATTAAGCATTTTCCTTCGCTTGCCCGATAAGTGGTTCTGGGCACGTCTAGGGGATCTACACCCAGACATGCCCAGATGGCCGGAGACTTGGGTTTCACTGTGCAATTTAATGCTGAAACACCATGGAATTTCGCGCAGCTCCCCTATCGTCGGGTCGGATATTCCCTGGAGTAACAATAGGAAGGGTAACTCCATTCATCCCCCGTGAGAGACCTATTGTCAAACACGCTATTGCCGGTTATTTAAGGCTACTACGGCCTACACCAGCATCTGCTCTGATGTGAGGAATGCATTGGCATCACAGTTGAGCAGAAGAAGCAGGGTACACCACTGGCAATACGCATGGAAATTATGGCAAGATACGAGGAGGCTGCAGCTTCCCTTGGATGTTTGATGTAGACAAGTGCTTCCGTATCATGCCGAACAGCATGCAACTGACGGAAAAGATCCCATATGACACTCCCCGTATGGTGGCGTAAAGTACTACTACTAGCAATCATCCCAGTACCCCAGGCTTTCTATGACCAGTGGCTAATACTATTCCTATTACTCTCCCTAAGACTCGCTAATATGCTGTCCCTTTAGGGTTGCAATGCTGCATCTGAACCCTTGTGGTTTCAATGCTGTATCTGAAACCTTGTGGTTTCAATGCTGTATCTAAAACCTTGTGGTTCCAATGCTGTATCTGAAACCTTGTGGTTTCAATGCTGTATCTGAAACCTTGTGGTTTCAATGCTGTATCTGAAACCTTGTGGTTTCAATGCTGTATCTAAAACCTTGTGGTTCCAATGCTGTATCTGAAACCTTGTGGTTTCAATGCTGTATCTGAAACCTTGTGGTTTCAATGCTGTATCTGAAACCTTGTGGTTTCAAAGCTGTATCTGAAATCTTGTGGTTTCAATGCTGTGTCTGAGCCCTTGTGGTGTCATTGCTGTATATCAATACTTGGCTACACTCTTTCTATGGCAAGGTGGCATCTCAGTAAACACAAGACGCTGCCCCAATGTTGTTTTAATGTTGGGCCAGCGTCGTAGACGGTGGACCAGCTTTAAGAAAAAAATGGGTGACTGTCTAATGCTTCCTGTGATGAGACTATAAGCACTGTACTATTTAATATTTGTAAGTTGTCTTATTTACATTTTCACCCATTTGTAGTTGTGTTTTGCTACCGAGAACCGTTGGTGAAAAATACTCACATGTTCGATTTGAGACCAAACATTTGTAAATATTGATGCCTAACCTATAATTTAGTAATTACTTGTAATTTCATTGGCTAGATAATTAGTCATGAAAATAGTTCAAGTCACTTTATTTTGTGACTGAAATTCACAAAAACAGTAAATAAATATCAAGTCGCGTATTAATATGAGTGACCACGTTACAAGCGTATTCTAAACCTTGAGAATCACAGAATATTGTATTTTCCACCATTGGACAGTAAACCTTGACCTCGCCAGTGAATAACAAAAATATATATTTTGTTATTTGATATAAAACATTATGAAGCTTGAAGAAATACCGAATTTTAAAGATTCCAACAGTCCCTGATGAGTCTGTGTATGGGTCTATCGTGTGGGCGATTATACACGTAAGTCTATGGGGTTGTTTTTAGTTGTGTGAGACCATTTAAAGGTTATGTCATACTTCTCTCAGCTTTGCTTTTTTCTGCGCACACGGTTGTCTTACAGGTGGCATCATTCATCAATGTTTGAGGAACACGAATGGTAATGAGAATCCTGTGGTGTGAGTGGCAGGCACTAAGCCTTATATCAGGCCAGTCATTTGATGTTATGGCGCAAGTGTCTGTATGACGTCATATAATGAGGATAGATGGCGCGCCAAAGGTGTTACTGCGGAATCACCAAGGAGTCATGTAGTGATGGCTTTGACCCTCATGCTGCAGAATTGTTTCTTGATATGTGTCTTCATTTCAAGCTGGGATTGCTAGCGCAATTTCCAGCCTCAAATGAATGAAAAATATACTTATTTCTGAAAAATAAACATGTGTAAATAATAAGTATTTCATTAACCCTTTCAACCCTGAATTTACCATAGTCATCATCATCCACTACAAGCCGCGAATTGCTGCCGCAATTCTCGACTTGTTGAGGATGCCGATGACTCGATGTGGTTTAATCACCATGCATTGGTAAACCTGTTTCATGAAATTTTTTGTTCTAAAACCGTTGATTGTAGGAAAATCAAGAATCTTTTCGTGGATGTGAATGATGCTTTAATGCATCGTGAGGACGTAGGCCTAAAGAGTTAACGAGCATAATTTACAGACAATTTTATGGATTTCAGTAGCGTTTCATCTGGACATAAACTTGTTTGAAATGTTATATACAAGGTGCCAGCAGCCTGAGACCTAATCCCTCGCGCGGACAAACTTTAAGAATACGTCAGATTCTGAGGTCTAATGTCGATCCCCGCACTGATAGATTAAAACATTTATAGTGGCCGCAGACTCATAAAATATACTGTATTCAAATGAAGTGGGTGGGTAGGTCAAGCCCCAACTCTTAATTTGTTTGTTTTTCGATTTTTTTGTTTTTGTTTTTTTTGTGTTGTTTGGATTTGTTGTACATGTTTCTAAAATAAGCAAAAAAATGGATAGGGGGGTGGGTGGTTGTTATTTAAGAAGAATAGTTTATGGAAAGACTGACATTGATTGTTTTTTTTATATATTTGTTTTTTCACAAGGCTGTTGCATACCCTGATGACATTGCAAACCTCGCTCAGTAAATGAGTTAGGCGGCCCAGTCATACCGGGTAGCTGCTGCAATGTTGAGTGAACGCTTTATGATCTGCCTGGTATGACCGAGGACATGTCATTGTGTGTAGCAATGTGTGTCCAATGGGTGTAGCAATGGAAGAGCGAAAGGTGTTGGCTGTGGGTTGCTATTCGTTTTACCCGGGGAGTCAACCTTTTTCAACATGGTGGTGACGTGTAGGATAAAGCCCTAGGAGCTCCCCATTCGTAGGTGTCAAAAAGGTCCGAGGCCGAAGGCCGAGGCGTTTTTCACAGCTGAGAAGTGAGAACCCCGAGTGTTTTTACTGACTTAAAACACACCCGACCGTAATGAGGATCCCTCATAATCAACAGCTCGGTCACACCTGACTGCTTTCAGTACCGAAGGCCTGCCATGATAGTTGGTCTGTACTTGTTCAACAATAACTCACCCTTCCCGGCTTAGAATGTCGTGGTCGGACTAGGAAAATAATGTAGTGGTTTGTTTCAATGAGAACGATCTCGACCCCGAGGTCTGAAAATTGATGATTATGAAATGTTGCTGATACTAATAAACCTATTATCGACCTGATAATCGATGCCAAGTCTTAGATATGACCGTCCAAATAAAAGTCTCCAGTTTTTGAATGGGCGCGATCTGTGGCTGAAACCTTCAGCTTCAGCCAAGGGCTATCTTGGCTGCAGGAATATTCTACAGCAGGGATGAGGGTCATAAACAGCCAACACTCATGCTAAAAGTTATACCACGTCTTGTAATAAGACAGGTTAGCTGATTATTAGTCTTCTTTCCTGTTGTCAAGGTGACCAACCACCCCCTCACACACGTCCATCCTCACTGAGGGGAGACGTGTTTGAGGTGGTGGTGGGCACGTACACCAGAAAATACCCATGCGCAGACAAAATATTTCGATTCAATGTTGTTTTAACGTTGATCTAGCGTCATAGAGGGTTGAACAACGTTAAACCAAGATAGTGAGACAGCCATCAAGGAGTACCCTGCACCGACTGTTAAAGTTTTTTCGTTTGATTCCACACCCTCATGGGATCTATAATTCATATCAACCGGATATCAAGATCTCAATGTGATCTGAGAAAATTGAACAAATTCAAAATGGCCGCTATTTGGTGAAGGTCAAACTTTAAATTGACATAATTTTCAACAGAATAAGAGCAGCTTCCTGCTTTTGGTGTCCACTATAGGGTTTTCAGGTATGCCCGATCTAGTGGTGAGGTCAGCAACAATTTTGCATTGCATTGTTGGTAAAATCCAAGATGGCCGCCATTTGTCCGAAGTCAAAAAATAAATTGATATCGACATAATAAAGGCTAATGTGTTTTTTGGTGTGTATCCTGGGGTTTTCAGGTATGCCGGACATAGTGGTGTTGTAGAAAAATATTTTAGAAATTGCATTGTGAGTAAAAAATCTAAGATGACGGCCATTTGTTCAAGGTCAAGCAATACGTGGACATCATTTTTGACAGGTGGCATTAGAAGGGGTCACACTGTTTGGACAACACCATCTCCGCTTGATGGTTTGTGTTTTTACACAATGCGTAATCTGTCAGGGAAGGTTTCATTACCATGTCCAGTATAATCAAGCGTGAATAGAGCTTCTGAATCATCGGATGTGTTCCCAGGATAGGCAGACTACTCTAAATGGATTACTTTATCTTGCTGTAGCATTCTTTAGCTACGCCAGTCACTGTTTACCATCTGCTGATGATGTCACGCCAATGTTTATTCCTTAAGACGACTCTGTTTCTCAAATATGCAGTCAGGTGTTGGTCTGAATAACATAATGTTCCAATTGTAGAATAATATGGCTACATGTATGTGAATTGACCTCAAATCAAATACATATGCTTCTGTCAAGCTATAATCACCAAATGTCGTTATTGCATCACCCATCCACATATCTCTCGCTGAATCTTAAAAAACGTGCTCCAAAAATACTCAGTATAAACACAAAGCTGATTTGATGCAATATATTTCAGTTACTAACAATTTCTGAGTCACTTCCTGGTTATGGATTTAGAGCAGCTAAGCGAGAATGAAGCTTGCCATATTCAGGATAAAAATGACTTACTTTATTCGATGAGCATCAAATTAAGGAAATACAACAATATTTAGGCTTATAGCTTTAAAATTAATTGAAGGATATTGATCGGTAAAATAGATATTAATGAAATAGCTCTGTATAAAAAATGTTCAAGCACGGGTATCATCAAGTTAATCATCAAGATTATTTTGACTGTTATTTGATACAATAATTATCTCAGCGAGCACGAGACAATGAACAAATGCTGTTTCAATGTTGTTTCTACAGGCTGACGACGTCAAATTATGTAGAGGTCAAATTCTGACGTCTAAAATCGATCCCCGCGCTGAAAGAGTAAAAATATTTATAATGGTTGTAGACCCATAACATAGGTATTCGAATGAATCAGAAACAGGTAGTTAGGACATTTGTAATGATTTTAAATGGTTTATACAAAAAATAATTATGGGTTAAAGACATGATGTTACATATTGTGTAGTCCATAAATCAGTACAGCTGTACACAGTATTATCCCACTTTCAGTTTTTTATTGCAATAAGGTAATCCTAGTTTCTGCCGTTTGGTAAATGTATTCTCCATGTTGCGTTTTCGCGCTAGATCATACAACAAAACATTTAACCAATTAGGCAGAATAGGTAAACTAGATGGGCGTTAATATAAAAGAGGCATGTAATCTAGATCGGCGTGAATATGACGAATATGCTGGATTTACTAGGGATTTATCTCAGGGAATGCTACTTAATCAATGTTAATCTAGACAATAAAGTAATATCATTGTTATTATTGTTATCTGGTAATGGGTTTTCTACGTGGATAACATCATTCAATACTGTCCAGCAAAAATGTTAGTCCACTGTATCCGACGATGGCACAACATTAATCCAACATCTGTGTGCTGGGTATGTACTATTATCAGGTGGACTTTAAAACAACTATCCAGCAAACACTATACATTGACTCAATGTTGATTTAATGTTGGCCCATTGTCTCGGAAAATGGCCCAACATTAATCCAACGTCGGTTCTATGTCTTGTGTTTGCTGGGTATGTACTATTATAGAGGGTGGGGGGGGGGGCATGGTGCAGTAGCTAAAACTACCTGCCTTTAAAGTGGGAGGTCGGCGGGTTCGTCCCCCGCTCTGGCATTCAGGTTTCAAAGAATGAAATGTTCTTCTTCGCTCACTCGTAAAGATTTGATATTGTGGGGAGCCCCCGTGATAAAAAATACACTGAATTTATTAACATGCGTTTATCTCAGTGAATGTTATTAAATAACGTGAATCTAGGTAATAAAATAACATCATTATTATTACTGTCTGGTAATGGGTTTTATATTTACTCTATGAAAGCTGGAATAGAATGAGTGACCCAGATCTCGGGAATGTGATTGGGAGATATGGTCATCTTGACCAATCACAAGCCTAGGTTCTAGGTCACCGGCTACGAGAATACTGATTCTGGGCCCCGTTTTATCAACAAAAAAAGATACGAGATCTTATTAATTCTCGTGCCCTCGGCCTGCCACTTACGAGAATATAGAAGCTCGTTGATTTTTCTCGTATGTCTCCCTCTTTAACATGCATAGGGAGGATATGAGCACTCTGATCCACTCGTTGAATCTTAACGATCCTCATATGCAAATGAGCTTTTAATGCGAGCTCGTATCTTTTCAGGTTGATAAAACGGGGCCCTGATCTGTCGTAATATTTGCTGGAAATATATTATTCTATATACTATACCCAATGTAACAATTTAATTGTGTTACCAGAATATGACATCTCACTCGTCGTCGCACTGTGAATTAATGTGATGTGGCCATGATTAATTTGCTGCTTGGGTTCAAATCGACAATTTGTGGGGAACCACCGTAACCGAGACGTAGCGTGCTTGGCCTAAGACCGCCAGACTCGAATTTTGAATCCTGTGTCTGGAGGGCAGTGTCATCTCATTCACCTTACCATCCTCAGGAGATTATCCTGGCCCAGTGTAGCGTATACGTGAACAAAGGTGTCCTAAAACCCCATTCATTTCATTTGGACAAACAGACAAATGCAAAAGGGTTCATAGAAAAAAATAAATTTGAAATAAATGATTGTTTCATTATCCTGCATGCAACTCATACACAATGAGTCAACCTGGAAAACCAAATTGATTGATGCATATCCACATGAATGCCACTCGCATGGACTATTGTGCTTAATATTGAATGACAAATGGTACGAAAAGCTTGAATACACTAAATGTAATAATAATAGATATACTTTGATACATGAACCAGACAAACACACACATTTTGTCGTTTAGTTAGATTTATTGTGTCAGATATGGCATGTCTAACAATACAAAAAAGCCTCTGGAAATATTGTGTGAATGGCGTTACGAGAGCAGAAGGAGGATTTGGTTTCCTATGAGTGCATATTACCTTGGCCCCCTTCCTTTTGTCCATAATCATGACAATATCGCGACAGAATGAATCCCGAAGTCGGGAACTACGCCCTACTCTTATCGAATGACTCTAGTGGATCTTAATGCATAGTTTCCAAAAAAATATCTTACATTATGCCACAAAGATAGGTTTTTATTAATAACCCTTTCAGCGCGGGAACCGTCTTTATACGTCGGAATCTGACGTCTGAAAGAATTGAAATATTTATAACAGCCGTTGACCCATAACACAGGTATTCAAATGAATCGGAAAGAGCTAGCTAAGACGTTTATGGTGATTTCAAATCCATAGTTTAAACAAAATGCCTGTATAAATATTGCGTGAATGTGTTTGTGATATCGTGTTGCGAGTGCAGAAGGTGTATATGACCTCTTATATTTTGTGGGAAAGATATTCTGTAAATATTGAATGTATTTTTTATAAATCCGTGATTCGTATGACATCTTCGACGCTTGGCCAACATTGTACAAATGTTACACAAATGTCTTGTATTTCCTGGGATGACTGTAATTGGATTTGGTGACTTACGATAAATCACAATCACAGAGTAAGATATCTGCAACATAACATCTCTGTCAATACGAGATGCCTGCACTGCGGAATACATAGGCTGTAAACCCCAGTGACTGCCTAAATACTGTCCACATCGGAGATGAAGTATTTACAAATTATAGTACAATCACAACTAATATTTTCAGTATATGAAATAATGGATCTTGGGAGTAAAGTCTATGTTAAATCAGCAATAATTCCACAACTGGGTGGAAACTTGGCAGGTGAATATTTAGCATTCACTAACAAATTTCTGGGATTCCAGGAACATATGTTCATTGTAAAGATGTCATGACCATCACTCGATTTAAACCGATCATGTGCAAGCAGAAGCATAATCTATATAATTAAATGAGAAATAAGATATATAAATAGCATTATTTTCATTGATGTATTTCGAGGATAGTAAGTATTGTGTATAAAGGCCATGCTATTGAATGATCTTTTAATGACCCACCCTGATAACTGTCATACCAGGAAGTTTGAAGAACTACATCAGAAACTGCTGACTACTACACCTTACTCGTCCTGATAACTGCCATACTTGCAAGTATGAAAAACTACATCAGAAAGTACTAACTACTACACCTTGCCCGCCCTGATAACTGTCATACCAGGAAGTATGACAAACTGCATCAGAAAGTGCTAACTACTACACCTTACCCGCCCTGATAACTATCATACCAGGAAGTATGACAAACTGCATCAGAAAGTGCTAACTACTACACCTTACTCGCCCTGATAAGTGCCATACCAGGAAGTATAAGAATTACATCAGAAAGTGCTAACTACTACACCTTACTCGCCCTGATAACTGCTATATCTGGTAGTATAAGAACTACATCAGAGAGTGCTAACTACTACACACTGGTGTCAATAAATCACAATGTTTGAACAGCTTTGTAACAACAAAATATATGTTAGTTTGTCTGTGTTTGTACACAATGCGATATCTTTCAGGATCTGTGTCATTACCATGTCCAGCATGAGCTTCTGGATCATTGGCTTTATTTCCAGGATAGATACACGATTCTAAATGGATTACTTTTTCTTGCTGCATCATTCCCTAGCTACACCAGGCACTATTCACACTTTGCTGCTGATGTCGTGTGAACTGATGTGCATTCCTCCTCAACTCGATTTTTTTAGCTAATTTGCTAATTTGAACAGCAATTTTTTGCTAATTTTTTACTAATTTACTTGTCTCTAGACAAGAGTCAGATTTAGGAAATAAATCAATATTAATGAATAATCTGTCTATTTTAACTTTTCAGCCATCACAACCATTATCATGATAATAACGATGCTGTGAATAAATGGTATATAATATTTGTTGTTATATTATAATGTTTATTCCCACTTTTCCCACACAAACATTCTCAGTAATGCTAAAATTTACAAAAATAAGTTTGCAACAATAACACTCCGCAATAGATTTGAATTAGTGATACGTGTTTGCGATAATCTAGTAACTTCAGTAAAGCAGTTAGTAAGCGATATGTAATCTTCATTCTGACTAATTATTGATTATATTATTGTATTTTCTATTCGACGAACATCAGATTAAGGAAGACATTTGGGCCTGGGTGGACTTAAAATTAATTAAAGGATCTTGACAGAACACATTTAGATTTTAATGAGTAAGTTCCCTTGATATCAGCTTTCCCAGCACAATTGCTATTATCAAGATGATAGTGGTCCTATACATATAGTTTAAAGCATGCACCCAATACACATATCAATATATCCTTATAAACAATATCGATATAACATCCCACCAAACACGATTCCATGTTCAAGTAATGTTTTTTTCATCGTAATTGAATCAATTTGTTTAACGTCTCGTGTTTGATTGGATGTGATATGAATGTTGTCAACCCTTTAACTGCTAATCACGACTATATTCGTTTTAAATTTGTTTGTTTTTTGTCAAGATAACTTCGTGGGTAAAGGGTTAAATAAGTTCGATGTGTTATAAGCACTGTTATTAAGACATATGTACGTTTCTCAGTTTAGATATCACTATTGCTAAGACATAATATGTACGTTTCTCAGTAAGTTTAGGTGTAAACACTGCTAAGACATATATACGTTTCTAAGTAGGTTTAGATACAATCACTGCTAAGATAGTACATATATACGTTTCTCAGTAGGTTTGGATACAAATACTGCTAAGACAATAAATATATACGTTTATAGGTAGGTTCAGATGGAAGCAGCACTGCTAAGACAATATATATATACGTTTCTAAATAGGTTTCACACTAAATTAATGTCTATCAAATTAATAAGATATGGTGTGCTCAGTGTGCTGTATATTTTGCAAATTTATCAATTCAATCTGGGAGATGTCTATTTTTCAAAAATCAATTGGTCGATGCTCTTTCACGGGACACTCAACATTCCAGGAGAGATGGTTTATTAGAAAATGAAATGTGGTGCTTTATTTAAAATTGGTTCCAACCAAACACATCGTGCTGAATTAACATTGCTTAATGTCGAAAAGGGTGGGCTAACATTAAAACAACGTTGGCCGAGCGTCTTGTATGTGCTGGGTTGTGAGTCTGGAAGAGCATGATACGTAATCATGGATGAGAGAGATGGGAGGTACTTATTATACCTCGTTGAAGAGAGAGATGGAAGCTACTTATTCCACCTCAATTAGTAATCATGGAGGAGAGAGATAGAAAATCCTTATTCTACCTCCATCAGTAATCATGGAGGAGAGAGATGGAAGCTACTTATTCCTCCTCCATCAGTATTTGTGGAAGAGAAAAATACAAGCTACTTATTCCACCTCCATCAGTAATCATAGAGGAGAGAGATAGAAGCTACTTATTCCACCTCCATCAGTAATCATAGAGGAGAGAGATAGAAGCTACTTATTCCACCTCCATCAGTAATCATGGAGGAGAGAGATGGAAGCTACTTATTCCTCCTCCATCAGTATTTGTGGAAGAGAAAAATACAAGCTACTTATTCCACCTCCATCAGTAATCATAGAGGAGAGAGATAGAAGCTACTTATTCCACCTCCATCAGTAATCATAGAGGAGAGAGATAGAAGCTACTTATTCCACCTCCATCAGTAATCATAGAGGAGAGAGATGGAAGCTACTTATTCTTCATCCATCAGTAATCATGGAGGAGAGAGGTTGAAGCTACTTATTCCACCTCCATCAGTATTTATGGAGGAGAGAGATGGAAGCTACTTACTCCACCTCCATCAGTAATCATGGAGGAGAGAGATGGAAGCTACTTATTCCACCTCCATCAGTATTCATGGAGGAGAGAGATGGAAGCTACTTATTCCACCTCCATCAGTAATCATGGAGGAGAGAGATGGAAGCTACTTATTCCACCTCCATCAGTAATCATGGATGAGAGAGATGGAAGCTACTTATACTATCTCCATCAGTAATCATGGAGGAGAGAGGTGGAAGCTACTTATTCCACATCCAACGGTAATCATGGAGGAGAGAGATAGAAGCTACTTATTATATCTCCATCAGTAATCATGGAGGATAAAGATGGGAGCTAGTTATTCCACCTCCATCAGTATTCATGGAGGAGAGAGATGGAAGCTACTTATTCCACCCCCATCAGTAATCATGGATTAGAGAGGTGGAAGCTACTTATCCCACCTCCATTAGTAATCATAGAGGAGATAAATGGAAGCTACGTATTCTACCTCCATCACTAATTATGGAGGAGAGAGATGGAAGCTACTTATTCCACCTCTCCACATTCCAGGAGAGATAGTATATTAGAAAATGAAATGTGGTGCTTATTTAAAATTGGTTCCCACCAAACATAACGTGCTGAATTAATATTGCTTAATGTCGAAGAGGGTGAGGTAACATTAAAACAACGTCGGCCGAACGTCTTGTATGTGCTGCGTAGATACAAGCACTGCTAAGACAGTACATATATACGTTTCTAAGTAGGTTTCACACTAATTTAATTCCAGGAGAGCTGGTTTATTAGAAAATGAAATGTGGTGCTTATTTAAAATAGGTTTCCACCAAACCCAAGGCGCTGAATGAATATTGCTTAATGTAGAAAAGGGTGGGCTAACATTAAAACAACGTCGGCCGAACGTCTTGTATGTGCTGGGTTGTGAGTCTGGAAGAGCATGATACGTAATCATGGAGGAGAGAGATGGGAGGTACTTATTATATCTCGTGGAAGAGAGAGATGGTAGCTACTTATTCCACCTCAATCAGTAATCATGGAGGAGAGAGATAGAAGGTCCTTATTCTACCTCCATCAGTAATCATGGATGAGAGAGATGGGAGGTACTTATTATAACTCAATCAGTAATCATGGAGGAGAGAGATGGGAGGTACTTATTATACCTCGTGGAAGAGAGAGATGGTAGCTACTTATTCCACCTCAATCAGTAATCATGGAGGAGAGAGATAGAAGGTCCTTATTCTACTTCCATCAGTAATCATGGAGGAGAGAGATGAAAGGTACTTATTCCACCTCAATTAGTATTCATGGAGGAGAGAGATAGAAGGTCCTTATTCTACCTCCATCAGTAATTATGGAGGAGAAAGATAGAAGTTACTTATTCCACCTCCATCGGTATTTGTGGAAGAGAAAAATAGAAGCTACTTATTCCACCCCCATTATTAATCATGGAGGAGAGAGATGGAAGCTACTTATTCCACCTCCATCAGTAATCATGGAGGAGAGAGATGGAAGCTGCTTATTCTACCTCCATCAGTAATCATGGAGGATAGAGATGTAAGCTACTTCTCCACCTCCAACATTAATCATGGAGGAAAAAGATGGAAGTTACTTATTCCGCCTCCATCAGTAATCATGGAGGAGAGAGATTGAAGCTACGTATTCCACCTCCATCAGTAATCATGGAGGAGAGAGATGGAAGCTACTTTTTCTACCTCCATCAGTATTCATGGAGGAGAAAGATGGAAGTTACTTATTCTACCTCCATCAGTAATCATGTAGGAGAAAGATGGAAGTTACTTATTCCACCTCCATCACTAATTATTGAGGAGAGAGATAGAAGTAACTTATTACACCTCAATCAGTAATCATGTGGGAGATAGATAGAAGCTACGTATTCTACCTCCAGCAGTAATCATGAAGGAGAGAGATGGAAGTTACTTATTCTACCTCCATCAGTATTCTTGGAGGCAAGAGGTGGAAGCTACTAATTCTACCTCCGTCAGCATTCATGGAGGGGAAAGATGGAAGCTACTTATTCCACCCCCATCAGTAATCATGGAGGATAAAGATGGAATCTACTTATTCCACCTCCATCGGTACTCATGGAGGAGAGAGATAGAAGCTACTTATTATATCTCCATCAGTAATCATGGAGGATAGAGATGGAAGCTAGTTATTCCAACTCCATCAGTATTCGTGGAGGAGAGAGATGGAAACTACTTATTCTTCATGCATCAGTAATTATGGAGGAGAAAAATGGAGGCTACTCATTCCACCCCCATCAGTAATCATGGATTAGAGAGGTGGAAGCTACTTATTCAACCTCCATTAGTAATCATGGAGGAGATGGATGGAAGCTACTTATTCTACCTCTCCACATTCCAGGATGGTTTATTAGAAAATGAAATGTGGTGCTTATTTAAAATTGGTTCCTGTCAAACATAACGTGCTGAATTAATATTGCTTAATGTCGAAAAGGGTGGGCTAACATTAAAACAACGTTGGCCAAACGTCTTGTATGTGCTGGGTTGTTAGTCTGGAAGAGCATGATACGTAATCATGGATGAGAGAGATGGGAGGTACTTATTATACCTCAATCAGTAATCATGGAGGAGAGAGATGTAAGATCCTTATTCTACCTCCATCAGTAATCATGGATGAGAGAGATGGGAGGTACTTATTATACCTCGTCGAAGGAGAGAGATGGAAGCTACTTATTCCACCTCAATTAGTAATCATGGAGGAGAAAGATGGAAGATACGTATTCCCCCTCCATCAGTAATTATGGAGGAGAGAGATGGAAGGTACTTATTCCACCTCAATCAGTAATCATGGAGGAGAGATATGGAAGGTCCTTATTCTACCTCCATCAGTAATCATGGAGGAGAAAGATAGAAGTTACTTATCCACCTCAATCAGTAATCATAGAGGAGAATGATGGAAGCTACTTATTCCACCTCAATTAGTAATCATGGAGGAGAGAGATAGAAGGTCCTTATTCTACCTCCATAAGTAATCATGGAGGAGAAAGATGGAAGTTACTTATTCCACCTCCATCAATAATCATGGAGGAGAAAGATACAAGCTACTTATTCCACCTCCATCAGTAATCATGGAGTAGAGAGACGGAAGTTACTTATTCCACCTCCATCAGTAATCATGCAGGAGAAAGATGGAAGTTACTTATTCCACCTCCATCAGTAATCTTGGAGGAGAGAGATAGAAGCTACTTATTCAAACTCCATCAGTAATCATGGAGGAGACAGATGGAAGCTGCTTGTTCCACCTCTATCAGTAATCATGGAGGATACAGATGGAAGCTACTTATTCCACCTCCATCAGTTATCATAAAGGAGAGAGATAGAAACTACTTATTCTTCATCCATCAGTAATCATGGAGGAGACAGATGGAAGCTTCTTATTCCACCTTCATCAGTAATCATAAAGGAGAGAGAATGAAGCTACTTATGCCACCTCCATCAGTATTCATGGAAGAGAAAGATGGAAGTTACTTATTGCACCTCCATCAGTAATCATGGAGAAGAGAGATGGAAGCTACTTATTCCACCTCCATCAGTATTTTTGGAAGAGAAAGATAGAAGCTACTTATTCCACCTCCATCAGTAATCATGGAGGAGAGAGATGGAAGCTACTTATTCCACCTCCATCAGTAATCATGGAGGAGAGAGATGGAAGCTACTTATTCTACCTCCATCAGTATCCATGGAGGAGAGAGATGGAAGTTACTTATTCCACCTCCATCAGTAATAATTGAGGAGAGAGATTGAAGCTCTTTATTCTACCTCCATCACTATTTGTGGAAGAGAGAGATAGAAGCTACTTATTCTACCTCCATCAGTAATCACAGTGGAGTGAGATGAAGGCTACTTATTTTACCTCCATCAGTAAGCATGGAGGAGAGAGGTGGAAGCTACTTATTCTACCTCCATCAGTAATCATGGAGGAGAGAGATGGAAGCTACTTATTCTACCTCCATCAGTATTATTGGAAGAGAGAGATAGAAGCTACTTATTCTACCTCCATCAGTATTCATGAAGGAGAGAGATGTAAGTTACTTATTCCACCTCCATCAGTATTTGTGGAAGAGAAAGATAGAAGTAACTCATTCCGCCTTCATCAGTAATCATGGAGGATACATCTATCAACCTGTCAACAAAGGTCCCAATTGTCCCTACCATCACATCCGACCAGATACTAGGTCAATTGAAACCTTAATCAACGTCTCTTGAACCAGCTGAACGTCCGGAAACAGTTATATTGTTTTATGTCCTTTTGTACATACACGTACCGTCCGTAAGCATAACACAGTAATGTAATATCATGTTAAATCAATGCGAATTAACTACGTTGTATCCAATTATTCTTTTCATTGTCGTCGTGATGACAGATTGATTTAAACTTGAGTCCATACACGTATCAATTACATGTAACTCAAACAGCATGTCACATATAAGATGGCAATTAAGGTGATTTCACACATTTCTGTAATTGACTATGACCTGTAATTGGCTGATGACCTTCTGTAATTGACTGATGACCTCCTGTAATTGGCTGATGACCTTCTGTAATTGACTGATGACCTTCTGTAATTGGCTGATGACCTTCTCGTCTATTGGATGACAAAAGGTACCAAATGCCAAAATGTAATTTTGAGAAAATCAACATTTTCGAACTGAGGGTTTGTTTATATGATATCTCGAACTGTGAATGACAGAATTTCACTCAACTTTATTATTATTAACATTAAATCGTAAGAAAACTTATTCTTTATTTTATTCACATCAAAATTGTGTTTTTAAAGAGAAAAATCGTGTTGGTACCTTACTATCTAGTGAAAAACATTTTAGTTTGTTTTTTGCAAGGTTCTACATGCTATAGGTACCTTCTTTGAGTACACAAACGGGTGAAATACATTCCATAAAAGATACTAAGCACACTTAGCACTTTACAACTCATTGCTCACCAGATTGAATGTTGTCTCATACAAGATACCAAGTGCAGTTAACATTTTATCCCACATTATTCAGAGAGATAAAATGTGTCTCATAGAAGGTGCCAAGTGCAGTTACCACTTTTCCGCTCGACAATCAGGGGGCTAAAATGTGTCCTATTGAAGGTACCAAGTGCAGTTAGCACTTTATGCCACATCGTTGACAGAGATGGAATGTGTTTTATATAAGGTACCAAGTGCAGTCAGCATTTTATCGCTGATGATCATCAAATAGCAATTTGTCTCGCAAAAGGTACCAGGCGCATTTACCACATCTCTCAGGGCTTATATGTTCCTCACATAAGGTACCAGGAGACATGTGACCAGCATAAATTATAAAGATCGGCATAATCTGACCAATCTGATCCACAGTCACCTAGAATGTGATCGCATATTTTATAATTTTCTTTTAAATGATTGCGACAAGCTATGCTTTGTAATTTAATATTTTCAGCTTATCGTCAGGATATAGAACTGAACGGTTGATGTTTCTGACTATAAGCTATATAATCCTGTGCTGAAAAATAATTCCCGAAAAAAACTTGTTTTTCAAAAATGTTCAATCAATATTTTTAATTGGACAAAAATGTTAACAAAGGTTTTTCAACGAAATTTGACTTAGTGGGGTTATGTGAAAACACCCATAAAACCCCACCCAAATCCTCCTTGGGGAAAGCCTTGTTTTCGGGTAAAATCCAAAATGGCCGCCATTAAACCAGTAATTTGTGTAAATTTTTAATAAATCGCTATCAGTAAACATCGGACAGCCACATATAATATATCTTTTTGCACTAATTTTTCTAAAGGATTCTTTTTGTTCACATTTAAAATTCCTGAGGGCATTTTCAAGGTCAAGGTCAAATTAGGCCTGAATAAAGTGAATAATTTAAAAAAAAATAAAAATAAAGCGCTATCATTTCATAATTAAACATTGTACAGCCACATATAATAGATTATATTTCTAAGAGGTCAAACTGAAGTCATTTTTAAGGTCAAGGTCTAATTAGAACTAAAAAATGGGAAAAAAGTGCACTTTTTAAGTGCATAAATGCCGAAATATTTAATTGACAAAAATGTTAACAAATGTTTTTCAACATAACTTGACGCGGTGTAACTATTTAAAACAACATATAAAATCCCACCCGAATCCTCCTTGAGAAAAGCCTTTTTTCGGGTAAAATCCAAAATGGCCGCCATTAAACCAGTAATATATATATATTTTTTAATCGCTATCATTTAAGAACTTAACATCGTAGAACCACATATAATATATTTTGTTCACACTAATTTTTCAAGTGATTCTATTTGTTTACATTTCAATTTCCAAAAGGTCACACTGACGTCATTTTCAAGGTCAAATTAGACCTAAAATGGTGAAGAATTAACATTTTTCAAGTGCACAAATGCCAAATATTTAATTTACAAAAAATGTTAACAAATGCTTTTCAATATAATTGACTCGGTGGAGCTCTTTAAAAAAACACATAAAACCCCACCTGAATCATCCTTGAGGAAAGCCTCGTTTTCGGGTGAAATCCAAAATGTCCGCCATTAAACCAGTAATTTAAAAAAAAAATTAATCGCTATCTTTCGGAACTAAATAATGTAGAACCACACATAATGTTTTTTCGCACTTTTTTTCAATTTTTTTAATTTCTCAGAGGTCAAACTGAAGTCCTTTTCAAAGTGAATGTCAAATTAGACAATTATCATTTTTTAAGTGCACAAATGCCAAAATATTTAATTTACAAAAATGTTACCAAATGTTTTTCAACATAATTTTACTCGTTTGCGCTATGTGAAAAAAAACACACATAAAAATCAACCCGGAAAGCCTCGTTTTCGAGTAAAAAACCTGAAATGGCCGCCATCAAACCAGTATTTTTTGTATTTTTTTAATAAATCGCTATCGTTTGAAAACTAAACATCGTAGCACCACTTATAATATGTCTTTTCGCACAATTTTTTGGGGGGGATTCTATTTGTTCACATCTCAAATATCATAAGAAGTCAAACTGAGGACATTTTCAAGTCAAATTAGACCTAAAATATAAATAATTCGCATTTTTTTGGTCTTCAAATGCCGAAATATTCACTGGACAGAAATACTAACAAATGCTTTTCAACATAATTTCACTCGGTGTGGCTATGTAAAAACACACTTAAACCTCACCCAAATACAAAATGACCCCTTTTCAACCAGTCATTGTGCCAAATCCATGGAATTTGGTCAGTCATTCAGTCAATTGGATTGAATTACACTGCATCATACATTCAGCGCCAATGTATTACAAATTATTATATTATTCATTACCTTGAATAGCCAACATGCGACACTGGCTGTCTTAGACTAATAGCTAATTCCATTCACTGTTAGAAGGGTTAAAAGAACTGGGTTCGTTTACTCAGTTCACTTCTTTAAAAACAATATGTACACATGGACAAGATATAAAGCCGAAGTAATACATCATATTGTAAAGCTAGTCCAAGCCGATATGATCTCGGAAACACCCGACATGAGTTTACAGATTGTTGTTGATGGTGGGGGACTAAATGTTACTCCATAGGTTTCATGGTCTAAGCATTCCACATATGGTATACGTTGATATATGTGATATGTACACAAACTACGTATCTAACAACAATGGTACAGTGGTGGTATTTGACGGGTATCATGGCTTTAGTAGTAAAGACGAAGCATATAATCGTAGAATGAGAAAATATGTTGGTGCATCAGTCTCAGTATCTGCAGAATTGAGGCTGGCCATGTGTATAAAGCATTTCTTGCGAATTCGTCCAATAACCAGACCTTAATAAGACTTCTTGCTGAATACATGGCCAATGTAGATATTACCGTCCAGTATGCAGAAGGTGATTCAGATTATAAAATATGTGTACCGTGGCCTGCGGGTCAACACAAACTAAACCAAGGTGTTATCGCAGACGATACGGATATTTTTCAACTCTTGATACATCATGCTGATCTCTCAGATTACTATGAAAACATGTACATGATTACATCAAGACAGACTGAAAACACTGAGAAGAAATATATAGATCCAGCACTCATTTATAGTTTACTTGAGTGGATGCGACACCACTTCAAGTCCATATGGCATTAAGTTCAGGGTAATAATAAGCCAAAAAGTAGTGAACACGGGAAAACAATTGCAACAAAAGCTTTTTTTGCTTGTTTTGGAGCTCATTAACATCCACAATGACTAAAATGTTCCCAAGCCAGAATTTTTTTCATGATCATTATGTTCATTAGCTATACAACTGTCGCTTGAATTTTTACGTCCTGGGCCTTTTTCTGGTCATTTTGGATACAATACTGAATTCATCAATGCTCGTGTTGCAATTAGTTCCACCTCAAAATCGCTTCTGTTGCAATTAGTTCCACCTCAAATCATAAACGCCCTGGACTAATTGGAAAAAAACTACATCACCGATTAAATACTCAGCATTAACAAAATATATTGCAGAACACATCCTTCAGGATTGGCACCCATTAGAATGTCTCAGTCAAACTCCTAAAAATAATCAAATGTAACTGTGGAGGCCAGTGTAATAAGATACTGTGTACTTGTTACAAGAATTCTCTGCCATGTTCACCTGTAGCCTGGTGGTAGAATCTAAAAAGTGCTCTAGAAATAGGTGTAGGGGTAACACTTTGCTACCATGTGGAAACTATTTTTTCATTAGGGTGTCAGGCTAAAGAAAAACGTGGTTTCCGCACCGCATCACGCGTACTATAGATATGCTTATATGGGGGTACCCCTAAAACCTGTCTATATTTAGGGGGTTAGGTTACGTAAGCGCCTGTTGTTGCTGTTATAATTTACCAATTAACACATGTAATACGTCTGATAATTAAGTTTATGTTCCAATGATATACTGCATGTTGCCGTGGAGTGAATTATCATGTCTCTACAGAAGTTGACACATATTTGCTATTAAAAATAATCAGAATCAACAACAAAAGAAAACTAGTCAGCATGGTCAATTGAAACGGCTTGATAAAATTATTGGTCATATCTATATATATCTGGTCTATGTTTTCTGACCCCAGATATGTATATGCTTGAAACTGAGTGGTATTGAGATTTATATATGTCATAATTCCTTTTATGAAAATGTGTATCCTGAGATGAAATCGGAAACATTTAACTTTACTCGATATTTAAGTGTAGAATTTCGTATCCACTTGTTTTTACATAATCCGGGTGTGCTCAATGCGAATCTGTCGAATAACATTCTATATTTGATGTCCTTCACTCTCAAATTAGCAAAACAAAAAATGACCTCTAAATCACATACTTTCTTTTTTTTGTCGCACATAAATACACAATTTCTGTTTAGTACTCGATTTAGAGTTGAGAGATGTATGTCTTATTTGTTTCGACCAAAATTACCTATATTTGACCTTCAAAAAAAATGGCTACTGCTAGCACACAAATGGAAGCGTTTTTATGAATCTGAATTATAATATAATAAAACACATTTTTTTATGGAAATCCAGAAAAGTAGAGTATGTAATACGAAGGATTAGGTCACAAGGCATCCGAAACTATATGTTTAAGCACATTATATTCTGATATGCTTTTATTTACCTAATATTTTGAATGACATCATGATTTTGAATGTAAATATGTAAAATGACGGCCATCTTAGAATTTCCGATTAAATATAGGTGAGAACATGAAAAATTAAAGAACAGTTTTTCGACCCCCAAGTCATGAAAAAATCATAAATCAAGCTCCCTCTTGCAAAAAAAACCCCAAAAGAGGTGAAATATACATTTTTAAAACCATTCAGTTTTTTGTTTATTTTTGATTTTTTTTCTTTTAAATGTTTTTACTGATCCATTACTGATCCATTAAGTTACAACAAATACATTTTCTTTACAATTTGGCAGTCATTTTGTGCTTTGATAATTTAAAGGTGAAAGTCACCAAATATGAAATGTTATCCGACATATTCGAGCTCAGCACACCCAAATTATCTAAAACCAAGTGGATAACAAATAATATACTAAGATGCCGAGCAAAGTTCAATGCTTCAGATTTCAACCCAGGTTTAATACACACATATTAAAAAGGCTGATATATGCTTTCACGAAACAAAAAATATGACATTTATGAAAATAAGCACTCATTTTTAAGCATACACAAATCTGGTCATGGGCATACATGTATTTATGTCAAAAATTATTGGTTGCATATTTATCATGAGAAGATCAATTTCCGGCGATGGCTGCCTAATTAGCATTATAATTAATTATTTTCCACAGTTTATACTTTCATTTATATCTTATGTGAATCCTTGACCATAAAAATGTGAGAATAGACATTATATAAATTATGTGTCTATGACGATTAGTCTTATTGGAGAATGTTTTTTTTGAGGGGGGGATGCCTGGCTAATTTGCATAATAATCAATGGAACAGCAAGTTCTGGCAATGGAAACCTCACTTTTTCGTGCGTATAGATGTTTCTTAAAAAATGGTTTCCGTGTGGCAACAAAACGTACCCCACTGTAATTTTTTTCATTTTACAACCAGACTACCATGACTGCTGGCCAGTTTATAGGGATTAATTGTAAGAATACACCAGCTGTCGACTCCCAAGCTGATACAGAAACCGATATTCATTAAATAAAACATTTTCAAGGACAATAAAACGGCTGGTATTGTATTTTGTCTCACATGTTTTGGATTTGAACCTAAATAGCGGCGACATTTAGGTATTTCTGATCTAATATCTAGTCGAGGTCGGTCCCAATACAGTATAAAGTCTTCATGCTTGGAGCGCGATTGAAAACTATAATGACCGAGGTAACCATCTCTCTTGAAGTCAAACTTTTAAACCATGAAATTCGTATCCTAGCCAGTGTAGTTAGGTTATACGTAGTTTCATTCGAAATCAAGTAATCCACACAATCGTAAACTTTACATTTAAAAACATTTAATGATGTCGAAAAGTATTATTTCTCAACTTATGCCATGACATAAAAGTAGCAACTATCTCAGGTTGTAATTTTTGGCATTTGTGCAACAGATTTAATACATTTCTGGGTCTAATCTTGAAAATGAAATCAGCTTGATCTCCTAGGAATTAAAATAATAACAAATAGAAGACAGATTTTTGTGTGAAAAGACAAATCATATGTAGTACTATGTTGATCGGTTTCAATGTATATGGATTTTGATCTATTGCTGGTCGAGCTGGGGGCTATTTTGAATTTTACCCGAAAACGAGGCTTACCCCAATGAGACTAATTATGTTGAAGAACATTGTTAACATTTGTGTCCATTAAATATTTCGGCATTTGTCCACTTGCAAAATTGCAAATCCTTCATATTTTCAGGCTTAATTTGACCTTGAAATTACCTCAGTTTGACATTTTCTATGTTTTAAATGTAAACAAATAGAATCCATAAAAAAATAGTGGAAAAGACATATTATATGTAACTACGATGTTTAGTTCTTAAATGATAGTGATTACTAGTATTTTAAATGCATGAATCACTGCTTTAATGGCGGCCATTTTGAATATTTGAGCGTCTGAAAAATGTGAATTGTTTATATTTTAGGTCTAGTTTGACCTTGAAAATGACCTCGGTTTAACCGCTTAGGAATTTTAAATGTGAACAAATAGAAACCCTTGAAAATAGTTCGAAAAGAAATATTATATGTGGCTCTACGATGTTTAGTTCTAAATTGATAGCGACTTAAAAAAAAATATTTAAATTACTGGTTTAATGACGGCCATTTTGGATTTTACCCGAAAACGATGCTTTTCCCGAGGAGAATTCGGGTGGTGTTGTTTTAAATAGTCACCGAGTCAAATTATGTTGAAAATCATTTGTCAACATTTTTGTCCATGAAATATTTTGGCATTTGTGCACTTAAAAAATAAACAATATTCCCATTTTGTTAATCTAATTTGACCTTGACCTTGAAAATGACCTCAGTTTCACCTTTAAGGAATTTTAAATGTGTACAAATAGAATCCTCCCAAAAAATAGTGCGAAAAGACATATTATATGTGGCTCTACAATGTTTAGTTCTCAAATGATAGTGATTTATTAAAAAAATACATAAATTACTGATTTAGTGGCGGCCATTTTAGGTTTTACCCGAAAACGAGGCTTTCTCCAAGGATGATTCGGATGGGGTTTTATGTGTGTTTTATATAGCACCACCGAGTCAAATTATGTTGAAAAACATTTGCTAACTTTTTTTTCCATCAAATATTTTGGTATTTTTAACTTAAAAATGCATATTATTCTCATTTTTAAATCTAATTATTTGACCTTGACCTTGTTTGTGACCTCAGTTGACCTCTTATGAATACGAAATGTGAACAAATAGAATCCATTAAAAAAGTAGTGCGAAAATATATATTATATGTGGCTCTACGATGTTTAGTTCCCAAATGATAGCGATTTATTGAAAATTTACATAAATTACTGGTTTAATGGCGGTCATTTTGGATTTTACCCGAAAACGAGGCTTTCCCCAAAGGATAATTCGGGTTAACAGTTTTGTCCATTTTCACTGGTCCACGATCACTTCATTGCCTGGACTACATTGGTAACCACACAAAGATGCTGCATTCGGTACCTTCTTGATTTCTAATCTTCCGAATCGAGATAAATTATGTGTCCTGCAAAAGGTACTAACATGGTATGGTACCTTCTGCATGCATTTCGGGTCAAGCCTTTCATCTGGATGGTATCAGTTTGATATAAAGTGCTAAGGTTAGTTAACACTTTCTTTGAGACAAATCCTTAGTTAATAGGATAAGATAACAAAGTGTCAAGACCCTTTGGTTTATTAATAAACTTGAACATGGGTGGATGTTGGCTAGGGAGAGAAGGTTCCAAATTCAGTTGGAACGTTGTTCCATGTACACCAACCAGGCATAATCCTGATTGGTTGATTAAGCAAACGGTACCAAAGCATTTGAGTGTTTTTTATTCATGGCTGATTTACTACTAACTATTGTTACAAAAGGTGCTACACAATATTACAAAATCCTGTCGAAAAAGGTGTTATAAAGTCAAGATTTAGGGTATTTAAAAACAATGTAAAGGTCCAATATTTGCACATCTTATTTAAACAGTTGTATAGAATACAAATTAACAAAAAAGTGATTTTTCATAAAATGTCACTTGGTACCTTTTGTCATCCGATAGACGTTCTGTCAATGGCTGATGTCCTTCTGAAATTGGCTGATGACCTTCTGTAATTGACTGATGACCTTCTGTGATTGGCTGATGACCTTCTGGAATTGGCTGATGACCTTCTGGAATTGGCTGATGACCTTCTGTAATTGGGTGACGACCTTCTGTAATTGGTTGATGACCTTCTGTAATTGACTGATGACCTTCTGTAATTGGCTGATGACCTTCTGTGATTGGCTGATGACCTTCTGGAATTGGCTGATGACCTTCTGTAATTGACTGATGACCTTCTGTAATTGGCTGATGACCTTCTGTAATTGGCTGATGACCTTCTGTAATTGGCTGATGTCCTTCTGTAATTGGCTGATGACCTTCTGTAATTGACTGATGACCTTCTGTAATTGGCTGATGACCTTCTGTAATTGGCTGATGTCCTTCTGTAATTGGCTGATGACCTTCTGTAATTTGCTGATGACGTTCTGTATTTGGCTGATGACCTTCTGCAATTGGCTATGACTTTCGTCTATTTTATTTCAATCCATTAATGTCACTTGGATTTGTTATGTTTTAATCAATTTGTGTCTTTGTCTCTCTGGGACTTAACATGGTCAATAAGTGTTTTGTGACCTGGCTATATAATTACACGATGTCTTCAAATAACATCCCAATGATTTGCACAATTAATGAAGTTACTTGATAGGCTCACGTCAAAGTAAATATTTGATACCTGTGTATATGCCTAGTCGATCGACTGGTTAAAAAATATATATTTTAGACAACTTATGTGTATGTGAGTCATACTGATATATTTATTTATCATGTTTATTGGCGAATAGAAAATATAATACTAACATAGATGTCGCAACGCATAGTACAAATAATAAAATATGGAAAGTTTTGGCAGTTATTTTTAATTTAAAGACAAGACAATTGTGTATTTCCGCAAACTAATACTTTGAAACATGATGCGGGAATTGTGGTGAAATGTGTTATGATTTCATACACACATTAAATAAGATATCCAGTCACTCCCCCGCGGGGGCCCTAGGGTAGTGGTTAGCACCGCTGCCTTCACACTAGAGTTCGGGGTTCGTTTCCCGGTCTCGGCGGTTTGAAAGAAACCAAAATATTTCTTCCCCATCCACTCGTAGAACTCAGTATTGTGGGGAGCCTCCGTGACCAAGAGGTAGCGTGCTCGGCCTCAGACCGCTAGGGCTCGAATTTGGAATCCTGTGTCTGGAGGGCAGAGTCATCTCACTTATCTCACCATCCTCAGGAGGTTCTCCTGGCCCAATTTAGCCTAAAACCCGATTCATTTCATTTTTCCTCCCGCGGGTAACTGACTGTTATATGTAATTACCTGAACTTACATTATTATTATAAATCTTCTGGAGACGGCAATAACACTAATTAATGTCGCTAGCATTGGACCACTATTACAAAAAAAAAGACATGGAATTAACGAAAAAAATTACATTGCGCAAAGGTCACCCTTGATCGACAACATAATTTATTAAAGGTAGGTATGTTGTATCGCAGAATGTTCAAAACACCTATATTATTAACCAGAAATATATATGGCTACACAATGTGAATAAATATACATGTAATTAAATACGTTATATTCTAAAATGCGATGATTTTCTTTCACTTCCTTATATCGTATATTAATAAAGAAAATATTCTTCATAAAGAACCATTATTACAAGCACGTTATTTAATATCCAATGCAATCTGACCACCCCATGATGTATTATTTTGTTAAATAGCACAAATCTATATGCAAAGGAATGTATGTAAATTATAGCTTGTAAATGCTGCTGTCAGCCGCTTGTGACATATCAGAGTCCACTCACGTAGTTAAAAAACGACGAGAAAGTTTGTGGGCGATAATTAGGGCAATTCCATTGAGACGAGGCGACAGGAAGGCAACACGTCCAGGTTGTTTATGACCAGGATAATCTGTCATTAACGCCTGTAGGCTTTCTCCACCGCTAATTGGTGGCTGTTTGTAGAAACTTCCTGCTACTTCCTCTTCATTAGTTAGTCCTGGAAATGCCCACTTCCGGACCAGTAGAACACGGTCTGAAGTGGCCAACCAAGAAATACAAGACGTCTAACAATGATGGGCCAGCTCAGCGAAGAGAGAAAGAGAGGTAATGACACGAACCATAATATGCAAGCCGTTATCTCAGAATACCTTGAATGTCTTATTGGATTTAGTTGGAATTTTTCAACGTGAAAATAAAAACTACGCGATTAACAAACATAGTACATAGGTACATAGATGCTAAGCTTATCCCGGGGGACAGTCAAGTCCACTTAAAAGGCAGTCGGATACAAAGCAGACGGAAACCAGCCAATCTGGTTTGCTGAATACCTCTTCCGAGTGGCCGATGTGAAGTCTGCCCAATCAAAAAACTAACTAGCTTCTCAGCGGAGGAGGTGTTGTAATGCGGAAATACCACGTGTCAGACATGGATGACGATAAACCAATCTAAATCCAGACGGACATTTGGTCACTGGCTTCTTATATTAGGCCGCTGAGCTGTGCAGTGTGTCTGTGTTACTGTGGGGCAGGTGGTCCTGCGATGTCCTTAGTGGCCAAATCGAGCGAACGCAACGAGAGGAAGAACACCCACTAAAATGGGCAGAATATATATTTTGATCTGAACCTATTTATTCTACGCAAAATGTAGAACACAAAAAGTTAAAAAAAGAAGTAGCAGTCATTAAAATGTGCATATTATGCATTCTTGATACGACTTTATTTTCATCAAATATTGATTATTCATTTTTTCACGCAAATTATTTGCCCGTAGTAGCCTATATTGGCGGTCTCTGTAGCTCTAAACTTCAAATAATATCTGGAGTATCCCGATCATATAGTTTGTTTAAAAAAACGCTTATGTTTTTGCCATGATTTACACATAACATGTTTGCTAAAAACAACATCAAATTAACATTGACTAGTGTTTGCTGGGTAAAGATTTACAGCCCTAAATCCTTAATCAGTCCCCAGCAGACGTTGAATCAATGTTGGTTTAACGCTGGTCCAGCGTAATTCAACGTCTTGTGTCTGCTGGGTCGGTAGATGGCGCTCAGATAAATCTACCCGGTCTGAGGTAGATGTCTGCTGTTTATCATTCTCACCTTTGATGTATTTGGAGATTGCTTCCACCAAGACTTCGCATATCAGTGGTGGCTAGTCATAACGCAGTCCTAATGCCGATATGAAATCAAATATGCTGACCAAGCATTGTGTCATTGTGCCAGATCAGGTGGTGTAGGGGGGGGGGGGCATTATTCAATTACTAGGGAGGGGGGTGGAGTTTTTCAAATCACTTATTTCACTTTCTATCTGCAAAGTATTTGGCTGATGACCTTCTGCAATTGGCTATGACTGTCGTCTATTTTATTTCAATCCATTAATGTCACTTGGATTTGTTATGTTTTAATCAATTTGTGTCTTTGTCTCTCTGGGACTTAACATGGTCAATAAGTGTTTTGTGACCTGGCTATATAATTACACGATGTCTTCAAATAACATCCCAATGATTTGCACAATTAATGAAGTTACTTGATAGGCTCACGTCAAAGTAAATATTTGATACCTGTGTATATGCCTAGTCGATCGACTGGTTAAAAAATATATATTTTAGACAACTTATGTGTATGTGAGTCATACTGATATATTTATTTATCATGTTTATTGGCGAATAGAAAATATAATACTAACATAGATGTCGCAACGCATAGTACAAATAATAAAATATGGAAAGTTTTGGCAGTTATTTTTAATTTAAAGACAAGACAATTGTGTATTTCCGCAAACTAATACTTTGAAACATGATGCGGGAATTGTGGTGAAATGTGTTATGATTTCATACACACATTAAATAAGATATCCAGTCACTCCCCCGCGGGGGCCCTAGGGTAGTGGTTAGCACCGCTGCCTTCACACTAGAGTTCGGGGTTCGTTTCCCGGTCTCGGCGGTTTGAAAGAAACCAAAATATTTCTTCCCCATCCACTCGTAGAACTCAGTATTGTGGGGAGCCTCCGTGACCAAGAGGTAGCGTGCTCGGCCTCAGACCGCTAGGGCTCGAATTTGGAATCCTGTGTCTGGAGGGCAGAGTCATCTCACTTATCTCACCATCCTCAGGAGGTTCTCCTGGCCCAATTTAGCCTAAAACCCGATTCATTTCATTTTTCCTCCCGCGGGTAACTGACTGTTATATGTAATTACCTGAACTTACATTATTATTATAAATCTTCTGGAGACGGCAATAACACTAATTAATGTCGCTAGCATTGGACCACTATTACAAAAAAAAAGACATGGAATTAACGAAAAAAATTACATTGCGCAAAGGTCACCCTTGATCGACAACATAATTTATTAAAGGTAGGTATGTTGTATCGCAGAATGTTCAAAACACCTATATTATTAACCAGAAATATATATGGCTACACAATGTGAATAAATATACATGTAATTAAATACGTTATATTCTAAAATGCGATGATTTTCTTTCACTTCCTTATATCGTATATTAATAAAGAAAATATTCTTCATAAAGAACCATTATTACAAGCACGTTATTTAATATCCAATGCAATCTGACCACCCCATGATGTATTATTTTGTTAAATAGCACAAATCTATATGCAAAGGAATGTATGTAAATTATAGCTTGTAAATGCTGCTGTCAGCCGCTTGTGACATATCAGAGTCCACTCACGTAGTTAAAAAACGACGAGAAAGTTTGTGGGCGATAATTAGGGCAATTCCATTGAGACGAGGCGACAGGAAGGCAACACGTCCAGGTTGTTTATGACCAGGTTAATCTGTCATTAACGCCTGTAGGCTTTCTCCACCGCTAATTGGTGGCTGTTTGTAGAAACTTCCTGCTACTTCCTCTTCATTAGTTAGTCCTGGAAATGCCCACTTCCGGACCAGTAGAACACGGTCTGAAGTGGCCAACCAAGAAATACAAGACGTCTAACAATGATGGGCCAGCTCAGCGAAGAGAGAAAGAGAGGTAATGACACGAACCATAATATGCAAGCCGTTATCTCAGAATACCTTGAATGTCTTATTGGATTTAGTTGGAATTTTTCAACGTGAAAATAAAAACTACGCGATTAACAAACATAGTACATAGGTACATAGATGCTAAGCTTATCCCGGGGGACAGTCAAGTCCACTTAAAAGGCAGTCGGATACAAAGCAGACGGAAACCAGCCAATCTGGTTTGCTGAATACCTCTTCCGAGTGGCCGATGTGAAGTCTGCCCAATCAAAAAACTAACTAGCTTCTCAGCGGAGGAGGTGTTGTAATGCGGAAATACCACGTGTCAGACATGGATGACGATAAACCAATCTAAATCCAGACGGACATTTGGTCACTGGCTTCTTATATTAGGCCGCTGAGCTGTGCAGTGTGTCTGTGTTACTGTGGGGCAGGTGGTCCTGCGATGTCCTTAGTGGCCAAATCGAGCGAACGCAACGAGAGGAAGAACACCCACTAAAATGGGCAGAATATATATTTTGATCTGAACCTATTTATTCTACGCAAAATGTAGAACACAAAAAGTTAAAAAAAGAAGTAGCAGTCATTAAAATGTGCATATTATGCATTCTTGATACGACTTTATTTTCATCAAATATTGATTATTCATTTTTTCACGCAAATTATTTGCCCGTAGTAGCCTATATTGGCGGTCTCTGTAGCTCTAAACTTCAAATAATATCTGGAGTATCCCGATCATATAGTTTGTTTAAAAAAACGCTTATGTTTTTGCCATGATTTACACATAACATGTTTGCTAAAAACAACATCAAATTAACATTGACTAGTGTTTGCTGGGTAAAGATTTACAGCCCTAAATCCTTAATCAGTCCCCAGCAGACGTTGAATCAATGTTGGTTTAACGCTGGTCCAGCGTAATTCAACGTCTTGTGTCTGCTGGGTCGGTAGATGGCGCTCAGATAAATCTACCCGGTCTGAGGTAGATGTCTGCTGTTTATCATTCTCACCTTTGATGTATTTGGAGATTGCTTCCACCAAGACTTCGCATATCAGTGGTGGCTAGTCATAACGCAGTCCTAATGCCGATATGAAATCAAATATGCTGACCAAGCATTGTGTCATTGTGCCAGATCAGGTGGTGTAGGGGGGGGGGGGCATTATTCAATTACTAGGGAGGGGGTGGAGTTTTTCAAATCACTTATTTCACTTTCTATCTGCAGAACATGATTTTCACACTGTGGCTCGAGCAAAATATTTATTTCCCTTTCTTACAAATGTTTTCTGTCTACGAGGTTGGATCCCAAACTAGGCTTAATATCGTTCAGATTCTGACAGCTAAAGTCGATCCCTGCGCTGTAAGGGTTAAGAACGTTAGAAATATTATTTATGTCAACAAAGCCATTTTATATAGAGCTGCTGTTATATAGATTGTATTGATTACATCAATACGTTATTGCAAGGGCATGTTACTCATATTATATGGTTCAAATCTGAGTAATTGACCTGCATGGATTCATCAATCATCACCTTATCACCAGAAAACACTGCATGCACCAATTACACACCCATAGATTTCTAGGAGACTTATTGTCATAATTATGTCTTTTCTGCCAGACCATATATATAGTTGAGTAGGGCATAGTGCCGGCATCGGGCTTCTTTCTGTCGCGTTATTGCATCAATGTGTAGAGAACGATGTGAAGCAATATTCACTCACTGCCTGCCTGCCTGCCTGCCTGTCTGCCCCCCCCCCCGCCTGCCCGCCCGCCTGCCTGCCTGCCTGCTCATGATAAGGAAATCAAAGGCATAAAACATTGATGTGATGTTCCGTCAGACAGTTCAGTCAGTCAGCCGGTGCACATAGATAACAATTAGTCATGCACCACACAGCTTATCCAGTCGATGGAAACTTGTCGTTTTTCATTTTGAGTTTTACTTTGATCAAACATAAAAAAAACACAACAAATGGACACACGAGGGGCTGAAGTAAACTTATCACATATTAGGTGATATATAACCAAAAAACATCATACAAGTAAGTACTAAACTGAACATTTACCAAATACAAGAGCAGAACTGGGGTATTACATTTAAAACAGATCAATTAGGTATATGATTCCCGTCAGTCGTTAAGTCATTATTTCTTATGAATGTGTCGGTTTACAGATAATCTGTTTGTCAGATTATGAAGGTGGAAGTCGCCGTTCAGTTCATATTGACAAAAAACACAGTAATATTCCGTCTTGGTCATCAGCTGGACGCGGGGGGGGGGGGTAGGGGGAGGAGTAATTCCTAAATAATCTCCACTCATCACTCACATCCCAGCAAACACGATACATTGATTCAATGCTGGCTTAATGTTGGGCCAGCGTCGCAGACGGTGGCCCAACATTACACCAGCATTGGATCAACGTGTCGTGTTTGCTAGGATCAGTGGTTCATCCTTTGCGGTTTATGTCAAACCCACGTGGCAGACTAGACGATGATTTATCTGAATGAAATGCCATGGTTCACAAAAATCTGTGATATTCGTTCAGCACTGCGTTGACAAACAACATTAACTGTTCACTTGCTAAGTAAACAGTTACTGCTGTTTGCCTTTGCACGGCACCATTGCTCCATGTGGCCTTGATAGAAATCCATCATGATCACTTATGATAACCGTGATCCAGGCTGAACTAGACTTTAAAAAAAGTCTTGACAAATGGTAATATCAGCCAAGACTTCTGTATTATGTGAAAAGCTAAACTAAGGCGTTATCATAATACCTTTCACAGAGTTGAAGTGCGTAATTGTGGGGTGATATGTTCAAGGGAGACGTTTATATTAAATCACGTGGTAACTAAAGCGGCTGCTTCATAAACTCATAAATATGACTTGAAGGCCTGGGGGTGACAGGCAAACTAGGCTAAAATATAAAATTACTAAAATGCTAAACCACTGCAGACACATATATACTGAGTCTGGTATCATTTAATGAAAAGTACGTGTGACACTTAGTGATCATTCTGACAAGACCATTTAAACCATAATTATAACCCCTGTACTGCTGAATTTTTGCTCCTATTTTTTGTTTATTCGAAGCTGGAATTTCTAACGCAATATACAGCTTCGAATGACTAAAAAATATATACATTTGTGAAAATTTGACATCTCCTGTCTTGCATTATTGGATTACCTAAGCATCTAGCAAAAAAATGTGGTATCAAATTCTTTGATATTCTATTGATCTTAATCATGCAGCACAAGTGTTGAATATTATTCTCTGATTCCCATTTACTCTAAGCTGCAAATTCTTACATGGACACTATCTGATGTTATCAACTACTCAAGCTTAGATTGTATAAACATAAGAAAATTTTCGTTTTTTATTTTCATTATTATATTAAAGTATGGAGATAGACTATGATATACTCTGCATCACGTGTATGAAGACTGGGGCAGCGCTATTGTAATATTACACACCAGTATTCTTCATTCTTATGAAATAACTACAATTAAATTACTCCGCTATTCCCATGATTAAGTACGACTTGTAAAAGAGGATAGTGAATACTTCGCAATTTTAATTTGTGTGTAAGATTCTTGACTTATTGAAAACCAGCATCCGGTTTAAGGAGTAAATATATAGAAACAAGGTAGATCACTACTGTACTAAGAAGCACCGTTAAACTAGAATATGGTAGGGTATTATATCTATTTTATCTGGGATCAGAATATCTTACATGGGTCATAGTCATTGCTTCTATGATGTGTGTAATCTGTCAACCCGGCCTAACAGCACGTAACCATAGTAATCAGTTATCTGAAAAAAATGGCCCAAATTAACACCATTTATCATTTGTATCATTATTTATCTAGGTGTGATGTTTCATCGCGTATAACATTTCGAATTATTTCTTTACACATACCTTAGACATTTCACATGAGCATCAGTATTTTAATACACCTATTTTTAGCAAGTTGATCAATAGTTGTTTAAATATGTTGACAATATGTATTGCTTTTCTAATTAAAGGTTCTTATCAGAGTAGCTTTGTATACGTTTTCGTCCTCTTGGATATGAAAGGGTGGCAGATACACCCTTTCATATCCAAGGAAAGTCTTGTTCGCAGTTATATTAAATACAGTGTATCATTTCAAACATTGTATCACCATGTTGACATGGCCTTAAACATTGTAGCACCATGTCAACATGGCCATAAATATTGTAGCACCATGTCAACATGGCCATAACCATTGTAGCACCATGTCGACTTGGCCATAAACACTGTAGCACCATGTCTACATGGGAATGAACATTGTAGCACCATGTCGACATGGTTATATACACTGTAGCACCATGTTGACATGGTCATATGCATTGTAGCACCATGTCGACATGGGAATGAACATTGTAGAACCATGTCGACATGGCCATAACCATTGTAGCACCATGTCGACTTGGCCATAAACACTGTAGCACCATGTCAACATGGCCATAAACATTGTAGCACCATGTCGACATGGTCATATACACTGTAGCACCATGTCGGCATGGCCATAAACATTGTAGCACCATGTCGGCATGGCCATAAACATTGTAGCACCATGTCGACAGGGAGATAAACAGTGTATCACCATATCGACATGGCATATAATCACTGTAGACATGGTCATGAACATTGTAGCACCATATCAACATGGCCATAAACATTGTAGCACCATGTCAACATGGCCATAAACATTCTAGCACCATGTCGACATGGCTATAAACACTGTAGCACCATGTCGACACGGGCATGAACATTGTAGCACCATGTCAACAGGGCCATAAACATTGTAGCACCATGTTGACATGGCATTTAATCACTGTAGACATGGGCATGAACATTGTAGCACCATGTCGACATGGGCATGAACATTGTAGCACCATGTCAACAGGGCCATAAACATTGTAGCACCATGTTGACACGGCCATAAACATTGTAGCACCATGTTGACATTGCCATAAATATTGTAGCACTATGTCGACAGGGGGATAAACACTGTAGCACCATGTCGACATGTTCATAAACATTGGAGCACTATGTCGATATTGCCATAAGCATTGTAGCACCATGGCGACACAGTCGTGAAGATTGTAGTACCATACATCAAATCAATATTGAGCAGAGTCAATAATTTTTTTCTCCAAGGCAAACAAAACTAATGGCGAACAATGTATGCAAACATTGACCATGAGTTCACTACAATAAATTCGATCACCAACCTGTGAACCTGTGCTTCCCTACTTACATATGACAGCCACTGTATGCAAACAGCGACCATGAGTTCACTGAATTAGAATGTCGCTCATGATTCCTTGATGCCACCACTAATCATCTGTCAGAGGTGATGGTCGCAGGGTGGAATTATAATTCATCTGGTACAAAAGCACATGTCACAAACGTTACTGTGAAACTATAGTACCATAAAGATTATATGCAAAACATTTTATGAGGTGCTGGTAACGAAAGAGTATTCCTAATATCATTCTGATTTCTTTCAAAAAATTTGATCAACGAATATTGTGCTTCTAATTTGAAAACGTTGATTTCACATATTTTATTAATTTTATTAATACAAATTTAACACCATAACACAAAAATACGTATGTGATAAATTATATTTACTGATTGCAAATTTCACTAAATCCGTTTCAAATATCTGCTACCCCATATATATATATATATGATCAGTGTGCGAAAATATGATTGTATTATTCGAATTACCTTTTTCTTGCAATTCATGGATACGTTTAGAATCGTGTCCCAATGCCATGAATTAAGATGTGAGAGAACAAAACAATTGTAGATAGTTATAAGTGGTGTGTGATGGAGCTGGTGTTTTAATTTATTAATTATTGCTATAGTTATTATTTTCTACATTAGTCACGCGATTTTTATGCAATAATGCAAAATTAATCCTACGAAAGACAATTATTCAACACATTCAATTTGTTAATTATTTATCTCTATCTTTGGAATGTCTAAGTAGTTTTTGGGCGGATAAAATAACATAAGTTATATTTTTGTGTATTTTAAGTAAGTTTGTTTGACCGTAACCACAGCATAATTGTGTTGTCGTTGTGTAATATTTAGTCTAATATTTCTATGTTTAATTTTGTACTATTTTTTAAATATTCATCGTTTAAATTTGGTAAATTTGTGTCTTCTTAGTGAATAATAGTTTTAAAACCGTCTGACACTCTTTCATGCCTATCTGACCTTACTCCCCCAGGATTATCTCTTTTACATAAACCTAGATCTCATGGAACAGGGGGTGGGGTAGGTTTTCTTATCTCAAATGAATTCAAGGTAACAGACTACACCATTTCATCTTTTTGAACATTTGAATGCATATGTTTGAAAGTTTCTGGCAGTTCATTTGAAGGTTTGGTACTTTGTATGTACCATCCCGAACCTTCGCATTCTGACACTTTTTACCAGGAATTCCTGGAATTCCAGGAATTACTCATACCTCTAGCAACTGAGTTTTATATACTCGCTGATTTCAATCTTCATCTTGACAAAAAAACAAAGTCCCACTACTACTAAATTTTGCGATATTCTTGAATCTTTTAAACTCGAGCAGCATGTAAATTTTCCGACACACATACATGGACACTGGCTTGACTCACTTATCAATAGGACGTCCTGCCCAGCAGTTAGATCCGTCTTAGCCTGTGATGGGCTTTCCGATCAAATTTCTTTTAGGCGGATTAACAAAATTGATCTAGATAATCTAAAAAATGACATTTTGAACTCAGATTTAAAAACTAAACCTAAGAAAGAACTTCCAAAACTCTGTAAACAATATGATACCATTCTGCAAACTATTTTGAACAAACACGCTCTACTACTCACTAAAACTGTTTCGGAAAGACCCCCTACCCCTTGGACGACACAAGAAATATTAAAAGCAAAAGTTCGACGACGTCGCTTGGAAAGAGTTTGGCGCAGAACCCGTTACAGACACGATAGATCACGTTACAGAGTTCAGTGTGATCTGTGCAATAGAATTATGGAGAAAGCAAAAGCAAATTTTTATGCTAACATCATATAAGAAAATTCTGAAGATCCAAAGAAGCTCTGAAAATTTATAAACAACATCCTTCATAGATTTCCTGCTCCCTCTTTGCCTGAGAATTTATCACTCAAGACACTTTGTGAAAAATTCTCAAACTTTTTTGTTGATAAAATTACTATTATTCGCTCAAAATTTCCAGACGATAATGAACTCCGAAACGTGCATCCCTCGTACGACATAAATTTTATAATAAATACTTTGACTTTGGCAACAGAAGCAGAGATTAAGAAATTAATCATGAAATCAAAAAGTACCTCAAGTGATCTTGATCCATTTCCTACTAGCTTACTGAAGGATTGAACCGATCACTAGTATCATCAATAAATCTCACCAAGAGGGTGTTTTTCCGGATCAGTTCAAAAAAGCATATATTAGACCTTTGCTAAAAAAAAAACTCTAGATAAAAATAAACTAAAAAATTACCGTCCAGTTTCAAACCTCAGTTTTATATCAAAGATATTGGAGAAAGTTGTCGCATCTCGCCTACTTTCCCACATGGAATCAAATTCGATGTCCAATAATTTGCAATCAGCATACAAGAAATTCCACTCCACTGAATCAGCTCTTTTAAAGGTCGAAAACGATGTTTTACTCAATATGGAGAAGGGCAGAGTGACAGCACTCACACTCCTCGACCTATCGGCTGCTTTTAACACAATTGACCACCTCACGCTAATTAGCCGCTTGTCATCGTGGTATGGAATTTCTGGTACAGCTCTTGACTGGGTTACATCGTACTTGAGCAACCGATGTCAACAGGTGAAAATTCATGATTATATTCCAAAGCGGTTTATATATCTTTTGGTGTACCCCAGGGCTCTGTCCTTGGACCTATACTTTTTACCCTATATACTGCTCCCCTCAGTCACGTCATCGCTGAGCATGATGTAGAACACCATCTCTATGCCGATGACACACAAATTTATATATCTCTATCTGGTTCTGAAGCTTCAGAATCCCTAACTGATTTGACATCCTGTGTTACTGATGTTTTCACTTGGATGACAAATTCGAAGCTAAAGCTAAATCCAAGTAAAACCGAGCTTATCATCAGCGTTTCTAAAAAACAAAGATAAAAGTTCAAAGATCTATTCCCTATCTTATTACTTGACCATGACACACTTCCTAAAGCATTCGTTAGAAATTTGGGATTCATTTTTGATTGTGATTTTAACTTCAAACGACAAATCTCTCAGACTTGCAAAATATGCTTCTATCACATCCGTGACTTTCGGCGTATTAGGAAGTACCTTAGCCCTGAAGCTGCAAAATCTGTTGCCTGTGCTCTAGTCACTAGTCATCTTGACTATTGCAATTCCCTTTTGTACAATCTTCCCGACCGGGACATTGAAAGATTGCAGAGGGTACAGATTGTCTGGCACGTGTAGTCTGTAAAGCTTCTCATTTTACCAGATCTAAGCCTCTCTTAAATTGTACCCTCACTTTTAAAGCCTTCCTTTTTCACCAACCTACATATCTCTTTAATTATTTAGTACCACTTCAAAATTCAAGACTGCTTCGATCATCCAACACAAATATGTTAACTGTTCCACGTTTTCGAACAAAATGGAGCTCAATGGCTTTTGCAGATGCAGCTCCCTCCACCTGGAATTCACTGCCGGTTAATTTGAGAACTGCGAGTACAGTCACCTTATTTAAAAAAATGCTGAAGACCTTTCTTTTCGATTCTGCTTCCCCCCCCTAATTCCTCGGAGATTCGGCGCCCAGTTGACGACTTACGCGTTGACTCTGGGCATTGAGCTGGTTTCGATTTGGATTCTGCGCCTCTGAGCTCGCATCTCCGAGGATTTAGGCGCTATAGAAGTTACCGAATTGAATTGAATTGAAAATAGCAGGACAGGTCGGCATCTGACCAACTCGTCCAACAGGGCAGGTTGGCATCCGACCAACTCGTCCAACAGGACAGGTCGGCATCTGACTAACTCGTCAACCAGGACAGGTCGGCATCTGACCAACTCGTCAACGTCGGCATCTGACCAGCTCGTGAAGCAGGACAGGTCGGCATCTGACCAACTCGTCAAGCGAAACAAGTCGTCATCTGATCAACTTGTCCTCTCTAAGCCTAATAAGAGCTAGAGGTTGAATGAGGACAGATCATGACCAACACAAAACAAATATCGTGGGGTTTTCTTCTATGTAAATCTGCTCGACCCCATATTGCCGTTGCCAGGTTACACACTTTGTTGCTATGCCTACTATGGCTCTATTTTTTGGAAATCTAGCAAACCGGACACATTGAACCAGTTAATTGTTGGGCCAGAGTCTGAGACGCCGACGCAACATTAAACCAACATAGGATCAATGTATTGTAATTGATGGGAGCTCCGCAAGTGATTTACATGACTGACTGAGCTGACACCTAGTGGAGTGGTAAATAATCACGCTGTCTTGTCTCAGACACTATTGTGTTATACCTCCAGAGACAAACGGGATAAAGAACAGAGCACCCGCCCCCTCACGGTGTCAGCTTAGATGGGGTAACAAGAAATCAAATCAGATCAAAGGCAAATAGCAGTGGCTGCTGATAGCAGTAACTACTTGCTTGCTATGTAGTAAGTTGGGTCATTTCAGCGAAATATAGTGTATTTGGGGTGTATTTTATCATATCCTAGCTAGATTTATTTATGTAATCAATGTATAATCCTCTTTTTCTTTCTCAATATATAGTATGGTATGTTGTTTTTCTTTGCAGTGCTGAACGAATATCCCATATTTGTATGAACCATGGCTTTTCATTCAGATAAATCATCGTCTAGTCGGCCACGTGGGTTTGACATAAACAGCAATAGATGAACCCCTGATGTGAGTGATGACTGAAAATTTCAGCAATCACCGCTCCCCCCCCCCCCCCCCCTCCACTCCCAGATGAAGAGCTATAAGACGGAATATTACTGTTTTTCCTTGCCCTGGCGATTTTTCGATCATCACTCTATAAGTCTGACAAACAGAATATCTGTGACCGACAGATTCATAAAAAAAATAATATCCAGACGAACGGAAAGTAATTAAACTATTTTTAATAATATACCCGTGATCTGTTTTTATATTTGTTAAATGTCCAATTTCGTACTTGGTGTGATGTTTTTCGTTACATATCACCTTAATCACTACAGGTGTGTTTGTTCTTTTGTTGTGTGTTTTTTTATGTTTAATCGAAGTAAAACTTGACTGGACAAGCTGCCCAGCAAACACAAAACATTTGTATAACATTTATACAACGTCGGCCCAATGTCTTCGCCATTCGACCAACATTGCATAAATGTTATACAAATGTTTTGTCTGAAAAGACATATGACAATAAGTCTTTTAAAAATATTTGGGTTTGTAATTTAGTCAAGTAGAAATGGACATTTCTGCCCAATAAGTACCATAAATAAAAAAAATTTACCAACAATTTTGATATCAGTTGAAAATCAGCCAGTGAAAAAGTTATCGAAACCTCTATAAAGTGATCTTGGTCATTGACGAAGTTGGCACAGCAATTTTAAAAAATTATCTAAGCCGCTAAAAAGTGATCTTGACCACTTAAGCAGTAACTACATCCGTTTTAAAAGCCCGAAGAGATCTTGATGACTGAGGAAGTGATCACAGCCACTTTAAAATTTATCTCGGCCACTACAAAGTTTCTGTAATCACCTCTTCGGTGGATAAGATCATCTTGTTTGTGGCTGACTTTTAAAGTGGTTGTGATGGCAAAGATCATTTTTGTTGCGGCTGCAATAACTTTTAAAGTGGCTGTGATCAGTTCTTCAGTGGCCAAAATCAGTTTGTTTGTACCAAGATCATCTTTGTGGTGGCTGAGATAATTTTTTAAGTTACTGTGATGGCTTATTTAGTGGACAAGATCACTCTTGCAGTGACCGAGATCACTTTTTCAGGGGCTGACATAAGATTGTTATTGGTCAAGATCACTTTTGTAGCGGCTGTGATAACTTTCAAATAGGCTGTGATCACTTTGTAGTGGCTTAAATATTTTTCAGTGGCTGACACCAGCTTCTTTGTGGCCAAGATCACCTTTTTAATGGCTGAGATAACCTTTAAAGTGGCTGTGATCACTTTTTCAGTGGCCAAGATCACTTTTGTAGTGGCTGAGATAGCTATATTTTGCGCCGCTATATTTTCATATTATACAAGCGTTATGCCGCGCTCGTAGATCTGCATAAAAGACCATGTTTACTTGTTAACATATCCACAGCATTTTATCTTGCGTCATCAAACTATGTCGGAATGAATATGTTAACAACAAAACAACATTTTGCGGTCAGTTTGGTCACAAAAGGTCACAGCTTAGTGGTATGTGGCCAGGCAGGAACGGACACGAGCCACATCATACTGTATGTGATTAAAGAGCCAGTGAAAAAGGCAGTTACATAAACTACGGGATCAGCCACGCAAATTTTCCATGTCATCTAAAACCGATGACCATTCACCACTTGTGTGGAATTCAATATGGACGATTTGGTAATATCATGATATATTTTTATTATGTTCAATTTTTTCCAATTTCTATGTGTGATTGTGCACTACTAAATATTATTAGACAAATACGTATAAAATATTTTGGTACTTTTTCTTATAAATAGTCTTAGAGTCGTATACAACTTCAAGGCTTAATCATGCTACATTGAATAATGATATTCACGTGCTTCTGTTAAGAGGTTTCAACGACACAAAAAGACATACGCTTACAGCTAGGCCTACATATTATACAAACATTAAAATTATATAATATGTAAGACTTCTAATTTTTTTTTCATCTGAAAATGCTTTATAAAATATCCAATTGTTATTATGCCAAACCATTATAAATATTTTTGTTAGAAATTATACCACGAAATTGACACTGAATTGTTTAAAATTGAGACTGGCAATCTCCAACGTGATAATAATACTGGCTTTATCTCACTCATATGCAGAAATGAAATGCTGCCAAATATTAATATATCCCACTAATATAATAACAAATACTAACACCTAACCATATCGTGCGAATACGAAGAACATCGGTTTATGCAGATTTAGAAATATTACATACTTTAGATCTGGTAATATTCGCGAGGTTTTATTTTTTGCGAAGTGGACAAATTCACGAATTTAGGAATCTCGGGAAAATTATAATTATGAGCGCTATCTATCATGTTGTCATATATATTTAATTCAGTTTTCTATGCTCTGTAAATTTATGGCTGGGTTGTTAAATATATACATCTAATCGCATGTGAATGAAATGAAATGAATCGGGCTTTAGGCCACCTTTGTGCACATAGAGGCTAAACTGGGCCAGGAGAACCTCCTGAGGATGGTGAGATGATTGAGATGACACTGTCCTCCAGACACAGGATGCAAAATTCGAACCCTGGCAGTCCGAAGCCGAGCACACTACCTCTCGGTCACGGAGGCTCCCCGCAATACTGACATTCACACGTGGATGGGGAAGAAACATTTTTGTTTCTTTCAAACCGCCGAGTCCGGGAACCGAACCCCGAACTCCGGCGTGAAAGGCAGCAGGGCTAACCACTACCCTAGGGCCCCCGCCCCGCATGTGAATACCACTGAAGATTTAATGTGAATATGGCGAGAAATGTACAAATTTCAATTCGTCATTTATTGGTGTAATCAAGTGTGACAGTTTGACGTTATTTTTAAAAAGCCACGTGTGACTTGGGCATAAGACTCATGTTCCGTGGAAATCAGTGATATTTTCTTTGAAATCTAAAGCACAACAAAAAACATTTCGTCAATGTCCTATCGAATTAACGTTACATTTGGAGAAGTGAACTTCAAGTTCAGCATGCTGACCATGAGGATGATACAGATGTAGTGATAGGTAAGCAAGTCGTTGAACTGTCACGAATCTGCGAATTCATGCCGACAAAAAATACCATTATTTTCATTTCATGCTAAGTCAGAATGTGCTATTACATCTGCGTTGAATGGTATAGACAAAATTATATTATAAATACCCTACTATATACAGTTACTATATGCCTCTAAAAAGAAGTATTTTGTGATACTTCTACATCCAAGAAAACTATACAACACGTAAGTGTAAAAAAAATCAGTGATTTTATTTTGGCTTATTAATATGACCATAATTTATGATGTAAACATGTCCATAGACTATAACTGCAAATGTTTTTTTTATTTTATGCTGCGCATTCACCAGTTAGGCTAGATATAGAGACGAAATTACCGTATTTCCTATTTTTCACATGGTTGGCAATAATTCGAAATCAGGAAGAAATAAATAGTCAAATTTTGAGCTATATCAATATAACGGTTGTAGTTACTGCTTTAGTGGTCAAGATCACTTTTTAGTGGCTTAGATAATATTTTAAAATGGCTGTGCCAAGTTCTTCAATGACCAAGTTCACTTTATAGAGGTTTCGATAACTTTTTCAACAGATATCAAAGTTGTTGGTACACTTTTTAAATTATGGTACTCATTGGGCAGAAATGTAAAACACAGTCAATTTTCCCGAGCGGGAAGAAGGTGCGCACATTTTAGGTCCAAACAAAAAGTGTGTAATATGGTAAAATAGTGCATTTACTACATACAAAAATCTGCTGAGAGAAAAGTATTTTGACTACTTACTTAAAAAAGAATGCATAGTTAAAATTGATACCAACTTGAAGCTCTCTTGCATTTGTCAATGATCGGACACAACATATTTTACATCCATGTGAAAGCCTGTGTCAGTAGATTTATATTACTATAACACTGTAAATCTATTGATATAACCCAAAATTTGACTACTAAGTGGACAATAATGTGGAATATGGTTGATTTTCACGAGCCTGAAGAAAAGCGAGCAAATTTTTCATCAAACTAAAAACATGTAATATATTCACATAACTCATTCTTTTATCCCAAATAGATTTATTTCAAGTAAACAAAAGTTCTAGAACATGTTTGAGTTAAAAACTAAACATTTATACCGTACAAAAATCAGCCGAGAGAAAAGTATTTTGCCTATTTACTAAAAAAGTTTGAAAAAAAGTGAAACAAATGGTTAAAATACCAACTTATAGTTATATTGTATATTTGTCAATGATTAGACACAAAATATTGTACATCCCTGTGAGCGCCTGTGTCAGTGTAGCTTTCTATTGATATTAATTTTATAAATACAGCCCAAGTACATTTTTGGCCATATTTTATTAAAGCAGCGGCAGTCACCTGATCAACAGGTTGATTCTGGCCTCTGAGTAGTCCAGCTATGTGAAAATATAAGTGGCCTAAATTCCCCTTCCGAGTGACACATTCCCCGAGCCATCATTTGCAGCCAGTACACATATTTCCCTCCAATTTCAGCAATTTTGGTCGCCATTTTGTCTGTATTTTAGCAGCCATTTCGTGTTTTTGGTCTGTTATAACAAAATCATGTTAATGCAAGTTCGACAAGGGTAAATTATGGCTTCAGTCATATTTCAATGAATGTTCATGGCCAATATATCATTTTTTCACAACTTTGATAATTTGGCGGCCACTTTGAAAAACATTAGCTAATTTTAGCCAAACCCACCGGGAGATGCACGTTTACCTGAAGTTTCTATGCTCGCACACATCATAATGATTAAAAAAAAACTTATGTCATTAATTTACATTCCAGGTGACACCTAGCTCCATCGGAAGCCGGTCTATTATGGGAAATGTCCGAGTCCATGTCCATTTCTACTGGACTACTGGACTAAATTACAAACCCATATATTTTTAAGAGACTTATTGTCATATGTCTTTGCAGACAAAACATTCGTATAACATTTATACAATGTTGGTCGAACGTCGAAGACATTGGGCCGACGTTGTATAAATGGTATACAAATATTTTGTGTTTGCTGGGCAGCTTGTCCAGTCAATGGAAACTTGTCGTTTTTGATTTCGAGTTTTACTTCGATCAAACAGCAAAAAAACAAACAAACCTGTTGTGATTAAGGTGATATGTAACAAAAACATCGCACCAAGTACAAACTTAGACAAATATAAGAACAGATCACAGGTATTACATTAAAAATAGTTTAATTACTTTCCGCTCGTCTGGATATTATTTTTTTTGAATCTGTCAGTCACAGATATTCTGTTTGTCAGACTTATATAGTGATGATCGAAAAATCGCCGTTCAGCAGGGCAGGGAAAAACAGTAATATTCCGTCTTATAGCTCTTCAGGTTGGCGTGGAAGGGGGGGGGGGAGCGGTGATCCCTGAAAAAATTTCCAGTCATCACTCACATCAGGGGTTCATCTCTTGCTGTTTATGTCAAACCCACGTGGCCGACTAGATGATGATTCATATGAATGAAAAGCCATGATTCATAAAAATATGGGATATTCGTTCAGCACTGCAAAGACAAACAACAGTAACTTTGCTGTAAACTAGACCATACTATATATTGAGAAAGAAAAAGAGGACTATACATTGATTACATAAATAAATCTAGCTGGGATATGATAAAATACACCCCAAATACTCTATATTCCGCTGAAATGACCCAACTTCCTACATATCAAGCAAGTAGTTACTGCTATCAGCAGCCACTGCTATTTGCCTTTGATCTGATTTGAATTTTTGTTACCCCATCTAAGCTGACACCGTGAGGGGGCGAGTGCTCTGTTCTTTATCCCGTTTGTCTCTGGAGGTATAAAACAATAGTGTCTGGGACAACACGACGTGATTATTTACCACCCCACTAGGTGTCAGCTCAGTCAGTCATGTAAATCACTTGCAGAGCTCCCATCAATTACAGTACATTGATCCTATGTTGGTTTAATGTTGCGTCGGCGTCTCAGACTCTGGCCCAACAATTAACTGGTTCAATGTGTCCGGTTTTCTATATTTCGAAAAAAAAGCAACGAAGTGTGTAACCTGGCAACGGCAATATGGGGTCGAGCAGAGATACATAGAAGAAAACCCCACGATATTTGTTTTATGTTGGTCATGATCTGTCCTAATTCAACCTCTAGCTCTTATTAGGCTTAGAGAGGACAAGTTGATCAGATGACGACTTGTTTGCTTGACGAGTTGGTCAGATGCCGACCTGTCCTGCTTCACGAGCTGGTCAGATGCCGACGTTGACGAGTTGGTCAGATGCCGACATGTCCTGCTTGACGAGTTGGTCAGATGCCGACCTGTCCTGCTGGACGAGTTGGTCAAATGCCGACCTGTCCTGCTGGATGAGTTGGTCGGATGCCGTCCTGTCCTGCTGGACGAGTTGGTCAGATGCCGATCTGTCCTGCTTGACAAGCTGGCTAAGATGCCGATCTGTCCTGCTATTTTTAAAACTATTATTCACCTGGAAGACACAAATTTACTAAATTTAAACGATAAATATTTTAAAAATTGTACAAAATAAACATATATTATTAAACTAAATATTACACAACGATATCACAATTATGTTTACTGTCATTGGGGAACGATTCTATACGTATCCACAAATGACAAAAAAGGTTATTCCTGATTTCTAATTATTGACAACCATGTCAAAAATAAGAAATACGGGAATTTCGTCTCTATATCTAGCCTAACTGGTAAGTGCGCAGCAAAAAAAATAAGAAAAATTACAGTTCTAGTTTATGTACATATTTACATCATATGGTCATATTAAGAAGCCAAAATAAAATGACACATTTTTTTATGATTTTAGACCTGGGCATGTTCCTTTAAAGTACACAGAAATATAAACTTATGTTATTTTATCGGCCCAAAAACTACTTAGATATTCCAAAGATAGACATAAATGAATAACAAATTGAATGTGTTGAATAACTTGCTTTCGTATGACTAATTTTGCAAAATTGCATAAAAATATTCGAAACGGATTTATTGAAATTTGATATCAGTTAATATAATATATCACATACGTATTTTTGTGTTATGGTGTTAAATTTGTATTAATCAAATTAATAAAATATGTGAAATCAACGTTTTCAAATTAGTAGCACAATAGTCATTGATCAGTTTTTTTGAAAGGGACCGGAATGATATTAGAAATACTCTTTCTTCACCAGCACCTCATTAAATGTATTGCACTTAATCTTTATGGTATTATCGTTTCACTGTAACATTTGTGACGTGCGATTGTCTACCAGATGGCTTATAATTCCACCCTGCGACCATTACCTCTGACAGATGATTAGTGGTGGCATCAAGGAATCATGAGCGACATTCTAATGCAGTGAACTTATGGTCGCTGTGTGCATACAGTGGCCGGCATATGTAAATAGGGAGCACAGGTTCGTGATCTGATCTAATGCGTAGTGAACTCATGGTCACTGTTTGCATAAAGTGGCCGTCATATGTAAATGGCGAAGCACAGGTTCACAGGTTGGTGATCGGATTTAATGTAGTGAGCTCATGGTCAATGTTTGCATACATTGTTCGCCATTAGTTTTGTTTGCCTTGGAGTCAAGTTTTAATGACTCGACCCAATGCTAATTTGATGTATGGTGCTACAATCTTCACGGCTGTGTCGCAATGGTGCTACAATGCTTATGGCAATATCGACATAGTTCTGCAATGTTTATGAACATGCCGATATGGTACTACAATATTCATGGTAACGTCAACATGGTGCTACAATGTTTAGGCTATGTCGATATGGTGCTACAATGTTCATGGCCATGTGGACAATATAATACTATGTTTATGTCCATGTCGACATGGTGCTACAATGTTTATGGCCATGTCGACATGGTCCTACAATTTTCATGCCCATGTCAACATGGTGATACAATGTTCATGCCCATGTCAACATGGTGCTACAATGTTTGTGACCATGTCGATATGGTGCTACAATGTCTATGCCCATGTCGACATGTTCCTCCATGCCCATTTCTACATGGTGCTGCTGTGTTAATGACCATGCCGACATGGTGCTACAATATTGATGGTCATGTCGACATGGTGCTACAATGTGTATGACCATGTCGACATGGTGCTACAGTGTTTATGACCATGCCGACATGGTGTCACAATGTTGATGGGCATGTCGACATAGTGCTACCATGTTTATGGCCATGGCGACATGGTGCTACAGTGTTTATGACTTTGTCGACATGGTGCTACAATGCTTCTGACTAGGTCGACATGGTGCTACAATGTTATTGACCATGTCTACATGGTGCTACAGTGCATATGGCCATGTCGACATGGTGCTAGGATGTTTATGGCCAAGTCGACGTGTGTTGCAATGTTAATGATAATGTCGACATGGTGCTACAATGTTTATGCCCATGTCGACATGGTGCTACAGTGTTCATATGCCATGTCGACATGGTGCTACAATGTTTATGACCATGTCGACATGGTGCTACAATGCATATGGCCATGTCGACATGGTGCTAGAATGTGTATGGCCATGTCGACGTGTGCTGCAATGTTAATGATCATGTCGACATGGTGCTAAAATGTTTATGGCCATGTCGACATAGTGCTACACTGTTCATGCCCATGTCGACATGGTGCTACAGTGTTTATATACCATGTCGACATGGTGCTAGAATGTTTATGGCCATGTCGACGTGTGCTGCAATGTTAATGATCATGTTGACATGGTGCTAAAATGTTTATGGCCATGTCGACATAGTGCTACACTGTTCATGCCCATGTCGAGATGGTGCTACAGTGTTTATATGCCATGTCGACATGGTGCTAGAATGTTTATGGCCATGTCGACGTGTACTACAATGTTAATGCTTATGTCGACATGGTGCTAGAATGTTTATGGCCATGTCGACGTGTACTACAATGTTAATGCTCATGTCGACATGGTGCTACAATGTTTATGGCCATGTTGACATGGTGCTACAATGCTTATGATCATGTCGACATGGTACTACAGTCTTTATGACCATATCGACATGGTGCTACAATTTTTTAAAAATGATACACTGTATTTAATATAACTGCAAACAAGACTTTCGTCTGGATATGAAAGGGTGTATCTGCCACCCTTTGATATCCAAGAGAAAGAAAACGTATACAAAGCTACTCTGATAAGAAGCTTTAATTGGAAAAGCAATACATATTGTCAACATATTTGAACAACTATTGATCAACTTGCTAAAAATAGGTCTATTAAAATACTGATGCTCATGTCAAATGCCTAAGTTATGTGTAAAGAAATACTTCGAAATGTTATACGCGATGAAACATCACATGGAGATAAATAATGATACAAATGATAAATGGTGTTAATTTGGCCCATTTTTCCGATAACTGATTGCCATGGTTACGTGCTGTTAGGCCGGGTTGACAGATTACACACATCATAGAAGCAATGACTATGACCCATGTAAAATATTCTGATCCCAGATAAAATAGATATAATACACTACCATATTCTAGTTTAGCGGTGATTCTTAGTAGAGTGGCGATCTAGCTTGATTTTAATATATTTACTCCTTAAGCTGGATGTTGGTTTTCAATAAGTCAGGAATCTTACACACAAATTAAAATGGGGTAGTATTCACTATCCTCTTTTACAAGTCGTAATTGATCATGGGAATAGCGGAGTAATTTAATTTTAGTTATTTCATAAGAATGAAGAATACTGCTGTGTAATTTTACAATAGCGCTGCCCCAGGTTTTATACACGTGATGCATTCAGAGTATACCATAGTCCATCTCCATACTATATATAATAAGAAGCATAAAAACATTTTCATATGTTTTTATAACTTAAGCTTGAATAGATGATAAATTCAAATAATGTTCATGTAAGAATTTGCAGCTTAATGTAAATGGGAATTAGAAAATAATACTCAACATTTGGGCTGCATGATTAAGATCAATATAATATCAAATAATTTGATAAAACATTTTTTGCTAGATGCTTACTTAGGTAATCCAATAATGCAAGATAGCAGATGTCAAGTTTTCACAAATATATATATTTTTCGTCATTCGAAGCTGGGAATTGCGTCAGCAATTCCACCCTCAAATGAATGAAAAATAGGAGCAAAACATTCAGCAGCACAAGGGTTATGTGGCTTAAATAGTCTTGACAGAATGATCACTAAGTTGCACACGTGCTTTTAATTAAATTATACCAGAATCAGTATACATGTGTCTGCCGTGGTTTAGCATTTTAGTAATTTTATTTTTTAGCCTAGTTCGCCTGTCAACCCCAGGCTTTCAAATCATATTTACGAGTTGCTGAAGCAGCCACTTTGGTTACCACGTCATTGAATATAAATTCCTCTCCTGAACATGACGCACCACAATTACGCCCTTCAACCCTGTGAAAGGTATTATGATGACGCCTTAGTTTAGCTTTTCACAGAATACAGAAGTCTTGGCTGATATTACCATTTATCAAGAATTTTTTAAAAGTCTAGTTCAGCCTGGATCACGGTTATCATAAGTGATCATGATGAATTTCTATCAAGGCCACATGGAGCAATAGTGCCGTGCAAAGGCAAGCAGCAGTAACTGTTTACTTAGCAAGTGAACAGTTAATGTTGTTTGTCAACGCAGTGCTGAACGAGTATTTCAGATTTTTGTGAACCATGACGCTTCATTCAGATAAATCATCGTCTAGTCTGCCACGTGGGCTTGGCATAAACAGCAAGAGATGAACAACTGATGTGAGTGATGACTGGAGATTATCAAGGGATCACCCCCCCCCCCTTCACACCCCCCCCCCTCCGCGCCCAGCTGATGACCAATAAGACGGCATATTACTGCGTTTTTTGTTAGTGTGAACTGAACGGCGATTTTCACCTCCATAATCTGACACACTTGTAAACCGACACATTCATAAAAAAAATAATGACTGAACGACTAGCGAGAATCATATACCTAATTAATCTGTTTTAAATGTAATACCCCAAATCTGTTCTTGTCTTTGGTAAATGTCCAATTTTGTAATTGTGTGATGTTTTGGTTATATATCACGTAATCTGTATTAAGTTTATTACAGCCTCGTTTGCTAATTTGTAGTGTGTTTGATCAAAGTAAAACTCAAAATGAAAAACGTTTCCATTGACTGGATAAGCTGTGTGGTGCATGACTAATTGTTATCTGTGTGCACCGGCTGACTGTCTGAACTGTCTGACGGAACATCACATCAAGGTTTTATGCCTTTGATTTTCTTATCACGAACAGGCAGGCAGGCAGGCAGGCAGGCACAGGCAGGCAGGCACAGGCAGGCAGGCATGCAGGCACAGACAGGCAGGCACAGGCAGGCAGGCAGGCAGGCAGGCAGGCAGGCAGGCAGGCAGGCAGGCAGGCAGGCAGGCAGGCAGGCAGGCACAGGCAGGCAGGCACAGGCAGGCAGGCAGGCAGGCACAGGCATGCAGGCAGGCAGGCGGGCAGGCAGGCAGGCAGGCAGGCAGGCAGGCAGGCAGGCAGGCAGGCAGGCAGGCAGGCAGGCAGGCAGGCAGACAGGCAAGTAGGCAGATGGGTAGGCAGGCAGGCACAGGCAGGCAGGTAGGCAGGCAGGCACAGGCAGGCAGTGAGTGTGTGAATATTGCTTTACGTCACTCTCCACACATTGAGGCAATATCGCGACAAAAGGAAGCCCGATGCCGGCACTACTTAACCATATATTTATGGTCTGGCTGAAAAGACATAATTATGACAATAAGTCTCCTAGAAATCTATGGGTGTGTAATTGGTGAATGCAGTGTTGTCCGGTGATAAGGTGATGATTGATGAATCCATGCAGGTCAACTACTCAGGTTTGACCCATATATATTGACTACCATGCCCTTTCATTCTAATCAATACAATCTACATAGCAGCAGTTCCATATACAATGCATTTGTTGACAGCAAGGTGTGTCAAATAGACATTCATTCCTTAGGCAATGTAAACAAAGACTACGAGACATTCACATTCAAAATTGGTCGGAGTTGATAAATTTAAAATCAAAATTTTCATGTCGATTTTAAACTGTCTAAATATTTGATTCTTGTAAATGTGAAGAAGCATCGACTCGCACTCACCAAATTTTGACTCAAAAACCATAAATTACCAAATATTGTTAAGGGAAGGGGGCGGGCTCGTTTACCATATAATGAAAGGCTATGTGACACATGTGATACATTAGGCGATGAATACCACTGTATATTTGAATGTATAAAGACTGAACATATTAGACACATTCTACCTGACTATTATATACAAAATCCATGCATGTACAAATTCATACAAATTTTATCAAGCGACAATCAAGCTGTCATTAGAAAAATAGCTAAATTTGTTTACCTGATGAATATTTAAATGTGGCGATATGTATAGATATGTATTGTAACAATATTGTGATATCATGCCCTCAACTCAAGTTCATTCACTACACTTTGCTTTTTGTTTTGTTTTGTATGCACACAGGCTGTCTAGCCTATTGCAAATAAACTATTATTTACTTACTTACATAAAGAATATCTCTAACGTTCTTAATTAGATTGCATGTTAAACTTTATTTGTCATGTTCTACATTGCACATATTGTCTGAGAAGCAATTAAAATGACCCAGCTTTGTATCAGCCCACAGCCGGTGATTTCCCGGCACGACAGCTTGTTAGGGGGCAACCAATCAATTACCAGGGGGGGGGTTTTTTAAATAAGTATTCTCAGACTAATTCTTCGTGAGATAAATAATTTTCTGAAGGACATGGTTTAAATCAATATTTAACGGCCCTAAAAATGTTGTGCCTCGTTTCGCTCGGCATGATGAAACGACTCTTACATTTGTGAAGCCTTGCTTGGTTCGATTCTTTAACTTTCAGATCAATAATAAGCCTAGTTTGGGATCCAACCTCGTAGACAGAAAACATTTCTAGGAAAGTGAAATAAATATTTTGCTCGAGACGCAGTGTGAAAATCAAGTTCTGCAGATAGAAAGTGAAATAAGCGATTTATCCAATTTATCCAACTCTGGCCCCCCTCCCTAGTAATTGAATAATGCCCCCCCCCCCTACTCCACCTGATCTGGCACCATGACACAATGCTGGGTCAGCATTTTTTATTTCATATCGGTATCAGGACTGCGTTATGACTAGCCACCACTGATATGCGATGTCTTGGTGGAAGCCCTTTCTAAATACAGGAATGGTGGAAATCATAAACAGCAGACATCCTCCTCAGACCGGGTAGATTTATCTGACGCCCCCTGAGCGCCATCTACCGACCCAGCAGACACAAGACGTTGAATTACGCTAGACCAACATTAAACCAACATTTATTTAACGTCTTGTGTCTCCTGGGGAATGATCAAGGATTTAGGGCTGTAAATCGTTACCCAGCAAACATTAGTCAATGTTAATTTGATGTTGGCCCATCGTCTCCGACTCTGGGCCAACATTAAATTAACATTGGCTCAGCCTCTCGTGAATGCTGGTTAGTAGGCCTACGGCGTTCATAGGGGTCATAGGGGTCATAGTGACACAGGTATTACTTACACCATTTAGATATTAAATTTCAAGCTGTAATTGATTTATAATTATTGTATCCATCCGGTAAGTAACAACTCATCTTTTCTGTGTTGTCAGCAAACTTGTTATGTGTACATAATAACAAAAACATGAGCGTTTATTTAAACAAACTAAATGATCGGGATACGCCAAATATTATTTTAAGTTTAAAGCTACAGAGACCGCCAATATAGGCTACTACGGTCAAATAATTTGCGTGAAAAAATGCATAATCAATACTTGATGAAAATACACTCTGATCAAGAGTGAATAATTTGCACATTTTAATGACTGCTACTACTTTTTTTATACTTTTTGTGTGTTGCATTTTGCGTAGAATAACTAGGTTCAGATCAAAATGTATACTCTGCCAATTTTAGTGGGTGCTCTTCCTCTTATTGCGTTCTCTCAATTGGGACCACTAAGGACATCGCAGGACCACCTGCCCCACAGTAACACAGACACACTGCACAGACAGCTCAGCTGCCTAATATAAGAAGCCAGTGACCAAATGTCCGTCTGGATTTAGATTGGTTTATGTCGTCCATGTCTGACACGTGATATTTCCGCATTACAACACCTCCTCCGCTGAGAAGCTAGTTAGTTTATTGATTGGGCAGACTTCACATCTGCCACTCGGAAGGGGTATTCAGCAAACAAGATTGGCTGGTTTCCGTCTGCTTTGTATCCGACTGCCTTTTAAATGGACTCGACTGTCCCCCGGGATAAGCTTAGCATCTATGTACCTATGTACTATGTGTGTTAATCGCGTAGTATTTATTTTCACGTTGCAAAATTTCAACAAAAAGAAATAACACATACAGGGTATTCTGAGGTAACGGCTAGCATTTTATAGTTTGGGTCATTACCTCTCTTTCTCTCTTTGCTGAGCTGGCCCAGCATTGTTAGACGTCTCGTATATCTTGGTTGGCCACTTCAGAGCGTGTTCTACTGGTCCGGAAGTGGGCATTTCCAGGACTCACTAATGAAGAGGAAGTAGCAGGAAGTTTCCACAAACAGCCACCAATCAGCGCTGGAGAAAGCCTACAGACGTTGATGACAGGTTATCCTAGTCATAAACAACCTGGACGTGTTGCCTTCCTGTCGCCTCGTCTCAATGGAATTGCCCTAATTATCACCCACAGACTTTCTTGTCGTTTTTAACTACGTGAGTGGACTCTGATATGTCACAAGCGGCTGACAGCCGCATTTACAAGCTATAATTTACATACATTTCTTTGCATATAGATTTGTCTGAGTGCTATTTAACAAAATAATACATCATAGGGTAGACATAGTGCATTGAACATTCTGCTATACAACATACCTACCTTTAATAAATTATGTTGTCGATGAATGGTGACCTTTGCGCAATGTAAATTGTTTCGCTAATTCTGTGTCCTAATTTTTTTTGTAATAGTGGCATTAGTTAGTCTTATTGCCGTCTCCAGACGATTTATAATAATAATGTAAGTTCAGTTAATTCCATATAACAGTCAGTTACCCGCGGAAGAAAAAATGAAATGAATCGGGTTTTAGGCCACTTTTGTGCACATATAGGCTAAATTGGGCCAGGAGAACCTCCTGAGGATGGTGAGATAAGTGAGATGACACTGCCCTCCAGACACAGGATTCGAAATTCGAACCCTGGTGGTCTAAAGCCGAGCACGCTCCCTCTCGGTCATGGAGGCTCCCCACAATACTGACTTTTACGAGTGGGTGGGGAAGAAACATTTTAGTTTCTTTCAAACCGCCGAGACTGGGAAACGAACCCCAAACTCTAGTGTGAAGGCAGCGGTGCTAACCACTACCCTAGGGCCCCCGCGGGAGAGTGACTGGATATCTTATTTATTGTGTGCATGAAATCATAACACATTTCACCACAATTCCCGCATCATGTATCAAAGTATTAGTTTGCGGAAATACACAATTGTCTTGTCTTTTAATTAAGAATAACGGCCAAAATTTCAATATTTAATTATTTGTACTATGCGTTGCAACATCTATGTTATTACTCCATTCTGTATTCGCCAATAAACATGATAAATAAATATGTCAGTATGACTCACATACACATAAGTTGTTTAAAATATATATTTTTTAACCGGTCCCAGAGAGACAAAGACACAACTTGATTACAACATAACAAATCCAATTGACATTAATGGATTGAATTAAAATAGGCGACAGTCATAGCCAATTACAGAAGGTCATAGCCAAATACAGAAGGGCATCAGCCAATTACAGAAGGTCATCAGCCAATTACAGAAGGACATCAGTCAATTACAGAAGGTCATCAGCCAATTACAGAAAGTCATCAGTCAATTACAGAAGGTCATCAGCCAATTACAGGAGGTCATCAGCCAATTCCAGAAGGTCATCAACCAATTACAGAAGGTCATCAGCCATTGACAGAAGGACATCAGTCAATTACAGGAGGTCATAGCCAATTACAGAACGTCATCAGCCAGTTAAAGGTCATAGTCAATTACAGAAATGTGTGAAATCACCTCAATTGCCATCTTATATGTGCCATGCTGTTTGAGTTACATGGAATTGGTACGTGTATGCACTCTTGTTTAAATCAATCTGTCATCACGACGACAATGAAAATAATAATTGGATACAACGTGCTAAATTCGCATTGATTTAACATGGTATTACATTACTGTGTTATGCTTATGGACGGTACGTGTATGTACAAATGGACATAAAACAATATAACTGTTTCCGGACGTTCAGCTGGTTCAAGAGACGTTGATTAAGGTTTCAATTGACCTAGTAATTGGTCGGATGTGATGGTAGGGACAATTGGGACCTTTGTTGACAGGTTGATAGATGTGGAATAAGTAACTTCTATCTCTCTCCTCCATGATTACTGATGGAGGTAGAATATGTAGCTTCCATCTCTCTCTTTTATGGTTACTGATAGAGGTGGAATAAGTAGCTTCTATCTCTCTCCTCCATGATTACTGATGGAGGTAGAATATGTAGCTTCCATCTCTCTCTTTTATGGTTACTGATAGAGGTGGAATAAGTAGCTTCTATCTCTTTCCTCCATGATTACTGATGGAGGTAGAATATGTAGCTTCCATCTCTCTCTTTTATGGTTACTGATAGAGGTGGACTAAGTAGCTTCCATCTATCTCCTCCATGAGTATTGATAGAGGTGGAATAAGTGGATTCCATCTTTATCCTCCATGAATACTGATAGATGTGGAATAAGTAGCTTCCATCTTTCTCTTTTATGGTTACTGATAGAGGTGGACTAAGTAGCTTCCATCTATCTCCTCCATGAGTATTGATAGAGGTGGAATAAGTGGATTCCATCTTTATCCTCCATGAATACTGATAGAGGTGGAATAACTAGCTTCCATCTTTCTCCTCCATGATTACTGATGAAGGTAGAATAAGGACCTTCCATCTCTCTCCTCCATGATTACTGATGGAGGTGGAATAAGGACCTTCCATCTCTTTCCTCCATGATTACTGATGGAGGTGGAATAAGTAACTTCCATCTCTCTCCTCCATGAGTATTGATAGAGGTGGAATAACTAGCTTCTATCTTTCTCCTCCATGATTACTGATGGAGGTGGAATAAGTAACTTCTATCTCTCTCCTCCATGATTACTGATGGAGGTGGAATAAGTAGCTTCCATCTCTCTCCTCAATGATTACTGATGGAGGTGGAATAAGTAGCTTCCATCTCTCTCCTCAATGATTACTGATGGAGGTGGAATAAGTAGCTTCCATCTCTCTCCTCAATGATTACTGATGAAGGTAGAATAAGGACCTTCCATCTCTCTCCTCCATGATTACTGATGGAGGTGGAATAAGTATTTTCTATCTCTCTCCTCCATGATTACTGATGGAGGTGGAATAAGTATTTTCTATCTCTCTCCTCCATGATTACTGATGGAGGTGGAATAAGTATTTTCTATCTCTCTCCTCCATGATTACTGATAGAGGTGGAATAAGTGGATTCCATCTCTCTCCTCCATGATTACCGATGGAGGTGGAATAACTAGCTTATATCTCTCTCCTCCATGAGTACTGATGGAGGTGGAATAACTAGCTTACATCTCTCTCCTCCATGATTACTGATGCAGATAGAATAAATATCTTCTATCTCTCTCCTCCATGATTAATGATGGGGGTGGAATAAGTAGGTTCCATCTCTATTATCCATGAATACAGATGGAGGTGAAATAAGTAGCTTCCATCTCTCTCCTCTATGATTACTGATTGAGGTGGAATAAGTAACTTCTATCTTTCTCCTCCATGATTACTGATGGAGGTGGAATAAGTAGCTTCCATCTCTCTCCTCTATGATCACTGATTGAGGTGGAATAAGTAACTTCTATCTTTCTCTTCCATGATTACTGATGGAGGTAGAATAAGGACCTTCTATCTCTCTCCTCCATGATTACTAATTGAGGTGGAATAAGTAGCTACCATCTCTCTCTTCCACAACCCAGCACATACAAGACGTTCAGCCGACGTTGTTTTAATGTTAGCCCACCCTCTTCGACATTAGGCAATATTCATTCAGCGCCTAGGGTTTGGTGGAAACCTATTTTAAAAAAGCACCACATTTCATTTTCTAATAAACCATCTCTTCTGGAATTTAATTATTGTGAAACCTATTTAGAAACGTATATATGTATTGTCTTAGCAGTTCTGCTTCCATCTGAACCTACTTATAAACGTATATATGTATTGTCTTGGCAGTGTTTGTATCCAAACCTACTGAGAAACGTATATATGTACTGTCTTAGCAGTGCTTGTATCTAAACCTTCTTAGAAACGTATATATGTCTTAGCAGTGTTTATACCTAATCCTAATGAGAAACGTACATATTATGTCTTAGTAATGGTGATATCTAAACTGAGAAACGTACATATGTCTTAATAACAGTGCTCATAACACATCCAACTTATTTAACCCTTTGCCCGCGAAGTTATCTTGACAAAAAACAAACAAATTTAAAACGAAGATAGTCGTGATTAGCGGTTAAAGGGTTGACAACATTCATATCACATCCAATCAAACACTAGACGTTAAACAAATTGATTCAATTACGATGAAAAAACATTACTTGAACGTGGAATCGTGATTGGTGGGATGTTATATCGATATTGGTTATAAGGATATATTGATATGTGTATTGGGTGCATGCTTTAAACTATATGTATAGGACCACTATCATCTTGATAATAGCAATGGTGCTGGGAAAGTTGATATTAAGGGAGCTTATTCATGAAAATCGGAATGTGTTCTGTCAAGATCCCTTAATTAATTTTAAATCCACCCAGGCCCAAATGTCTTCTTTAATCTGATGCTCGTCGAATAAAAAATACAATAATATAATCAACAATTAGTCAGAATGGAGATTACATTTCGCTTACATGCAGTTACTAGATTATCGCAAACACTTATTACTAATTCAAATCTATTGTGGAGTGTTATTGTTGCAAACTTATTTTTGTAAATTTTAGCATTACTGAAAATGTTTGTGTGGGAGAAGTGTGAATACACATTATAATATAACAACAAATATTATATACCATTTATTCAGAGCATCATTATTATCATGATAATGGCTGTGATGGCTGAAACGTTAAAATAGACAAATTATTCATTAATATCCTAATGTTTTTCTTTTGAGATCGTTCAATTAGTTTTATAGCTATTGGGCTCAAATATTGATGTATTCCCTTAATCTGACTCTCGTCTAAAGACAAGTCAAATTAGCTAAAAAAAAATTTTTCGAGTTGATGAGGAATGTGCATCAGCTCACACGAAATCAGCAGCAAAGTGGGAATAGTGCCTGGTGTAGCTAGGGAATGACGCAACAAGAGAAAGTAATCCATTTAGAATCGTGTATCTATCCTGGGGATAAAGCCAATGACCCAGAAGCTCATGCTGGACAACGATCGTGAAAGATCCCGCATTGTGTACAAACACAGACGAACTAACATATATTATGTTGATTCAAACTGTTCAAACATTGTGACACAATCTTTTGATCTATTGACACCAGTGGTTTAGTAGTTAGCACTTTCTGATGTAGTTCTTCATACTTCCTGGTATGGCAGATATCAGGGCGACTAAGGTGTAGTAGTTAGCACTTTCTGATGTAGTTTGTCATACTTCCTGGTATGGCAGTTATCAGGGCGAGTAAAGTGTAGTAGTTAGCACTTTCTGATGTAGTTTTTCATACTTCCTGGTATGGCACTTATCAGGGTGAGTAAGGTGTAGTAGTTAGCACTTTCTTATGTAGTTATTCAAACTTCCTGGTAAGGCAGTTATCAGGGTAGGTCATTAATGGATCATTCAATAGCATGGCTTTTATACACAGTAGTTACTATCCTCGAAATACATCAATGAAAATAATGCTGTTTTTTATATCTTATTTCTCATTTAATTATATAGATTATGCTTCAGGGTCAGCTTGCGCATGATCGGTTTAAATCGAGTGATGGTCAATACATCTTTACAATGAACATTTGTTCCTGTAATCCCAGAAATTTGTTAGTGAATGCTAAATATTCACCTGCCAAGTTTCCACCCAGTTGTGGGTAAAAGGTGAGTTAAATAACTAAGATTTGCTAAGTTTGAAAAAAAAAAACAGTCGCAATTATTGCTGATTTTTCTCATAGACTTTACTCCTAAGATCCTTTATTTTATATACTGAAAATATTAGTGGGGATTGTACCATAATTTGTAAATACTTCATCTCAGATGTATCTCCCCAGCAAACACGATACATTGACCCAATGCTGGGTCGATGCTGGGCCGACGTCGGAGACGGCGGGCCAACATTGACGCAGCATTGGGTCAATGTATCGTGTTTGCTGGGTCAGATGTGGACAGTATTTAGTCACCGGTGTTTACAGCTTATTACGCGCAGTGCAGACATCTCGTATTGACAGAGATGTTATCTTGCAGAGATCTTACTCCGTGATTGCGATTTATCGTAAGTCACCAAATCCAATTACAGTCATTCCAGCAAATACAAGACATTTGTATAACATTTGTACAATGTTGGCACAGCGTCGAAGATGTCATACGAATCACGGATTTACCAAAAAATACATTCAATATTTACAAAATATCTTTCTGACAAAATATAGGAGGTCATATACACCTTCTGCACTCGCAACGCGATATCACAAACACATTCACGCCATATTTATAAAGGCATTTTGTTTAAACTATGGGGACCAAAGGGTTTTTTTGACCTGAAATCACCATAAATGTCTCAAATAATAAAAACTTATCTTTGTGGCATAATGCAGGATATTTTTTGGAAGCTATGAATAAAGATCCACTAGAGTCATTCGATAAGAGTAGGGCGTAGTTCCCGACTTCAGGATTCCTTCTGTCGCGATATTGTCATGATTATGGGAAAAGGAAGGGGGCCAAGGTGATATGCACTCATAGGAAACCAAATCCTCCTTCTGCTCTCGTAACGCCATTCACACAATATTCCTAGAGGCTTTTTTTGTATTGTTAGACATGCCATATCTGACACAAAAAATCTAAACAAACCACAAAATGTGTGTGTTTGTCTGGTTCATGTATCAAAGTATATCTATTATTATTACATTTAGTGTATTCAAGCTTTTCGTACCATTCAATATTAAGCACAATAGTCCATGCGAGTGGCATTCATGCGGATATGCATCAATCAATTTGGTTTTCCAGGTTCACTCATTGTGTATGAGTTGCATGCAGGATAATGAAACAACCATTTTTCTTGTTGGAATCATTTATTTCAAATTTATATTTTTCTATGAACCCTTTTGTATTTCTCGGTTTGTCCAAATGAAATGAATGGGGTTTTAGGCCACCTTTGTGTACGTATACGCTACACAGGACCAGGATAATCTCCTGAGGATGGTAAGGTGAATGAGATGACACTGCCCTCCAGACACAGGATTCAATATTCGAGCCCTGGCGGTCTGAGGCCAAGCACGCTACGTCTCGGTCACGGAGGTACTCCACAATTTGTCGATTTGAACCCAAGCATGAGATTAATCATGGCCACATCACATTAACTCCCAGCGCAACGACGATTGAGATGTCATATTCTGGTAACACAAACACATTGTTCCATTGGGTTTAGTATACAAAAAAACATATTTCCTGCAAATATTACGACAGATCAGAATAAGTAATATCGTAGCCTTTGACCTAGAACCTAGGCTTTTGATTGGACAAGATGACCATATCTCCCAATCACATTCCTGAGATCTGGGTCACTCATTCTATTTCAGCTTTTATAAAGTAAACATAAAACCCATTACCAGACTGTAATAATAATGCTGTTATTTTATTACCTAGATTCACGTTATTTATTAACATTCACTGATATAAACGCATGTTAAATCGAGTGTATTCTTTACTATGGAAGCTCCCCGCAGTATTAAATCTTTACGAGTGAGCGAGGAAGAACATTTCTTTCTTTGAAACCTGAATGCCAGAGCGGGGGACGAACCCGCCGACCTCCCACTTTACAGGCAGGTAGTTTTAGCTTAATGTTGCGCCATTGTACGAGACAGTGGGCCAACATTAAATCAACATTGGGTCAATGTATAGTGTTTGCTGGATAGTTGTTTTAAAGTCCACCTGATAATAGTACATAGCCAGCACACGGATGTTGGATTAATGTTGTGCCATCGTCGGATACAGTGGACTAACATTTTCGCTGGACAGTATTGAATGATGTTATCCACGTAGAAAACCCATTACCAGATAACAATAATAACAATGATATTATTTTATTGGCTAGATTAACATTGATTAAGTAGCATTCCCTGAGATAAATCCCTAGTAAATCCAGCATATTCGTCATATTCACGCCGATCTAGATTACATGCCTCTTTTATATTAACGCCTATCTAGCTGACCTAATCTGCCTAATTGGTTAGATGTTTTGTTGTATGATCTAACGCGAAAACGCAACATGGAGAATGAATTTTCCAAATGGCAGAAACTAGGATCACCCTAATGCATTAAAAAACTGTAAGTCGGATAATACTGGGTAAAACTGTACTGATTTACAGACTACACAATATATAACATCATATCTTTTAACCAATCATTATTTTAGTATGAACCATTTAAAATCATCACACATGTCTCAACTATCTTTCTGATTCATTTGAGTACCTACAGCCACTATAAATGTTTTTACTCTTAAAGTGCGGGGATCGATTTTAGACGTCAGAATCTGATGTCTACAGAATCTGACATCGTCAGCCTGTAGAACAATATTGAACCAGCACTTGTTCAGAGCTATGTCATTAATATTTATTTTACCGGTCGATAGCTTTCAATTAAGTTTAAAGCTACCCGAGCTCAAATATTGATGTCTTTCCTTAATTTGATGCTCATCGAATAACAAAAAAGTGAGCTATTTTTATCCTTAATATGGCAAGCTTCATGTTCGCTTAGTTGTTCTAAATCGATAACCAGGACGTGACTCAGAGATTGTTAGTAATTGAAATATATTGCATCAAATCAGCTTTGTGTTTATACGGCGTATGTTTTAGAAGCACGTTTTTAAAGATTCAGCGAGAGATATGTGGATGGGTGATGTAATAACGACATTTGGTGATTAGCTGGACAGGAGAATATGTATTTGATTTAAGGTAATCACATACATGTAGCCATCTTATTCTACAATTGGAACATTATGTTATTCAGACCAACACCTGACTGCATATTTGAGAAACAGAGGTATGAGAGGGTGGGGTGCGTATTCCTTCTATGCAATTGCCCATTGAACAGGCGTCATGGCAACATATAAAATGTGTCAACGAGTCGTCTGGCTGGCGTAGCTAAGTAATCCATTTAGAGTCGTCTGCCTATCCTGGGGACACATCCAATGATTCAGAAGCTCTATTGACACTGAATTATGCTGGACAAGGTAATGAAACCTTCCCTGACAGATTCCGCATTGTGTACAAACAAAATCGAACAAGCGGAGATGGTGTTGTCCAAACAGTGTGGCCCCTTCTAATGTCACCTGTCAAAAATGATGTCCATGTATTGCTTGACCTTGAACAAATGGCCGTCATCTTGGATTTTTTTAACCACAATGCAATGTTTAAAATATTTTTCTACACCACTATGTCCGGTATACCTGAAAACCCCAGAATACACACCGAGAAAACACATTTTCCTTTATTATGTCGAAAATTATATCAATTCATTGTTTGACCTTGGACAAATTGCGGCCATCTTGGATTTTACACACAATGCAATGCAAAATTATTGCTGACCACACCACTAGATCGGGCATTCCTGAAAACCCTGTAGTGGACACCAAAAGCAGGAACCTGCTCCTATTCTGTTAAAATATGTCAATTTAAAGTTTGACTCTCTCCAAATAGCGGCCATTTTTAATTTGTTCAATTTTCTCAGACCACCCAAGGATACCCTCTTGATACCAGTTGATATGCATTATAGATCCCATGAGGGTGTGGAATCCATAAAAAACAGTCGGTGCAGGGTATTCCTTGATGACTGCCTGACTTTCTTGGTTTACCGTTGGTCAACCGTCTACGACGCTAGACCAACGTCAAAACAACATTGACTCAAAATATTTTGTCTGCGCGTGGGTATTTTCTGGTGTACGTGCCCACCACCACCTCATACACGTCTCCTCTCAGTGAGGATGGACATGTGTGAGGGGGTGGCGCGTCACCTTGACGACAGGAAAGAAGCCTAATGATCAGCTAACCTGTCTCATTACATGACGCGGTATAACTTTTAGCGTGAGTGTTGGCTGTTTATGACCCTCATCCCTGCTGTAGAATATTCCTGCAGCCAAGATAGCCCCTGGCTGAAACTGTATTTTCCATATCCCACTCAAATGAACACCGTCTGCATATCATACCGTTTCAAGTTTTAGACCAAATAAAATGCTACCGGAATCCATACGATTATCTGTAAAAGTTGCTCAGTTAATGAAATAATTATATAACACGTGTATTTCTCACAAATAGTGGCATTTTCGTCATTTGAAGCTGAGATTTCCGCTAGCAATTCCTCCTTCAAATGAAAAGAAATACATTAAAAAAATGTTCGCAGCATGAGGGCTAAAGCCATCACTGCATGATTCCCTAAAGATTCCACAGTAACACCTCTGGTGCGCCATCTATCCTCATTATATGACGTCATACAGACACTTGCGTCATCACAGCCCAGAGCTCCTTCTGTCAAATAACTGGCCTGATATAAGGCTTAGTGCCTGCCACTCACACCACGGGATTCTCATTACCCTTCATGTTTTTCAAACATTGATGAATGAGTCATGTAAGACAACGCTGTGTGCAGAAAAAAGCGAAGTTGTGAGAAGTATGACATAACCTAGACCCATACACGGATTCAACAGGGACTGTTGGAATCTATAAAACTCTGTATTTCTTCAAACTTCATAATGTTTTAAATCAAATAACAAAATATATATTTTTGTTAATCACTGGCAAAGTCAAACTTTACTTTTCGATGGTGGAAAATACAATATTCTGTGATTCTCATGATTTAGAGGACGCTTGTAACGTGGTCCCTCAATAATACGCCACTTAGTATTTATTTTCTGTTTTTTTTTGTGAATTTCAGACACAAAAAAAACAATTTGCAGAATAAAGTCACTTGAACTATTTTCATGACTAATTATCTGGCCAACGAAATCACAGCTAATTATTAAATGATTGTTTAGGCATCAACATTTGCAAATGTCTGGTCTCAAAGCGAACACTTGTGAAGAATTTTCACTCACGGTTCTCGGTAGCAAAACACAACTACAAGTGGGTGAAAATATAAATAGGACAACTTTCAAATAATAAATAATACAGTGCTTATAATCTCATCACAGGAAGCATGAGACAGTCACCCAATTATTTCTTAATGCTGGTCCACCGTCTACGACGCTGGCCCAACATTAAAACAACATTGGGGCAGCGCATTGTGTTTACTGGGATGCCACCTTGGAATAGAAAGAGTGCAGCCAAGTATTCAGATACAGCATTCCAACCCTAGTATGCTTTGATACAACATACGGTGTTAGGTCTCGTACATCAGTTTCGCATGCTGTGTTTTGCTATCACCCGCCTGGGTGGAGCCTATATCTTGTATGTATGTGGACCACGTCGCCAGCTCGCCCCCCGAGCTCACATGAGGTCAACACAGATAGGGATTTCCTTGAAGATGGACTCTGCCATTGATATAATGTTGTTAGTTTGCTGCCTTGAAAATCAGGAAGGATTGTGTTGGGAATTGGGAGAGCTTCGTCTGTACAGTATTGTTAGCCTTCTCCAGCTCTGAGTGGAACGTGGTCGTGATGAGAATGCTTGGCAGCTAAACTTGATTTTTTTTCATTTACCACCCACTTCAAGTCATCTTTATTCACTACAAGTCGAGAATTGCGACAGCAATTCGCGGCTTGTGGTGGATGGAGACGACAATTGTGATGTGAATGCTTGGCAGCTAAACTTGAAAAAAATCAACGCTTTTATCGCTACGCAAGACCATAGTCGTTTTTAATCCGTTTTATCACCCGATTAAATCGCTGCTATCGGAATCTAAATGTCTGTTTACCCCTTTCAACCCTGACGATGCATTGAAGCATCATTTTACATCCCTGAAATCAGCCTTATTTTTCATACAATTGGGGGTTTTAGAACGATAATTTCCATGAAACTGGTTTACCAATACATGACAAGTTTCATGAATTTTTCACCCACTTTAAGTCACCTTCATCCACTACAAGTTGAGAATTGTGACAGCAATTCGCGGCTTGTAGTGGATGGAGATGACAATGTAAAGTCAGGCTTGAAAAGGATAAACAATGAGATTTGCAAAAGTTAAGTCCCAAATTAAACAGTAATTGTGAGTGATTTTCACCCAATTGAACTTGTGGGTCGCGCAACTTTAAGTGGGTGAAAATTTAAACTTGATAACTTAGCGGTTTTAGGGTTGAAATGTTCAGTGTATTATTATTATTATCATTCACTCTGATTTGTAAGCGCTGCCCGACCCCCCCCCCTCCCCAACGTGGGTCAAGACGGTCTGATATTTAAAAATAAAAATATAGAATATAAAAAATAGAAATATGTGAAGCAGAAGCCCATGTACATTTAATTTTGCCAGATGTATTGAAGTAACCGAGTATTTTATCATTGAAATGTTTTAGTGTAATCAATTATGAGTTGGGTCTGGCTGCCGCGCCCCACAATTTCAAGTGGGTGGGAATTACGTGTATTTGGTAAATTTAAGTATCTTCAAGACACTTTAAGATATATGTATTTCACTAACATCGCTTAGATGCAGTAAATAAAAAATAGTGTATTGATGGAATTTGATTTATCCACACACTACACCCTACTAAACATCACAAAAATAGGAAAATCTCCCAGCCCGACTTTTGGTGCGTAAATACAACGATACGCATACTTCTTCATTTCTCATTCTATTTGAAATTAGCATGAACTCACTCACCCATGTTCGATGTTTTATCGCATTTTTAGATTTTTGTATTCATTACATAAGTTTTAATGAAAACACAAGAAAACTACCTAAATCAGCCTCAGTCCCCCGAGGGTTAATCTTATTTGTAATCAGTGCTGATTATCTGGACACTCGTTATCAGAAAAGGGATGCTCCCTGTCCTATGACAAATGGGCTATAAATGCGGAAGATCCCGTCTGATGCTGGTGTGGTTGACAAATGAAGGCGCCGTCCTGCGGAAGTGGCTGTAGTTACACAAACATTGGTGGCTCAATCCTGGGCCAACTTTTGTCAGTTTGGCGAAACATTGAGCCAGCATTGAAGAGAGCTTTGTATTTATTGTGATTTGAGAAAGCTAGAGGTCAAGGTCGCATGTCTTCGGGCTAGATCCTTGTTTGTGGAGAGTCAGTGACAATCCTATCTGTCAGACAGGTCCCGGGATCACACACACACGTAACACGCTGAGTCACTGATCCGCTGAAACTCAACACCAAGTCTGACAGGTATATAATCGGTCAAATGTGCGGCAATGTTACATTGCCTTCATCTAGCTACGTACAGCATAACAACATAACAAGCCGCGTCGCTAATCTGCTACGTACAGCTTCCCATGAACATATTTTCAGATTGGTCTTAAATATGCAATGCATGCAGCCTAATTGTCACTACCAGTTGTTTAATCAGTAAAACATAAGCATACTAATTACATTCAATCAAGTTTTGTTAAGGTGAATGAATGATGAATAATTAAATAATTGGATGAATAAATTAAAGAATGAATGACTGAATGAACGAACGAATGAACGAACGAACGAACGAACAAACGAACGAACGAACGAACGAACGAACGAACGAACGAACGAACGAACGAACGAACGAACGAACGAACGAACGAACGAACGAACGAACGAACGAACGAACGAACGAACGAACGAACGACCGACCGAACGAACGAACGAACGAACGAACGAACGAACGAACGAACGAACGAACGAACGAACGAACGAACGAACGAACAAATAATTGAATTACTGAATGATTGAATGAATTAACAAGTACAGAAATAAATGCCTAAATGAATGTCACACAGGTCCCATGTTCACTGACACACATAACACGCCGCATCGCTAATCCGCTGAAACTTAACACCAAGTCGACCTGAAAGGTGCTAAAGCGGGCCAAATGTGCCTCAATGTTACATGTACGCCTTTATCTAGCCACGTACAGCTTCCCCTGAATATATTTTCAAATTGTTCTTTATTATGCATGTATTCTAATTGTCACTACCAGTTGTTTAATCAGTTAATACGTAAGCATGAAAAAATCATCCAATTACGTCTCGATAAGGTGAATGAATGAACGAATGAATGAATGAATGGATGAATGAATGAATGAATAAATGAATGAATGAATAAATGAACGAATGAATGAATGAATGAATGAATGAATGAATGAATGAAATAATGAATGAATGAAATAATGAATGAATGAGTGAATGAATGAATGAATGAATGAATGAATGAATGAATGAATGAATAAATGAATGAATGAATAAATGAGTGTATAAATTAAAAAATGAATAAATAAATGAATGAATCAATGAATGAATGAACGAACAAACGAATGAGCGAACGAATAATTAAATGAATAAATGAATGAACAAATAAATGAATGAATACATAAATGTATAAATGAACGTATGAATGAATGCATGAATGAATGAATAAATGAATGAATGAATAAATGAATGAATGAATGAATGAATGAATGAGTGAATGAATGAATGAATGAACGAACGAATGAATGAATGAATGAATGAATGAATGAATGAATGAATGAATGAATGAATGAATGAATGAATGAATGAATGAATGAATGAATGAATGAATGAATAAATGAATGAATGAATGAATGAATGAATAAATGAATAAATGAATGAATGAATGAATGAATAACACAGGATTCGAAATTAGAGCCCCAGTGGTCTGAGTCTGAGCAAGATACATCTCGGTCACAACATAAGTTCCCCAGGCACAGTGATTGACATTGATTGCTCAGCTGACACCTTCTGGCGTAGAAAATGATCACCTAGCTCCTCCCAGAAGTCATTTGTATCTTACTCTAGGGACAAGAAAAGAACAAACATTCTAAGAGTTAAAGCTACCTGCATTACTGCTCTAGCTTAGAGTAAAGAATAAAATATCATTGTAATGTAATTTGTCAAACATCTTTGCATTTAATACACAAAATAAGTAAAGTGGACAAGGTAGCTTATATGCCTGGTAACATATGATAACTAGATAAAAGTAAAAAAAATCAATTAGGTTCACTGAGCAGGGCAACTCATGTATATCTAAATACTCAATGACGACCATTATTTGTCTATAATGCGTTGTCGTAATAAACAAAATACATTTCTTTGAGCATTGTAGTGATTATGCCCCATCACTACGTGCACTACGAAGAACATTAAATAAATAAATATAGGATTAATACACACAATCAATCACTTCAAGTAACATTTGCTAATATTGCACTACTAGAACAGAACAGGTGCAAAATACATTGCATCATCCCGCTCGATACAAAATCTCCTGCATCTTGATTTACATCCCTTAATCCGTGATCAGTCGGTAGATGGCGCTCAGGGGGCGTCAAGTAAATCTACCGGTCTGAGGAGGATGTCTGCTGTATTTATGATTCTCACCATTCATGAATTTGGGGAAGGCTTCCACCAAAGAAACACCGTGGAGCAGCCAACGCTGGTGGTTGACCCAGCATAGATCAGGCATTGTACCAGATGTAAATAATAGAGGTATCTCTGGCAATCACACTATTCTGATTGTGGTCGTAAAAATCAGTACAAGGTCTAGAGATTAAATTATCCGAAATGAATCAATGGTGGTTTAATGCTGGGTATTTGGCTTTAACCCTCTCAGGCCTGAATTTACCATTGTCATCTTCATCCACTACAAGCCGCGAATTGCTGTCGCAATTCTCGGCTTATAGTGGATGAAGATGATTTGATGTGGTTTAAAAATTAAAGAAAATTACCATGTATTGGTAAACAAGTTTCATGGAAATTTTCGTTCTAGAATCCTTTGTTGTAGGAAAATTAAGTCTGTTGTGAGGGATGTAAAATGATGCTTTAAAGCATCGTGGTGGCTTAAAGGGTTAATGTTTGCGTTTGTCGGGTTACATTTCGCCCTGTAGAGTTCCAAGTTCAAGCACAGACAAAATCACTCAATAAGGCCTTCCTAAAATAAACACTACAAAAAAAACAGAGCTGGAAATTCTCGAATGTTTGTCTCCAGGCGTTTCTCAGGCGTTTCTCAAACGCATTTTGTCTTTTACTAGGATATGTATGAGATCAGCTCATATCAACACACGTCTTCACTCCGGACAAAGTTGTAAACCATTTCTTATATGAATGACCTCACTTCAAATATTATTATGAAATATTGTTATATTATAAATGTCATAATAATCTATAACATTAAGTACATTATTTACAACTTCTTCGCCAAAAACAGAAAGTTCTCTTATATTACCTTGCTGAATCGGGAAAAGCAAACGCAGACAAACTATATGAGCGATCATATGAATGCTTAACCCGCTAAATTAAATAAAAAAAATTTACTCACTTGAAGTTGTGTTTCGCTACCGTGACCACTACTTCAAGTGGGTGAACATTTACTCCTATTTGTTTATCTTGACACCAATAACAGCGATTTATGTGGTTAATAAAACGGATTAACCCTTTAACCGCCGGTGTCGCATATATTCGGGTTTTCATTTTTTATTAGCACATTAAGTACCACCTTTTAAAGATAAAATATGACATCAATCAGCACGATTTGAAGTTGTGGATCGCGTCAGCGAGACACAACTTCAAGTGGGTGAAAATTCAGAATGAATAATTTGGCGGTTAAAGGGTTAAGCCCTCACGATGCATTAAAGCATCATATTACTTCCCTGACTTAATTTTCCTACAAATATATATCATGGCTTTAGGATGGAAATTTCCACGAAACTGGCCCACCAATACATTGCAATTTTCTTGAATTTTTCACCCACTTTAAATCATCTTCATCCTCTACAAGTTGAGAATTGCGACAGCAATTCGCGGCTTGTAGTGGATGAAGATGACAATAGTAAATTCAGGCTTGAAAGGGTTAAAACGACTGTAGTCGTGGTTAGTGGTACAATGGTTACATTAATCGCTACTACAACGCCAATTATGAATCTGCTGTTCTACGCTGGGAATCGTCGTCTATTTGATGTGTCCGCCCATTAATCAAGTCGTCATGTACATGTACATGTACATGTACGTTAACACTAGAGGCTGGGAACATATATGCTCATGCCAATAATAAAAGATAGTCCGAGACCTGGAACAAATTCGTAACAAGCTGAAAATTTTAGCATCTATTTTTGAGACAACATAGAAAAAAATATCAAAAGTCCTCGAAGATCCCCTTGGTATTAGTGCCCGAAATTGGGGTAATACGGGGTAAATAGGGATAATAAACGGTATAATAACGATAACTTTAAAAATTGTATCTGAAAATATGTTGAGGCACCTGCGGAATCTATTAAAAATACCCAAAAGTGGTAAATATGGTAAAAAAGGGGGTAATAACCATGATTTATGAGCTATTTGACCTAGATTCATGAAATGTATATCTAGCATCGGAGAAAAAAAAATCAAAAATTGAGAAATATGGGTAAAATGGGAGGTGATAACCATAGCTTATGAACTATTCGAGGAATCCATTACCATTACTTAGATATATTTTTTAAAACCCATTCATTCACAAAACTGATAAATAATGGAAAATTAGGAGAATACCCATAACTTTGACGGAGATTCCTAAAACTGGTATCAAGATATTTGTCCTAGCATCAAACAAAAAAAGTGTAGGCCATCAACATTTAATATCCAAAAAACGAAATTATTGTGTATGGGATGTTTTCGTATACTGCAGATTGCTAATCACATAATGAGCTTAAACTATTAAATTTTAAACTATTTAATTATGCTAAAACATATATCTAAATAGTAATTTTATGAATCTAAGTAAGTCAAATATCCCATCTTACCCTGATTTACCACTTTTCAGGATGAAAGGGGATTTTACAGCATCATATCATTTTTTGTTGCTGGTTGTCGCATAATTTAAAAAATGCTGTTACATTTTTATTGTATAGACATATTTTATTTTGAAATTGAAACAAATAAAAAATGTAATACAAGGTTTCTCTCGCTACATGGCTACTGATGACCGGTGGTGTAAGTGCGTCCTGGCAAACGATATGAATGATCCCAGTGCAAAGCTTTTGTTCGATAGCTGACAGTGAGTTCCCACCAAATGAATTTATTAGTGGTACACTACCATGACACTACATACCTAATGTTTCTTGGTTAACCACACTGACTATTTTATCTATCAATTCTTGGAGCACATGTACGTATTTGGTGTATTTTAAGTCGTAGAAAGAATTAAGATAGATTCGTAGATCTGAATATACTCTGCGCTGCGCGCCTCGTATATTCAGACCTACGAATATATCGAATTTCGTTCTTTCTCCTTGACAGAAAAAAGTGCGAGAATGTAGAATTTGGTCATTTTAGTGCCTGTTCTTTCTCCTTCTATACGTCCACGTCCTATGCTCTCCCAATGGTGAATTGGTGACCACAAATAGCATGTCAGGAGCACCTGCCCCATTGTAACACAGAAACAATGCACAACGGTGCAAGAACCCAGTCACCAAATGATCGTATCGTTTTAGTTTATCGTCGTCCATGTCTGACGCGTGGTATTTGCGCCTTATCACACACGAGTTGCTAGTTAGTTCATTGATTGACCAGACTAATTTACATCTGCCACCCGGAGGTCCTCAGCTGACAAGATTGGCTGTTTTTTGGTTGCTTTTGTATCCATTTTGTTCTACAGCGAAAAAGGGGGGTCCGGGCTTAACTGTTTTGTATACATATGTTGGCGGTATTTTCCTCCATACCCGAAGCAAAAATCCTTATTACTGGCCCTTGTCTCTGATAATGGTCTATACAGGAGAAGGTAATGTTGCCGGTTGGAAAAATTCTGGAAATTTTCCGATTGCTTGACCCTGACCTGACCTCTGACCTGCAGGTTATCCTCCGATGCGATGTACTCTCAGTAAACAACAACAAGCACACCAAATGTAGTAAACATATAATTTTAGGTACTGATATTTGTTGGCTTTATATAACCTCTTTCGAAAGCTTGTACTTATTTTAGTATGCATACACCGCTATGATGGTACGCACTCGTGATCAACACTATTGTAGATCAGGGCGCTTCAACGCTACATTAGGATTATTATCAGCGTGATCATGAAAACATGCATATTAAGGTACATGTATCTGTCCTGGGGGGTTTGAAAGGATGAATTATTGAGTGAATGAATGCATGCATGATTTAATGCATGGATGCATGCATGATTGAATGACTGAATGAATGAATCAACGGATGAGTGAACGACCAACTAAATGAACAACGAACTAGGAAAATGAGCCAATGAATGAATGAATGAATGAATAAATGAATAAATGAATGAATGAAAGAAAGAATGAATGAATGAATGAATGAATGAATGAATGAATGAATGAATGAATGAATGAATGAATAAATGAATGAATGAATGAATGAATGAATGAATGAATGAATGAATGAATGAACGAGTGGATGAGTGAATCTATAGCTTTAGGCGAGTTTTGTGCACATATAGGCCAAACTGGACAAGCATACATACTGAATATGGTGATATAAATTAAATACACAGCCTTCCAGTCACAGAATTTAAAATTCGAGATGTGGCATTGTGAGGACAAGCATGTTACCTCGCTGTCACGTGCAGTTTCCTCAATATTTTTTTACCAGTGTACCGTAAACATTTTATTTCTTTTGATCGCGAAAACTCACAGTGGGACATGAACTCTACTCCTCCGACGTGACAGGTGGCAAACCAGGTTTGGTCAGCTCACTTGATGAGACTGTTTTGGTGTTGGCCATTATTCTATATGATTACGTATGACATGCATTCAGTCAGAGAAAAATGATCCATGCTAGACATGCATCTCACTCTACTGGGATTGCCTTGCCTCGCCATGACCTTCATCTCTCTTGTCTAGTTGTTATTCATACAAGCAAACACGTCGGCCTAACCCTTACAACACTGAAATATTTTTGTATAAACCATCAAGATCACAGGGTTATTTTCAATTTGAAGTCATCATATATGACTTAGCCAGCTATTTCCGCTTCATTTGAATATCTATGTTATAGGCCTACCGCCATTATACATGTTTAATTCTTTCAGTGCGGGGGTCGTCTTTAAACGTCAGAATCTGACGTATGTAGACGTCAGATTATGACGCCTAAAGACGGTCCCGGCGCTGCAAGGGTAAAACTATGTCTATTGATTAAGTATACTTTGTATAGCAATATGAACTATCTCACAAAGTCACCTGGAAACTACTTGTCCTGAGACTGATTAACAGGTCTACGGTCAGATTGGGATCAAGTTTAAGATGGCCTCTTCATACCATGTGTGGTTTAAAACGGACACAAGTACAAATGCTGATTACCAGGTCTTTCATCGGAGTTTTCATCAGATTGTGATCAAGTTCAAGATGGCCTCCTCGCTCAACAGTTTCCATTTTCATTAGTCGACCAAGGGGTAATTTGCCTTTTCCTCGCCGCTGGATACAGTATCATGTGTGGCTTAAAATAGACGCAAGTACACATTTTAAGGATTTATTTAGTTTTGTAGTTGGTGTGAAAATTGCGGAATATTGGAAACACTACCAACATATCCGTATATTGCGCATTCGTATGTGGTATATATGGAATATTATACGATGGGGCCAAAAAACTATAAAATATACCTTGTCACAAAAATAAAATAAAAACTGTTTTTTTTTGGAGATGCTAATACTAATATGAATATGAATGTAAAATAAAACCATACCACTCATTATAGAAGTATTAAAGGAAAAACATACGACCCATAATAGAAGTATTGAAGCAAAACCATACCACCCATTATAGAAGTATTGAAGCAAAACCATACCACCCATTATAGAGTTATTCAAGCAAAAACATACGACCCATTATAGAAGTGTATTTTGTTACGAAAATAACGATAACGAAGAGGCGATTCTGGCATTAGTGGCATAACAGGGGCGGAATACCTGGCGTTGTAATCTGTAATCCTAGCGGTGCGACACTGGTGGACATGACATTTAAAACACACCACTACATTATTTTCATTGTCCGACCACGACATTCTAAGCCGGGAATGGAGAGTTATTGTTGCCCAAGCACAGACCAATTATCATGGTAGGCATATGGTGCTATAATCAGTCAGGTGTGACCGAGCTGTTGATTATGAGGGATCCTCCCTATGGACTGATGTGTTTTAATCAGGTTAAAACCCTCGGAGCTTTACATTCTTAGCCGTGGAAAAGGCCTCAGCCTTCGGCCTTGGCGTTTTCTACAACTATACTAAGAATGTAGAGTTCCTCAGGCTTATCCTATTCGTAAACATCACTCCGGTGCGAAGTATACTGACGCATTGTAAGTTAAATATGTAGGTGGCCGTACGATGTAAAGCATATGACACTGTTTTTTCAGCTATACAGATCGGTACTTGGGCATGATTATGATCATTTTTTAATAAAAAAATACATTTCAACGTATGTGGAGAGATCATTTTTCCTGACTGAAACATGCAATATATCATTGTAATGGAAATTGAATTTACATGTGTAGATTGGTAACCTTGAACAGAAAAACAAGCGATTACGTAATTAACCCTACCCCCTAAATCTAAACAGTTTTTTTTTGGACGGGGGGGGGGGTTCAATGACCACTAGAATATATTAAACATCACCAGGACCGTATGAGGAACGAAGTGAGACCCAGGCAATCAAATTTGGTCTTTTTCATCAAAATATTGTACATTTTGGTAATATAAGGCATTTTTACGCAATACACTTAACATAATTTTTGTTTCATCTCTTGTGAAGATTTAAGAAAAAATCCATGGGGTATTTACTATTAAAATGTGACTTGGTGAAAGTTGGTATATTCTCAGAAAACACAATCGTACCTAAGGCCAGACGGAACCAACAATTAATAGCTCAAGGGAGGGTGTATTGATGCCAACATTTTCAGAATTGGTTAATTCATTGCAAATGTATGGCTATTTTCCAAATTTGACCTCCACTTGGACAAGAATAGCAAAATACACCTCTTCTGTTAGAAAACGGCTTGTACAAAAAACTGATACCACAGTTTGTTTCTACATACAAAATGGGGTAGTTGCTGAGGTTATTGAAAATAACGTCTTGATAACTTCTTACATGTCATCGTATTTAATTATAATTTTATATACTGGGGTTGTCTCTCGCTCAAAGTGGTAAAAGTTGTTATTGATTCTCAGATGGTGGTATGTATAGGTTTGTATATAGACATACTACCAGTTTTCGGAGTGCAGGCACCTCGTATTGATTGATATAGGATTCACATTTCTAAGATGTTATCTTGCGGAGATCTCACTCCGGGATTGTGATTTATCGTAAGTCACCAAATCCAATTACAGCCATGTCATACTAAACACGGATGCATCGACAAAATACATTCAATATTCACAGGTTATCTTTATGAGAAAATATAGGTGACCTTATCCAGCTACTGCACACTGGGGAAGCAACCAGTGCTCTCTGGTGAGTCCGTTGGCGGCTGAATAGACCTTATCATTTTAGATTATTACAAACGTTTGGCTTGTTGTGTAAGAGGTTATGCTCGAGCATAATGTAACCCACAACAAAAAAATGTAGGAACAAAACATACGTAAGAACTTGACGTACGTGGTGCATCTTTAAGGGACTTGCCCAGGTCTCAAATCATAAAAAATCAGTGATTTTATTTTGGCTTCTTGATATTACCACATGATGTAAACATGTCCATAGACTAGAACTGCAAAAGTTTTTTATTTTTTGTGCTGCGCCCTTAATACCAGTTAGGCTAGATATAGAGACGAAACCCAGTAAACACATAACATTTGCATAACATTTATACAATGTTGGACCAACGTCGAAGACGTTGAGACGACGTTGTATAAATGTTATACAAAGGTTTTGTGTTTACTGGGAATTCCCGCAATTTTTTATTTCTGACATGGTTGTCAATAATTAATGCCTGCCTGCCTGCCTGCCTGCCTGCCTGCTGCCTGCCTGCCTGCCTGCCTGCCTGCCTGCCTGCCTGCCTGCCTGTTATTCGTGACTTCATCCTCTACAAGCCGCTGTCGCAATTCTGGACTTGTTGTGGATGAAGATGAATTGATGAATTTGTAGCAGTTACTGTTCTTTGGATTTACAGGACACCATGGCTCCATAATGTGACCTGACAGAAATCCATCATGATCACTTGATCCAATAAAGTCCGAGCTCAACTTAGATTATTAAAAGTGAGAGACTGGCTGGAGGATGTTACTTACGTCACGTTAAATATGGGCAGAAGATGGCCTGAGCGTGACAGACTGGTCTGAAATTAACATAATGGCCTGAAATTGACAGACTGGCCTGAGGGTGTCAGACTGGCCTGAGGGTGACAGACTGGCCTGAGGGTGACAAACTGGCCTGAGGGTGACAGACTGGCCAGACTGGCTTGAAATTGACAGAATGGCCTGAAATTGACAGACTGGCCTGAGGGTCACAGACCGAATGTGACAGACTGGCCTGAGGGTGACTGACAGGGCTGATTGTGACAGACTGGCCTGAGGGTGACACACAGGGATGATGGTGACAGACTGGCCTGAGGGTGACAGGCTGGTTCAATTAAACATTGAGAAATGAGTGTAATAAAGGGGATAAGGGTGTGATACCTCTTCCAGGGTTGACACTGCCATCAATTTCTTGAAAATGTATGTGGAAAATGTGTCTGACCAAAAATATCTGTTCACTAGCCTGTACCATACATACCGATACGCACTTCAGTCCTTTGACATGTTTGGAGCACTGTATATGCACAACCTCGAAGACAAAACTCCGGCCCAGCCCGGATTCAAACACAGTTCCCCTAAGTTTTGAGCCACAATCTGAGCGAATGATTGGCTGAATGCGTGGCTGCTGAGGTGTTAATATATAGTCCCCAGCCTGTCTGGTCGGATGCTGGCTTGTTACATGAAGTCCTCGTCGTCGCTTACAGCTCCAGATTAGCCAGGATTCCCTTCTTGTGACGTCACACGTCTCATGAACGTCATCGTGCAGCTGACAGCTCATAAACTCGGACTGTAGACGTCACTATGCGATATACTCGTATTTCCAGTCTGTTCTATGGTCGACTTGGACAGCCATTAAGAACAAATCACGTGTAAGGTGACATAAGGTCACCGAGAGGTCACCAAGCTACTCCATCACGCCTAATGTAATATTACATGTGCCGTGTGTGGACAACCATTGTGAGCCTTTCACTAAAAAAACATGTCGGGGATATTTTTTTAAATTAAGTTTTTGTTATAAATTGGTGGCACACCAGATGACTGACATTGAACAAATATAGACTTAATATTAAAAGAAAATATTGCAATATGCCTATGCTAAAATACTTTCTGATGACATTGAGGGTTTTTCCAATGCAAATAAAACATGTGGTTTTAATGACGTCATAATTTACCCTTTTACTGGTAAAATACATTTGAAGGAGGGTTTACGGTGGAATTTTAACCCATGACAACGCTGTATACACGGTTACATAACAAAACAGATCTTCCTAGTTATCCTACGACGATGTTGGTGTATATCGTTATTTAAATCTTCTAACTTAACCTACAATGCTTCTGGTGTATATTTTAGTTACTTAATTGCTATTATTCTATTCACAATGAAGCCTACTTGGAGGAAAGTATCCGAATATTTACCCAAAACTGTTTTCTTTATTGATTCCATGCATGGATTATTTATGTGCCTGTTCCTTGTGAACATCACGTGCAGTTTGAGACGTGATTTGTCTTTAACGAAAACGGCATAGATCTTATTTTCTCCCTATCATCCTGCTGATATACTATTGTTATCGTTATTCCTTGTTTAACTAACATGATTATAAGAAATTATCACTTGAACAATCTGAATGTGAAATTGAATATAAAATACATCTTCCGAAGAAAAAAAGTTTATTCAAAATTCAAACAAATTAATTTAATAAAAATACAAGGCATATAATTGACTACAGGGTGACTTCCAATAAGACTGGGGAGTGTCGCTCGTATGGAAGCTACCTTATACATAAATTAATATAACATATTAATAACTGTTTAATATTCCATACTATATTTTTTAATACAATATGCAACTTGTGAAATAACATGATTTGAACCCTTATTATTACCATATAAAGAGTATGTGATTATTAAGAAAGAATCATACGCAGCAAATATGTGTATATACACAAACAAATCTAAGTGAAACATTTATCTCCACAAACAAACTGAAATTTTGCTTGAGGCAGAGTGTGAAGAAAATGTATGGAAAGTTCGGGTTCTGGATAGTTGGAAACACATTTGTATTTTTACAAAATGCATCTTGAGATGAAAGAATAGTTTAATCGACTTTAAACAAAATAATTTAATACAAATACAAATAATATAGTTAATATAGTTCATAGTGACTGCCATCAACACTCGGAAGTGATGCTCGCATGGAAGCCACATTATGCATAAATTAATATCAGATATTAATAACCTTGTAATTCTCCGGAATATCTTTTTGTAGTCCAATAAAGCTTGTGAAATAGTATTATTCAAACGAGCACTAGCTAATAACATGATATAAAGAGTATGTGATTATCAACAAAACATGATACGAAGCAAATATGTGTATATATACAAACAAATCTAAGTGAAATGCATATTTATCCCCACACACAAACTGAAATACATATTTTACTCGAGGCATATGAGGTTATATGCGATTGATCATATCAAACTAAATCTAATAAATTATTTTAGAATAACACAACGAGAATTAGTTATTGTGAATAACTCACTTTTCGTCATACTCGGCCATTTCAAAAATGACGCCATCGAACAATCAAAACTAGCTATCTAAACAAATAAAAATATTTCACTGCACATTGAGCCAACATTCAGCCAACGTTGGCGCGACATTGAAAATGTCGGCCCACCACAACTATCAGTGTGACCAGTCATTATATTAGACTGTAAGAAGAGCATCTCAAAAGAGTCTGACCACATTGGTACAGCATTGGCCCAATGTTACTGGGCAGACTACAGCAGTGGACAGTGACCAGCAACCAGCAAATTTAATTGATTGAGGATTTCATTTTTTCTAGATGGTTATTTCTTATAGACAACAATTAAAAAAAGCTTCACAGATTCACACAAAAATAAACAGAGAACTGAAAATGATTTTATTTTAAGATATTATATATTATGTGTAACTCACAAAGTCTTAAATTCCTAATTAATCACTTAATTAGTCAAAAAAAATTATCCAACTCAATCTAACATGTCAGAAGAGAGTGTTCGTTTAAGCTGTTTAAACAAACAGGATTAAGGGACAAACGTCAATTTTCTCAACATCGTGTGACACAATATATATGCATTTTCGTTGCCTATTTTATCGAGTAGCCTCGATTAAATTGAATTAGAGCTAGTTAGCGTTTAACAACCGTGTTCAAATAGGCCAACTAGGCTCAAAATGGTCAAAGTTTTGATGGCTTAATTTGTGCAGTTACAATAACACGATTCGACTGCATTGTCCTGCGACGTCTAATTAAAGGTAGGCTGACTTAACGTACTTGTATTTGAATATTTGAATAACTCTATTTTAAAATTTTCTGTGATAGCTCAAACTAACAAGCCAGAGATAAGCGTATTCGTTTAAGCCGTTTGAACCAATTAAAATTGTGTGACAAAAAAGTAAACACACCGCAATTCGACTGGGTTACCTGTGCTGGGTCAACATACATTTTTTGTGTTGCCGTAACTAAAATAGCAAAAAATGATAAAAATGATAGCTCATTCGCTTTGTGCTGTGCCAGCTCATTGAGCCATGGTAAGGGGTCTTGTCAAGTTAAAAAAATCAAAAAATCCTAGAAAAACTCGGATTGGCCACACAACATACCACCAATCCTTTTTTTTAATTTTTATTCGAACACACAAAAAACACACAATTTCCCCCAAAAAGAAAAGAATCCGAGTTGGGGATTGACCCACCCACCCACTTCTTTCTCAGATTTTTGGATTTTGTTTAACTAGACAAAATCCCTAGCTCAAATAAATTGTGCGATAGTAGGGGACAGGGTTTACAGTGTAGACCAGATAGTTATTTGTATCTACAACAACAATGATTTGACGCAGCAATTACAAGCTCGTGGTAGATGAAAATTTCAAACTTACTTCACTATGTTGTTTTGAAGCCTAATTCGTAATCAAAGATAGGTGCGACTATTCGTTTATTTAACAGTTTGGTGTTGATTTCTAGTACAAAAAACTACACGTTAACAAGTAACAACAAGTAACAAGTAACAAGTAGTTTATTCTGATGGTCTTCTTTAGTAGAACGCATCTGATGTTAGGTAATGTTAACAAAGTCAGGCAACTCACATTACAGGCAGTTGCATGTAGTTTTGTCTACAAATAGCATAAAAGGTGTTAAATAAATGCATTGTCGCATCTTTCAGATGCCAAATCAAATTTAATTAAATGTTTTCAGTTAGCTAAGCACTACAAGCTAGGAATTCCGGTAGCAATTACAAGTTTGTGCTCGATGAAATTTCAACAAAATATCAGAACTGAAATGCCTAAATTCATACTTATTTATATTTCGTATTCCTTATATACTTTTTCAATTAAATTATTTCCATGTTTTTATTATCAATTTCTATTTTTTTTTAGTTTACAATTAGTCTATGTTTTTGTTTGTTTATTATTTCTTATGATTGCGTTATATATCTTTTTTATGACTCATTATTTTCACAAGTCATTGTAACGACTTTGTAGTCTGTTCAATCTTTTGTTATCATTGGGTGGCCCTGACAAGGGCTTTGTTGCCTCTGGAGGAGGCTGCTGGGGTAGCTCCAGGATGCAGGACTCAGTCTTCTTTGTGGTACGATGAAGCAGCATATTTCAGCTTGGAGCGCATCAAACCCCACCGCTCCACGTGATCCCGCGCATGGAGATTACCCCATATAACTCCTTTTATCTCCGTATATGTCTCTTTATTATATACCTATGCTGTTATTTGCCCTAATAACATAGTTTCCGTCATGTGCAATAACAGTTATTTTGGCTGGCGTCGTATTGACCAGTTTCTGCTATTTATCATTATCCATGGACAATTAGGGCAAATACTGAAATTATACTTATTTGACTGGGTTTTTCGTTTTTGCCCTACTTTGGCGTTGTTATTGACTGTTTAGCGTTCGTATTGACCTCATTAAGGATCAGGGACAGTGCGACATTTCATTTGCCGCCATGTTGATTCCGCGCTCACTTACGATGTGAAAATATTAATAACGTGGTGATTTGTAATCCGATTTATTCAAGGCTTATGTTATGTTATTTTCTATGATGTAATCTTTCAATGAAAACACATTTTAGGCCTCTGCTTGTGTTTGTGTAGTCTATGCTTAGTTAGCCATGTAATGTTAACCAGTGGAACACAATGTCTAGGCCTACATCAGCCAGCTAGTAGCCCAGTTGATAACAGTCCGTTAACACTGTGAAGCCTGTAGACACTCGACGTGTGCGTTATTAGCGTACATTCAGGCGTACACCCCCTGCTCACTGCTATCAGATATGCTGGTGCTAGTTACGGGCTACAAACAGGTTGTAAGGTGTAGCCTATTAGGCATATCCTGGCCAGGCCTAACTTTAAAGATTTAGTCTTTAGATTATATGAGGATGTGTAGAATAGCCTGGTTCCTGAGGCCCCGCAAAAGCGAGTTGACCCGACCAGGGATCAATGGTCACCAGTGGGACAAATGGTGGGGTAAGCCTACGTTATAGAAGAATGCCTATTCAGGTGACCAAACAGAATTACAAGGTATATAATAAATACAACATTACCCTTGTGTTTTCAGTATTGGCCCTATTATTTGTCTCAGTGGCCGTATTTTTGCCTCGGCCTCCGGCCTCGACAAAATACTGGCCACCTCAACAAAATACTTGTGCCAATACTGAAAACACCAGGTAATATTGCCTATATATCTCTGTATCACACCTTATATACTCACTCAGTGAAACCGGACCAAATGTGCAGTGCTAATTTCCCAGACCGTATCTCTCAGTTTGCGAATGTATCTCTTTGAAACAGACCGTATAAAACCGTCTGTACTGATAGGGATATATACAGTCCATTTGTAGAGAGAAGTTTTGGGGAGCAAAGACAAGCTCCCTCAATAATCGTATGGGAACGTACATAACTCACACCGACCGTATATGACCGTACCTAACCGTAAATAACCGAATCAAGACCGTAAATCTAAAAACAAATATGACTGACAGAAACTGTGGTAAATCTCCGAAAAGAACTGTACAACTGCGCATTTTTTATTTTTTGAAACATGTCAAAATTGACCAAAAAATTACCTTAAATGACCCGATCTGACTATATTACTCAGCATGACATTCCAATTATTATGGACCGCGGCTCGAACCGCCGATTTTCACACGGTTCAAACCGTATCTCTCTGTGGACGGACCTCCACCCCGGACAGCGTCAGTGTGACTGGGCCTCAACCCTTGAAGCGCTGAAATAATTTGTAAAAAAATCGCAACCTAATGGGTTTTTTTTATAATTTGAAATCAGCATAATTGTCTTATTCAGCTCTTTCCGATTCATTTGAATACCTATGTTATGGGTCTACGGCCATTAGAAATATTTTCTCTCTTACAGTGCGGGGATCGACTTTAGTTGTCAGAATCTGACGTCTGTAGACGTCAGATTCTGACGACTAAAGTCGACCCCCGCTGTAAGAGTTAACTAAGCCATTTACAATAATTTCAAATTGAAAAACACCTTGGTCTCCATGGTTTAAAGAAAGGTATTTCAGCGCTTTAGCAGTTATGTTTCCAATTCCGATAAAACTACAATGAATGCTCTCTCAAATATGTCCAATAAAGTTAGCTTTTATACACCTATGTATGTGGTACAATGTACGACTCGGTTCAATTCTCCAGAATTGTCCGTCAGTAGAGTTTTCAAACCAGTATGTTGTCCACTCGTCACCTGTCAAGTAGGCTGCATCTATGTTCTGACCGATGTATTCGTAGTCATTTCCATCTAACGAGAACTTCAGACTGTATTGTTGTGAGTGCCAGCCGTAATATGTTTCTAGAATTAGGCCTAAGATCGTGTAGACATTCAACATATCGATCTGAATCCAGGGGTTTGTATCAGCTTCACCTGGAATCCAACCTCTGTCGTATATTTCTTCAGCTTTCCAGCCGCCCGTACTCCATGTTGAGCTGGCTGTGTAAGCCATATTATCGTCCAAGATCATCGAAACATCGTTTCTAAAAAATAAACAAAATATGTTCCTCGTTGCTATAATCATATACATAGTTTATTTCAAAAATGAAATAGTCGATTGTTTTGAAACTGTTCAATGAAACGTGAGATAATATCGTCTGTTATATTTGGTGATAGCAATAAATGTAAGACAATAGCGTCTGTTATATTTGGTGATATCAGTAGTTGTCAACCATTTACCGTTAAGTGACCTTATTTACATTTTCACTCATTTAAAGCTATGTCTCGCTACCGCGGCTCACACATTTAACCCTTTCAAGACTTTGCATTGTCATCTTCATCCACTACAAGCCGCGAATTGCTGTTGCAATTCTCGACTTGCAGTGGACGAAGATGATTTGAAGTGGATGAAAAATTAACGAAAATTACCATGTATTGGTAAACCAGTTTAATGAAAATTTTCATTCTAAAACCCCTAGTTTTAGGGAAATTGAGTTTGTTTTCAGGGATACAAAATGATGCTTTAATGCATCGTGAGGGCTTAAAGGGTTAGACGTTAAACATTAAACTTTGACCCTATGTTGTTTAATGTTGTCCCACCATCTGTGACGCTGTACCACCGTTAAACCAACGTAAGCTCAACATCTAGCCAATTAGTTGTATTTGTTTAATTTGATACCAAACATGTGTATATATTGATGTTTAAACACTCGCTTCATTCCCAGTAATGGTGATTAAAACCGCTACTAATATGCATAACAAACAACAATTGCTTAGCTTAGGAATGGATGTACTGACTTCTCGTATTGCTTTTCTGAGAGTTCATAATTATGAGCAAATTTACATTTTAAAATTTAATTACAAATGCATATATACGTTTTTGGCTCGTTTTTAACATATCTGTTAATCACAATACGCAATACACGCAATAAAAGTAATTTACTAATCAGGAAAACCAGCTCTGCATTAGCGATAAATTATGATATATTACGTTACATCTATATTATCGATAATCATGGTATAACAGACCTGTATTCTAGTACTAGGGCTGGAGAATCAGTGATCAGGCTATCAGTCAACTCCTGATAAATGCCTGCACCTTCACCTGGTACATTGTACCATTTACTCCAAGAATAGTGCCAGGGTTGCATTTGCGGTTGGTTGTTGGAATGGCATGTGCATGTATAAGACATAGTCCCGTCTGGGTTAACGAACAGTAACATACACGTCTTGTTGTAAGAGCCATCAGGGCATCTGTAATTATAGAAACCACAATCATATCCTATGGCTTTAACATCTTCGTCATCATACATCTCACAAATCATGTACGAATGATGTTTGATGTCTGCACAGCGTGAGGAATTCTGATGAAGCAAATAACGGTTCATAAGCTGCGTTCTTTCCCTAATCGGTTCTGTTTTCAGCCTGGTTAAAATGTGTATTATCACCAAGATGATTATCCAGAATACGTTTGATTTGTACATGGTGCTGGCTTTCCTGGACTTGGTGCTCCAATTAGAGCCCCAAGTATGTGGAGTAAGGTATTATGCGGCAAAGCAAGTTGTGCCAGGAAAGTACGTAGCCCGCCTGATGACTCTCGTCCGGCACAGCCACAGACCATGCATTTTTGATCTGTGCTTCTTGAACTATTTAACGCAGGTTGTTATGACTGATAGCACCGCGAAGTCACGACTGCTTGGCGAATGAGTTTTGGAAATTATTTTCTGCAGATTTTAGCCATAAAGAAAACACGAAAAATAGACATTTTGGTAGCAAAGTTGAAGTTTTCAACTGTGGTCTCAAAATGAATTCTTGAATTCGCTGATGAGTTCTTTATCAATCGCGAAAAAAATGGCGGACAATTTTGTTTGGAGTGATCATTTATGCCATTATCGGGTCGATTTTGAGACGTTATATGGCATAGTCTAAGTCCTATATATAATTCAGTTTTTAGGATAACATAAAAATGTTTAGAATTCACTGAAATAATGGGCGGCCATTTTGAAAAGATATAAAAGATGATGCAACAATTGACATTACACATTATTGTAAAAGTTTCCTTGTGCATAGAAGTAAGGGTGTAGACAAAAGCAACTCGCTAAGTGTCATGGTTCATCTTTCATGTCAGCTTTATGATTTCGATCATTTAAAAAAAAAATGATGTACTAATGATCCAATAACATATTATGTTCTTCTAATGACCTCCTTGGGGATGAAAAAGTGGATGTAGACCCCAAAATCAAAACTAAGTGCCATAGTCTATTTTTTGCGACAGTTTAAGGATTCTGCAAAACAGAGCTGGTGGCCTTTAAAAAAATGTGAATTAAAAACGCATCAGATAATTTATGTGAAGATCAAGCTTTGGCACCAAAGTGTCTACCCCTAACCCCATCTCATTAAAGATATTTAAAATTCACAAACGCAAGTATACATAGTCACGCCTTGATGAGATACTGGTATAAAAATCGCCGTCTATTTTTGCAAAGACGATTGTCAAAAACGATATGCGACCTTAACTAATATCCTAACGTTGTGTGATATGGTTTTCACTCTGAGACGTATATCGATATCAGCCCATATCTCACTCTGTGATGTGGTTTTCACTGTGAGACGTATATAAGTATCAGCCCATATCGCACTTTGTGCTGTGGTTTTCAATATGAGACGTATATCAGTACCAGCCCATATCGCACTTTGTGCTGTGGTTTTCAATATGAGACGTATATCAGTATCAGCCCATATCGCACTTTGTGCTGTGGTTTTCAATATGAGACGTATATCAGTACCAGCCCATATCGCACTTTGTGCTGTGGTTTTCACCATAAGACGTATATCAGTATCAGCCCATATCGCACTCTGTGCTGTGATTTTCAATATGAGACGTATATCAGTATCAGCCCATATCGCACTCTGTGCTGTGGTTTTCAATATGAGACGTATATCAGTACCAGCCCATATCGCACTTTGTGCTGTGGTTTTCACTATGAGACGTATATCAGTATCAGCCCATATCGCACTCTGTGCTGTGATTTTCAATATGAGACGTATATCAGTATCAGCCCATATCGCACTCTGTTTTGTGGTTTTCACTATGAGACGTATATCAGTATCAGCCCATATCGTACTCTTGTTGTACATTGAGCACAATGTATGGTAGTTATGCAATCGGGTGAGAAAGGGCAATGCGAAAGAGTGATATTTCAAGCAGCGAAACAGGTTTCGCTGTTTGGAATCTCGACGTTGGGCCAGCATCACCCCAGCATTGGTTCAATGTGTCGTGTTTGCTGGGATAAGCAACAGAGCATGCCTGCTTGGATAATCGGAGATCGCGGGTTTGAACCCCATCCTGGACTTCAGTTTCAAAGAAACAACATTTTCTTCAACGCTCACTCGTACATATTTAATAATGTGGGGAGTCTGCGTGACCGTGGCGTAGCGTGCTCGCCCTCAGACCACCAGGGCCCGAATTTCGAATCCTGTGTCTGGAGGACAGTGTCCTATTATTCATGTCACCATCCTCAGGAGCTTATCCTGGCCCAGTTTAGCCTCTATGTGCACAAAAGTGGCCTAAAATCCCATTCATTTCATTTAAATGCAGATAGAAGTAGCAGGTACTATAGTATTACTAACGTAAACAAGGTCAATGTTTATTGTTTTCTTGAATAATTTAGTGGTGGTCTATGACGCACTTGAAATAATGTATGGCTTGTTGCTTTAAAATTCATTGTGTTCATATGAATCAATACACAAAATCACCATGACACAGTGAACCCATACAGGCCTCAATTTACTTCTATCACTGCAAGCAGCGAATTTCTATCGCAATTCCATACTTGTAGTTGATGTAGATGACTTGAAGTGGATGACAAATATACATTATATTGTTAAAAAGTTTGACTTGAAGTGAATGACAAATTTGCAATGTACTGTTAAAAAGTTTAATAACTTTTTTTGTTTGTAAACATTTATTGTAAGAAATTTACCCTTTCATCGTGGGGATCGACTTTAGACGTCAGAGTCAGACGTCCATAGACATCACATTCTGTCGATCCCCACTGAAGGAATTAAAACAAATATAATGGCGGAAAGAGCTAACTAAGATATTTTATAAATACTGATTCAAATTGAAAAAAACTTTGATCTCCATGAATTATATTAAAATATAGAAAATCTCTCAGTGTGGGTTTTCCATAGTCAACCCTTTCGGGCGTGAATTGATTATAGACATGTTCAACCACTGCAAGCAGCGTATTGCTGTCCAATTCTCCACTTGGAGAGAATGAAAAATTACACAGATTTGTCATATATTGTTAAACCGCTTCGTTTTTAATTTTCGTTTTTAAACACTTACGAGTTGCTAAGAAATTAGAACAGCTCTCATGGATGCAACATTTTATTTTAAAGTATCGTGTGGTTTTGAAGGGCTAAGGTGTAGTCCAAAAAGTAATCAGTCTCAGGGGCTGATCTAGAAGTTTGAAAGGGGGCTCGATTCAATCCTTAATTTTAACCCTTGCCAAGCAGAAATATTGTTGTGTAATCCATGGGGATCAATGGGTTATTTTCCAGTTGAAATCATAATAAATGTCATTGTTAACTAGTTCCGCTTCCTTTTAATACCTATGTTGGCCATTGGAAATAGTGTTAATTCTTTTAATGCGGGGATCGTCTTTATAAGTCAGAATATGACGTCTACAGACGTCATATTCTGACGTATAAAAAAGATCCCGCGCTGCAAGGATCAAACATCCGATGGAATTAAAAATCTTCTCGCTTGAAGGTCATATAAAAGGCTACAGTGCCTACAGTACTCTTGAATCCCTCGTGATTTCTCAAAAACTCTCTTTATATCTCTGAAAAAAATGACCAAATACATTTAAATACGTTAAAAGTGCTTTGAAAAATCATCAGCTTAGCTATATTTATCATTCAACAAATAATCACTGATTGAATTATAATACAGCATTACATGTTAACAAAATGCCAATGGTATGTTACCCAACGACTCTTGAGATGAATTGCATTGTGCTAATTTGGCTTTGTTAGTAAACAATTAGGCTGATCTGGGAATTGCCGTGGGGACATCAATATCCTGTCCTGGAGTGTGGAGTGTCCCAGGAGAGAACACTGATGTGACCTCAGCCCATCAACCTGCAACATGAAGTGATGACAAACTAGACCAGCCACGTTAAAGTAAACCCTCAGAGCACTGATGTCGACTGCAGTAGACAGTCTGTGTTTTTAGTAGCACCTGTAAAACCCCTGATAACGGGCTGTTCACAGTAAAATAAGCCTTCAATCTTGAAACACTGATATATATTGGGACTTAAACTTCACAAATAAAATACAGTTCAGACAGTTGAAGTTGTGTATCGCGGTAGCGAGTCAAAACATCAAGTGTCTAAAGGCTGACGACTGCAATAATAATGATTTCTCACACTCTGTGCATTGGTTTTCACTATGAAACGTATATTGGTATCAGCCCATATCGCACTCTAGCTGTAGATTGAGCAGCTATGTATGGTGGATATGTCATGTGTGACTTGATCGTGTGAGAAAATACAAACGTTGTTCATTTTTCGTGCGATATGTGAAAAACAGCACATGTTCAATGAATACGGTGTTCGCCTAAGGGCTCACACCTTATTCATTGAACGAGTGCTGTATTTTCCCATATCGCACTCAAATGAACACCGTTTGCATATCATCACATCCCAGCAAAACAAAGGACGACGAAACCTTTTCAGCATCAGTAGTCATTAGGGGCGAGGCCCTGGTGAAGTGGTCAAACCTGCCTACTTGGAAAGTCGGGGATCGCGGATTCGAACCCCACTCTGACCTTCCAAGTTTCAAAGAAACTAAATGTTTCTTCCCCGCACACTCGTATATTTTCAATACTGTGGGGTTCTTCTGTGACCGAGAGGTAGTGTTTTCGGCCTCAGACTGCAAGGGCCCGAATTTCGAATCCTGCGTCTAGAGGGCAGTGTCATCTCATTCATCTCTCAATCCTCAGGAAGTTATCCTGGCCCAGTTTAGCCTATATGTGCACTTGCATCAGCAGCAGACGAGTTTAATCTTAAAATCTAACTTGCTTCATGTAAAAATTGAATTGTCAGCTTTCTAGAGTGAGGGTGTGATGTGTGTACAAGAGACAGAAACGTGAGGTGCACGGCGTCAATACTGTCTATCTGGTGATATTCGCGAGGTTTTAATTTTCGTGAATTTTGCTAGGTGGACAAATTCGCGAATTCAAGAATCTCGCGACAATTATTATTATAATTGCTCCACTAAAGAAAAAGAAAAATTCGCGAATTCTAAATTTCGTGAAAAATCGCGAGATCAGAAAGTCGCGAAAATCTAGACACGCGAAAATTACCAGATCTACAGTACTATGGTCCTTGTGCCATGCATATATGTATGTAGAAATATGTCCAAATACAGCTGTAACATCGAAATGCAGTTGTATGTCAATTACTACATATTTGACGATCTGAACAACTCGTCCAGCAGGGCAGGTCGGCATCTGACCAACTCGTCCAGCAGGACAGGTCGGCATCTGACCAACTCGTCTAGCAGGACAGGTCGGCATCTGACCAACTCATCCAGCAGGACAGGTCGGCATCTGACCAACTCGTCCAGCAGGACAGGTCGGCATCTGACCAACTCGTCAAGCAGGACAGATCGGCATCTACTCTGCTCCTCAAGCAGGATAGGTCGGCATTTAAGCAAATCGTCACACAGGACAGGTTGGCATCTGCTCAACAACGAGCAATTGCCACGCTGCTGCTGCTGTTGCTGCTGCTGTTGCTGCTGCTGATGCTGCTGCTGATGCTGATGTTGCTGCTGCTGCTGCTGCTGCAGCTGCTGCTGATGCTGCTGTTGCTGCTGCTGCTGTTGCTGCTGCTGCTGCTGCTGCTGCTGCAGCTGCTGTTGCTGCTGCTACTGCTGTTGCTGCTGCTGCTGCTGCTGCGCGCTGCTGCTACTGCCAGTATGTTAGTATATTCCTGTTGAATCACAACACACAAGCCATGCAGTGTCCCATGACATAATATAATATCGTAATTCGGTGTAATGTTAAACTTAAAAATAATTAATAAGCTTAATACTATACAACACTGACGCAACAACCCCAGATTCACTATAAATTGGTTATTGTTTTCTTTTTGTTATATATTAATATAGAGAAGGGTTCCACCTCTACACCAGGTATTTATGTGTAACGTTTCTTTATATTAAAAGGCTATTGACAGGGTGACTATGTCAATACTGCAGTTTCAACTGTCATTGACAGGGTCACCCTGGCAATAATGCATTTAGAACACTTTTTGACAGATTCGGCCTGTCAAAAACTGTTGACACTGCAGTATTGACAGGATCACCCTGTCAATACTGCATTAACAAACACTGCTGACAAGGTCACCCTGTCAATAGTTATCATCTATGCATAACTGACAGGGTCATCCTATTGACTATTGACAGGGGTGTCCCTGTCAATAGCCACTGCGTTATTTAATGTACGGCAAATGACCTTCAAGAACGTTTTCTCTGATAGAGTGCACAGTTTTAATTTTATGCAATAAAAATAAACCTCAGCTTGATTAACAGCCCTAAATCCATGGTCAGTCGGTAGATGGCGCTCTTTGTCGTCATATAATCCTACCTTGTCAGAGGATGATGTCTTAATGTTACATGTAGTACATCTAATATGTTTGCACAATATTCGTACAACAGTTCGTGTGAACAGCTTTCTATGGTACAGAGTGCTACTTTCGCTGGTGTAGAACAACCACAGCAACTGGTGTAGTGGTTAAAATACCTGGATGTAAAGTCCCTCCATCTGGCATTCAGGTGTCAATTAAACAAAAGCTTCTTAGCACCTTACACATAGAGATTGAGTAATGTGTGTGTGGGGTGGGGGCTCCGTGATCGACATAGAGCTGTAAACATAAAGTATTTGTCGAGCATTTTTTCTCAGTTAATAACAGTTATCTTGTCTTGACTCATTGTCTTGACTTACTTCACGTACATGTTGTTGTTCTGTTATTATTGCGAAACACTACCAAACATTTTCTCCTCATTCTTTTATCCGTAACCTCCTCTAGATCTCTCATCTCTCTCACTTATACGTGTACAACTTCATGTGTTCTCTTATCCGGGTCTAAGGTGTCACATGCTAGTTTTGCTTTTCATTTCGGCCAACACCACAGGGTAAGTAGTGTCCACTGATCTAGTAGCCTTTGGCCTTAGTGTGTCAACTAATAAGGACAAACTCTGAATTATCTTGTTGTGAATCCCATCACATGGAGAGCGAGTGCAGTATGGCAGTTTCCACTGGGATTAGTTCACTTACCCTTACACAGCTTCATTTGAATACATATGTTATTACTCTACGGTCATTATGCATTTTTAACACCTTCAGTGCGGGGATCGAATTTAGACAAGCACGTCAGATTTTGATAGCATAGATTATATTATTTTACTTATATTATATAGGTTCTAAAGCCTTTTTAGATATATCGTTTGCTTCAGTCATCACATAGAATTACGTACGTAGACATAAGCAGAACAGATAGCAGTAACGACTAACTTAAAATGGAATCAGTTACTGATGTCTGACATTATGTAATATCATAAGCAGAGCAGATAGCAGTAACGACTAACTTAAAATGGCATCACTTACTGATGTCTGACATTATATAATATCATAAGCAGAGCAGATAGCAGTAACGACTAACCTAAAATGGAATCAGTTACTGAAGTCTGACCTCATATAATATCAGTTATCTTGTCTTGACTCATTGTCTTGACTTACTTCACGTACATGTTGTTGTTCTGTTATTATTGCGAAACACTACCGAACATTTTCTCCTCGTTCTTTTATCCATAACCTCCTCTAGATCTCTCATCTCTCTCACTTCTCCGTTTACTACTTCATGTCTTCTCTTATCCGGGTTTGAGGTGTCACATCCTAGTTTTGCTTTTCGTTTAGTCAAACACCACAGGGTAAGTAGTGTCCATTGATCCGGTAGCCTTTGGCCTTAGTGTGTCAACTAATAAGGACAAATTCTGATTTATCTTGTTGTGCATCCCATCACATGGAGAGCGAGGGCAGTATGGCTCACAACTCACTAGTCTCCACTGGGATTAGTTTACTTACCCTTACACATGTCACAACGCTTACATAGTCTTGGAAAAACAATGGATACCAAAGGGATTTTTTTTATTCAAAATCATCATAAATGTCTTACTTAGCTTTTCCAGCTTCATTTGAATACATATGTTATTACTCTACGGTCATTATGCATTTTTAACACCTTCAGTGCGGGGATCGAATTTAGACGTCTAAGCACGTCAGATTCTGATAGCATAGATTATATTTTTACTTATAATATATGGGTTCTAAAGCCTTTTTAGATATATCGTTTGCTTCAGTCATCACATAGAATTACGTACGTAGACTGAAAAGACATATATTTCTTGTTCCGTAAAATCAAGCTTTTTTAACAAAAATGCTCAGTGATAAACATGTATGTAACAAGTAAAGTTGGATATATTGCAAGGTAATAATAGTTTGTTTCAATTAGTGTTTTTGCCAAAGGAAATACTTGGATCACACCATTAAAACATGCGAGAGAAAATATAAGTTGTGAGAGTTATCTAACGTATCAACGTATGTAAAAAAAATACAAAAATGTATGTCTGTATTTGGCATCCATTTTAGAGTTTATGTATTTGCAATTGCCACAAGTGGAATTCGCGGTGACTTTTATTATGTTAATTCGGGTGACAATAGTGATAATAGCAAAATCTAAGTTTGCAAGAAATTATAAAATGTAGAAGGTTTATGTCAATTTTTAGCAAAAAATGGATCATTTATTGACATGTTGTGCCACTAAAACAAGACAGAATGTTCCCTCTTGTTATTGCATTCACACTAAGGTAGATGAGTTGCTTGGTGGACTCTGTGCCACCAATGACACGGTGCAAATGAAGAAAATGCATGGATTCAGTTCATTTCGCTTATCAGGAATTGCATTTTTGCGGTCATCCTGAATTTCGTTACTTTTATAAACTGGGATCCTTTTAATATGCTTTTCATGGAATCAGTTACTGTTGTCTGACAATATATAATATCATAAGCAGAGCAGATAGCAGTAACGACTAACTTAAAATGGAATCAGTTACTGCTGTCTCTCCTTGTATTGTACAATAAACAAAGCAAGCTACATTAACCTAACTCTAATTTTTGACGTACAAAGATGGTTCCCGTGCTTAAAGGGTTAACGCTAATTTCTGCCGTATAAAGACGGTCCTCACGCTGAGAGGGTTAACGCTAATATCTGACGTATAAGGACGGTCCTCGCGTTGAAAGGGTTAAAGCTATTTTCTGACGTATAAAGACGGTCCCCGCGTTGAAAGGGTTTATCTTCATTTCAGCTCCGGGCAGCAGATAAAAATCTTGTGATTGTGCCCCGCAGCAAGAGCAGCTCTTATGGTGACCGGACTTTCTCGTGTGCTGTTCCACGTTTATGGAGTGCTCTGCCTGACACAATGCGGAAATGTTTAAAGACGATGCGTGTTAAGCAAACCTACGACTTGTAGCTCTACCGGCCATTTATGCAGTACTGTCAGTACTTTAAAAAAAGCATTCAACCCCACGCTTACACAAACATTGTATTATCCATTTTTCTGTTTTATGTATATTCATTTTTCAATGAACCGCTCTTTTTTGTACTGCGCCTCTGAATAATCAGCAATATTAAATTTACGGCGCATTAAAAATGCAGTATAATAATAATAATAATTTGTACTTTCAACAATGAAAACGTAAACAAAAGTTACTGATTACTTGTTAACTCTTTAAGTGCTTCATTACTACTTAACATTTTCCTTTCATTTGAAGTTGGCATTGCTCACGCAATTGCCAACTTCAAATGAAAGGAAAATACCCCCTCACTTAAAAATTAAACCTGCTAAATTTCACAATTGAGGATTTACTCAAGATTTATACATGCATATTTGCTCAATTTCTGTCAAATTTTAGTTGTGGAAAAACAGTATGAATGCGCTTAAAAGCGTAGCCCGCACTCAAAGGGTTAAATGTGAGCACTCACTGATGTTTGTCTTCTTGTTCACTTGTTGAGTAGTTACTGTTATTTGTCTTTGTATGTCGTATTATTATCTTGATAGATGAGTCAGCTGACACCACTCTGTGACTGATGAAGGCTGGTAAGGTCTGACGGATGATGTAATTTTCCTAGGTTATTTCCTCCTTTTGAGCTCGCTTATCACCCGGGATCGAAGACGTGGCCCGGGTTGTCAAGACAAGATAATCCACAGATTCCAGGCTTACCCCAGGGAAATACTCAACACAGTGTTGTTGAAGTAGTACAACCAATCTCACGAAAAAAAATAGCAGTCGTCAAGGATGTTGCTCCCTGTAGGCTGCAGTGTAGACGATCAGTGCCACAAAAGTACAGGTCGCCTA
>OZ024911.1:81006551-81331551 GCA_964017125.1 Flabesymbios commensalis
CCGCCCCCATCTAGCCAATAAAGAACGGATTTCAATAAGTTTTTTTTGTCAAATTAATCTCCCAAATATCTGATAAGTCTGCTTTTATATTTATTCCTAATACATTAAAACTACCAGATATCACCCAGTCTAGATTATATTTAGAACACAACCTTAGGTTAGAGTTGATCATTGATCCTATCCATACAGCCTTTGTCTTCCCCATATTAATTTTTAATCCAGATAGTAATCTTAATTCTTCCAAAACTTTTAATGTTACATCTAATGCTTTTTCTGATCCATCTAAGAAAATTTGAGTGTCATCCGCTTATTGACCAAACTTGATCTCTAAACCATCTAGCTCTATTTCGGACCTTGAATTTTTTTTTACAACATGAGTATGAAATAGTCTTTCCACGAATATAATAATCATCAGTGTTTACATTATCTTGAACATTAAAATAAGGGGTTTTATATGTAGTAATTGTTTCAGCTATGCATCTTTTTTACAAAATTCACATAATTATATCTCTTATTAATGATGTGTTAAATTTCCAGTACCCCTTTCCCCTCTCCGCCTGTTTAAAACAAACTTCCAGTGTTATAGCTAAATGGTCCGTGCGGTACCCAGGGATTATTTTTGAATTCATTATATATGCATTTATTCTTTGTGATACTAGAAAAAAGTAACTTTTCAGCCATAATATAACATGCGAGTACAATTCGCTGTTTTGGAAATATATATGACATCTATGTATGTACAAAATAGCCCCCATTATTGGACATTTGTAAGTATCTGAATGTGAAATTGAATATAAAATGCATCTTAAGAGGAAAGAATAGTTAATTTACCTTGAAACAAATTAATTTGATACAAATACAAAGCATATATATAGACTTCAAAAAGACTCCCGTTAAACTCGGAAGTGTCGCTCACATGGGAGCCACCTTCTCAATATAAAATATTAATAACCGTGTAATTTACCATATTATATTTTTTTTAATACAACACAGCTTGTGAAATAACATTATTTGAACCGTCACTATTCACATGATATAACGAGTACGTGATTATTAGCAAAACCTGATACGAAGCCAATATGTGTAGGCTATATACACGAACAAATCTAAGTGAAATACATATTTATCTTCACACACAAATTGAAATAAATAAGTGTGAACAAACATTATCGAAATTTCTGGTTCTGAAAAGTTCCTTGGAAACACATATGTATTTTTGAAAAATGCACCTTGAGATAAAAAAAAAGCTTTATTCGACTTTAAAAAAATTATACTAATACAAAGAATATATAATTATAGACTTCAAAGTGACTCGCACTAAAACTTGGAAGTGTTACTCGCGTGGAAGCCACTTTATGCATAAATTAATATAAAATATTTATACCCTTGTAATTTTCCATAATAGTTTTTTTTATATAATACAGCTTCTGAAATAACATTATTTGAATCATCACTATCATTGATATAAAGACTACGTAGTTATTAACAAAACATGATACGAAGAAAATATGTGTATACACACCAACAAATCTAAGTGAAATACATATTCATCTCCACACACAAACTGAAATAAATATTTTAATTGCATGGTGGCCCCTCTCACACATTATGTGATTAATGTAACCCTTTCAGTGCCGGGACCGTCTTTATACTTTAGAATCTGATGTCTATAGACTTCAGATTCTGACGTATAAAGACAGTCTCCGCACTGAAAGAGTAAAATATTTATAATGGTCGTACACCCATAACTTAAGTATTCAAATGAAGCGGAAAGAGATAATCAAACGGGGCTTTTTGAGGTAAAAGAGAGATATGGTCGGCATTAATGGTCCGCCAAATACCGAATGCAACTGCATTGGACCTCACGCACCACCAGCCGACCGGCCGTCGACCGGGGATGTGTTTTTTAAATTTGTGAACATGTTTGAAAACTTGGTGCGGTTTACCACGGTTCGCCAAACCGTATATAACCTCACAACACCGTACATTTCCGCAAATGGCAACAAAATTATATTTTGTGAACCGTAAATGACCTTAAATGACATTGGGTTTTTCCAGGTCTGAAGTTGGAAAAAGTGACTTTCGGTGCTTTTAATGAATTTTAAAAGGTTATATGCGATTGGCCATACGCGGTCTAATGTTGAGATTTAAGATTGTTTGAGGTGAAGTTTACTGTTCTGAGGGATAAAAAATGTTCAATGAGTTCCGATGTAGCCATTCTCGGCATGAGTAGCGGTCATATACTTTTCTGTCATTATTACGGAATTATTATTTCGTGGTAGGCTCGGTATGATACGGTCCTAGGATGGAGTCCAATACGATCTATATTCGGTCCAATACATTCCGTACCGGTACTCGTTTATATACAGTGTAATACGGCCATATAAGGAGAAATATGGGTATTTAGTGTTGTTTAATGTTAGGGCATCACAGGGTCATATTAGGTCATTTACGATGTCTTTCAGACGCGCTGTGACAATACGTTATCTGATACAAGGTTATGTTGCTGCAAAAAACTTGTTTTGACTGGTCCACTGTAAACCCTGTTCCGCCATGGTAGCTCATTTTTTTGAGGCAAAATTGTTGCATTAATTTTTATTGGGGTGACCTGGCACAATTGTTATCATCTTTTCAGCTTGTTAACTCTTTAAGTGCTTCATTACTACTTAACATTTTCCTTTCATTTGAAGTTGGCATTGCTCACGCAATTACCAACTTCAAATGAAAGGAAAATTCCTCCTCACTTAAAAATTAAACCTGCTAAATTTTACAATGGGGGCTTTACTCAAGATTTATACATGCATATTTGTTCAATTTCTGTCAAATTTTAGTTGTGGAAAAACAGTATGAATGCGCTTAAAAGCGTCGCCCGCACTCAAAGGGTTAATATTGGGTTACTCCGGCTTCGTGCCGTAGCTTAGAACACAATGCTAATATGCCGACTCAGACGGAGCTGGTTATTTTGAAATCATCAGAATAAATTCATTTATACCAGATTTGATCACTTTGTTTATCCTATGCTACTTTACTTATTAGGTCGAAGTGATTACATTTGATCATATCAAACTAAATCTAATAAATTATTTTAGAATAACACAACGATAATTAGCTATTGTGAATCACTCATGTTTCGTCATATTCGGTCATTTCAAAAACGACGCCATCGAGCAATCAAAACTAGCTATCTAAGCAAATAAAAATATTTCACTGCAGACTGAGCCAACATTCAGCCAACGTTGGCGCGACATTGAAAATGTCGGCCCACCATTTGGCCAACACAACTATCAGTGTGACCTGTCATTCTATTAGACTGTAGGAAGGCCATCTCAAAACAGTCTGACCACATTGGTACAGAATTGGCCCAATGCTACTGGGCAGACCACAGCAGTGGACAGTGATCAGTAACCAGCAAATTTAATTGATTGAGGATTTCATTTTTTCTTTAAGGTTATTTCTTGAAGACAACAATTCAAAAAGCTTCACAGATTCACATAAAAATGGACAGAACCGAAAATGTTTTTATTTTAAGATATTATATATTCTGTGTAACTCACAAAGTCTTAAATTCATAATTAATCACCTAATTAGTCAAAAAAAAATCCAACTCAATCTAACACGTCAGAAGAGAGTGTTCGTTTAAGCTGTTTAAACCAAGCAGGATTAAGTGACAAACGTCAATTTTCTTAACATCGTGTGACACAATGTATATGCATTGTCGTCGCCTATTTTATCGAGTAGCCTCGATTAAATTGAATAAGAGCCAGTTGGCGTTTAACAACCGTGTTCAAATAGGCCAACTAGGCTCAAAATGGTCGAAATTGTGATGGCCTAATTTGTGCAGTCACAATAACACGATTTGATTGCATTGTCCTGTGACGTTTAATTAAAGGTAGGTTGACTTAACGTACTTGTATTTGAATATTGCAATAACTCTATTTGAAAATTTTCTGTGATACCTCAAACTAACAAGCCAGAGATAAGGGTGTTCGTTTAAGCCGTTTGAACCAAATAAAATTGTGTGACAAAAAAGTCAACACAGCGCAATTCGACTGGGTTACCTGTGCTGGGTCGACATACATTTTTTGTGTTGCCGTAACTAAAATTGCAAAATTTGTTATGATAGCTCATTCGCTTTGTGCTGTGCCAGCTCATTGAGCCATGGTAAGGGGTCCTGTCAAGTTAAAAAAAATTGAAAAATCCTAGAAAAACTCGGTGCTGTGCCAGCTCATTGAGCCATGGTAAGGGGTCTTGTCAAGTTAAAAAAAAATTGAAAAATCCTAGAAAAACTCGGATTGGCCACACAACATCCACCCAACACCCCCCCCATCCTTTTTTTTATTTTTATTCGAACACAAAAAAACACACCATTTCCCCAAAAAATCTGAGTTGGGGCTTGACCCACCCACTTTTATCTACAACAACAATGATTACACGCTTGTGGTAAATGAAAATTTCAAAATTACTTCACTATGTTGTTTTGAAGCCTAATTCGTAATCAAAGATAGGTGCGACTATTCGTTTATTTAACAATTTGGTGTTGATTTCTAGTACAAAAAACTACATGGTAACGCATCTGATATTAGTTGATGTTAACAAAGTCAGGCAACTCACATTACAGGCAGTTGAATGTAGTTGTGTCTACAAATAGCATAAAGGGTGTTAAATAAATGAATTGTCGCACCTCTCTTTCAGATACCAAATCAAATTTAATCAAATGTTTTCAGTTGGCTAGGAATTCCGGTAGCAATTACAAGTTTGTGCTCGATGAAATTTCAACAAAATATCTGAAATGCTTCAATTTATACTTATTTATATTTCGTATTCCTTATATACTTTTTCAATTAAATTATTTTCATGTTTTTATTATCACTTTCTATTTTTTTTAGTTTACAATTTTTTTAATTAGTCTATGTTTAGTTTGTTTATTATTTGTTATGATTGCGTTATATATGTTTTTTATGACTCATTATTTTCACAAGTCATTGCAATAACTTTATAGTCTGTTCAATCTTTTGTTATCATTAGGTGGCCCTGACAAGGCGACAAGGGCTTTGTTGGAGCGGCATATCTCAGCTGATGGAGCAGCATATTTCAGCTTGGAGCGCATCAAACCCCACCGCTTCACGTGAGCCCGCGCATAGCGATTACCCCGTATAACTCCTTTTATCTCCGTATGTGTCCCTATATCTCCGTATCACACCTTATATACTCACCCAGTGAAACCAGACCAAATGTGCAGTGCTAATTTCCCAGACCGTATCTCTCAGTTTGCAAACGTATCTCTTTGAAACAGACCGTATAAAACGGTCTGTACTGATCGGGATATAAACAGTCCATTTGTAGAAAGAAGTTTTAGGGAGCAAAAACAAGCTCCCTCAATAATCGTATGTGAACGTACATAACTGACACCGACCGTATATGACCGTACACAACCGTAAATAACCGAATCAAGACCGTAAATCTAAAAACAAATATGACTGCAAGAAACAGAGGTGAAATCTCCGAAAAGAACTGTACAACTGCGCATTTTTTATTTTTTGAAACATGTCAAAATTGACCAACAAATTACCTTAAATGACCCGATCTGACTATATTACTCCGCATGACATTCCAATTATTATGGACCGCGGCTCGAACCGCCGATTTTCACACGGTTCAAACCGCATCTCTCTGTGGACGGACCTCCACCCCGGACAGCGTCAGTGTGACTGGGCCTAAACCCTTAAAGCGCTGAAATAATTTGTGAAAAACATCGCAACCTTATGGGGTTTTTTTCAATTGAATATCAGCATAATTGTCTTATTCAGCTCTTTCCGATTCATTTGAATACCTATGTTATGGGTCTACGGCCATTAGAAATATTTTTACTCTTACAGACTTTAGTTGTCAGAATCTGACGTCTGTAGACGTCAGATTCTGACGACTAAAGTTGATCCCCGCGCTATAAGAGTAAACTAAGCCATTTACGATTATTTCAAATTTTAAAAAACATTGGTCTCCATGGTTTAAAAAAAAGTATTTCAGCGCTTTAGCAGTTATGTTTCCAATTCCGATAAAACTACAATGAATGTTCTCTCAAATATGTCCAATAAAGTTAGCTTTTATACACCTATGTATGTGGTACAATGTACGACTCGGTTCAATTCTCCAGAATCGTCCGTCAGTAGAGTTTTCAAACCAGTATGTTGTCCACTCTTCACCTATCAAGTAGGCTGCATCTATGTTCTGACCAATGTATTCGTAGTCATTTCCATCTAACGAGAACTTCAGACTGTATTGTTGTGAGTGCCAGCCGTAATATGTTTCTAGAATTAGGCCTAAGATCGTGTAGACATTCAACATATCGATCTGAATCCAGGGGTTTGTATCAGCTTCACCTGGAATCCAACCTCTGTCGTATATATCTTCAGCTTTCCAGCCGCCCGTACTCCATGCTGAGCTGGCTGTGTAAGCCATATTCTCGTCCAAGATCATCGAAACATCGTTTCTAAAAAATAAACAAAATATATTCCTCGTTGCTGTAATCATATACATAGTTTATTTCAAGAATATAATAGTCGATTGCTTTGAAACCGTTCAATGAGACGTGAGATAATATCGTCTGTTATATTTGGTGATATCAATAAATGTAAGACAATAGCGTCTGTTATATTTGATATCAGTAGTTGTCAATCATTTACCGTTAACTTATTTAAATTTACACTCATTTAAAGCTATGTCTCAAACATTTAACGTTTTCAAGACTTTACATTTTCATCTTCATCCACTACAAGCCGCGAGTTGCTGTCGCAATTCCCGATTTGTAGTGGATGAAGATAATTTACCAAATTAAAGAAAATTACCATGTATTGGTAAACCAGTTTCATATTTTCATTCTAAAACCCCTTTTTTTAGGGAAATTAAATCTGTTTTCAGGGATTTAAGATGATGCTTTAAAGCATCGTGAGGGCTTGAAGGGTTAGACGTTAAACATTAAACGTTTACCCTATGTTGTTTAATGTTGACCCACCATCTGTGACGCTGTACCACCGTTAAACCAACGTAAGCTCAACGTCTAGCCAATTACTTGTATTTGTTTAATTTGATACCAAACATGTGTATCTATTGATGTTTAAACACCCGTTGCATTCCCAGTGATGGTGATTGAAACCGCTGCTAATATGCATAACAAACAACAATAGCTTAGCTTAGGAATGGATGTACTGCCTTCTCGTACTGCTTTTCTCAGAGTTCATTATTATGAGCAAATTTATATTATAAAATTTATAATAATGCATATCTACTTTTTTGGCTCGTTTTTTACATATCTGTTAATCACAATACGCAATACACGCAATAAAAGTAATTTACTAATCAGGAAAACCAGCTCTGCATTAGAGATAAATCATGATATATTACGTTACATCTATATTATCGATAATCATGGTATAACAGACCTGTATTCTAGTACTAGGGCTGGAGAATCAGTGATCAGGCTATCAGTCAACTCCTGATAAATGCCTGCACCTTCACCTGGTACATTGTACCATTTACTCCAAGAATAGTGCCAGGGTTGCATTTGCGGTTGCTTGTTGGAATGGCATGTGCATGTATAAGACATAGTCCCGTCTGGGTTAACGAACAGTAACATACACGTTTTGTTGTAAGAGCCATCAGGGCATCTGTAATTATAGAAACCACAATCATATCCTATGGCTTTAGCATCTTTGTCATCATACATCTCACAAATCATGTACGAATGATGTTTGATGTCTGCACAGCGTGAGGAATTCTGATGAAGCAAATAACGGTTCATAAGCTGCGTTCTTTCCCTAATCGGTTCTGTTTTCAGCCTGGTTAAAATGTGTATTATCACCAAGATGATTATCCAGAATACGTTTGATTTGTACATGGTGCTGGCTTTCCTGGACTTGGTGCTCCAATTGTAGCCCCAAGTATGTGAAGTAAGGTATTATGCGGCAAAGCAAGTTGTGCCAGGAAAGTACGTAGCCCGCCTGATGACTCTCGTCCGGCACAGCCACAGACCATGCATTTTTGATCTGTGCTTCTTGAACTATTTAACGCAGGTTGTTATGATTGATAGCCCCGCCAAGTCACGACTGCTTGGCGAATGAGTTTTGGATATTATTTTCTGCAGATTTTAGCCATAAAGAAAACACGAAAAATAGACATTTTGGTAGCAAAGTTGAAGTTTTCATCTGTGGTCTCAAAATGAATTCTTGAATTCGCTGATGAGTTCTTTATCAATCGCGAAAAAAATGGCGGACAATTTTGTTTGGAGTGATCATTTATGCCATTATCGGGTCGATTTTGAGACGTTATATGGCATAGTCTAAGTCCTATATATAATTCAGTTTTTAGGATAACATAAAAATGTTTAGAATTCACTGAAATAATGGGCGGCCATTTTGAAAAGATATAAAAGATGATGCAACAATTGACATTACACATTATTGTAAAAGTTTCCTTGTGCATAGAAGTAAGGGTGTAGACAAAAGCAACTCGCTAAGTGTCATGGTTCATCTTTCATGTCAGCTTTATGATTTCGATCATTTAAAAAAAAAATGATGTACTAATGATCCAATAACATATTATGTTCTTCTAATGACCTCCTTGGGGATGAAAAAGTGGATGTAGACCTCAAAATCAAAACTAAGTGCCATAGTCAATTTTTTGCGACAGTTTAAGGATTCTGCAAAACAGAGCTGGTGGCCTTTAAAAAAATGTGAATTAAAAACGCATCAGATAATTTATGTGAAGATCAAGCTTTGGCACCAAAGTGTCTACCCCTAACCCCATCTCATTAAAGATATTTAAAATTCACAAACGCAAGTATACATAGTCACGCCTTGATGAGATACTGGTATAAAAATCGCCGTCTATTTTTGCAAAGACGATTGTCAAAAACGATATGCGACTTTAACTAATATCCTAACGTTGTGTGATATGGTTTTCACTCTGAGACGTATATCGATATCAGCCCATATCTCACTCTGTGATGTGGTTTTCACTGTGAGACGTATATAAGTATCAGCCCATATCGCACTTTGTGCTGTGGTTTTCAATATGAGACGTATATCAGTACCAGCCCATATCGCACTTTGTGCTGTGGTTTTCAATATGAGACGTATATCAGTATCAGCCCATATCGCACTTTGTGCTGTGGTTTTCAATATGAGACGTATATCAGTACCAGCCCATATCGCACTTTGTGCTGTGGTTTTCACTATAAGACGTATATCAGTATCAGCCCATATCGCACTCTGTGCTGTGATTTTCAATATGAGACGTATATCAGTATCAGCCCATATCGCACTCTGTGCTGTGGTTTTCAATATGAGACGTATATCAGTACCAGCCCATATCGCACTTTGTGCTGTGGTTTTCACTATGAGACGTATATCAGTATCAGCCCATATCGCACTCTGTGCTGTGATTTTCAATATGAGACGTATATCGGTATCAGCCCATATCGCACTCTGTTCTGTGGTCTTCACTATGAGACGTATATCAGTATCAGCCCATATCGTACTCTTGTTGTACATTGAGCACAATGTATGGTAGTTATGCAATCGGGGGAGAAAGGGCAATGCGAAAGAGTGATATTTCAAGCAGCGAAACAGCGAAAGTGCTTTCGATGTTTCGCTGTTTGGAATCTCGCTTTTTCGCATTATAATGCTGGCCCACCGTCTTCGACGTTGGGCCAGCATCACCCCAGCATTGGTTCAATGTGTCGTGTTTGCTGGGATAAGCAACAGAGCATGCCTGCTTGGATAATCGGAGATCGCGGGTTTGAACCCCACCCTGGACTTCAGTTTCAAAGAAACAACATTTTCTTCAACGCTCACTCGTACATATTTAATAATGTGGGGAGTCTGCGTGACCGTGGCGTAGCGTGCTCGCTCTCAGACCACCAGGGCTCGAATTTCGAATCCTGTGTCTGGAGGGCAGTGTTCTATTATTCATGTCACCATCCTCAGGAGCTTATCGTAACCCAGTTTAGCATCTATGTGCACAAAAGTGGCCTAAAATCCCATTCATTTCATTTAAATCCAGATAGAAGTAGCAGGTACACTAGTATTACTAAAGTAAACAAGTTCAATGTTTATTGTTTTCTTGAATAATTTAGTGGTGGTCTATGACGCACTTGAAATAATGTATGGCTTGTTGCTTTAAAATTCATTGTGTTCATATGAATCAATACACAAAAGCACCATGACACAGTGAACCCATACAGGCCTGAATTTACTTCTATTACTGCAAGCAGCGAATTTCTATCGCACTTCCATACTTGTAGTTGATGAAGATGACTTGAAGTGGATGACAAATATACATTATATTGTTAAAAAGTTTGACTTGTAGTGAATGACAAATTTGCAATGTACTGTTAAAAAGTTTAATAACTTTTTTTGTTTTTAAACATTTATTGTATGAAATTTACCCTTTCATCGCGGGGATCGACTTTAGACGTCCATAGACATCACATACTGACGATCCCCACTGAAGGAATTAAAACAAATATAATGGCGGGAAGAGCTAATTAAGATATTTGATTTCAAATTGAATAAACCTTTGATCTCCATGAATTATATTAAAATATAGAAAATCTCTCACTGTAGGTTTTCCATAGTCAACCCTTTCGGGCGTGAGTTAATTATAGACATTTTAAACCACTGCAAGCAGCGTACTGCTGTCCAATTCTCCACTTGGAGAGAATGAAAAATTACACAGATTTGTCATATATTGTTAAACCGCTTCGTTTTTAAACACTTACGAGTTGCTAAGAAATTAGAACAACTCTCATGGATGCAACATTTTATCTTAAAGTATCGTGTGGTTTTGAAGGGCTAAGGTGTAGTCCAAAAAGTAATCAGTCTCAGGGGCTGATCTAGAAGTTTGAAAGGGGGCTCGATTCAATCCTTAATTTTAACCCATACCAAGCAGTAATATTTTTGTGTAATCCATGGGGATCAATGGGTTATTTTTAAGTTTAAATCATAATAAATGGTATTGTTAGCTAGTTCCGCTTCCTTTTAATACCTATGTTGGCCATTGGAAATAGTGTTAATTCTTTTAATGCGGGGATCGTCTTTATAAGTCAGAATATGACGTCTACAGACGTCATATTCTGACGTATAAAAAAGATCCCGCGCTGCAAGGATCAAACATCCGATGGAATTACAAATCTTCTCGCTTGAAGGTCAGATAAAAAGCTACAGTGCCTACAGTACTCTTGAATCCCTCATGATGCCTCAAAAACTCACTTTATATCTTTGAAAAAATGACCAAATACATTTAAAAACGTTAAATGTGCTTTGAAAAATCATCAGCTTAGCTATATTTATCATTCAACAAATAATAACTTATTGAATTATAATACATGTTAACAAAATGCCAATGGTATGTTACCCAAATCACTGACTCTTGAGATGAATTGCATTGTGCTAATTTGGCGTTATTAGTAAACAATTAGGCTGATCTGGGAATTGCCGTGGGGACATTAATATCCTGTCCTGGAGTGTGGAGTGTCCCAGGAGAGAACACTGATGTGACCTCAGCCCATCAACCTGCAACATGAAGTGATGACAAACTAGACCAGCCACGTTAAAGTAAACCCTCAGAGCACTGATGTCGACTGCAGTAGACAGTCTGTGGTTTTAGTAGCACCTGTAAAACCCCTGATAACGGGATGTCCACAGTAAAATATGCCTTCAATCTTGAAAAACTGATATATATCGGGACTTGAATTTCACAAATAACATACAGTTCAGACAGTTGAAGTTGTGTATCGCGGTAGCGAGTCAAAACATCAAGTGTCTTAAGGCTGACGACTGCAATAATAATGATTTCTCACACTCTGTGCATTGGTTTTCACTATGAAACGTATATTGGTATCAGCCCATATCGCACTCTAACTGTAGATTGAGCAACTATGTATGGTTGGATATGTCATGTGTGACTTGATCGTGTGAGAAAATACAAACGTTGTTCATTTTTCGTGCGATATGTGAAAAAACAGCACATGTTCAATGAATACGGTGTTCGCCTAAGGGCTCACACCTTATTCATTGAACGAGTGCTGTATTGTCCCATATCGCACTCAAATGAACACCGTTTGCATATCATCACATCCCAGCAAAACAAAGGACGACGAAACCTTTTCAGCATCAGTAGTCATTAGGGGCGGGGCCCTGGTGAAGTGGTCAAACCTGCCTACTTGGAAAGTCGGGGATCGCGGATTCGAACCCCACTCTGACCTTCCAAGTTTCAAAGAAACTAAATGTTTCTTCCCCGCTCACTCGTATAGATTCAATATTGTAGGGATCTTCTGTGACCGAGAGGTAGTGTTTTCGGCCTCAGACCGCTAGGACCCGAATTTCGAATCCTGTGTCTGGAGGGCAGTGTCATCTCATTCATCTCACAATCCTCAGGAAGTTCTCCTGGCCCAGTTTAGCCTATATGTGCACAAAGGTGGTCTAAAACACCATTCATTTTATTTCAGTAGTCATCAAACATAACATTGCAACATCAACAAATCTGTCAAGGAATCGTAAAGTTCTCTTGCATCAGCAGCAGACGAGTTTAATCCCAAAATCTAACTTGCTTCATGTAAAAATTGAATTGTCAGCTTTCTAGAGCGAGGGTGTGATGTGTGTACAAGAGACAGAAACGTGAGGTGCACGGCGTCAATACTGTATATCTGGTAATATTCGCGAGATTTTAATTTTCGTGAATTTCGCTAGGTGGACAAATTCGCATATTCAAGAATCCCGCGACAATTATTATTATAATAGCTCTACTGAAGAAAAAGAAAAATTCGCGAATTCTAAATTTCGTGAAAAATCGCGAAATCAGAAAGTCGCGAAAATCTAGACACACGAAAATTACCAGATCTACAGTACTATGGTCCTTGTGCCATGCATATATGTATGTCGAAATATGTCGAAATACAGCTGTAACATCAAAATGCAGTTGTATGTCAATTACTACATATTTGACGATCTGAACAACTCGTCCAGCAGGGAAGGTCGGCATCTGACCAACTCGTCCAGCAGGACAGGTCGGCATCTGACCAACTCGTCTAGCAGGACAGGTCGGCATCTGACCAACTCATCCAGCAGGACAGGTCGGCATCTGACCAACTCGTCAAGCAGGACAGATCGGCTTCTGCTCTACTCGTCAAGCAGGATAGGTCGGCGTCTAAGCAACTCGCCACACAGGACAGGTCGGCATCTGCTCAACAACGAACAATTGCCACGCTGCTGCTGCTGTTGCTGCTGCTGTTGCTGCTGCTGATGCTGCTGCTGATGCTGCTGCTGCTGCTGCTGCTGCTGCTGCTGCGCGTTGCTGCTGCTGCCAGTATGTTAGTATATCCCTGTTTAATCACAACACACAAGCCATGCAGTGTCCTATGACATAATATAATATCGTAATTCTGTGTATTGTTAAACTTAAAAATAATTAATAAGGTAGAGCTTAATACTATACAACACTGACGCAACAACCTATAAATTGGTTATTGTTTGTTTTGTTATATATTAATATAGAGAAGGGTTCCACCTCCACACCGGGTATTTATGTGGAACGTTTCTTTTTATTAAGAGGCTATTGACAGGGTGACTATGTCAATACTGCAGTTTCAACTGTTATTGACAGGGTCACCCTGGCAAAAATGCATTTGGAACACTTTTTGACAGATTCACCCTGTCAATAACAGTTGAAACTGCAGTATTGATAGGGTCACACTGTCAATACTGCATTAACAAACACTGCTGACAAGGTCACCCTGTCAATAGTTATCATTTATGCATAACTGACAGGGTCATCCTGTCAATAGTGCATCAGAAGATGTTGTTGACAGGGTGAATAACAACCAATCAGGAGCTAAGAAATGCAACCAATCAGAGCCTGTCTTACATCGGTTTTACCCTGTCAGCAGTGGACGTGATTTTGTTATTGACAGGGTGAACCTGTCAGCAGTGGGTGTTCATGTCATAGGATACTTAGTGTAGGCTATGGGTGATAATAGACGGTTTTGAATAGCCCTAATTTCGGGTCATACTGAGCGTGAGCGTATTTGTGATCAAATGGGTGATGCACAACCTTCGGCGATAGCCTTCTATTTGCAGCAGCAACGTTCTTGCTGCAGAGTACACTAAATTCAACTTGATGGCTAGATTTCAAGTTTTCCAACGTCTTATTCCACTTTTCCCACTTCGAGAAGGAGGCACCAGCCTCTATTCTCGCGCCCATTTTAACAACACATGTGCTTTTTTCTAGGAATATGGAAGCGTGATGTGTGGGAAGCACTGATTGGCTAATCATCTCCCTGTAATAACGCGTATAAATGCACTATTGACAGGGCTGTCCCCGTCAATAACCACTGTGTTATTTAATGTACGGCAAATGACCTTCAAGAACGTTTTCTCTGATATAGTGCACAGTTTTAATTTTATGCAATAAATATAAACATCAGCTTGATTTACAAATCCATGGTCAGTCGATAGATGGAGCTCTGGAGGGCGTCAAATGAACCTACCTTGTCGGAGGATGATGTCTTAATGTTAGTACTACATCTAATATGTTGGCACAATATTCGTACAACAGTTCTTACAACAGCTTTCTATGGTACAGAGTGCTACTTTCGCTGGTGTAGAACAACCACAGCAACTGGTGTAGTGGTTAAAATACCTGGATGTAAAGCCAGAGCTCGCGGGTTCGTCTATCCATCTGGCATTCAGGTGTCAATGAAATAAATGCTTCTTATCACCTTACACATAAAGATTCAGTGTGTTGTGAGTGGGGGGGGGGGGTGGACATAGAGCTGTAAATATAAAGTATTTGTTGAGCACTTTTATCTTGTCTTGACTTATTGTCTTGACTTACTTCACGTACATGTTGTTGTTCTGTTATTATTGCGAAACACTACCGAACATTTTCTCCTCGTTCTTTTATCCATAACCTCCTCTAGATCTCTCATCTCTCTCACTTCTCCGTTTACCACTTCGTGTCTTCTCTTATCCGGGTCTGAGGTGTCACATGCTAGTTTTGCTTTTCATTTCGTCAAACACTACAGGGTAAGTAGTGTCCATTGATCCGGTAGCCTTTGGCCTTAGTGTGTCAACTAATAAGGAGAATTTCTTATTTATCTTGTTGTGCATCCCATCACATGGAGAGCAAGTGCAGTATGGCTCACAACTCACTGGTTTCCACTGGGATTAGTTTACTTACCCTTACACATGTTACAACGCTTACATAGTCTCGGAAAAACAATGGATACCAAAGGGCTTTTTTAATTTAAAATCATCATAAATGTCTTACTTAGCTTTTCCAGCTTCATTTGAATACATATGTTATTACTCTACGGTCATTATGCATTTTTAACACCTTCAGTGCGGGGATCGAATTTAGACGTCTAAGCACGTCAGATTCTGATCGCATAGATTATATTATTTTACTTATATTATATAGGCTCTAAAGCCATTTTTGATATATCGTTTGCTTCAGTCATCACATAGAATTACGTACGTAGACTGAAAAGACATATATTTCTTATTCCGTAAAATCAAGCTTTTTTAACAAAGATGTTCAGTGATAAACATGTATGTAAAAAGTAAAGTTGGATATATTGCAAGGTAATAATAGATTGTTTCAATTAGTGTTTTTGCCAAAGAAAATACTTGGATCAAGCCATTAAAACATGCAAGAGAAAATACAAGTTGTGAGAGTTATCTAACGTATCAACGTATGTAGAAAAAAATACAAAAATGTATGTCTGTATTTGGCATCCATTTTAGAGTTTATGTATTTGCAATTGCCACAAGTGGAATTCGCGGTGACTTTTATTATGTTAATCCGGGTGACAGCAGTGATAATAGCAAAATTTAAGTTTGCAAGAAATTATAAAATGTAGAAGGTTTATGTCAATTTTTAGCAAAAAATGGATCATTTATTGACATGTTGTGCCACTAAAACAAGACAGATTGTTCCCTCTTGTTGTTACATTCACACTAAGGTAGATGAGTTGCTTGGTGGACTCTGTGCCACCAATGACACGGTGCAAATGAAGAAAATGCATGGATTCAGTTCATTTCGCTTATCAGGAATTGCATTTTTGCGGTCATCCTGAATTTTGTTACTTTCATAAACTGGGATCCTTTTAATATGTTTTTCAAGACTGTCTTCTGAGTACTTCCTGAACAAAAATTAGCTTGTTACGAATTTATTCCACCACGAAATCTGATGTTCCTGGACTATATTGCAGCATAATCAAAGCGTGCAACAGTAACGACTTATTTAAAGTGTAATCAGTTACTGATGTCTGATCTTATATAATATCATAAGCAGAGCAGATAGCAGTAACGACTAACTTCAAATGGAATCAGTTACTGATGTCTGACCTCATATAATATCATAAGCAGAGCAGATAGCAGTAACGACTAACTTCAAATGGAATCACTTACTGATGTCTGACATTATATAATATCATAAGCAGAGCAGATAGCAGTGACGACTAACTTAAAATGGAATCAGTTACTGATGTCTGACATTATATAATATCATAAGCAGAGCAGATAGCAGTGACGACTAACCTAAAATGGAATCAGTTACTGATGTCTGACATTATATAATATCATAAGCAGAGCAGATAGCAGTAACGACTAACTTCAAATGGAATCACTTACTGATGTCTGACATTATATAATATCATAAGCAGAGCAGATAGCAGTAACGACTAACTTAAAATGGAATCAGTTACTGATGTCTGACAATATATAATATCATAAGCAGAGCAGATAGCAGTAACGACTAACTTCAAATGGAGTCAGTTACTGATGTCTCTCCTTGTATTGTGCAATAAACAAAGCAAGCTACATTAACCTAACTCTAATTTCTGACGTACAAAGATGGTTCCCGTGCTTAAAGGGTTAACGCTAATTTCTGCCGTATAAAGACGGTCCTCGCGCTGAAAGGGTTAACGCTAATATCTGACGTATAAGGACGGTCCTTGCGTTGAAAGGGTTAAAGCTATTTTCTGACGTATAAAGACGGTCCCCGCGTTGAAAGGGTTTATCTTCATTTCTGACTATAAAGACGGTTCCCGCGTTGGACCATAATACTTGGCTAAATTGTTGAAGCCTCATGAACCGTCACGTCAGCTCCGGTCAGCAGATAAAAATCTTGTGATTGTGCCCCGCAGCAAGAGCAGCTTTTATGGTGACCGGACTTTCTCGTGTGCTGTTCCACGTTTATGGAGTCCTCTGCCTGACACAATGCGGAAATGTTTAAAGACGATGCTTTTTAAGCAAACCTACGACTTGTAGCTCTACTGGCTATTTATGCAGTACTCTCAGTACTTAAAAAAAACATTCAATTCCACACTTACACAATCATTTTATTATCCATTTTACTGTTTTATGTATATTCATTTTTTAATGAACCGCTCTTTTTTGTACTGCGCCTCTGAATAATCAGCAATATTAAATTATGGCGCATTAAAAATGCAGTATAATAATAATAATTTGTACTTTCAACAATGAAAACGTAAACAAAAGTTACTGATTACTTGTTAACTCTTTAAGTGCTTCATTACTACTTAACATTTTCCTTTCATTTGAAGTTGGCATTGCTCACGCAATTGCCAACTTCAAATGAAAGGAAAATACCCCCTCACTTAAAAATTAAACCTGCTAAATTTCACAATTGAGGCTTTACTCAAGATTTATACATGCATATTTGCTCAATTTCTGTCAAATTTTAGTTGTGGAAAAACAGTATGAATGCGCTTAAAAGCGTCGCCCGCACTCAAAGGGTTAAATGTAAGCACTCATTGATATTTGTCTTCTTGTTCACTTGTTGAGTAGTTACTGTTATTTGTCTTTGTATGTCGTATTATTATCTTGACAGATGAGTCTGCTGATACCACTCCGTGACTGATGAAGGCTGGTAAGGTCTGACGGATGATGTAATTTTCCCAGGTTATTTCCTCCTTTTGAGCTCGCTTATCACCCGGGATCGAAGGCGTGGCCCGGGTTGTCAAGACAAGATAATCCACAGATTCCAGGCTTCCAAGGGAAATACTCAACACAGTGTTGTTGAAGCAGCACAACCCATCTCACGAAAAAAAAGCAGTTCGTCAAGGATGTTGCTCCCTGTAGGCTGCAGTGTAGACGATCAGTGCCACAAAAGTACAGGTCGCCTACAATATGTTTCACCAGATCCTGGGAGTAGCCTTTTTGCTTTTTGCTTGGTCGCTGTTTAAATTTTTTGAACACAATACTTGGATCATCTTTTTAGCTCCCCCTAACATCCCTGAAAAATATGGTGGAATTTGTTCGTGTATTATCGAAGCTAGACCATTTGGCATGTAATACAGATTTAAAATTACAGCTCTCATTTCACCATTACCGCGAAACAAGAATTATATTACATGTAAATTGCAAAAAGGCTACTCCTAGGATCTGCTGAAACAGCCTTTAGTTTGCTCCAACAAGGTCATCATAGTTTAAATGACACTGTACTGTAATGATATTTGCAATATATATTTTTTTTCTTCTCTTTGTCTATTATCTGATAATTTGCTGTGTGTTTTTATGACAGTAACTGGTAAGATGGTGAACATTACTCACATGTGTTCATTTGCCACCATATTAGTTATGTTTCAACACAGGTGTCATTACCAGGGACCGTAACTGGGTTACAATGACATAATTGGAGCTAAAATTGTAAATTAATCGAATGGGCTCAATATATAGTCCTGGAGTTAGTGTGTATTCGGTTCAGGGCAGGCATCTCATATTGACTGATATAAGATTCTAGGCCTTTTTCTGAGATCTATTTAGCTCTGATATATCGTAAGTTACCAAATACAATAACAGCCTGTCATAATACTCAGCAAACACATTGAAACAATGTTGGTTTAATGTTGACAGACTGTGGACCAACTTAAAGCTAACATTGATTCAATGTGTTGTGTTTGCTCGGTAAGTACTTATGCATCGACCGAATACATTCAATATTCACAGGTTATCTTTGTGATAGTAGAGGTAGGCCTACTGTGCTTTGAAAGCAAACTGTATTACTGTTGGTAAATGCTGGGATAATGTTGGAGACTTTTGGCCAGAACTGAACCACTAATCCCACACTTATATGTATTGTGATGTACACCGAACATTGGTATATATATATATATATATACATCAGATATGGTATATATATATATATATATATATACTCTACCTGGGATTCACATTTCTCTACATGTCGTACATTTCATCTAATTTCAACAAGACACATGCTTCTATGCGTCTTGTTGTATAAAAACAAAGCTGTGCTTCTAAGACATATTTGTGATGCAATTAATCTACATATTAGTTTTTAATGGATTGTATACACGTAGAAAAAAACACTACGAGGCAATAACAATAATGCTGTTATTTTATTGGCTAGATTAGCATTGATTAAGTAGCATTCCCTGAGATAAATATCCCGTAAATCCAGTGCCTTCTTTATATATTCACGCCCATCTAGATTACATGCCTCATTTATTAAGACAGAAACATGTTTCGTTGTATGACTAACAACAATCTAAGTATTGCATTCTACACTGTATATTCTCACTACTCCTGTATGTACCGTGAAAGTGAAGGCGACGACAAGGTTGTGTGATGGCATTGCTGACTGTCTAAGTCAACCAGATAAGTAGCACGAGATTTAACTTGAAATTGCCACCTGAGCATACATAACTAACCATTCCATAAAACAAATGAATACGTACATGATTTATGATCAATATTACTTTTTAAGTAATCAGTTACTGTTGTTTGACCTTGTCTAGCAGCACAAACAAGACACACAACAGTAAATGCTTACTTAAAATGTAAGCAGTTACTTTCGTTTGTATGTTCTACAATGAAAACGGACGTAACAGGTTACTTGTGAGTAGTTAGTATTATTGAAAGAAGTGGTATTGAAAAGGCAGACAGTAGTTACGACTTACTTAAAATGTGAGAAGTCACTGTTGTTTGTACCATCAACAATGAAAACGTAAACAAAAGTAACTGCTTACTTGTTATTTGGAAGTTAAAAATTGTTACTGATGAGGCCATACCGCCCAAAAACTTAATACGTACATAATTTATGATAAATGTTACTTTTCAATAATCAGTTACTGCTGTTTGCCCTTGTATTGTACCATAAACAAGACAGGCAGCGGTAACGACTTAAATGGAATCAGTTACTTCTGTTTGACTTTGTATTGTACCATAAACAAGACAGGCAGCAGTGACGACTTAAATGGAATCAGTTACTGCTGTTTGACTTTGTATTGTACCATAAACAAGAGAGGCAGCAGTAACGCCTTAAATGTAATCAGTTACTGCTGTTTGCCCTTGTATTGTACCATAAACAAGACAGGCAGCGGTAACGACTTAAATGGAATCAGTTACTTCTGTTTGACTTTGTATTGTACCATAAACAAGACAGGCAGCGGTAACGACTTAAATGGAATCAGTTACTGCTGTTTGACCTTGTATTGTACCATAAACAAGACAGGCAGCAGTGACGACTTTAATGGAATCAGTTACTGCTGTTTGCCCGTGTATTGTACCATAAACAAGACAGGCGACAGTAAAGACTTAAATGGAATCAGTTACTGCTGTTTGACTTTGTATTGTACCATAAACAAGACAGGCAGCGGTAACGACTTAAATGGAATCAGTTACTGCTGCTTGACCTTGTATTTTACCATAAACAAGAGAGGCAGCAGTGACGACTTAAATGTAATCAGTTACTGCTGTTTGACCTTGTATTTTACCATAAACAAGAGAGGCAGCAGTGACGACTTAAATGTAATCAGTTACTGCTGTTTGACTTTGTATTGTACCATAAACAAGACAGGAGACAGTAAAGACTTAAATGTAAGCAGTTACTGCTGTTTACCCGTGTATTGTACCATAAACAAGACAGGAGACAGTAAAGACTTAAATGGAATCAGTTACTTATGTTTGACTTTGTATTGTACCATAAACAAGACAGGCAGCAGTGACGACTTAAATGGAATCAGTTACTGCTGTTTGACTTTGTATTGTACCATGAACAAGACAGGAGACAGCAAAGACTTAAATGTAAGCAGTTACTGCTGTTTACCCTTGTATTGTACCATAAACAAGACAGGAGACAGTAAAGACTTAAATGGAATCAGTTACTTATGTTTGACTTTGTATTGTACCATAAACAAGACAGGCGGCAGTAACGACTTAAATGGAATCAGTTACTGCTGTTTGCCCTTGTATTGTACCATAAACAAGAGAGGCAGCGGTGACGCCTTAAATGGAATCAGTTACTGCTGTTTGCCCTTGTATTGTACCATAAACAAGACAGGCAGCAGTACCGACTTAAATGTAATCAGTTACTGCTGTTTGACTTTGTATTGTACCATAAACAAGACAGGCAGCAGTAACGCCTTAAATGTAATCAGTTACTGCTGTTTGCCCTTGTGTTGTACCATAAACAAGACAGGCAGCAGTACCGACTTAAATGTAATCAGTTACTGCTGTTTGCCCTTGTATTGTACCATAAACAAGACAGGCAGCGGTAACGACTTAAATGGAATCAGTTACTGCTGTTTGACTTTGTATTGTACCATAAACAAGACAGGCAGCAGTGACGACTTAAATGTAATCAGTTACTGCTGTTTGCCCTTGTATTGTACCATAAACAAGACAGGCAGCGGTAACGACTTAAATGGAATCAGTTACTGCTGTTTGACTTTGTATTGTACCATAAACAAGACAGGCAGCAGTGACGACTTTAATGTAATCAGTTACTGCTGTTTGCCCTTGTATTGTACCATAAAGAAGACAGACAGCAGTGACAACTTAAATGGAATCAGTTACTTCTGTTTGACTTTGTATTGTACCATAAACAAGACAGGCAGCAGTAACGACTTGAATGGAATCAGTTACTGCTGTTTGCCCTTGTATTGTACCATAAACGAGACAGGCAGCAGTGACGACTTAAATGGAATCAGGTACTTCTGTTTGACTTTGTATTGTACCATAAACAAGACAGGCAGCAGTAACGACTTGAATGGAATCAGCTACTGCTGTTTGCCCTTGTATTGTACCATAAACGAGACAGGCAGCAGTGACGACTTAAATAGAATCAGTTACTGCTGTTTGACCTTGTATTGTACCATAAACAAGACAGGCAGCAGTAACGACTTAAATGGAATCAGTTACTGCTGTTTGACTTTGTATTGTACCATAAACAAGACAGGCAGCAGTGACGACTTAAATGGAATCAGTTACTGCTGTTTGACTTTGTATTGTACCATAAACAAGACAGGCAGCAGTGACGACTTAAATGGAATCAGTTACTGCTGTTTGCCCTTGTATTGTACCATAAACAAGAGAGGCAGCGGTGACGCCTTAAATGGAATCAGTTACTGCTGTTTGCCCTTGTATTGTACCATAAACAAGACAGGCAGCAGTACCGACTTAAATGTAATCAGTTACTGCTGTTTGACTTTGTATTGTACCATAAACAAGACAGGCAGCAGTAACGCCTTAAATGTAATCAGTTACTGCTGTTTGCCCTTGTATTGTACCATAAACAAGACAGGCAGCAGTACCGACTTAAATGTAATCAGTTACTGCTGTTTGCCCTTGTATTGTACCATAAACAAGACAGGCAGCGGTAACGACTTAAATGGAATCAGTTACTGCTGTTTGACTTTGTATTGTACCATAAACAAGACAGGCAGCAGTGACGACTTAAATGTAATCAGTTACTGCTGTTTGCCCTTGTATTGTACCATAAACAAGACAGGCAGCGGTAACGACTTAAATGGAATCAGTTACTGCTGTTTGACTTTGTATTGTACCATAAACAAGACAGGCAGCAGTGACGACTTTAATGTAATCAGTTACTGCTGTTTGCCCTTGTATTGTACCATAAAGAAGACAGACAGCAGTGACAACTTAAATGGAATCAGTTACTTCTGTTTGACTTTGTATTGTACCATAAACAAGACAGGCAGCAGTAACGACTTAAATGGAATCAGTTACTGCTGTTTGACTTTGTATTGTACCATAAACGAGACAGGCAGCAGTGACGACTTAAATGGAATCAGGTACTTCTGTTTGACTTTGTATTGTACCATAAACAAGACAGGCAGCAGTAACGACTTGAATGGAATCAGTTACTACTGTTTGCCCTTGTATTGTACCATAAACGAGACAGGCAGCAGTGACGACTTAAATAGAATCAGTTACTGCTGTTTGACCTTGTATTGTACCATAAACAAGACAGGCAGCAGTAACGACTTAAATGGAATCAGTTACTGCTGTTTGACTTTGTATTGTACCATAAACAAGACAGGCAGCAGTGACGACTTAAATGGAATCAGTTACTGCTGTTTGACTTTGTATTGTACCATAAACAAGACAGGCAGCAGTGACGACTTAAATGGAATCAGTTACTGCTGTTTGACCTTGTATTGTACCATAAACAAGACAGGCAGCAGTAAAGACTTAAATGGAATCAGTTACTGCTGTTTGCCCTTGTATTGTACCATAAATAAGACAGGCAGCAGTAAAGACTTAAATGTAATCCGTTACTGCTGTTTGACTTTGTATTGTATCATAAACAAGACAGGCAGCGGTAACGACTTAAATGGAATCAGTTACTGCTGTTTGCCCTTGTATTGTATCATAAACAAGACAGGCAGCGGTAACGACTTAAATGGAATCAATTACTTCTGTTTGCTCTTGTATTGTACCATAAACAAGACAGGCAGCGGTAACGACTTAAATGGAATCAGTTACTGCTGTTTTACCTTGTATTGTACCATAAACAAGACAGGCAGCAGTGACGACTTAAATGGAATCAGTTACTGCTGTTTGACCTTGTATTGTACCATAAACAAGACAGGCAGCAGTAACGACTTAAATGTAATCAGTTACTGCTGTTTGACCTTGTATTGTACCATAAACAAGACAGGCAGCAGTAACGACTTAAATGGAATCAGTTACTGCTGTTTTACCTTGTATTGTACCATAAACAAGACAGGCAGCAGTGACGACTTAAATGGAATCAGTTACTGCTGTTTGACCTTGTATTGTACCATAAACAAGACAGGCAGCAGTAACGACTTAAATGTAATCAGTTACTGCTGTTTGACCTTGTATTGTACCATAAACAAGACAGGCAGCGGTAACGACTTAAATGGAATCAGTTACTGCTGTTCGTCTTCTCTGCAATGAAAGTGTAGACACACGTAACTGTTAACTTGTTAAGTAAGTAGGTACCGTTATTTGTCTTTGTATGTCCTATTATTATCTTGACAGATGAGTCTGCTGATACCACTGCGTGACTGATGAAGGCTGGTAAGGTCTGGCGGATGATGTAATTTTCCCAGCTTATTTCCTCCTTTTCAGCTCGCTTATCCCCCGCGATCGAAGACGTGGCCCGGGCTGTCAAGACAAGATAATCCACGGAACCCAGGCTTTTCCCGGGGAAATACTAAACACAGTGTTGCTGAAGCGGCACAACCCATCTCACGAAAAAACCAAGGATGTTGCTCCTAGCTGGTGGCTACAATGTAGACGATCAGTGACACAATAAAACAGGTCGAGTACAATCACCAGATCCTGGGAGTAGCCTCTTTTAATTTGCTTGGTCGCCGTTTACATTATTTGAGCACAATTCTTGGATCATTTTTTAGCTAACCCCAGCATCCCTGAAAAATTGGTGGAATTTTGTTGTATATTATCGAAGTTGGACCATTTGGCATGCAATACAAATTCAAAATGACAGCTCTAATTTCACCATTACCGCGAAACAAGAATTATACCGCATGCCAAATGATCTAACTTACAAAATACACAACATAATCCCACCAAATTTTCAACGATGTTGGGGGAGGATGAAAAAATGATTTGACTGAGTAAATTGTAAAAAGGCTACTCCCAGGATCTACTGAAACAGACTTGTGTTTGCTCCAGCAAAGTCGTCCTAGTTTAAATGACACTGTACTGCAATGATAATTGCAATATAATTATTCACACTGTTTTCCTATGTTTATTATCTGATAATTTGCTGTGTGTTTTTTGTAACAGTAACTGGTAAGATGGTGAACATAACTCACATTTGTTCAATTTGACACCAAATGATATATGTTTCAACACAAATTTCATACACAGAAAAAATAACTGGATTAAAATGACATAATTGGGGCTCAAACGGTAAAACACTTCTCAATAGTCAGACAGTCCTGCCTGGAGTTAGTGTGTATTCCGACTGATAGTAGGATTATTCCAGAGATCAATTTATCTCTGATATATATCGTAAGTCACCAAATCCAATTACAGCCATGTCATACTAAGCACTGATGTATCGACAAAATACATTCAATATTCACAGGTTATCTTTGTGACAAAATATAGGATCCCCATATCCATGTAGGGCTACTGTACTTTAAAAGCAAATTGTGTCAATGGTGGTGGATGTTGGGACAGCGCTGGAGACGGTGGCCAGCACTGAGCCACCATTGGGCTAACGTCACAATGACAAAATAAAAGTATACCACTCTACCTAGGATTAACACTTGTCTAAGTGTCGTCTAGTTGGGTTATTTATACTAAAGACATATGCTTATATGTGTCTTGTTTTATAAAAATCAAGCTGTGTTTCTCTGTAATTTACATAATTATTTGTGTTGTTTTGTAAGAATAAAGCTGCGTTCCTAAGATTTGTGTAGCAAAAAATTTACATGATAGTTTTTTTTGTGGAAGGTCTCCATGTAGAAAAAACATATGAGCAATAAATAAAAGGCTGTCATTTTATTATCCAGATTATCATTGATTAAGTAGCATTCCCTGAGATAAATCCCAAGTAAATCCAGTGCCTCATTTATATTCACGCCGGTCTAGATTACATGCCTCATTTATTCAGACAGAAACATGTTTAGTTGTATGAGTAACAACAATCTGAGTATCACATTCTACATTGTATATTCTCGCTACGTCTGTGCCGTGCAATTGAAGGCGACGACAAATCTGGTTGTATAATGGCATTGCTGACTGTCTGAGCGGCGAGTGGAACGGTGGAACATCCGAACTGCCCCCTCAGCCAGATGAGTAGTCATATAATTAAAATCAGTGCTGGACTAATGTATGATACATCAGCTGGTCACATGACAGGCACATGATTGGCCAGTTTGTTTGCTATGTAAAACAAAATAATATATATCACTATACAATATATGTAATTATGACTACAAACCTCCTAGATATTTAATACATGTCCCGTAACATTACTGCACCTTATATAGAATTCCAAAATCAATCAAATGCCGGGACAAAGAGAGACATGATTGTGATGTTTTAGTGATACCACAACAAGTTTCAGTCAGATTTTTTTTGAAAGGCTGTATTTTGGACCAATGTATTATTTTTATGTCAGACATAACTGAGATTAGAACAATTGCGAGAATGCACCCGAGTGTGATATACTTGCAAATTATTTTGTATAGGATAAAGCTCGAGGAACATTCTTAGCTTTGAAAAGGGCCGAGGCCGAAGGCCGAGGCTTTTTTCAAAGCTAAGAATGTACAGCTCCGAGGGTTTTAACTGACGTAAACACATTCGACCATAAGGAAAATCCCTCATAATCAACAGTTAGGTTACGTCTGACTGATTATAGTACCGTTATAGGTCTAACATTATAATTGATCAGTACTTTATGCACAATATATCACCATTCCCGGTTTAGAATGTCGTGGTCGGACAAAAAAAATAATGTAGTGGTATGTTTAATCTGGATAAAGGAAGGGTGTAGATGCTACAGTTATGTTTCTACGCTTTCCACAGTATATTTTTACTACAAAGTGTAAAACACCTTCCAACTTTTTTTTATTCGTGATTATTATCCGGGACACTGATGACATGTAAGTTATTTTTACCCAGATTGTATATATAATCTAGATGCATGTACTATCTGCAAGTACACTTCCGCAGGGAAACATTACCGCAGGGAAAATAGCTTTACTGTTAACTGACTCATCGCTAGCTTGTTTGCTAATAATATCAACCCGGCATAAATACGAATAAATATGAATGAATGAATGAATGAATGAATGAATTAATGAATTAATTAGTTAATTAATTAAATAATTAATTAATTAATTAATTAGTTAATTAATTATTTAATTAATTAATTAATTAATTAATTAATTAATTAAATCATCCACGAAAGCCACACATGACTTTGAAGCACATGCCTTTTATTCCTAGCTGTTGTAAAATACGATTTTAATCGACAATGATGTTCAAGTGGTCTCCACCATCAATCGATGCAGATGGCTATGATAAGAATATCAAGGGCATAAAACATTGATGTGATGTTCCGTCAGACAGTTCAGTCAGTCAGCCGGTGCACACAGATAAAAATTAGTCATGCACCACACGGCTTGTGTAGTCAATGGAAACATGTGGCTAATGTTTTCCTCTGTGTTCTGGTTCAACTTTTCCATATAATATATAATATAATATATTCAAAGAAACTCGTGCGTTAAGTTTGATGCAAATTAGTGATATTGATATTAATAGAATGATATTAATATATCTAATCAAGTAGAATCAACATTCTGGTTGATTAATGAGATTGATGAGGTACATTTTTTAATTTGTCATTTTGTCATTAGTCCTTTTTGATTATTCTAAGGACTATAAGTCTGAGAGACAAAAATGTGTCATTGCCCTAAAAGTGACAAAGGTCCACCAATTTCAATAACCGGTTTGTCATTGTGGTTAACTGTGGTGAGTGATCATAACCTCACTTGTGATCATAACTTTCATGTGAGCTTTTTTCACTCGCCACCATTTTTCAAATCTTTGTATTTTATTATTATAGTGAGTCGGGCAGTGATTAATTTCGGTGGGTGTTATCTGCGTTCTGTTCTTTTTTCATATTAGTCAGCTAAATGCAATATCTAGATCACTTTTTCTGTATAACCGTCTTAACGTTATGTCATCGTTCTTTTTTAATTTTCGCTTTACTTGATCTCGTTTAGTGTAAATCATTTCCACTTGCTCGCTGTCTAGAGGGCTGTGTCATCTGATTCATTGCACCATTCTCAGCAGGTTCCCTATCTTCATTAATTAATCAATTCATTCATTCAATTATTCATTTTGCTATCAATCATTTCGTTTCACAGAGTATCATGACGATAATATTATTTATCATAAATACTGGTAGCTAGTCGGCTACATGTATTTTTTAATATTCCGTTTTGACGTTATACTTTTATGTTGTAATATAAACGTTTGATGATGGTCTTTTATTACACGATAAAGGATGATTAGTCAAAATGCCACCATTGCTCCGTGTGGCCTTGATAGAAATCCATCGAGATTCATGCTGAGCCAGTCAAAGTTAGATATAAAATGTATATGAGTGAAGGTTTGCAATGTTCGTTGAAAATCAAAATAAGGCGTTGCATCAATTCAAACTGAAAAGGCGTAGAATTTGAGATATTTGGTCTAATATATTGTCGGGTAATTTCATGTCAAATATGTACGTCCAACCACCTGGTCGGCTACTGAAGCTCATTAAATGTTAAAGAGATATCTGCGGCCGACGAAAATGAAATGCCGCTTGGCTGGCGCTGCTGGTGTGTTAATGTATGAACTGCAGCTCGTCTGGCTGGATGGTGGCTTGTTACGATCCTCGTCGGCTACAGCCCCAGATTAGCCAGGCTTCCCTTGTCGTGACGTCATACGTCTCATGAATGTCATCATGTAGCTGACAGCTCATAAACTCGGACTGTATATGTCACTATGCATCATAGTTCTATATGAGTGGCTGCTGAGGTGTTAATATATATATAGTCTCTAGCTCGTCTGGTCGGGTGCTGGCTTGCAGTGTATATAATAAGCTAATGGAATATTCTACGACTTGTGTGTGTGGGGAGGGGGGGGGGGTTGTTTGCCAAATGCTAGATCAGCATTGGTATAAAATATTAGACAGCGCAGACAAATTGCAATGGAAGCTTATATTTTATCTGGGATCAGAATATTTTACATGGGTCACAATCAGTGGCTGTATTATGTATGTGATATGTTAAGCCGCCATAACAGGCTGTAACTAAGGTAACGAGTCAACTGGAATAACGGCCAAAATTTTCCCTTAAAGCGTTGAGCGCGATAATAGTCGTTTTTAATTTGTTTTTTTTCTGCCTATCAAATCACTGTTATTGGGAACGAAATGAGGGTTTAGAAAGCAAAATTTTAAAATGTTAATTGGTCTCGAATCAAACGAATATGAGTAATGTTCACTTACTTGAAGTTGTGAGTCGCGGGAGCGAGACACAACCTCAAGTGGGTGAAAATAGGTGGTGACATTGATAAGCAATATGTCTTTGTCGCCACCCGGTTTTGTCATAATTATTAAAAATTTAATGTATTTTTTCAGTGAATTACAATGTATTTTTTTATAAGAACAATGTAAAAAATCTGATTCTGAACATTTAAAGTGTATAAGAGTTAACACTTTCAGGCCAGAATTTACCATTGTTATCATCATCCACTACAAGCCGCGAATTGCTGTCGCAATTCTCGACTTGTAGTGGATGAAGATGACTTGATGTGGGTTAAAAAAATAAAATTGCCACGTATTGGTAAACCAGTTTCATGAAAATTTTCAGTCTAAACCCCATAGTTGTTCGGAAAGAAATTGAGTTTTCATGGATGTAAAATAATGCTTCAATGCATCGTGAGGGCTTAAAGGGTTAAGACCATATATCATTTGCCTCATTATTTACCTGGATGTGATATAAGCTATGATCGCACAACTTTAAGCAGCCACGTCGTCCTGAGTATATATACCTTCGTGTGGGCCCATCAGCATTGATAATTCTCCACGGAAAGTGGGTGGGATAGATATGAGTGCCAATGTTGATGTGTCATAATAGTGATGCACATCCCTTGTTAATTGTATAAAAGTCATCAATTTAATCCGTTATTGTCAGAATATTTATAGACGAAATCTCTCAATTAATTTTAAAGCTTCCAGGATTAAATATTATTATCTTTCATTTATCTGATGATAGTCGAATGACAACTAAATTAATATTATTACTATTTAGTCATAGTTGAATAGCATTTGTTTTTGTTTATTTGTGTAATTAATTAGTAATGGAGACGAAACCTATCAAGTTCTATTAATTAACATTTCTTGTAATATTTTTTTTGGTGCAGATGAGCTTTGGAAATTCTACTTTATGCAGAATTTAGCGGCGGGATTTCAGGCAATATAGATTGGTACAATTTAAGCTATTTGATTTAAGTTCTCTGAATAGTTATACTTTTTCAAATGTTAAAAAAACACAACTACATTATTTTCTTTGTTTGTGCATGATATTATAAGCTGAGAACGGAGAGTTATTGTTGATTAAGTAGAGACCTATTATCATGGTAGGCCTAGCACTGTATAATGCGTGTAGATTATCACAACTTCCACTATAATCAGTGTGGCGCGACGGAGCTGTTAATTATGAGAATCCTCATTATGGTCAGATGTATTTAACCCTTTCTAGCCTGCATTTATCATTGTCATCTTCATCCACTACAAGCCGTTGTAGTGGATGAAAATGAATTGAAGTGGTTGAAAAATGAGAAAAATATACTGTTATTTTCAAAGCAGTTTCATGAAAATTGATGCAAATTGATGCAAAATGATGCTTTAATACATCGTGAGGGTTGAAAGGGTTAAGTCAGCTAAAAACCTCTGGTGTCCACATTCTTAGCTGTGAAATAATAATACGGCTAAGACTGCAGATCTCCGTCATTGACAGGTGTAGTTCCTAGAGTAAGAACGACTACATCTGACGACCACACGATGATCTCCTCGGGCTGTTTCGTTTAGTGAACACATCTTATTTAGATCAGATAGTGGAAATGATGTGTTGCCCGCAGCCGATTTGTTCATTCAGCAAGATGCCATTCATATCAACACCAATAATTCTGTCAGCGAGTTGTAGTCGAATGCCATCCCTGGCATTATTAATACAAATCAACATGCGGGCATATTATATGATCTGGTATGTAAATGGCGCCTTGCATGCATCCACCTGTTGATTCAATTAAAATACACAATCAACTGCAATTATCACCCGAAAAAAAGTTTTTTTAATTGCAATTATAGCAATTAAAAATGACTGCTCCTCCCTAAAATAAAATGATGATCAACTGACAGCAAGTATTGTGATAGCCAAAAATATAATATATTATAATATATTCGTTATCAGATTGTCAAACACAATTTTCTTAATAACATTTAAAAAGGGTTTTATAATCCTTCAATCAATTTTGCAGCTACCCAGGCTTAAGTATTCATGCATAATCTGATACTACTCGAATGAAAAAAAATATTGTTATATTTTTGTGAGAAGATATTTTATTTGAAATCAATCGATAGTGCCTAATTGGGAACTATCCCAGAAATGCATACTAATTGAAAGCGATTCACGCTGCAAACAAGTTGAGTTTGGAGATTTAATATCTAAGATTTCAATATGGGTAATTTCACTGTTACTTTATTGACTAGCTACGGATGATAATAGGTGCTTGATTTGGCTCATTTCTTACTCCATCTTCTATGGAATTGGAACATATATCATTTAGACTAACATTCGACAATTTTCGACATTATTCAATAACCGAGTTTTAAAAGGGTGTGTCTTATTTTAAGCATCATTGGTCATTGATCAGGGCATCACAGCCAAGACATCTGTCAACAAGTAGCAGTGGCATACACATCAGTGAAGTAGTCCATTCAGAGTAGTCTATCTATTCTGGGAATGAAGCCAATGGTTCAGAAGCTCTATTGACAATGGATTATACTGTACATGATAATGCAAACATCCCCTGCAGATCCGGCATTGTGTACAAACACAGATCAACAAGATGGGAATGCCTTAGCACATTATGCTGTAGTAACGTTTACATTTTGAAATATTAAAATATAGGCTACATATTATTTACACTTTGTATCCATTCAGATATAAATATATATATTTACATCTAGTGTATATAATACACTAAAATAATAAATTGTGCGTTTATTTCCTGAAAGCAGACGTGTTAATTATTTGTTTTGCTAAGTAATTGTATTTCCTTAATGTAAGGCTTAATCTGAATAGCAAATACAATTTTGTCATGTGTGTAATTAATATTTATTCACAGTGTAGTGCAATTTAATTGTAATTAATTGATAATTTAAAACATAAGTTATCACTAATTAAAATATACTGTGGATAGTTCTTGTTGCAAGTCAGCTTTGTAAATGTCAATGATAAATATCCTGATATGTGGACATGTAAAATGGCGGTAACATCCTATAGATTATCTGAGGATTTATGCGCTATAGAAGTGACAGTAATAAATTTAACGACATGTTTAACTCGGAAATCCAACTTGCTTCCAAGTGAAATGTAATTGGCTGGAAGTCGACGGGAGATCTGGCTGGTAGGAGGGGAGGTGTCCTGGAGTGATGAAGGAAGTCTGCGGGGGAGGGGGGGAGGGGCGAGACCCTAACCATTTCAGCACGTAGACCGACTTAATACGTCAGAATTTGACGTCTACGGACGTCAGATTCTGACGTATAGCGTCTGTCCCTGCACAAAAAGAGTAAAATATTTATAATGGCCGTTGATCCATAACATAGGTACTCAAGTCCGGAGTCAGGACCATGCCTTAATCTTTTCGAAATACTGTCTTTGTAGTGAGTACCATAGTCTAGACAGCACTGCACTTTCCAGGCATTTGAACAGTTTGGATCACCATATGCACAACCTAATGACAAACATCTTAGTTTTGAGTCACAATTGGATCGAACGCGCCATCGGGTTTGGCCTCTGTTGATCTAGAGCCCCTCATAAAGAATATATTGTGATCAGAATATATGATTACCAATGCAAGTTTTGTTTTCAGAGTTGCGCCTCATCGAAACTATTTCCCAATAAATCTGTTTTTTTTTCAACTACAGACAATTACAGTTACGTAATATTATTGACCTTACACTAAAATAGAACACAGGGTATTGTCAGTGAATTATGATAACCAAGACCTCCTTAAACATAATTACTGTAACGCATTGTAAAGTTCGTTAGGACATTCTCACTAAGATTACATGGAGATTCATTACCGAAGAGCTGATTGACACACTACATAATGGCTCTGCAGCTTCGATCGAGCGAAGAATAAACATATGCTCGACTACTGAGATGCAGCAATTAGATATATGTGTTTAATCCGAAAATCTAATTTACTCCACATGGGAATTGAATTGGCTGCCAGCCGATCTGTCTGGAGAGAAACTGAAGAGAGGCGTGGAGTGCCCGATGTATTGTCTAAATGAGGCGGAATAGAGAGGAGGCGGGATGGAAAGGTGTGGGGCGTCAACATCAGTGTCCCGGTTTCATGATCATGTTTCATTACAATGACACATGTCATGTAGCATCTACAATCAGGGCCGGTTTTAACTGTCAGAGGGCTCTAGGCCAAAAGTGTTGGTGGGTTTCTTTAGGCACAGGGTCTGGGGGCTGCTTGAGGCCCCCATAAACTGGCGATTTTTAGATTGCTGACGATGAGTTTTAAGCAATTAAGAGGGTTAATTTCCTTTCTATTAAATGGCTAACATGAAGTGTAATATTCCCTATTTTTCATTAAAAAGCACCAATGACAAATGACGGTTATTGTCACCATATAGATATACCCTAGCTTACTCTATTTTTTATGACGCTTACTTTGACAAAAAATACCCCCCCCCCCAAAAAAAAAAATACCACTGATATAATGTGAGAGACTGGGCATGCTATGTGGAAGACACACATGCTAACAGGTTTCAGTGCCCCCCCCCCCCCCTCGCGGATGCGGTGGGCCCTAGGCCAATGGCCCAATTGACCTACTGGCCTACTGGCCTACTCTCTACAATCAGTATCCTGTACATATAAAAATCGTGAGCTGTATTTTATGTGTTAACCCTTTAAGCCCTCATGCTGCATTAAAGCATCATTTTACATCCCTGGAAACAGACTTAATTTTCATACAACCAAGGGTTTTAGAACGAAGATTTCCATGAAACTGGTTTACAAATGAATGACATTTTTTTTTAATTTTCAAACCACATCAAGTCATCTTCATCCGCTACAAGTCGAGAATTGCGACAGCAATTCACGGGTTGTAGCGGTTGATTATTGTAAACTCAGGCTTGAAAGGGCTAAAATCTACTTTCTGACTGGGAATTTTTGTTTGGATTGTTGTTATTGACTAGCTATATTATCTGTTTGTTACTTTATTTAAATCACGAAACAATTTTTTTTTACTTCAGGTGATCATTACTTTCCTATTCAACCTGGAAAAATAACACGTCACACATATAACTGTATATGAGATGAGGTGAATGATTTCATAATATCAACAAATAATACTTGAAAGCGATATGAGAGGACAGAATAGGCAGGACAGCTCGGCATCTGACTGACTCGTCCAACAGGACAGGTCGGCATCTGACCAACTCGTCCTAATAAGAGAGGCTGAATGAGGACAGATCCAAATCGTGACCAAAAGAAAACAAATACCACACTGTTATTGGCCAAATTCTAGTTTAACCGTATAATGCTGTTCACAGGGAAACATCACTGGACCATCCGTACCATAGCTTTCTTTTTGGCCAAAAACGCCCAATAAACGTTCGGCCAACGGGTGTTCGCTTCATGTATTGCGCAGTGCTTGCTGATGATTGCTTGGGCTGCTGTCTCACACGTTGTTGGTTCAGGGGAAGGCATAGTGATTTACATGGACTGGTTGAGCTGACACCTAGTGGGGCAATAAATAATCACCTTGCCTCTTCTCAGAAACCATTTGTCTCTGTATAAGATAAAGCCCGAAGAGCTCTACATACTGAGCTTGGAAAAGAGCCGACGCAAAAGGCCGAGGCCTTTTTCAAAGCTAAGAATGTAGAGCTCCGAGGGTTTTAACTGACTTAAAACACAGCTTACCATAATAAAAATCCCTCATAACCAAAAGTTCGGTTGCGCCTGACTGATGATAGTACCATATAGGCCTCCAATTATAATTGTTCTGTACTTGATCAACAATAACTCTCCATTCCCTGCTTATAATGTCGTGGTCGGACAAAGAAAATAATGTAGTGGTGTGTTTTAAAATTCTAGAGACAACAAGACCGGAAAAGAGCAGACATTTACACACGTACCCTGTGCTGACATTAACTACGATGACGTGTACTGAGGTCAACCGTCTTCAAGTAACAATTAATATAGTTATAACAGAGTGTAATGTGTGTATTTTACAATATTGTTTAGAATTGTTCAAAATATTATCGTAATGTAATTTTCAAATGTTGTTGTATCCAATACTCAAATAACAAAGAATGAAAAATGTAATGTCGCTTTATCCAAGATTACTATCACTACCCAGTAAAATGTGTTGGGGTTAGGCGCATGGAAAAATCACATGCTCGCCAGGCTCCTTTATATCTGTTAATTTAACTCATGCTAGCCCAAGCTTCCTGGTTGCACATCTAAATTAAAGAACATTGACAAATGGGTCTGCTGAACATGCCTAATAACTACCCTGCCTATAATATTCACATCATCAATTAAAAAACAAATCATCACAGGGAAAAGGTGCATATCTAGACAAACAAGATATACAAGAATATAGAGATTTGAATATTAAATATGTTATAAACAACAAATATTTTAAATGAGATCCAATACCATCATAAGATGTCATTCAATACCATCATAGAATGTAAAGACGGTATTTGAAATGGTTCAGTATAAATATTATAAAAGGGCTGAACTTTATCGGTGACATCATGGCAAACAACGAGTAAACTATGTCCTTTGTTTACAGAATATTTATAGACAAAACGACTTAATTAATTGTAAAGCTTCCCGGGATTAAGTATTTGTCTTCCATTAATCTGAAGATCGTCGAATGGCAAATAAATTAATATAATTACCATTTTAGTTGTGATCAATCGATAATTGGGAACAGACCCAGAAATTCTTACTAATTGGATACGTTTCGAGCTGCAAACTGTTTTTTGTAAATTGTGCTGAAGACGTTTTAAGGCTGAGGCAGGATGTTTAAATGTATGACTAAGATTTCAAAATGGGTAATTTCACATTGTAGTGACAAACTACGGAAAATAATATTTATTTGATCTCAAGCTCATTACATATTCATCTTCTATGAAATTGGCATATATTCGATTTGGACTAACATCCGACCTCGCATCCGACATTATTGGTACATTCAACAACCGATTTTTAAAAGGGTGTGTCTTATTTTCAGCATCATTGGTCATTAAACAGGGCGTCATAGCAACGCCTAGAAATCTGTCAACAAACCGCAGAGGAATGCACATCAGTGAGCATTGGCTGGCGAAGGCATGATCCACAGAGGCTGGCGTAACTAGGCATGATCCAAGAGGGGAAAGTAATCCATTTAGAGTCGTCTATCTCTCCAGGAAATAGAGCCAATGATCCAGAAATTCTATTGACATTGGCTTGTGTTGGACATGTAACATGTAGCAAGTAATTTATTCTGGTGATCTTCGCTAATAGAATGCAATACAAGAAAGATTAGTTAGGAGAGGGTACATGATACAATATATATACAACGTTTATATTATATTTTGCAATATTAAAATATACATACATGTATTATCAACTTGACGAACTTGGCAAACGTTTACAGGTTTTAGCCTCGACTGATTCAATCATGGAAATCCACAATTTTGCAGAGTTTGCTCTGTAGTTCAAATAAATTCAGGTTGAATATATTTTTTACATCTAGTAAGTATAATAATGAGTAGATCACGTATTTATCTGCCGAAACCAAACGGAGATGTTAATTTTAAAGCTACCCAGGCTATTATTATATTTCTTTAATCTAATGTTCTTTAAATAACAAATGCCTTTTTTTCATTTTTTGCATGATTATTTTGTACTCACAATGGGGTGAAATTTAATTGTAATAAATTGATAATTAATTATCACTAATTACAATTTATTACGGTCAGTTTTCTTTCCTATTTGCAAATTTTAATGAGAAATGCCCTGATGAGTAAACATGTAAAATGGTGGTAACATTATATTGATTCTCTGGGGATTTATAGAAAAGGGTGCGTGCTGTATTCTGTGTGAGTGGTCATGGAATATGGAGGTACTAAAGCGATGGCACGAAATCTGTCAACGAGTCGTAGAGGAATGTGCAGCAGTTTACATGACATCGGCAGCAGTGTGTGAACAGCTCAGGCTGGTAAAGCAAAGATCATCTGGAGAAAGTGCATCTGAAATAAAATGAAAGTCCTACTACATCGTTTTTTAAATGTGTGTCTGGTTGCGGGCCCATCTGTGTGGATGTATGGGGGTCAATACGTCAGTAAATAATACGTTTAGTGGCATGTAATACCGCAAACACGCAATATGATCTCTGAGATACTGTTTGCATAAACATACTGCACGAATCGTTGTGAGATCATCATTATGCTATTATACCAGTGGAGTAACCCTTACAGTGCGGGGATCGACCTTAGTCGTCAGAATCTGACGTCTGTAGACGTCAGATTCTGACGTCTAAAGTCGATCCCTGCGCTGTAAGTGTGATCAGTTTTATAAGGGCCGTAGACCCATAACATATCTGTAGATCGACTTTAGTCACCAGAATCTGACGTCTGTAGACGCCAGATTCTCGCGACCAAAGTCGATCCCTGCATTGTTAGAGAATTAGACCCATAACATACGTATTCAAATGAATCAGTAAGAGCTAACTAAGACATTTATGATGATTTCAAATTGAAAAAAAATGCTCCCGATGGTTTATTAAACAAATAATAGTTCTCAGAAATACGTGATCATTCCTCTCTAGTCTGGATCAACCAACCAATCAAATGCCGCGATCAACAGGATAACAGTTAAAGGAAATGAAAAACAGAGTGAAATAAGTGGATTTGGACTCTTCCGTGACGCTTCCGTTTGAACTTTGAAATATGCAATTCCGTTTCACAGGGTATATTCCGCGAATTCCGTCCGTTTTCCGCGATCGCGGAAAATCATTGGCCCTACAACCATCACCGCTACTGAGAGACAGCGATTTTAATTAAGCATATGTGTTCAATTCAGAAATCCAATTTGCTTCCAAGAGAAATTGAATTGGCTGCCAATCGACGATAGGCTGATAGGAGGGAGGTGTCGTCGAGTGATGAAGGTAGTATGGGGAGGGGTGATGCGGGACTTCTGATAGGAGTCAGGTGTCCTGGAGTGATGAAGGTAGTATGGGGAGGGGTGATGCGGGACTTACTCAATCGTTCTGTATTATCCTGGAGACACAAGATGTGGCGAGAGGCTGATAGGAGGGAGATGTCCTGGAGTGATGAAGGTAGTCTGGGGGAAGGATGTGACATCACAAAAGATATGAGATGTTCACACTATGCTTTAATACAACGACATCATTGTGTTAATATGTTATTTCTGATGGTATTTGATTGTTTGACCTTCCTGTTGATCTAGAGCCCATCATAAACATGATAACAAATACTGTTTTCAGATAAGATAATTACCAATACAAGATTAGTTTTGTTTTGCGCTTCATCAAAATTAGCTCCTAATAAGCCTGTTTGTTTTAACCATTGCAGACAATTTACAATTACGGACTGTTTCTTGACATAACATAAACATAGATCACATAATATTGTGAGTAAATTAATATCATCAAGGCCCCCTAAAGCATATTTACTGTAACATATGATTAAGATCTCTAGAACATTCACAGACACATCACCCTCTAGCCTGGATCGACCTAACTATAAACAGATCCCGAGCTACTGAGAGACGATTTGAGAGCGATCCTAATCAGGCAGACGTGTTTAATCAGGAAATGAAAGTAGTTGCCAAGTGGTCTGCCTAGAGCTGGGGAGAGGTACTGATACTGAAAAATTCCGTAGTATTAATGTATGTATATCAGTCCAAACGTGGCAATTTCAGTGTTACCTGGAAATTAAACAGGTCACTCAAATACTGTATGTATTATAGTCTGTTAAGGATAAATCATGTTTACATTTAAGATTGAGACGAGGTAAATGATTTAATAATATCAATAAATAATACTTGAAGGCGATGTGAGAGGACAGAATAGGCAGGACATGTCAGCGTCTGACCAACTCGTCAAGCAGGACAGGTCGGCATCTGACCAACTCGTCCAACAGAACAGGTCGGCATTTGACCAACTCGTCAAGCAGGACAGGTCGGCATCTGACCAACTGGTCAAGCAGGACAGGTCGGCATCTGCCCAACTGGTCAAGCAGGACAGGTCGGCAATTGACCAACTCGTCCAACAGGACAGGTCGGCATCTGACCAGCTCGTCCTCTCTAAGCCTAATAAGAGAGGCTGAATGAGGACAGATCCAAATCGTGACCATCATAAAACAAACACCACACCGTTATTGACCGCATTATAGTTTAGCCATAGTTGCCAATGAAACAACACTGGACTGTGCGTACCATGGCTTTATTTTTGGCCAAAAACGCCTAATCGAAGTTAGACCAACGGGTGCTCGTTTTATGTAATGCGCAGTGTTTCCTGTTGGTGGATTGGACTGCTGTCTGACACGCTGTTCGACCATTTAGAGCATACAGAGTGATTTACATGGATTGGGTGAACTGACACCTAGGGACAGTAAACAATTACATTGCCTACTCCCAGAAACCATATGTATCTAACTCCAGAGACAGCCAGACACAAATTCTCACTCACTGTGCTGGCTTTAGACAGGAAAAGAGCAAACATTCTGATACTCACTCTGCTGGTTTTAGACAGGAAAAGATCATAATTATATTCTCATACACATTCTGCTTGCTTTAAACAGGTAAAGAGCAAATATTCTCACACTCTGTGCAGGCTTTAGACAATAAAAGAAGAAACATTCTGAAGCTCACTGTGCTGGCTTTAGACAGGAAAAGAGCAAACATTCTGATACTCACTCTGCTGGTTTTAGACAGGAAAAGATCATAATTATATTCTCATACACATTCTGCTTGCTTTAAACAGGTGAAGAGCAAATATTCTCACACTCACTGTGCAGGCTTTAGACAATGAAAAAAGAAACATTCTGACGCTCACTGTGCTGGCTTTAGACAGGAAAAGAACAAACATTCTGACACTGACTGTGTTGACTATAGACAAGCAAATAACAAATATTTTGATGCTCACTGTGCTGGCTTTAGAAAAAGATATTTAGAAAAGAATTAACATTCTAATAACATACTATATATAGTGTATGCATTTTACAATATTGTTGTATAAATGTATACATGTTGTTGTATCCAATACACAAATAAGAAATAGTAAAAGTTAAAATGTTGCCTTATTCAAGCTAACTATCACCACCCAACTGTGTTGAGGTTAGGTTATGACCAAGTCACATGATCATCATGCTGCTTTATATCCGCCAACCTAGCGTCCTGGTTTCACATCTAAATCAAAAACCAATAAAAAATAGGTCTGCTGAACATGGCTAATTATGAATATAAGTAATAAAATATAATGGTTATTATTCTGCCTTATTATCACATCGTCCACGTCGAGTAACAAGCATCTTCACAGGAGAGGTGTGTATGTAGACCAACAATATATGAAATAATGTAGAGACTTGAATAATAAATATATTTATATGACAAAAGGTAATAATTACGTGCCTTGTAAAAAAGCAAATATTTTTAATAGAGTACACTCGTATTCATTATCATCAGCGAATGTGAAGGCAGTGTATGAAATGGTTGAGTATAAATACTAAAAAGTGGCAAAAAAAGAGTAACCGCAACAATATATATTATTTTGACTATCGCAGACGCTAGGGCAAAATTAACAAAACATTAGTTTAACATCTCGTGTTTGGTGAGACTCGATCTGGTACATAATCTGGCCCTCCTGCTGCTTCCTGATTTACAGCCCTAAATCCTAGATCAGTCGGTAGACGGCGCTCATGGGGCGTTAGATAAATCTACCCAGTCTGAGGAGGATGTCTGCTGTATTTATGATTCTCACCATTCACGAATTTGGGGAAGGTTTCCACCAAAGAAACACCGTGGAGCAGCCAGCGCGGGTGGCTGGCCATGGCGCTGTCTTAATAATGGAACAGCGCCGGTGATGCTGGCCCAATATTCACCCGTAGTTAGGCCTGTGTCCTGTGACAGCTTATATTAGGAGGATCAACACGTTAGGTGGATCTGCACGTTATCAAACCAGGAACCTTACTTTCAAATAATAACCCAGCATTGAGGCTATTGTATAGCAGTACTGATCGTCGACATATAGAGTATATTAACACATGGAGCGCAAATCGCAACTATACATTTCGAACTTGAAATATCACATTATTATAAATGATCGGATATATACTGGCCCAGCAGTAGGACTCTGAGCTAACATTTGGTCGCTGCTGAAGTGGTACAACCATGTTACTACAAGCATTGGTAAACCCTGTCTCACTGTTGCACAATAATTTCACAGAAATGTGTCTGTGTGTCACCTTTTTCTTGGAGGAATGGAATATAGTGGCAGGAATATTTATCCAATCAGAGCATGTGGAGATAGTGGCAGTGATATTTGGCCAGTCAGACCATGTGGAGATAGTGGCAGCATCTTGCCCTAATCTGACCATGTGGAGATGGTGGCAGAGATATTTGGCCAATCAGACCATGTGGAAATAGTGGCAGGGATCTTTGGCCAATCAGAACATGTGGAGATAGGGGCAGTGATTTTTGGCCAATCAGAACTTGTGGAGATAAGGCAGGGATTTTCGGCCAATCAGAACATGTGGAGATAGGGGCAGTGATCTTTGGCCGATGAAAACATGTGGAGAAAGGGGCAGTGATCTTTGGCCGATCAGAACATGTGGGGATAGGAGCAATGATCTTTGGCCAATCAGAACATGTGGAGATTTTGGCAGGATCTTTGGCTAATCAGAACCTGTGGAGATAGTGGCAGTGATCTTTGGCTAATCAGAACATGTGGGGATAGGAGCAGTGATATTTGGCCAATCAGAACATGTAGATATAGGAGCAGTGAGCTTTGGCCAATCAGAACATGTGGGGATAGGGCAGGGATCTTTGGCCAATCAGAACATGTGGAGATTTTGGCAGGATCTTTGGCTAATCAGAACCTGTGGAGATAGTGGCAGGAATCTTTGGCCAATCAGACAATGCTGGTTGTGGTCGTAATAAATGTGAATAAATCGGTTCTCAAACAATAACAGATCCCAAAGTCCAAAAACTTGATACATTGACACAAAGCTGATCCAATTTTGTAGCAGTTTCTCAGAGGGTGGACCAGCATCTAGCAGGGCTCATGCGCTGATAAAAATCACTCCTCTTAAACGTGGCACTAAAAATCAAGGAAGCTGGTAAACTGCGCTACCACTAGCCAATGTATTGATCTGTTGACTATTTGCTTTTCAGCAGACAATGTACGCCCAACTGATATACCAGCTTCTATAAAACATGCTTGTTAATAAAATTCGATTGTATCTCCATCAGTTATTGATTAAACTATAGAAATTGTAATCAATTAAAAACAAAACATTTTTGCTGACGAACAATTTCTAATTCAATGGACAAACAAAATGTTGTCCCAAATGATATGGAGTTTTATGTTTTCGCTCTCAGCACAATAATCAACCAAAAAATCATAGTGGTCGATATCTGTGTAGCCCCAGGGATGTATATCACTATATCCTCAGTATATGTCCACCAGGGATTTATATCACTATAATTCTCAGTATCTCAGCATCACGCATTTATATCACTAAAAATCTCAGCATCAGTCAATTATGTTACTTATTTTTTTTCTCTTTTTCAGTTAGAACAGGTAAGGTCGGTCGTAATTTTTGTAGTGGAAATATGACCTTGATTTGAATTTAAGCCAAGCCTTACATAATTATATACCTTCCTTGTAAAGAGTCTAAATTTTAGTGATCTTAATCTGGTAATCTGGTGGCCAATAACACAGCATTAATCTTACAGTGATCTCAATGTGAAAGTCAACAATACGGAGATTCAATATCACAGTGGTTCTCAACCCTTAAAGCGCTGAATACATTTGTAAAAAAACATCGCAAAAAAAAGGGTTTTTTCAATTTGAAATAATCATAAACGTCTTAGTTAGCTCTTTCTGATTCATTTGAATACCTATGTTATGGGTCTACGACCATTTAAAATATTTTCACTCTTACAGCGCGGGGATCGACTTTATTCGTCAGAATCTGATGTCTACAGACGTCAGATTCAATTGTGTATGAAATGCTTTTGTATTTCCAGAAGTGTGCCAAATACTCGAAGAGAATATCGGTAATTATAATCATAACATCAAGGTCATATCAAGGTCATTTTAAGGTCAACATGGCAAACAAATAGTGAAAATATCCACTTCTTATCCATTTCAATACTGATAGGGTAGTCCGTAATTACATAATAATGCCTTAACGTGGGTCTTTATAGGTGAATTTATCATTTAAATAGGGATACCCTCACATTTTTCATGAAATTATTGGTCTCAGCGTACACTGACCACCAGCATTGAAAAACACAGCTTTAGCTATACTGTGCATCTCTGACGTTGAACCATGCTGTTCACGTCAAGCTCGGACTACTGCCAGGGGTGCAGTCATCTATTACCCTGGACCCGGGTACACTGAAATTAGTTTCTACTGGGTGTGTTGAGACGGGTGTAAGTTGAAACGGACACACTGGTTGGGGACGTCAATCCAGATTTGACTGGGCCTTGTGTCTGGTGGAATGTGATGTAAGGGACAACTGGGACCTTTGTTGACAGGCTGATAAAGACGACAGAGGTAGCTTCCTTCTCTCTGCTCCATAGACTAGCACTGTATAACAGACCTTCTCACAACCAGTAACAGTGAAGAAAGTCTGCACCATTCTCTGGTGTATTAAGGAAGCAGAAACATGGTGATCAATTCTCTACTTTTGTGTTCAAAAACATGTTTTCGTTCTAAGGTTCATCATTCATATTTACTCTCCGTACAGTTTGTAATTTAGAGACCTGCATAATAATAGCTCATACAACAAATAACCCACCCGGCCGGGATTCGACCCTCTGAGTTTCGAGCCACAACCGGATCGAATGATGGTCGGCCAGTCCTTACGACAGTCCATGCAACACTAGCAGAGACATTAAACCAAAATTAAAGGCAATATCAGATGAATGAATGTGCATTATGCTGGAAAGCTATTTATCACTAAATCAAATTCCCATTTATATCATGTTTTGCTAAATATATTCATATGGTTCAATAAAAAGGATATGAGGTGCGGGCACGCTGTTATATAGTGAATTTGAAAAAGTTCAGAATATTATACTGATCATAAGGCTCAAATGTTCAGTATCAGACCAGAGTAATAATCATGACAGTTTATGTGCCGGCCAGATGCGGAGATTTTTAGTGATGTAAATCTCTGAGGGTGAGATACTGAGATTTGTAGTGATATAAATACCTGAGAGTCAGATGCTGAGGGTTTTCGTGATATAAATCCCTGAGGTTCAGATGCTGAGGGTTTTCGTGATATAAATCCTTGAGGGTCAGATGCTGAGGGTTTCCGTGATATAAATCCTTGAGGGTCAGATACTGAGACTTTTAGTTAAATGATAATAATCATGATAGTTTAACCTTAATCCCTAAGCGCTGAAATATGTATTTTTAAACCATGGAGATCCATGTTTTTTGTTCAATTTGAAATCATCATTAATGTCTAAGTCAGCTTTTTCCGCTTCGCTAGAATAACTATGTTATGAGTCAACGGCCATTATAAATACGTTACATTAGACGTCAATATAAACGTCCAATGTTGACGCCTAAAGTCAATCCCCGCGCTGAAAGGGTTTCAGCCAGACTATAGTTGTTTTTTAACTTTTAATCACTGCCATTAGGAATAAAGTATGCGCTTTAACATCAATATTTGCAAATGTTTGGTGTGAAATTTAACAAATATTTGAAGTTGTGGGTCGCGGCAGCGAGACACAACTTCAAGTACGTGGAAATCTACATCAAATAAATTAGCGCTCTAAAGGTTAAAACTATTGTTTTGTTTCTATCTGACAAAAAAATATTTATCTTTATTTTTATATTTGTTTGTAATCAAATCATTGTGATCTCTAATAATAGGTTAATTCCTAATATCTTACTATTATGTCTGTCACGAAAAGATACCATGTTCGGATCTTCAGCCGGTTCAAGACGTTAGAAACGTTGATCCAGGTTTGAATGGTCCTTGTGTCAGGTGGGATGTGATGTAAGGACAACAGGGACCATTGTTGACAGGTTGATGGAGAAGAAAGAAGTAGCTTCCCTCTTTCTCGTCCATAGATTATCAGTGTCTCATAGGAAATATCTCACAATCATCAACAACAGGCAAGTCTGCTTCATTCTCTAGTGGATTATGGAGACAACAGCATGGTGATCAATTCTCTACTTTTGACAAACACTGTGTTCAAAACATGTTTTCATTTTAAGCTTCATTCATCATGCTTAGTCCCTATACATTTGGACAGTTAGAGGTCCATATAAGTATGAGAGGGAAATTAAACCATTAGAAACGGGGGTTGGGCAAATACAACATTTTCATGAGGGAAATTGATCTGACCATTACATGCTACATATTATGCAATCTTTCTTCCAGATAAAAATGGAACGAATGCGATCAAAATGGGAAATATTTATTTACATTTATGCAGTATTTTTTTTTAAATGGGCTTTTTTGTCATATATAAACATTTCATCATACATCGTCGGCTAACTGCAGCATTTTTAGGGTGTGCTTTAAAAATCTCTCACATTTGTGATGAATTGCAGTGTGCTAATTTGACTTTATTAGTAAACATAAAGCTGATCAGGGAATTCCAGTGGGAACATTAATATCCTCTCTTCGAGTGTCCCATGTGGGAACACTGCTGCGACCTCAGATCATCATATGGAACATTAGTATCCCACCCAGAGAGGGGAGGTCCCATGAGAGAACACTGCTGTGACCTTTACCCAACTGCCCAGCAGTGATAGCACTGGACCAGCTGTATCACTAAACTGTCTCCGTCTAAATACTGAGTTGTATCCTACCATCACATATACAGGATCCTGTTAATACACAAGTTAATACACCAAGTTAGTACACCAGTTAATACACCAAGTTAATACACCAGTTAATACAAGAAGTTCACACACCAAGCTAATACACTAAGCTAATACACCAAGTTAATACACTAAGCTAATACACCAAGTTAATACACTAAGCTAATACACCAAGTTAATACACCAAGTTAATACACCAGTTAATACAACAAGTTCACACACCAAGTTAATACACTAAGCTACATCGTATTTTAGAATGACAATACTTGTATCACCACCTAATATGTGACGTTAAACCCATGCTGATTTATTGTCAATTGAGAGTCGCAATCTGTGGATCAGTATTACATTTCTCAGTGTGATGACCTGTTATAGACGTCAGAATATCACGTCGATAGTCGACCCCCCCCCCCCCTACCCCGCACTGCGAGAGTAAAATATGTATAGTGGCCGTAGAGCCATAACATAGGAATTCAAATGAAGAGGTCTCTTAGTTTATATACAATATTACAGGGTTTTATTGTTAGTTCAGTGGCTGATGCAGCTAAGGAATGCTATGACACGAGGAGGTAATCCATTTAGCGTGTTTAATCTTTTAGATACGTTGATCTATATAGGGCATAAGCAAATGATCCAGAAACTCTATTGACACCCTGACATAGCCTGCATTGTGTACAAAAACAAACTACACGCTGCTACACTGTTATCCAAACCATGGTAGTGGTATCTAATAAGGCCAGGTGTTATGTGTGTGGTGTCCAAAAGGCAAACAGCAGTAACTGCTAACTTTACAGGTGAACAGTTACTGTCATACATGTGATCGTGAACATGTGACCCTCTGCTCTCTGTTCACTTAAAATACACCGGTGACATTGGTCTATTGTTAAAACAGTAGATTGGGATCTACGAATCTACTGTTATTTTTTATATTGGCCCGGGCGGGCACAGTGATAATTATGCAGGTTTACCATGACACTACATACCTAATGTTTCTTGGTTAACCACACTGACTATTTTATCTATCAATTATCGGAGCACATGTACCAATTTTGTGTATTTTAAGTCGATGAAATAACTCAATTACGATAGATTCATAGATCTGAATATCCTCGGCGCTGCGCGCCTCGTACATTCAGATCTACGAATCTATCGAATTTCCTTCTTTCTCCTTGACATATGGCGGTCACTGTATGCAAACAGCGATCTGATCACTGCATTAGAAGGTCAGTCATGATTCCTTGATGACGATCACTAATCATCTGTCAGAGGTGATGGTCACATGGTGAAAGTATAATTTCTCTACATTCCATCAAAAAAGAAACATTGAAACAATGTTTGTTCAATGTTTAACAACCGTCTGCGGCCTGCATTGAACCAACATGAATCCTCTGGCACCAAGGCATTGCTCAGATGGCGACAGCCAATCATCTGTCATGATTGCTGGTCAGAGAACGTGCTTCTAAATTATTTTGTACAAATATAGAAAGTATCATTTGAATTTACATTACAGGTCTGCTGGTCAGAGATCGTGTTAAAGATAATACCAATGTATTGGTCAAAACAAAATAATTAAAACACTAAGCACAACAATATTTGTTTTAAACCTTACACCAATGAAACATTTTTAAACTATGGAAACCGAACGTCTCTTTTTTCATTTTAAATCACAAATGTCTTAGTTAGCTCTTTGTGGTTCATTTAAATACCTATGTTATGGGTCTACGGACATTATATAACAGCTGATTGAGATTGCTATAACATTCCCTGACACACTGCCGTTGTCTCTGCAGCATAGATCGATCGAAGAATAAACAGATCCTCGACTACTGAGAGGCAGAGTTTCTAATTAGGCAGACCTTTAATCTGAAAATCTAATTTGCCTCACCTGAAAATTGAATTGGCTGCCAGTCGATCTGACTGGACAGAGGCTGGAGGGAGGTGTGAAGTGGCAGAGGTATTGTGGAGAGGAGGCGGAATAGAGAGGTGTAGGGCGTCAATATTAGTGTCCCCATGTTTTGTCCATGTTACATTGTCAAGTGGCGGATTTATAACGCAGTATTGATGTGATTGAAGTTTGTCCCAGGATTACCAACTATTCAATGAAAAATTAGCAAAGGACTTTTTTATTTTGTGTCAACCGAGCCTTTTAATATCTCATGCATGTCATTGTTTTAAAATGTGTATAGTAAAGTAAAATTGTTGCTCACAAAACTGAGCCAAACACAAGGCGAACGTTATCGTCATTCAGTTTGTTCCTCGGTTGCAGGACAAATCACAGAGAATGATATCATAAGAAGACGAACACGTGAAAGCGAGATGAGAGGGCAGAATAAGCAGGACAGGTCGGCATCTGACCAACTCGTACAGCAGGACAGGTAGGCATTTGACCAGCTCGTCCAGCAGGACAGGTCGGCATCTGACTAACTCGTACAGCAGGACAGGTAGGCATCTGACCAACTCGTCAAGCAGGACAGGTCGGCATCTGACCAACTCGACCAGTAGGACAGGTCGGCATCTGACTAACTCGTACAGCAGGACAGGTAGGCATCTGACCAACTCGTCAAGCAGGACAGGTCGGCATCTGACCAACTCGTCAAGCAGGAGGTCGGCATCTGACCAGCTCATCAAGCAGGGCAGGTCGGCATTTGACCAACTCGTCCAGCAGGACAGGTCGGCATCTGACCAGCTCATCAAGCAGGACAGGTCAGCATCTGACCAACTCGTCCAACAAGACGGGTCGGCATCTGACCAACTCGTCAAGCAGGACAGGTCGGCATCTGACCAACTCGTCAAGCAGGAGGTCGGCATCTGACCAGCTCATCAAGCAGGGCAGGTCGGCATTTGACCAACTCGTCCAGCAGGACAGGTCGGCATCTGACCAGCTCATCAAGTAGGACAGGTCGGCATCTGACCAACTTGTCAAGCAGGACAAGTCGGCATTTGACCAACTCGCCAAGCAGGACAGGTCGGCACCTGACTAACTCGTCAAGTAGGACAGGTCGGCATCTGACCAACTCGTCAAGCAGGACAGGTCGGCATTTGACCAACTCGTCAAGCAGGACAGGTCGGCATCTGACCAACTCGTCAAGCAAGACAGGTCGCATCTGACCAATTCGTCATATCTCAACACAATAAGAGATGCTGAATGAAAACAAATGCAAATCATGACGCACACAAAACAACACGTTGCTGGTTTTTGACAGGAAAAAAAAACAATTCTGACACTCATTGTGTCGGCTTTAGGAAACAACAAAATTCTGACACTCACTATCGGATTTTACTACAGTTTACGATGAGGTGTGCCGCACCCAAACATCTCAAATGAAAATCCACATTTATTGTCATCTACATTTCCAGTTTTAAATTAGGTAAGCTTAAAGTATAGCTGAAAAATATCGTGGTGACGTATTTTTTTAAAATACGTTTTTATTCAATGCCCAATGAATAAGATATACTTATATACTGATATACTTATGTTAATATATATATAAAACACTGTTTTTGATTGACAATGGAATGTTCAAAAAAGTTATATGTAATGAACATGGTAATAAAACATAGTAATACACTTTTAATCAGATGCGCAATATTCTTACTAATAAAGAATGCTATTACCATGACAAAAAAAAACATACATACACCTATTTGGATGTATTGGTAATATATTAGTAATGTTTTCTGTATACTGTACATGTAACACTATTGATCTTCTGATTTAAAATATGTCCTTCGCTAACAATAACACAACAACCAATAATATAATGACAGAAATGAAAAGCGTAAATGCCTGTGTAGAGCCTTCAGGCGAATATATACGATATAGTAACAATTATTTGACTACCAAGTACGTGTGTATATTTATTACACTGTTGAGACAGAACAGGTGAAAAATATACTTCGCTATACTAAAATACGGCAATGTACATAATCTGGCCACTAGGTGTCGCCCGCCTGTCTACATCTTGATTTACAGCCCCAAATCCCTGATCAGTCGGTAGATGGCGCTCAGGGGGCGTCAGATAAATCTACCCGGTCTGAGGAGGATGTCTGCTGTGTTTATGATTCTCACCATTCATGAATTTGGGGAAGGTTTCCACCAAAGAAACACCATAGAGCAGCCAGCGCGGGTGGCTGGTCACCGCGCTGTCTTAATCATGGGACAACGTCAGTGATGCTGGTCCGGCATTCCTATAGTATCTCTCAAATGTGAAACGTGTTAATCAGAGAGATTTAAAAATAGCTTGACTTAAAGTTAACAAATTACTTCTCACCTAAAGCCGTGTATCGCGTCAGCAAAAAAAACAGTTTCAAATTGAAAACTCCATGTACAGCCAGCGTCATGTATCGTAATTCAACTTTGTGGAGAGACTCCGTGACCGGGAGGTAGCGTGCTCGGCCCAGGCCCTTCAGGGCTCTAACTTAGAATCCTGTGTCTGGAGAGTAGTGTCATCTCAATCATCTCACCATCCCCGGGAGGTCCTCCTGGCCCAGTTTAGCCTATATCTGTACAAAGTTGGCCTAAAATACCATTAATTTCATTTTGTCATGTATCTTCTGAAGTAAATGGAATGAATGAAACTAATGGTGTTTTATGCCACGTTTGTGCACATGTAGGCTAAACTGGGTCAGGAGAACCACCTGAGGATGGTTAAATGAATGAGATGACACTGCCCTTCAGACACAGATTTCGAAATTCGAGCTCTGCGGTCAGAGGCCGAGCACGCTACCTCTCGGTCACGTAGGCTCCCCACAAAATCGACTGAGGTGGTTCGATCAAGCTTACCCAGAAAGTACGAGACGTTAGCTCCATCTTGTTTTAATGTTGGCCCAATATCTCCGACGTCGACCCAGCTATAAACCAACATAAGGTCAGCGCCTCATTGGTCGTTGATTAACATTTACCTCTTTGTTGGATCATCATTCCACAGGAATGTGGCTGTGCTTCATAGTTCTTCTATTTTAAGATGGTGGGAGAGTTCACCGGGCAATCTCACCATGCTGGTCATCCTACAATTACTTATCACATATACAGCTAAATACGTCACACCGATCCCCCGTCATTTTACTCCTGGACCATTTATCTCCCACTTCCTCTCTTTTCTATGGAACATTATCCCACATCTCCTCTCCCTTCTCTCTTTCTTCCCCATTTACCACTTCCTATCTTCTCCCCTGGGCGCCAGGATCACATACTAGTTTAGCTTTTCATTTTGGCAAACACCACACAGTCCATTGATCCTGTAGCCTTTGCTCTTTTTGTGTCAATTAATAAAAACAAGCTCCGTCTATCAGATATCTAGTGGGAGTTCCGTAACATTCAGCGCTAGTCATGTTCTTCCCGATAGCGTGTCTGTCTGGGTATTGATTTTACTCAAATAAACTCAAATATTCATCAAGACATCAATTCTCGTGTCAAGGTCTTCATTGTGATTATTGATCGTCGCCTGCAAATCTCTCACGTTGAGCCAATAATGCAATAACACTTAATGCTGAATCAACATTAGCCCTTACAACGCAAAATTTTTTGTGTAAACCATGGAGACCAAAGGGTTTGAAATCTTAATTAAGGTCTACAGTCATTATTAACTTACATTTCGACCATTACGGAGATCGTCTTTAGAGTCTAGCGATGGAGCCTGCGTTGAAAGGTCAGACTACCACAGGTTTAATGTTGATAACGTACATTATCAGTATAGAGTGTTTGTCAAAATGTCACGTAATAACTATCACATTCGCACTGGAGTAACATGGAAGGCTATTTTAAGTCGTACGATAAACATGATAAGTATATGGTTAAATAATAAATATTAGACTAATTGATAGTTTGATAATTGAAAGGATTCACAATGATCGAAATTTCGCGCAGTCAGTGTATCAAATGTACAACGAAGTAAAAAAAAACAATAAGATAACAACAACATTTTATAACTGTACTGCTGCGTTACCATAACATCACCATCTTCACATCAGCTCTTTTATCATTCTAGATGCCGTAGTATATTCAGTGTTCCTTTTTTTGGTGGAGGGGAGGGGGTGCAGATAAACGAATACTATGTTTTTTTTAATAATCCAATCTACTTCAATGTATAAACTAGTTCTTGCTAATTATCAAGGGAAATCATTATTTGATTTCCATATATGTGCAATTTTCTTTTCTTAGCATACCTGTGTATATGGAAGTAGTCAATTGAATATTAAAAAAAACATTTACTCCTTCGTCTAAATTAAATATTTACACTGGGCCTATATGACATCGTTCCTCAACTCATGGTTACGTAAATTATATTACATATGTATCAAATAGTTACACTATATATATATGTTATATTTCTTTACTCTTGGCTGCAGAAATCTATGCTATATTTGTAGAACTAATAATGTCTTAGAAATACAATTGATGAAGGGCGGGGGCCCTAGAGTAGTGGCTAGCACCGCTGCCTTTCACGCCAGAGTTCGGGGTTCGGTTCCCGGTCTCGGCGGTTTGAAAGAAACAAAAATGTTTCTTCCCCATCCACGTGTGAAAGTCAGTATTGTGGGGAGCCTCCGTGACCGAGAGGTAGCGTGCTCGGCCTCAGACCGCCAGGGCTCGAATTCTGTGTCTGGAGGACAGTGTCATCTCAATCATCTCACCACCCTCAGGAGGTTCTCCTGGCCCAGTTTAGCCTATATGTGCACAAAGGTGGCCTAAAGCCCGATTCATTTCATTTCATTTACAATTGATAAATATGATACAGATATTATAAACTGTCTTAGAAATACAGTTGATGAATATAATACAGATATATACTTTGATGGTGTCAATATTGTATACTCAGTACTCATGGCTCTCTCTTTCTCTATCTGTTGTATAAGAATTGGTCATATACTGTGCCATTCATCTGTCACGATTACAAAATCTACATACAAAGACAAACATAAATAAATGCTTAATTGAAAGTAAGCTGTCACTGCTAGTTGTCTTTTCACCTTCTGCAAAGATAAGCTGACGTAACTACTCACTTTAATCAGTTAATGTAAGGAGTGACACTTTAATCAGTTAATGTAAGGAGTGACCGCGGTATATAAGATAAGCAGACGTAACTACTCACTTTAATCAGTTAATGTAAGGAGTGACCGCTGTAGATAAGATAAGCTGACGTAACTACTCACTTTAATCAGTTAATGTAAGGAGTGACCGCTGTATATAAGATAAGCAGACGTAACTACTCACTTTAATCAGTTAATGTAAGGAGTGACTGCGGTATATAAGATAAGCTGACGTAACTACTCACTTTAATCAGTTAATGTAAGGAGTGACCGCAGTATATAAGATAAGCTGACGTAACTACTCACTTTAATCAGTTAATGTAAGGAGTGACTGCGGTATATAAGATAAGCTGACGTAACTACTCACTTTAATCAGTTAATGTAAGGAGTGACCGCAGTATATAAGATAAGCTGACGTAACTACTCACTTTAATCAGTTAATGTAAGGAGTGACCGCGGTATATAAGATAAGCTGACGTAACTACTCACTTTAATCAGTTAATGTAAGGAGTGACCGCTGTATATAAGATAAGCAGACGTAACTACTCACTTTAATCAGTTAATATAAGGAGTGACCGCGGTATATAAGATAAGCAGATGTAACTACTCACTTTAATCAGTTAATGTAAGGAGTGACCGCTGTATATAAGATAAGCAGACGTAACTACTCACTTTAATCAGTTAATGTAAGGAGTGACCGCTGTATATAAGATAAGCTGACGTAACTACTCACTTTAATCAGTTAATATAAGGAGTGACCGCAGTATATAAGATAAGCAGACGTAACTACTCACTTTAATCAGTTAATGTAAGGAGTGGCCGCAGTATATAAGATAAGCTGACGTAACTACTCACTTTAATCAGTTAATGTAAGGAGTGACCGCTGTATATAAGATAAGCTGACGTAACTACTCACTTTAATCAGTTAATGTAAGGAGTGACCGCAGTATATAAGATAAGCAGACGTAACTACTCACTTTAATCAGTTAATGTAAGGAGTGACCGCAGTATATAAGATAAGCAGACGTAACTACTCACTTTAATCAGTTAATGTAAGGAGTGACCGCAGTATATAAGATAAGCTGACGTAACTACTCACTTTAATCAGTTAATGTAAGGAGTGACCGCAGTATATAAGATAAGCAGACGTAACTACTCACTTTAATCAGTTAATGTAAGGAGTGACTGCGGTATATAAGATAAGCTGACGTAACTACTCACTTTAATCAGTTAATGTAAGGAGTGACCGCAGTATATAAGATAAGCAGACGTAACTACTCACTTTGATCAGTTAATGTAAGGAGTGACTGCGGTATATAAGATAAGCTGACGTAACTACTCACTTTAATCAGTTAATGTAAGGAGTGACCGCAGTATATAAGATAAGCTGGTGTAACTACTCACTTTAATCAGTTAATGCAAGGAGTGACTGCGGTATATAAAATAAGCTGACGTAACTACTCACTTTAATCAGTTAATGTAAGGAGTGACCGCAGTATATAAGATAAGCTGACGTAACTACTCACTTTAATCAGTTAATGTAAGGAGTGACCGCGGTATATAAGATAAGCTGACGTAACTACTCACTTTAATCAGTTAATGTAAGGAGTGACCGCTGTATATAAGATAAGCAGACGTAACTACTCACTTTAATCAGTTAATATAAGGAGTGACCGCGGTATATAAGATAAGCAGACGTAACTACTCACTTTAATCAGTTAATGTAAGGAGTGACCGCTGTATATAAGATAAGCAGACGTAACTACTCACTTTAATCAGTTAATGTAAGGAGTGACCGCTGTATATAAGATAAGCTGACGTAACTACTCACTTTAATCAGTTAATATAAGGAGTGACCGCAGTATATAAGATAAGCAGACGTAACTACTCACTTTAATCAGTTAATGTAAGGAGTGACCGCAGTATATAAGATAAGCTGACGTAACTACTCACTTTAATCAGTTGATGTAAGGAGTGACCGCTGTATATAAGATAAGCTGACGTAACTACTCACTTTAATCAGTTAATGTAAGGAGTGACCGCAGTATATAAGATAAGCAGACGTAACTACTCACTTTAATCAGTTAATGTAAGGAGTGACCGCAGTATATAAGATAAGCAGACGTAACTACTCACTTTAATCAGTTAATGTAAGGAGTGACCGCAGTATATAAGATAAGCAGACGTAACTACTCACTTTAATCAGTTAATGTAAGGAGTGACCGCAGTATATAAGATAAGCTGACGTAACTACTCACTTTAATCAGTTAATGTAAGGAGTGACCGCGGTATATAAGATAAGCTGACGTAACTACTCACTTTAATCAGTTAATGTAAGGAGTGACCGCAGTATATAAGATAAGCAGACGTAACTACTCACTTTAATCAGTTAATGTAAGGAGTGACCGCAGTATATAAGATAAGCTGACGTAACTACTCACTTTAATCAGTTAATGTAAGGAGTGACCGCAGTATATAAGATAAGCTGACGTAACTACTCACTTTAATCAGTTAATATAAGGAGTGACCGCGGTATATAAGATAAGCAGACGTAACTACTCACTTTAATCAGTTAATGTAAGGAGTGACCGCAGTATATAAGATAAGCTGACGTAACTACTCACTTTAATCAGTTAATATAAGGAGTGACCGCTGTATATAAGATAAGCTGACGTAACTACTCACTTTAATCTGTTAATGTAAGGAGTGACCGCTGTATATAAGATAAGCTGACGTAACTACTCACTTTAATCAGTTAATGTAAGGAGTGACCGCAGTATATAAGATAAGCTGACGTAACTACTCACTTTAATCAGTTAATATAAGGAGTGACCGCGGTATATAAGATAAGCAGACGTAACTACTCACTTTAATCAGTTAATGTAAGGAGTGACCGCAGTATATAAGATAAGCTGACGTAACTACTCACTTTAATCAGTTAATGTAAGGAGTGACCGCAGTATATAAGATAAGCAGACGTAACTACTCACTTTAATCAGTTAATGTAAGGAGTGACTGCGGTATATAAGATAAGCTGACGTAACTACTCACTTTAATCAGTTAATGTAAGGAGTGACCGCTGTATATAAGATAAGCTGACGTAACTACTCACTTTAATCAGTTAATGTAAGGAGTGACCGCAGTATATAAGATAAGCTGACGTAACTACTCACTTTAATCAGTTAATGTAAGGAGTGACCGCTGTATATAAGATAAGCTGACGTAACTACTCACTTTAATCAGTTAATGTAAGGAGTGACCGCAGTATATAAGATAAGCTGACGTAACTACTCACTTTAATCAGTTAATGTAAGAAGTGACCGCTGTATATAAGATAAGCTGACGTAACTACTCACTTTAATCAGTTAATGTAAGGAGTGACCGCGGTATATAAGATAAGCAGACGTAACTACTCACTTTAATCAGTTAATGTAAGGAGTGACCGCGGTATATAAGATAAGCAGACGTAACTACTCACTTTAATCAGTTAATGTAAGGAGTGACCGCTGTATATAAGATAAGCAGACGTAACTACTCACTTTAATCAGTTAATGTAAGGAGTGACCGCAGTATATAAGATAAGCTGACGTAACTACTCACTTTAATCAGTTAATGTAAGGAGTGACCGCGGTATATAAGATAAGCAGACGTAACTACTCACTTTAATCAGTTAATGTAAGGAGTGACCGCTGTATATAAGATAAGCAGACGTAACTACTCACTTTAATCAGTTAATGTAAGGAGTGACCGCAGTATATAAGATAAGCTGACGTAACTACTCACTTTAATCAGTTAATGTAAGGAGTGACCGCAGTATATAAGATAAGCTGACGTAACTACTCACTTTAAACAGTTAATGTAAGGAGTGACCGCTGTATATAAGATAAACTGACGTAACTACTCACTTTAATCAGTTAATGTAAGGAGTGACCGCGGTATATAAGATAAGCAGACGTAACTACTCACTTTAATCAGTTAATGTAAGGAGTGACCGCGGTATATAAGATAAGCAGACGTAACTACTCACTTTAATCAGTTAATGTAAGGAGTGACCGCAGTATATAAGATAAGCTGACGTAACTACTCACTTTAATCAGTTAATGTAAGGAGTGACCGCAGTATATAAGATAAGCTGACGTAACTACTCACTTTAATCAGTTAATGTAAGGAGTGACTGCTGTATATAAGATAAGCTGACGTAACTACTCACTTTAATCAGTTAATGTAAGGAGTGACTGCTGCATATAAGATAAGCTGACGTAACTACTCACTTTAATCAGTTAATGTAAGGAGTGACCGCTGTATATAAGATAAGCTGACGTAACTACTCACTTTAATCAGTTAATGTAAGGAGTGACCGCTGTATATGAGATAAGCTGACGTAACTACTCACTTTAATCAGTTAATGTAAGGAGTGACCGCAGTATATAAGATAAGCTGACGTAACTACTCACTTTAATCAGTTAATGTAAGAAGTGACCGCTGTATATAAGATAAGCTGACGTAACTACTCACTTTAATCAGTTAATGTAAGGAGTGACCGCGGTATATAAGATAAGCAGACGTAACTACTCACTTTAATCAGTTAATGTAAGGAGTGACCGCGGTATATAAGATAAGCAGACGTAACTACTCACTTTAATCAGTTAATGTAAGGAGTGACCGCTGTATATAAGATAAGCAGACGTAACTACTCACTTTAATCAGTTAATGTAAGGAGTGACCGCAGTATATAAGATAAGCTGACGTAACTACTCACTTTAATCAGTTAATGTAAGGAGTGACCGCTGTATATAAGATAAACTGACGTAACTACTCACTTTAATCAGTTAATGTAAGGAGTGACCGCGGTATATAAGATAAGCAGACGTAACTACTCACTTTAATCAGTTAATGTAAGGAGTGACCGCGGTATATAAGATAAGCAGACGTAACTACTCACTTTAATCAGTTATTGTAAGGAGTGACCGCAGTATATAAGATAAGCAGACGTAACTACTCACTTTAATCAGTTAATGTAAGGAGTGACTGCGGTATATGAGATAAGCAGACGTAACTACTCACTTTAATCAGTTAATGTAAGGAGTGACTGCGGTATATAAGATAAGCTGACGTAACTACTCACTTTAATCAGTTAATGTAAGGAGTGACCGCAGTATATAAGATAAGCAGACGTAACTACTCACTTTAATCAGTTAATGTAAGGAGTGACTGCTGTATATAAGATAAGCTGACGTAACTACTCACTTTAATCAGTTAATGTAAGGAGTGACCGCTGTATATAAGATAAGCTGACGTAACTACTCACTTTAATCAGTTAATGTAAGGAGTGACCGCTGTATATAAGATAAGCAGACGTAACTATTCACTTTAATCAGTTAATGTAAGGAGTGACCGCAGTATATAAGATAAGCAGACGTAACTACTCACCTTAATCAGTTAATGTAAGGAGTGACCGCGGTATATAAGATAAGCAGACGTAACTACTCACTTTAATCAGTTAATGTAAGGAGTGACCGCGGTATATAAGATAAGCTGACGTAACTACTCACTTTAATCAGTTAATGTAAGGAGTGACCGCAGTATATAAGATAAGCAGACGTAACTACTCACTTTAATCAGTTAATGTAAGGAGTGACCGCAGTATATAAGATAAGCTGACGTAACTACTCACTTTATTCAGTTAATGTAAGGAGTGACCGCAGTATATAAGATAAGCTGACGTAACTACTCACTTCAATCAGTTAATATAAGGAGTGACCGCGGTATATAAGATAAGCAGACGTAACTACTCACTTTAATCAGTTAATGTAAGGAGTGACCGCAGTATATAAGATAAGCTGACGTAACTACTCACTTTAATCAGTTAATATAAGGAGTGACCGCTGTATATAAGATAAGCTGACGTAACTACTCACTTTAATCTGTTAATGTAAGGAGTGACCGCTGTATATAAGATAAGCTGACGTAACTACTCACTTTAATCAGTTAATGTAAGGAGTGACCGCAGTATATAAGATAAGCAGACGTAACTACTCACTTTAATCAGTTAATGTAAGGAGTGACCGCAGTATATAAGATAAGCTGACGTAACTACTCACTTTAATCAGTTAATGTAAGGAGTGACCGCGGTATATAAGATAAGCTGACGTAACTACTCACTTTAATCAGTTAATGTAAGGAGTGACCGCAGTATATAAGATAAGCAGACGTAACTACTCACTTTAATCAGTTAATGTAAGGAGTGACCGCAGTATATAAGATAAGCTGACGTAACTACTCACTTTAATCAGTTAATGTAAGGAGTGACCGCAGTATATAAGATAAGCTGACGTAACTACTCACTTTAATCAGTTAATATAAGGAGTGACCGCGGTATATAAGATAAGCAGACGTAACTACTCACTTTAATCAGTTAATGTAAGGAGTGACCGCAGTATATAAGATAAGCTGACGTAACTACTCACTTTAATCAGTTAATATAAGGAGTGACCGCTGTATATAAGATAAGCTGACGTAACTACTCACTTTAATCTGTTAATGTAAGGAGTGACCGCTGTATATAAGATAAGCTGACGTAACTACTCACTTTAATCAGTTAATGTAAGGAGTGACCGCAGTATATAAGATAAGCTGACTTAACTACTCACTTTAATCAGTTAATATAAGGAGTGACCGCGGTATATAAGATAAGCAGACGTAACTACTCACTTTAATCAGTTAATGTAAGGAGTGACCGCAGTATATAAGATAAGCTGACGTAACTACTCACTTTAATCAGTTAATGTAAGGAGTGACCGCAGTATATAAGATAAGCAGACGTAACTACTCACTTTAATCAGTTAATGTAAGGAGTGACTGCGGTATATAAGATAAGCTGACGTAACTACTCACTTTAATCAGTTAATGTAAGGAGTGACCGCTGTATATAAGATAAGCTGACGTAACTACTCACTTTAATCAGTTAATGTAAGGAGTGACCGCAGTATATAAGATAAGCTGACGTAACTACTCACTTTAATCAGTTAATGTAAGGAGTGACCGCTGTATATAAGATAAGCTGACGTAACTACTCACTTTAATCAGTTAATGTAAGGAGTGACCGCAGTATATAAGATAAGCTGACGTAACTACTCACTTTAATCAGTTAATGTAAGAAGTGACCGCTGTATATAAGATAAGCTGACGTAACTACTCACTTTAATCAGTTAATGTAAGGAGTGACCGCGGTATATAAGATAAGCAGACGTAACTACTCACTTTAATCAGTTAATGTAAGGAGTGACCGCGGTATATAAGATAAGCAGACGTAACTACTCACTTTAATCAGTTAATGTAAGGAGTGACCGCTGTATATAAGATAAGCAGACGTAACTACTCACTTTAATCAGTTAATGTAAGGAGTGACCGCAGTATATAAGATAAGCTGACGTAACTACTCACTTTAATCAGTTAATGTAAGGAGTGACCGCTGTATATAAGATAAACTGACGTAACTACTCACTTTAATCAGTTAATGTAAGGAGTGACCGCGGTATATAAGATAAGCAGACGTAACTACTCACTTTAATCAGTTAATGTAAGGAGTGACCGCGGTATATAAGATAAGCAGACGTAACTACTCACTTTAATCAGTTAATGTAAGGAGTGACCGCAGTATATAAGATAAGCTGACGTAACTACTCACTTTAATCAGTTAATGTAAGGAGTGACCGCTGTATATAAGATAAGCTGACGTAACTACTCACTTTAATCAGTTAATGTAAGGAGTGACTGCTGTATATAAGATAAGCTGACGTAACTACTCACTTTAATCAGTTAATGTAAGGAGTGACCGCAGTATATAAGATAAGCTGACGTAACTACTCACTTTAATCAGTTAATGTAAGAAGTGACCGCTGTATATAAGATAAGCTGACGTAACTACTCACTTTAATCAGTTAATGTAAGGAGTGACCGCGGTATATAAGATAAGCTGACGTAACTACTCACTTTAATCAGTTAATGTAAGGAGTGACCGCGGTATATAAGATAAGCAGACGTAACTACTCACTTTAATCAGTTAATGTAAGGAGTGACCGCTGTATATAAGATAAGCAGACGTAACTACTCACTTTAATCAGTTAATGTAAGGAGTGACCGCAGTATATAAGATAAGCTGACGTAACTACTCACTTTAAACAGTTAATGTAAGGAGTGACCGCTGTATATAAGATAAACTGACGTAACTACTCACATTAATCAGTTAATGTAAGGAGTGACCGCGGTATATAAGATAAGCAGACGTAACTACTCACTTTAATCAGTTAATGTAAGGAGTGACCGCGGTATATAAGATAAGCAGACGTAACTACTCACTTTAATCAGTTAATGTAAGGAGTGACCGCAGTATATAAGATAAGCTGACGTAACTACTCACTTTAATCAGTTAATGTAAGGAGTGACCGCAGTATATAAGATAAGCTGACGTAACTACTCACTTTAATCAGTTAATGTAAGGAGTGACTGCTGTATATAAGATAAGCTGACGTAACTACTCACTTTAATCAGTTAATGTAAGGAGTGACTGCTGCATATAAGATAAGCTGACGTAACTACTCACTTTAATCAGTTAATGTAAGGAGTGACCGCTGTATATAAGATAAGCTGACGTAACTACTCACTTTAATCAGTTAATGTAAGGAGTGACCGCTGTATATAAGATAAGCTGACGTAACTACTCACTTTAATCAGTTAATGTAAGGAGTGACCGCAGTATATAAGATAAGCTGACGTAACTACTCACTTTAATCAGTTAATGTAAGAAGTGACCGCTGTATATAAGATAAGCTGACGTAACTACTCACTTTAATCAGTTAATGTAAGGAGTGACCGCGGTATATAAGATAAGCAGACGTAACTACTCACTTTAATCAGTTAATGTAAGGAGTGACCGCGGTATATAAGATAAGCAGACGTAACTACTCACTTTAATCAGTTAATGTAAGGAGTGACCGCTGTATATAAGATAAGCAGACGTAACTACTCACTTTAATCAGTTAATGTAAGGAGTGACCGCAGTATATAAGATAAGCTGACGTAACTACTCACTTTAATCAGTTAATGTAAGGAGTGACCGCTGTATATAAGATAAACTGACGTAACTACTCACTTTAATCAGTTAATGTAAGGAGTGACCGCGGTATATAAGATAAGCAGACGTAACTACTCACTTTAATCAGTTAATGTAAGGAGTGACCGCGGTATATAAGATAAGCAGACGTAACTACTCACTTTAATCAGTTATTGTAAGGAGTGACCGCAGTATATAAGATAAGCAGACGTAACTACTCACTTTAATCAGTTAATGTAAGGAGTGACTGCGGTATATGAGATAAGCAGACGTAACTACTCACTTTAATCAGTTAATGTAAGGAGTGACTGCGGTTTATAAGATAAGCTGACGTAACTACTCACTTTAATCAGTTAATGTAAGGAGTGACCGCAGTATATAAGATAAGCAGACGTAACTACTCACTTTAATCAGTTAATGTAAGGAGTGACCGCAGTATATAAGATAAGCAGACGTAACTACTCACTTTAATCAGTTAATGTAAGGAGTGACCGCGGTATATAAGATAAGCTGACGTAACTACTCACTTTAATCAGTTAATGTAAGGAGTGACCGCTGTATATAAGATAAGCAGACGTAACTATTCACTTTAATCAGTTAATGTAAGGAGTGACCGCAGTATATAAGATAAGCAGACGTAACTACTCACTTTAATCAGTTAATGTAAGGAGTGACCGCGGTATATAAGATAAGCAGACGTAACTACTCACTTTAATCAGTTAATGTAAGGAGTGACCGCGGTATATATGATAAGCTGACGTAACTACTCACTTTAATCAGTTAATGTAAGGAGTGACCGCAGTATATAAGATAAGCAGACGTAACTACTCACTTTAATCAGTTAATGTAAGGAGTGACCGCAGTATATAAGATAAGCTGACGTAACTACTCACTTTACTCAGTTAATGTAAGGAGTGACCGCAGTATATAAGATAAGCTGACGTAACTACTCACTTTAATCAGTTAATATAAGGAGTGACCGCGGTATATAAGATAAGCAGACGTAACTACTCACTTTAATCAGTTAATGTAAGGAGTGACCGCAGTATATAAGATAAGCTGACGTAACTACTCACTTTAATCAGTTAATATAAGGAGTGACCGCTGTATATAAGATAAGCTGACGTAACTACTCACTTTAATCTGTTAATGTAAGGAGTGACCGCTGTATATAAGATAAGCTGACGTAACTACTCACTTTAATCAGTTAATGTAAGGAGTGACCGCAGTATATAAGATAAGCTGACGTAACTACTCACTTTAATCAGTTAATATAAGGAGTGACCGCGGTATATAAGATAAGCAGACGTAACTACTCACTTTAATCAGTTAATGTAAGGAGTGACCGCAGTATATAAGATAAGCTGACGTAACTACTCACTTTAATCAGTTAATATAAGGAGTGACCGCTGTATATAAGATAAGCTGACGTAACTACTCACTTTAATCTGTTAATGTAAGGAGTGACCGCTGTATATAAGATAAGCAGACGTAACTACTCACTTTAATCAGTTAATGTAAGGAGTGACCGCGGTAAATAAGATAAGCTGACGTAACTACTCACTTTAATCAGTTAATGTAAGGAGTGACCGCGGTATATAAGATAAGCAGACGTAACTACTCACTTTAATCAGTTAATGTAAGGAGTGACCGCTGTATATAAGATAAGCTGACGTAACTACTCACTTTAATCAGTTAATGTAAGGAGTGACCGCAGTATATAAGATAAGCAGACGTAACTACTCACTTTAATCAGTTAATGTAAGGAGTGACCGCTGTATATAAGATAAGCTGACGTAACTACTCACTTTAATCAGTTAATGTAAGGAGTGACCGCAGTATATAAGATAAGCAGACGTAACTACTCACTTTAATCAGTTAATGTAAGGAGTGACTGCTGTATATAAGATAAGCTGACGTAACTACTCACTTTAATCAGTTAATGTAAGGAGTGACCGCAGTATATAAGATAAGCTGACGTAACTACTCACTTTAATCAGTTAATGTAAGGAGTGACCGCTGTATATAAGATAAGCTGACGTAACTACTCACTTTAATCAGTTAATGTAAGGAGTGACCGCAGTATATAAGATAAGCTGACGTAACTACTCACTTTAATCAGTTAATGTAAGGAGTGACCGCTGTATATAAGATAAGCTGACGTAACTACTCACTTTAATCAGTTAATGTAAGGAGTGACCGCAGTATATAAGATAAGCTGACGTAACAACTCACTTTAATCAGTTAATGTAAGGAGTGACCGCTGTATATAAGATAAGCTGACGTAACTACTCACTTTAATCAGTTAATGTAAGGAGTGACCGCAGTATATAAGATAAGCTGACGTAACTACTCACTTTAATCAGTTAATGTAAGGAGTGACCGCTGTATATAAGATAAGCTGACGTAACTACTCACTTTAATCAGTTAATGTAAGGAGTGACCGCAGTATATAAGATAAGCTGACGTAACTACTCACTTTAATCAGTTAATGTAAGAAGTGACCGCTGTATATAAGATAAGCTGACGTAACTACTCACTTTAATCAGTTAATGTAAGGAGTGACCGCGGTATATAAGATAAGCAGACGTAACTACTCACTTTAATCAGTTAATGTAAGGAGTGACCGCGGTATATAAGATAAGCAGACGTAACTACTCACTTTAATCAGTTAATGTAAGGAGTGACCGCAGTATATAAGATAAGCAGACGTAACTACTCACTTTAATCAGTTAATGTAAGGAGTGACTGCTGTATATAAGATAAGCTGACGTAACTACTCACTTTAATCAGTTAATGTAAGGAGTGACCGCTGTATATAAGATAAGCTGACGTAACTACTCACTTTAATCAGTTAATGTAAGGAGTGACCGCGGTATATAAGATAAGCAGACGTAACTACTCACTTTAATCAGTTAATGTAAGGAGTGACCGCAGTATATAAGATAAGCAGACGTAACTACTCACTTTAATCAGTTAATGTAAGGAGTGACCGCGGTATATAAGATAAGCAGACGTAACTACTCACTTTAATCAGTTAATGTAAGGAGTGACCGCGGTATATAAGATAAACTGACGTAACTACTCACTTTAATCAGTTAATGTAAGGAGTGACCGCAGTATATAAGATAAGCAGACGTAACTACTCACTTTAATCAGTTAATGTAAGGAGTGACCGCAGTATATAAGATAAGCTGACGTAACTACTCACTTTAATCAGTTAATGTAAGGAGTGACCGCAGTATATAAGATAAGCTGACGTAACTACTCACTTTAATCAGTTAATATAAGGAGTGACCGCGGTATATAAGATAAGCAGACGTAACTACTCACTTTAATCAGTTAATGTAAGGAGTGACCGCAGTATATAAGATAAGCTGACGTAACTACTCACTTTAATCAGTTAATATAAGGAGTGACCGCTGTATATAAGATAAGCTGACGTAACTACTCACTTTAATCTGTTAATGTAAGGAGTGACCGCTGTATATAAGATAAGCTGACGTAACTACTCACTTTAATCAGTTAATGTAAGGAGTGACCGCAGTATATAAGATAAGCTGACGTAACTACTCACTTTAATCAGTTAATGTAAGAAGTGACCGCTGTATATAAGATAAGCTGACGTAACTACTCACTTTAATCAGTTAATGTAAGGAGTGACCGCGGTATATAAGATAAGCAGACGTAACTACTCACTTTAATCAGTTAATGTAAGGAGTGACCGCGGTATATAAGATAAGCAGACGTAACTACTCACTTTAATCAGTTAATGTAAGGAGTGACCGCAGTATATAAGATAAGCAGACGTAACTACTCACTTTAATCAGTTAATGTAAGGAGTGACTGCTGTATATAAGATAAGCTGACGTAACTACTCACTTTAATCAGTTAATGTAAGGAGTGACCGCTGTATATAAGATAAGCTGACGTAACTACTCACTTTAATCAGTTAATGTAAGGAGTGACCGCGGTATATAAGATAAGCAGACGTAACTACTCACTTTAATCAGTTAATGTAAGGAGTGACCGCAGTATATAAGATAAGCAGACGTAACTACTCACTTTAATCAGTTAATGTAAGGAGTGACCGCGGTATATAAGATAAGCAGACGTAACTACTCACTTTAATCAGTTAATGTAAGGAGTGACCGCGGTATATAAGATAAACTGACGTAACTACTCACTTTAATCAGTTAATGTAAGGAGTGACCGCAGTATATAAGATAAGCAGACGTAACTACTCACTTTAATCAGTTAATGTAAGGTGTGACCGCAGTATATAAGATAAGCTGACGTAACTACTCACTTTAATCAGTTAATGTAAGGAGTGACCGCAGTATATAAGATAAGCTGACGTAACTACTCACTTTAATCAGTTAATATAAGGAGTGACCGCGGTATATAAGATAAGCAGACGTAACTACTCACTTTAATCAGTTAATGTAAGGAGTGACCGCAGTATATAAGATAAGCTGACGTAACTACTCACTTTAATCAGTTAATATAAGGAGTGACCGCTGTATATAAGATAAGCTGACGTAACTACTCACTTTAATCTGTTAATGTAAGGAGTGACCGCTGTATATAAGATAAGCTGACGTAACTACTCACTTTAATCAGTTAATGTAAGGAGTGACCGCAGTATATAAGATAAGCTGACGTAACTACTCACTTTAATCAGTTAATATAAGGAGTGACCGCGGTATATAAGATAAGCAGACGTAACTACTCACTTTAATCAGTTAATGTAAGGAGTGACCGCAGTATATAAGATAAGCTGACGTAACTACTCACTTTAATCAGTTAATATAAGGAGTGACCGCTGTATATAAGATCAGCTGACGTAACTACTCACTTTAATCTGTTAATGTAAGGAGTGACCGCTGTATATAAGATAAGCAGACGTAACTACTCACTTTAATCAGTTAATGTAAGGAGTGACCGCGGTAAATAAGATAAGCTGACGTAACTACTCACTTTAATCAGTTAATGTAAGGAGTGACCGCGGTATATAAGATAAGCAGACGTAACTACTCACTTTAATCAGTTAATGTAAGGAGTGACCGCTGTATATAAGATAAGCTGACGTAACTACTCACTTTAATCAGTTAATGTAAGGAGTGACCGCAGTATATAAGATAAGCAGACGTAACTACTCACTTTAATCAGTTAATGTAAGGAGTGACCGCTGTATATAAGATAAGCTGACGTAACTACTCACTTTAATCAGTTAATGTAAGGAGTGACCGCAGTATATAAGATAAGCAGACGTAACTACTCACTTTAATCAGTTAATGTAAGGAGTGACTGCTGTATATAAGATAAGCTGACGTAACTACTCACTTTAATCAGTTAATGTAAGGAGTGACCGCAGTATATAAGATAAGCTGACGTAACTACTCACTTTAATCAGTTAATGTAAGGAGTGACCGCTGTATATAAGATAAGCTGACGTAACTACTCACTTTAATCAGTTAATGTAAGGAGTGACCGCAGTATATAAGATAAGCTGACGTAACTACTCACTTTAATCAGTTAATGCAAGGAGTGACCGCTGTATATAAGATAAGCTGACGTAACTACTCACTTTAATCAGTTAATGTAAGGAGTGACCGCAGTATATAAGATAAGCTGACGTAACAACTCACTTTAATCAGTTAATGTAAGGAGTGACCGCTGTATATAAGATAAGCTGACGTAACTACTCACTTTAATCAGTTAATGTAAGGAGTGACCGCAGTATATAAGATAAGCTGACGTAACTACTCACTTTAATCAGTTAATGTAAGGAGTGACCGCTGTATATAAGATAAGCTGACGTAACTACTCACTTTAATCAGTTAATGTAAGGAGTGACCGCAGTATATAAGATAAGCTGACGTAACTACTCACTTTAATCAGTTAATGTAAGAAGTGACCGCTGTATATAAGATAAGCTGACGTAACTACTCACTTTAATCAGTTAATGTAAGGAGTGACCGCGGTATATAAGATAAGCAGACGTAACTACTCACTTTAATCAGTTAATGTAAGGAGTGACCGCGGTATATAAGATAAGCAGACGTAACTACTCACTTTAATCAGTTAATGTAAGGAGTGACCGCTGTATATAAGATAAGCAGACGTAACTACTCACTTTAATCAGTTAATGTAAGGAGTGACCGCAGTATATAAGATAAGCTGACGTAACTACTCACTTTAATCAGTTAATGTAAGGAGTGACCGCTGTATATAAGATAAACTGACGTAACTACTCACTTTAATCAGTTAATGTAAGGAGTGACCGCGGTATATAAGATAAGCAGACGTAACTACTCACTTTAATCAGTTAATGTAAGGAGTGACCGCGGTATATAAGATAAGCAGACGTAACTACTCACTTTAATCAGTTAATGTAAGGAGTGACCGCAGTATATAAGATAAGCTGACGTAACTACTCACTTTAATCAGTTAATGTAAGGAGTGACCGCTGTATATAAGATAAGCTGACGTAACTACTCACTTTAATCAGTTAATGTAAGGAGTGACCGCTGTATATAAGATAAGCTGACGTAACTACTCACTTTAATCAGTTAATGTAAGGAGTGACCGCGGTATATAAGATAAGCTGACGTAACTACTCACTTTAATCAGTTAATGTAAGGAGTGACCGCTGTATATAAGATAAGCTGACGTAACTACTCACTTTAATCAGTTAATGTAAGGAGTGACCGCTGTATATAAGATAAGCTGACGTAACTACTCACTTTAATCAGTTAATGTAAGGAGTGACCGCGGTATATAAGATAAGCTGACGTAACTACTCACTTTAATCAGTTAATGTAAGGAGTGACCGCGGTATATAAGATAAGCAGACGTAACTACTCACTTGAATCAGTTAATGTAAGGAGTGACCGCTGTATATAAGATAAGCTGACGTAACTACTCACTTTAATCAGTTAATGTAAGGAGTGACCGCGGTATATAAGATAAGCTGACGTAACTACTCACTTTAATCAGTTAATATAAGGAGTGACCGCAGTATATAAGATAAGCAGACGTAACTACTCACTTTAATCAGTTAATGTAAGGAGTGACTGCTGTATATAAGATAAGCTGACGTAACTACTCACTTTAATCAGTTAATGTAAGGAGTGACGGCAGTATATAAGATAAGCTGACGTAACTACTCACTTTAATCAGTTAATGTAAGGAGTGACCGCAGTATATAAGATAAGCTGACGTAACTACTCACTTTAATCAGTTAATGTAAAGAGTGACCGCAGTATATAAGATAAGCTGACATAACTACTCACTTTAATCAGTTAATGTAAGGAGTGACCGCAGTATATAAGATAAGCTGACGTAACTACTCACTTTAATCAGTTAATGTAAGGAGTGACCGCAGTATATAAGATAAGCAGACGTAACTACTCACTTTAATCAGTTAATGTAAGGAGTGACCGCGGTATATAAGATAAGCTGACGTAACTACTCACTTTAATCAGTTAATGTAAGGAGTGACCACTGTATATAAGATAAGCTGACGTAACTACTCACTTTAATCAGTTAATGTAAGGAGTGACCGCTGTATATAAGATAAGCTGACGTAACTACTCACTTTAATCAGTTAATGTAAGGAGTGACCGCGGTATATAAGATAAGCTGACGTAACTACTCACTTTAATCAGTTAATGTAAGGAGTGACCGCGGTATATAAGATAAGCAGACGTAACTACTCACTTTAATCAGTTAATGTAAGGAGTGACCGCTGTATATAAGATAAGCTGACGTAACTACTCACTTTAATCAGTTAATGTAAGGAGTGACCGCGGTATATAAGATAAGCTGACGTAACTACTCACTTTAATCAGTTAATATAAGGAGTGACCGCAGTATATAAGATAAGCAGACGTAACTACTCACTTTAATCAGTTAATGTAAGGAGTGACTGCTGTATATAAGATAAGCTGACGTAACTACTCACTTTAATCAGTTAATGTAAGGAGTGACCGCTGTATATAAAATAAGCTGACGTAACTACTCACTTTAATCAGTTAATGTAAGGAGTGACCGCAGTATATAAGATAAGCTGACGCAACTACTCACTTTAATCAGTTAATGTAAGGAGTGACCGCAGTATATAAGATAAGCAGACGTAACTACTCACTTTAATCAGTTAATGTAAGGAGTGACCGCAGTATATAAGATAAGCTGACGTAACTACTCACTTTAATCAGTTAATGTAAGGAGTGACCGCAGTATATAAGATAAGCAGACGTAACTACTCACTTTAATCACTTAATGTAAGGAGTGACCGCAGTATATAAGATAAGCTGACGTAACTACTCACTTTAATCAGTTAATGTAAGGAGTGACCGCAGTATATAAGATAAGCTGACGTAACTACTCACTTTAATCAGTTAATGTAAGGAGTGACCGCAGTATATAAGATAAGCTGACGTAACTACTCACTTTAATCAGTTAATGTAAGGAGTGACCGCAGTATATAAGATAAGCTGACGTTGCTACTCACTTTAATCAGTTAATGTAAGGAGTGACCGCAGTATATAAGATAAGCTGACGTTGCTACTCACTTTAATCAGTTAATGTAAGGAGTGACCGCAGTATATAAGATAAGCTGACGTAACTACTCACTTTAATCAGTTAATGTAAGGAGTGACCGCAGTATATAAGATAAGCTGACGTAACTACTCACTTTAATCAGTTAATGTAAGGAGTGACCGCAGTATATAAGATAAGCAGACGTAACTACTCACTTTAATCAGTTAATGTAAGGAGTGACCGCAGTATATAAGATAAGCAGACGTAACTACTCACTTTAATCAGTTAATGTAAGGAGTGACCGCTGTATATAAGATAAGCTGACGTAACTACTCACTTTAATCAGTTAATGTAAGGAGTGACCGCAGTATATAAGATAAGCTGACGTAACTACTCACTTTAATCAGTTAATGTAAGGAGTGACCGCTGTATATAAGATAAGCTGACGTAACTACTCACTTTAATCAGTTAATGTAAGGAGTGACCGCAGTATATAAGATAAGCTGACGTAACTACTCACTTTAATCAGTTAATGTAAGGAGTGACCGCAGTATATAAGATAAGCTGACGTAACTACTCACTTTAATCAGTTAATGTAAGGAGTGACCGCAGTATATAAGATAAGCAGACGTAACTACTCACTTTAATCAGTTAATGTAAGGAGTGACCGCAGTATATAAGATAAGCTGACGTAACTACTCACTTTAATCAGTTAATGTAAGGAGTGACCGCAGTATATAAGATAAGCAGATGTAACTACTTATATTTAAGTGACTGCTGTTGGCCGTTTTACTGTCTTCAGAGTCAAATAGCAGTAACTGCTGACTCTTAAAGTCAGTATTTACTGAGGTTTGCCTTTTTACTGCTTGCAACGACAAACAACACTAATTACCTAATTTACCAGTGAGCAGTTACTGTTGCATGCCTTTTGAGTTTTTTTGCAAAGACAAACAGCAGTAGCTGCTTACTTTTAAAGTAGGCAGTTAACTGCTGTTTTATCTTTGTACATCGTATTATTATCTTGATAGATGAGTCTGCTGATACCACTCCTTGATGGATAATTTTCCCAGCCTATTTCCTCATTTTCAGCTCGCTTATCATCCGGGATCGAACACGTGGCCCGGGCTGTCAAGACAAGATAATCCACGGATTCCAGGCTTCCCCCTGGGAAATACTAAACACAATGTTGCTGAAGCAGCACAAGCCATCTTACGAAAAAAATAGCAGTCGCCAATACAAGCATTCCTGTGTCTACTGTCTGTAGTCAATACGTGGTTCAATAGTACAGACAGCATACGAATGCCTGTGGATTAATACAAGGACGCCTAATATGTTAATCTGTCAGTAAAAGCTTTAAAACCTTGGTCCACTCTCAGGTATGTTTATGTCTAGTTATTGACCAGATGGCCCTTGTCATTAAGCACTAGCAAGGTGGCATTATAAACACAAAATAAACTAGAGAAGGAGTTCCCGGCTTTAGGCTGTATGAGTACTATAGACAAGCTTATATTAATCTTTTGTAAAGATAACTGTAATGGTCTTCTTCATGGGCCAGAATCCTCAAAGTTCAGGATATGTCAAAGAGAAAGAACAAAATTCGATACATTCTTTGATCCAAATGTACTAGGCGCGCAGGGCCGATTATATTTGGATCAACGAGTCTGTTGAAATTGAGTTCTTTCTTCGACTTAAAATAACCAAAAATAGGCATTTATGTTACACGATTTGATATCGAAAACCCCAATGTTTAGTCACATGGTAACATCATGTAACATATTTACAGGCTCATTCCTCAACCCGTACATTATGTCGACCTGGCCAGTATTAAAAATAACAGTAGATTCGTAGATCCGAATCAACAGTTCTAGCAATAGTCTGACGCCACGGGTGTATTTTAAAATTAAAGAAAACATTAAGGAAAGCACCAAGAAAGGTTAAAATATATATCTTCATTCCACCACCATCGCTGGTCCTTGCCAACTCCAATACGATACTTGCCAGTGAGTCGTGCTATACACACCATGTAGGCCTACCCACTCAATTCTGTTGGGCCAGAGTCGCAGCCCAAGATTCTTCTACACCAGCGTCTTCAGCAACAACTGGATGGCTAACCAATGTTGCTTCAATGTTGATCCAGCGTGTCTGACAATTGACCAACAACAACCCAGCATTCTGCATACATAGGTTACTTTGCGGCATTTGCTAAACGAGTGAAATACGGCGAGAAAGGCCACTACCCAGATACTACCCAGATACATTGGCCAAATTGTTAAATAATGTTAGGCCACCGTCTGCGATGCTGGGCCAACATTATTCCAACCAAAACCCTTTAGTGAAAGGTTCCTAATCAAATCCATTATTTACTGTTCTTAATGTAGAATACAAATATCAGGACAAAATTGATGCAAAATTTCATTAAAATGCCAAGATCAATTAACGTCTTCCAATATTAAAAAAATAGTCCGCCCTGGGTAAGGCACAAGCCGTACCTAGGTTAGAATACAAACAAAGAGACTACTCTCAACTGACTGAGTAGCTAATCACCAACTCCTAGACTGCCCCCGTGACACAGTCATAGGTACGCTCTCTCAGAACCAAAGGACGCAAACAGCATCAATCTGCTGTTGTCTGAGGTGTAGCCCATTGTCCATTCAGCGTTGGTCCACCATCTAGACTTATGGAATAACATCATTCCAACACTGCATAGCATCATGCGTCCACTGAAAAGGGAACTAAACTGACTGACCAAAGGAACCACCATCATTGAAAATACATTGGCAAAATATTTTGATATCTAACAAATACCTTTGCTACGGGTCTACGCTCTTTTCTTCCCAGCAGACACAGGAGGTCGATCCAATGCTGATTTAATGTTGGGCCAGCGTCGCAGACGCTTGGCCAACATTAAATCAACATTGGGTCAACGTCATGTGACTTTAGACGTCACAATCTGACGTCTATAATCGTCAGATTCTGACGTATATTAACGGTCTCTGTGCTGAAAGGATTATTTTTAGAAAACAACAATTACAGATATCCAAGAGACAAACAAATGATAAATAGCATGTCGCAGTACAGTAGACGGTAAAACACCATAACACCTGATGGATGTTTGAGCGACCGATATGCTCTACATGTATAAACAAGTTATAGTGTTTTAATTACAGTGGTGCTTTCTGGGTATATAGCCTGATTCTTAAAAAAATAAATAACAATAAATAATGATTAAAATTATATCTTAGGCCTAATGATGCTGATCTTTCTGTCAATAAGTCGTTCTTTTATTACAATAACTTGATGCGACAATTTATTTTTATTATTTCATGAAGAATTATCATATCCGCCAGGAAGATTATGTTTGTTTGTTTGTTTGTTTGTTTGTTTGTTTGTTTGTTTGTTTGTTTGTTTGTTTGTTTGTTTGTTTGTTTGTTTGTTTGTTTGTTTGTTTGTTTGTTTGTTTGTTTGTTTGTTTGTTTGTTTGTTTGCTTGTTTGTTATACAAAAGTATAGAGATACAATATCAAATGTCCAGTAAATACAACTGATACTCACATTGTATTCACCTCTGACCTCTGACAAATACTGCGTGGTGAAGTAAACAACATTATTCCTATTTCCCCGTTGTCTCTTCTTAATTCAGTTTTGCGTTGAAAAGGCAAACAGCAGTAGCTGCTTACTTTCAAAGTAAGCAGTTATTTCTGTTTAAATGTAGACATCGGTGCTGCTGTTTCTCATGATTATTGCCCAGTTGATCCTTGACCTGACATAACATTCTGGTAATACATGTAAACTATCTAATCAAACATTATCTTTACCACGAAATCCAAAGCTCTGTGGTCTGTCTATATAATCATGTAAAATGTATGACCCTGGTCACGCTCAGTGAAATATGCCTTATTTTTTATGTGACACGTATTTCATTCATAAATTGTATATTGCCGATTTTATGAAAAAACATTATCGTGTAGTTTAATTTACAGAAAAAACGAACTTAATTTACTTTATACGAGACATCAGTATTATTTGTATAAGATATCTGTATTATATTTATGGATAAGTATTATACGTTAATCGTGTAACGCAAACAGCAGTAGCTGTGTTTTACTGTTTTTGCCTTTGCAGGTCATAATAACGACTTGATAATTCTGGGGTTGGGGATAAAATGCGTGTTGAGACGTGTGAGGGACATTATACGACACTGAGACAGGGTAATAATTTTGTGGAGATATTACCCGGGGGCAAAGTCTGGGTGAACCTTCAGTGGAAGACAGGGTCACTTAATAAGCCTGAAAACCTGAGTCACTAGTCTGAACCAACGCTTCTTTTATTCTGGGCATTTTCTGAAATATGAGCAACAACCCAGCAATTACGAGCCAATGTTGCTTTAATGCTGGCCACTGTTCGCGAAACTGATCCAACGTTAAAAACAATTTTCCTTCGGCGACTCGAAACTTGACACGGCTTATTGGAGAAGAAGGCAGTGTCCCCACTTTATAGGCTAGAAAACACGAGACATAAACCAATGTTGAATCAATGTTGTTAAACCATCTACGACGCTGTAACAACATTGACCAAACATTGGGTCTATGATTTGTAGAGAACAATGCTGGCGACGCTGGCCCATCATTAAAACAGCATAGTTTCAACGTCTCGTGACTGTCGGGAGTGGATACTGCTTATTTTTGTCTTGCATCCATCCACGTCCCTTTAGGGCACGACCACCTCGCAGGGATTTTGTCGCCTTAATCCTTGCAATCGCCTGTGGCGTGTTCTCGCGCAGATCTCGCCTAATCCCGACAAGTCTCACCCGGTGGCGATACCGGGTCCCCGAGCGATAATAAGAGATGAAAGGGATTAGCCACAGTTCTGTCCTTAATGATGATTATGGCCGAGTCAGTCAATCCCTTCACTGTCTTTATCTGCAGACGTTGACAGGCTGATGCTGCAGACGTTGGCAGGCTGATGCTGCAGACGTTGGCAGGCTAATGCTGCAGACGTTGGCAGGCTGATGCTGCAGACGTCGGCATGCTGATGCTGCAGACGTTGGCAGGCTGATGCTACAGACGTTGCCAGACGTTGTCAGTCTGATGCTGCGGACGCTGGCAGGCTGGTGCTGCAGACGTTGGCAGACTGATGCTTCAGACGTTGACAGGCTGATGCTGCAGACGTTGACAGGCAGATGCTGCAGACGTTGCCAGACGTTGTCAGGCTGATGCTGCGGACGTTGGCAGGCTGATGCTACAGACATTGCCAGACGTTGTCAGGCTGGTGCTGCAGACGTTGGCAGGCTGATGCTACAGACGTTGCCAGACGTTGTCAGGCTGATGCTGCGGACGTTGGCAGGCTGGTGCTGCAGACGTTGGCAGACTGATGCTTCAGACGTTGGTAGGCTGATGCTGCAGACGTTGGCAGGCTAATGCTGCAGACGTTGGCAGGCTGATGCTGCAGACGTTGGCAGGCTGATGCTGCAGACGTTGTCAGACGTTGTCAGGCTGATGCTGCGGACGTTGGCAGGCTGGTGCTTCAGACGTTGGTAGGCTGATGCTGCAGACGTTGGCAGGCTGATGCTGCAGACGTTGGGCTGATGCTGCAGACGTTGGCAGTCTGATGCTGCAGACGTTGGCAGGCTGATGCTGCAGACGTTGGCAGGCTGATGCTGCAGACGTTGGCAGGCTGATGCTGCAGACGTTGGCAGGCTAATGCTGCAGACGTTGACAGGCTGATGATGCAGACGCTGGCTGATGATATCTGTATTTTTTAGGCAGAACACCGTCTCGCACTTGAAATGTGTGTCGCGGCAGCGAGACAAAACTTCAAGAACGTGAAAATTTAAATAAGATGCCATAGTGTTAGAAAGTTTAATGGGCGGGGGCCCCAGGGTAGTGGTTAGCACCGCTGCCTTTCACGCCAGAATCCGGGGTTCGGTCCCCGGTCTCGGCGGTTTGAAAGAAACAAAAATGTTTCTTCCCCATCCACGTGTGAAAGTTAGTATTGTGGGAGCCTCCGTGACCGAGAGGTAGCGTGCTCGGACTCAGACCGCCAGGGCTCGAATTTCGAATCTTGTGTCTGGAGGACAGTGTCATCTCAATCATCTCACCATCCTCAGGAGGTTATCCTGGCCCAGTTTAGCCTATATGTGCACAAAGGTGGCCTAAAGCCCGATTCATTTCATTTTATTTAGAAGGTTTAATATTGGGCCAATATCATCATTTAGATTTAAACAATTATTATTATTGACCGTGAAAATTTAATACCCACTTTTTGTCTAGATATATACAGGCCTACATAACATTAAATTATCCATACAATTTGTGGTGTGTTTATAGAAGGGGCGTAAAACACAGAAAAGGCGTCTGTCGTCAGTCAGATTTAAACAATTATTATTTCTGAGCGTTAAGAGTTATAAGCAAGTTTTGTCTGGATGCAATTTATTAGTTAGTGCTGATGCATCAGATTGAGTTACCCATTAAATGTACAATGAAAGATCATTGTATGGAATCATGCAGATTGGAACAATTATTATTTCTGATCACGAAGGATTTTTGTTCACGTTTGCCTAGATAGATAGAAAGTAGTGTATTAGTATTTATAAAAAAGTTTACATTATTATCCGTCCATCCATCAAATGTACAATTATCTGAAGTAATTAATATTGGTGACAACACTTGCAAAAACCCAGATGTGTCATCGATCCTGGGTGTCACTAAATTAATTAAGCGTAATTCATACGTCAACTCTGCTGTAAACTAGGCTGTCTACTTAGCTGATTTAATTATCCTAACTCACTTTGTCATACTGGGATGAAACACGGTGTTAAGTTACTAACAGGACGTGTCAAACGATACCCAGGGCGGCAAAATCCAGCATTCTAAATTGACAGTAATACCACTCAGCTGACGCCAGAGATATATCAGATTCGTATATATAAATTAAATCAAGCTCTCAATTACACAGAGCCGTGGGTGTTTGATGTAAATGCTTTAATTTACATTTGCTTTGATCAAAATACACCAGCCTTTAACTATAAAAATATACAAAATCGTCGAGTAGATTAACGACGGCTTTAATTGAAAATAATGTACTTATAAGCTTATCACTCCATCATTGTAACCCTTTATTTGCTATGTTATTTTTTATTTTCACCCATTTTGGAGTTGTGTCTCGCTACAGCGACTTACAAGTCGGTGAAAAATAGTAATATAAGTTAAATTTTAGTCCAAACGTTTACAAATCTTGGATGCATAAACCCTTATACCCCAAAAACTGTGATTTTACCTGCCAATAAATCATAATAAAACATGATCATAGTAGTGATAAGAGGTAAATGGGCAACCCTTCTACTCCCGGGCATTTATCTTTTCGTTTGTATTTATCCCGAAGTGTGAATTGATGTTGTAATCCCCAAGTCGATTAACCCTTTGACTTCCAGGCCGGAGTGCATGCCAGGATCCAGATATACTGGTGTAGGAGTTCTATTTTTCGTCATTTGAAGCTGGAATTGCTAACGCAATTCCCAGCTTCAAATGACGAAAAATACATAAATGTAGTATATATTTGACGAAAATTTGTGTCATTTTATGGTTACGTTCATTGACGAGTGACGACGGAAATTTCCGTCATGTATGGTAGTGAAAAGGTTAACAAATGATCTGATGTTATGAAAGTAACACTAGACAGACAGTCAGTCAGTCAGTGACAAGTCTCTGCAGAAATTAATGATCGTAATTCGGATCTGACATCCGGATCGTAATCCGGATCACCCCCAAAATTAATGGATAAGTTTTTGGCTTGAGATATAATATGACATATGAAATCTATATGGAATGTTTGTTCCCGTAGTAAGCCTATTGCATTCATTCATAAAGTGGGCAGTAAAATGTCTGAAGATGATCATATGATCAATTATGACGTCATATATTTAACATAGTTTATTCTTTCATAAAAGTGGGGAGGTCTAGTAACAGTACACACCAGTTGTGAGAATATTAAGTCTTAGCCTTTTCACTACCATACATGACGGAAATTTCAGTCGTCATTCATCAATGAACGTAACCATAAAATGACACAAATTTTCGTCAAATATATACTACATTTATGTATTTTTCGTCATTTGAAGCTGGAAATTGCGTTAGCAATTCCAGCTTCAAATGACGAAAAATAGAACTCCTACACCAGTATATCTGGATCCTGGCATGCACCCCGGCCTGGAAGTCAAAGGGTTAAAGTAGTCTTCCATACAGTTGTCTCAAATGGTTCTGGATCGTTTTCCGGATTCTGTATCCGGGTCTAACTGATTGCTGTTTGATCTGAAACACACATTTGATAAAAGCATCATGCAAATCCGTTCACTACTTTTAAAGTAATCCGACGAACAGACAGACTAAATTACAGTGTTACAGACCAACCAATAATATCAAAGACATAACCTTCCTGGCAGAGCTGATAAATCTAATGGTTATTCAGAACCTATAGGAACATGTATGCGATATGACGAACTTCTGCTTTCGCCATACATGTAGCTAGGGGACAGTGTTTTATAACTCAATTAGAATTGAATGAACTGTCTATAAGAAGTACATACGTGTTAAAAGCAAATCTCATGGTTGACTCCATAAGAAACATGTCCAATATAAACAGGGTTTTTTTTAATTGTGATTTGATGAGACAATAAAACGGTTCAAAAACGAGTGAGGGACGTTGCGTGAAAGTTAGAGCGTGGAACTCTACTATAGCCGTTGCCTGCTGTGTGGGCTCAAAGCCCGCTTGAAGCAGGATCTTCATAGAAATATAATGTATCTGCCCTCTCGACGTTGGAACATTGTCCTGATGTTTGTATCCTATAGTCACGCTTAGCGGTTAAAAAATTGAAGTATTTAGTTATATTAATAATAAATCATAATAATTCGTACTTTATGTACAATAAAACATATAATAGTAGTGTCAGGTCATATGATGCAATGTTTTACACATGTAAATCATGTCATGATAATGTTATCATCATACAAATATTAGAGAGAAAAAATAGAACAGATGGGAATATTACTCATTATGAATTGAGAGGTAACAAATCTATCATAAAGTGTACATCTGATTTAGTTAGCTTACTCATAGAACAGTTGTCACGTATGTACAATAATTAAATAATGTTCCGAGCTTTCATGTTCCCAGTCTTGATCATTGGTAACATAAACACATTTTATATGTGTGTACAGTTCGTTAAATGTACGGGAAATCAACGAGTTTTCACAAAAATATGCTTAAACGCCAACATATTCAAGCTATTTCCAGCAGCAGATTGACTTCCATTTATACAAATTGACATACACAGTTGAACACACCCCCTATTATTAATTAAGAATTTTAGCAATATGGAGGTGTACCTCTAGCCTCCATCCCATCTTTTTCTCAGTCTGGTGGCTGCCAATCTCTTTGTATCTTCTCATCTATTACTTCTCATTTACTGTAACGCTGCAGCGTATCTATCCATCATCACCCTCCCTCCCCCACCGTCTCCGTTTGCGGGAGTTCCTGTTGTTCATTTAGAGCTAATTTGCATAATCTTATTTCCGGCTCCTCTTGTGCTGCGGAGGTGGGCGATATTTGGAGATTAGTAGAGCCGAGAGGGCATCTGAATAAATAGGAGAGGATATTAAGTGTGACTGAATCAATGAATCAGTGAATTACATGGACGCTGATTGGATCATACTCTGCGGAATATCTGATGTGGGTCAATGGTGCAGTGATAAACGACGCCGTTTCTAACGCCCGCAAATTGTTTTCAACCAATGTCGTATCAATGTCGAGTCAATGACCCACCGTCTGCGACGCCGACCCAACAACAAGCCTGGCATTAGTTCATCCTCCCATATTTACCAGGAAGTGGAGGACGGGGACCCTGGTGAAGAGGCTGAAGCTGCCTGCTTGGAACGTCGGAGATCGTGGGTTGATCCCCGACGCTGGCATTCAAGTTTCAAAAAACAAAATGTTTATTCCTTGCTCACTCGTAAAGATAAAATTGTGGGGAGCCTCCGTGACAGAGAGGTAGCGTGTTCGCCTCAGACCGCCAGGGCTTGAATTTCGAATCTGTGTCTGGGGGGCAGTGTCACCTCATTCAGCCCACCATCCTCAGGGGGTTCTCCTGTCCCAGTTTGGCCTATACGGGCAAAAAAGGCTGCCTAAAACCCTATTCATTTCATGTCATTTCATTTATACCGGGCGACAAATTCCCATGGTACAAATATCACTCATATCCTTCCAATTTCGTTCACAGCAGCAAATCGATTTACAACGGTGATAAGTGAGACCAGAGCAGGGTGGTAAATTGATGGGGCATCAGGATTGTCATCTAGGACGTAAATGGACACATTCTACTGATCTCTGAAGCAAACAGCAATAATTGCTTTAATACTTGAAAAGTAAAAAAATAACTGCTGTTTTCTTTGCTTGGCGGTCAGTATGCCAGTACTCGATGGCAGAAGAGAATCCTGCAGCTCAAAGACAAACAGCAGTAACTGCTTACTTGAAAAGTAAGCAGTTATTGCTGTTTGTCTTTGCTCTGAAGTCAGACAGTAGACAAATTATACTCATATCTGAAGCAAACAGCAGTAACTGCTTACTTGATAAGTAGGAAGTTACCACTGTTTGGCTTTGCTCTGAAGTCAGTATGCCAGTACTCGATGGCAGAAGAGAATCCTGCAGATCAAAGACAAACAGCAGTAACTGTTTACTTGAACAGTAAGTCATTACTGCTGTTAGCATTTCTGGTAGAGAATAATGACAATCCAATCCAAATGAGGCGCCAGGACGGCAAAACGTCCAGATTGTTTATAACTAGGAGAACCTGCCATTAGGAAAACCTGCCATCAGCCGGGTGTTTTTTGCGAACACTTCCTGCTTTTGCTTCCAGCTATTTATTAGTGCGTCCTGGAACTATATCCGGCTCTGGACACGATATAAAGCCTGTAGACGTCGTGAAGACTTGTACTTGCTTGTTTGTTTGTTGTTGCCTCAACAGCAGAAGTTATTGTTACAAACAGACAATAAAATATCCTGTTTGTTTGTCAATGTTAATTAAAGTAGACAATAATGTAGAGTTGAAGTTTGAGCTCCGTCAAATTGCAAAACGTAAAAGGCCAGCAACAGGAAGTAGGTGTAGTCACTGGTGGTCTGAGGACCAGCACACTACCTCCCGGTCACGAAAGCTCCCCGCAATACTGACACATTACAAGGGAAGGGAAGAAACGTTTTTCTGACTTTAACATTTGGATACCAGAGCGGGGGAAACCCATAGGCTTCAGCGTGACAGGCACATCAGGGTCCCGTCCTACTCACCAATAACAAACTATGATTTAGCCCAGCAAACACAAAACATATGCATAACATTTATACATCGTTGGTCCAACGTCTTCGACGAATAGGTCAATGTTCTAAGGTTAACGGGTGTTTCTCCGCTAGGTGTCATAGGTGTTCTACGTAAATAACAAAGGCTAATCTGGGACACTTGGCTTACACAGTCAAGATCGATAAATATCTGTGATACACGAGCGTGGACAGTAATAAGGCCACATAGAGGCAAACAACAGTAACTGCTTACTTTCTAAGGGAGTAGTTACTGCTGTTCCTCTTTCCAATAATGTATTAATGCTAACAGCAGTAACATTTTACTGTCTAGGTCAGTAGTTACTGCTGTTTGCCTCACATCGCAGACTCCACATCTATCACAGAATCCGTGCTCACGACTGTCTGAGCCATCTGGTGGAAAGGGAAGTAAATAGTCTGAATCTGATCAATTAGAGAATTGGAGACAGCATCCTGGTGAGGGGGGAATCTGTGATTTCTAAAGGCTGTAACTATTTACTTATATAGCGAGCAGCTATTGCCTTTTGTTCTACACAGCAGATGAAAATCTGTAGACGCGGGGGTTACATTGAGGACTCACCAGGAGGCGCCACTGTTCTGCTCTGAAAAACCCACTAAACAAAATACCCTGACACAACAACAACGATAATACCCTCATGGTATATGGCCAGAAGACACAACAACAACGATAATACCCCCATGGTATATATCCAGTAAACACTACACCAACGATAATACTCTCATGGTATATATCCAGTAGACACAACTACAACGATAACATCCTCATGGTATATGGCCAGTAGACACAACACCAACGATATCACCCTCATGGTATTTATCCAGTAAACACTACACCAACGGTAATACACTTATGGTATATATCCAGTAAACACAACACCAACGGTAATACTTTATGGTATATATCCAGTAAACACAACACCAACGGTAATACTTTTATGGTATATATCCAGTAAACACAACACCAACGATAATACTTTTATGGTATATATCCAGTAAACACAACACCAACGATAATACTTTTATGGTATATATCCAGTAAACACAACACCAACGGTAATACTTTTATGGTATATATCCAGTAAACACAACACCAACGGTAATACTTTTATGGTATATATCCAGTAAACACAACACCAACGATAATACTTTTATGGTATATATCCAGTAAACACAACACCAACGGTAATACTTTTATGGTATATATCCAGTAAACACAACACCAACGGTAATACTTTTATGGTATATATCCAGTAAACACAACACCAACGATAATACACTCATGGTATATGTCCAATAAACACAACAGCAACGATAATACCCTCATGGTATATATCCAATAAACACAACACCAACGATAATAAAATCATGGTATATATCCAGTAAACACAACACCAACGGTAATACTTTATGGTATATATCCAGTAAACACAACACCAACGGTAATACTTTATGGTATATATCCAGTAAACACAACACCAACGGTAATACTTTTATGGTATATATCCAGTAAACACAACACCAACGATAATACTTTTATGGTATATATCCAGTAAACACAACACCAACGATAATACTTTTATGGTATATATCCAGTAAACACAACACCAACGGTAATACTTTTATGGTATATATCCAGTAAACACAACACCAACGGTAATACTTTTATGGTATATATCCAGTAAACACAACACCAACGGTAATACTTTTATGGTATATATCCAGTAAACACAACACCAACGGTAATACTTTTATGGTATATATCCAGTAAACACAACACCAACGATAATACACTCATGGTATATGTCCAATAAACACAACAGCAACGATAATACCCTCATGGTATATATCCAATAAACACAACACCAACGATAATAAAATCATGGTATATATCCAGTAAACACAACACCAACGGTAATACTTTATGGTATATATCCAGTAAACACAACACCAACGGTAATACTTTATGGTATATATCCAGTAAACACAACACCAACGGTAATACTTTATGGTATATATCCAGTAAACACAACACCAACGGTAATACTTTATGGTATATATCCAGTAAACACAACACCAACGGTAATACTTTTATGGTATATATCCAGTAAACACAACACCAACGATAATACTTTTATGGTATATATCCAGTAAACACAACACCAACGATAATACTTTTATGGTATATATCCAGTAAACACAACACCAACGGTAATACTTTTATGGTATATATCCAGTAAACACAACACCAACGATAATACACTCATGGTATATATCCAATAAACACAACAGCAACGATAATACCCTCATGGTATATATCCAGTAAACACAACACCAACGATAATACACTCATGGTATATATCCAATAAACACAACAGCAACGATAATACCCTCATGGTATATATCCAGTAAACACAACACCAACGATAATACTCTCATGGTATATATCCAATAAACACAACACCAACGATAATACTCTCATGGTATATATCCAGTAAACAATACACCAACAACGATAATACTCTCATGGTATATATCAATTAGTCACAACACCAACGATAATACCCTCATGGTATATGTCAATAAACACAACACCAACGATAATACTCTCATGGTATATATCCAGTAGACACAACAAAAACGATAATACTCTCATGGTATATATCCAATAAACACAACACCAACGATAATACTCTCATGGTATATATCCAGTGGACACAACACCAACGATAATACCCTCATGGTATATATCCAGTAAACAATACACCAACGACGATAATACTCTCATGGTATATATCAATTAAACACAACACTAACGATCATACTCTTATGGTATATATCCAATAGACAAAACAACAACGATAATACCCTCATGGTATATGGCCAGTAAACACAACACCAACGATAATACTCTCATGGTATTATCCATTAAACACAACACCAACGATCATACTCTTATGGTATATATCCAGTGAACACAACACCAACGATAATACTATCATGGTATATGTCCAGTAAACAATACACCAACGATAATACAATCATGGTATATGTCCAGTAAACAATACACCAACGACGATAATACTCTCATGTTATATATCCATTAAACACAACACAAACGATAATACTCTCATGGTATATATCCAATAAACACAACACCAACGATAATACAATCATGGTATATATCCAGTGAACACAACAACAACGATAATACCCTCATGGTATATACCCAGTAAACACAACACTAACGATAATAAACTCATAGAATATGTTCAGTAAACACAACACCAACGATAATAACTTCATGGTATATATCCAGTAAACACAACACCAACGATAATACCCTCATGGTATATATGCAGTGAAGACAGCACTAACGATAATACCCTCATTGTATATGTTCAGTAAACACTACAGACGTAACCAATGTTGGGTCAATGTTGGCCCAGCGTCTGCGACGCTGGTCCAGCATTAACCCAGCATTAGTTCATTGTCTGGTATTTATCGGGTGGTGGCCACAGACTCTCACGTACAAATCTCACTCATATCCTTTCACAGCAGCAAATCGATTTACAATGGTGATAAGTGAGACCAGAGCAGGGTGTTAAATTGACGGGGCATATCAGGATCGTCAATCTAGGACGGAAAGACGAACAGAACAATTGTACTCATATCTAAAGCAAACAAAAGTAACTGCTTACTTGAAAAGTGAACCGTTGTTTGCTTTTGCACGCGGTCTGTATGCCAGTACTCGATGGTCCTGCAGCCCAAAGATAAACAGCAGTAATCGCTTACTTGTAAAGTAAGCAGTTACTGCTGTTTGTCTTTGCACGGCGGTCAGTATTCCAGTACTCGATGGCAGAAGAGAATCCTGCAGCTCAAAGTCAAGCAGCAGTTTGTCTTTACACAGCGGTCAGTATGTCACTACTCGATGGCATAAGAAAATTCTGCAGCTCAAAGACAAACGGCAGTAACTGCTTACTTGAACAGCAAGCCGTTACTGCTGTTTGCCTTTGCGGGGGAGACTAATGACAATCCGATCCAGGCGACGCGACAGGAAGGCAACACGTCCAGATTGTTTATAACCAGGAAACCTGCAATCAGGAAAACCTGCCATCAGCCGGGTGTTTTTTTGGGAAACACTTCCTGCTATTGATTTTGCTTCAGTACGTCTTGGAACTATATCCGGTTCGTTTGAAGGTTTCAGGACACGATATGAATTCTGTGGACTTCGAAGACACGTGAAGACTTATTCTTGTTTGTCTGTTGTTGCCTGAGCAACAGAAAACAATGATACCGATGTACGAGGTTGTACCTGTTAAAGATGATTAAAATAGACGATAAAATACATGTATTGCAATGTGTGTGGCCTCACTAGTAGGAGATTCGAGAAGATTTGTACGCGCTCGTTTAATGTGACAAAGAGACAGGAAAAATATACTGATGTTGATTTATGTTACATAAAGTAGACAATCATGTACAGTTGAAGTTTGAGCTCCCTCAAATTGCAAATACTTAAAAGGCCAGCAACATGAAGTAGTTCCAACGAGCACGAGGCGTTGATTCAATGTTTTCTTAATGCTGGCCCAACGTCTTCGACTCCGGCCCAACATCACAGCAACACCGGGTGAACGCCTCTCTTTTGCTGCCATCAAGACGTGCTCGTTTATTGTGACTTATGTTGGTTAAAGTTAAACATGAAGACATTCGATCAGTTTACAAATAATAATATGATAAGCCCTCACGATGCATTAAAGCAGCATTTTACATCTCTGAAAGGGGACTTAATTTTCCTATAACTAAGGGTTTTAGAACAACAATTTCCATGAAGCTGGTTTACCAATACATGGAAATTTTCTTTAATTTTTAAACCACATCAAATCATCTTCATCCACTACATGTTGGGTTAAACAATCTAACCCTTCTCCCACCAAGTGATCTTATATAATTTTCCACCGACTTTAAGTTGCCTCTCGCTACCACGACCCACAATTTCAAGCACCACATGATATATTCTAAACTCAATAAATAAAGGTCACAGACTCAGGACATATTATTTCACTTCGTAAATAGTTCGACATTAATAGGAATAAAAACACACAAAGCACCTAGGTACATCATTAAACCCCTCAAGTGCCGATCCCAATTATATTCGGGTATTAAACTTTTACTAGCCCGTTAATTATCACATTTTAAACTTGTTAAAGATAAAACGTGACACCAATTCACAATATTTGAAAACATTTAGCCTCATTTTTGTCAAGTATGAATAATATTCACTCACTTAAAATTATAATTATAATTGGTGTGGATTGAAACTTGTTAATGTTCAATGAAAGCAGGAATGTGGCACTTGTTTATTGTTCAACTGAGTTTAGCGCTACATGGCTTATTGTTAGTTAATAGAACGCAACGATTATAATAATTGAGTGCGAGGATTTGTTCTGTGGATGTTTTATGAATCAATTTACATTAACTGAATGTTCCATATCCCGTCTATAATGATTCATGATTTGTCAGTTAATTATTTGGAATCAATTTCAGATGCCTAGTACTTGTCAAATACTCGTAAGTACTCGTTAAAAGTACTTTCATTTTTAAAAGTATTCGAGTACAAGTACGAGTACTCAGTAGGCCTACTAATATTGTTTTGTTTTCATATTGTATTTCTAATGACAGTAAATACCTTTTGAATTGGATTGAAAAAAAAAATTGAAAGAAACGTTTTGTTACTTTGCAATCTGAGTACCAGAGCGGGGGACTAGCCTGCAAGCTCCGGCATGACAGACACAAGGCGTAAACAATACATTAAGGCCCCGTCCTATTCACCAATACCAAACTATGATTTCGGATTGTCCACCTCGTCCACAGGTGTCACAGGTGTGTCTTCGCTAATAACAAAGGCTAATCTGGGACACCTTGATTACCCAGTTACCAAAATCGATAAATATCTGTGATACACGCGCATGGACTGTAAAGATGCAGCACGAAGACAAAAAACATTAACTGTTCATTTATACAAGTAAGCAATTACTACTGTTTGACTGTTCATTATAGGCCATATATGCCATCCTGGAGACAAGCATGACAGCCGTGGTACCGTACAGAGACAAACAGTAACTGCCTTACCTTAAAGCGTTGAATTTTTTTAACTAAAAACCATGAAAAGCAAAGTTTTTTTTTCAATTTGTAATCATCATAACCGTCTTAGTTATCTCTTTCTGATTCATTTGAATACCTATGTTATGGGTCTACGGTCATTGGAAATATTACTACTCTTACAGTGCGAGGATCGACTTTAGTCGTCATAATCTGACGTCTACAGACGTCAGATTCTGACGACTAAAGTCGATCCCCGCACTGTAAGGGTTAAAGTGCACTAAACACGGCACATTGAACCAATTCTGGATGACTGTTCGCCCGTCGTCTGCATTGGTTTAACCCTTCAACCGCCGGTGCCGCATATATTCGGGTGTTCATTTTTTATCAGCACATTAAGTACCACATTTTAAACATGTTAAAGATAAAATGTGACATCAATCAGCAATATTTGAAAACAGTTGACCTCCATTTTGTCAAATCAGAATAATTTTCACTCACTTAAAGTTGTGGATCGCGTCAGCGAGACACAACTTCAAGTGGGTGAAAATTCAGATTGAATAATTTGACGGTTACAGGTTTAACGTCTTGTGTTAGCTGGGTTTGACCGACAGCTTATCTCCTATAACCCAACTAACACGACACATTGACACAATGCCGGGTTGATGTTAGCCCATCGTCTACGACGTTGAACCAACATTAGCCCAGCATTTATAAAATCCAACACATTTTCCTGAAAACTTATTATTTGAAGAAAAACTGGGCCAAATTTCATTTTTTTATGTCAATTTGAAACTTGTTTTTAGTTATAAAGACCACTAGTAAATATGTCTATACGTCGTTTGGATTAAAATTTTTGCCCAAACCACGCTCATGGCGGCCATCTTGGATTTATGCAAATTAAAAATTTCCCCCAAGGTTTTCTTTCTGGCAACCAAGCTAAATTTTTTCTACCGGACAATGTGACTGCGAAACCATTAAAAAACCATACACTTCTCATGACCGCAAGGTACTCATTCTGGCAACTTGACTATTTTGGTAACGCAGCAGTACAGTTATAAAATGCTTTTGTTATCTTATTGCATTTGGTCGACGTGTCGTGTTTGCTGGTTATATGTGAGATCGTGACACGGTATACCCCCCTAGGTGTGATAGTGCGCTGACGTGTAAAAAATGACCCACCAAATCCGGCCGTATAATCAGCGTATTGTTTCTTTATGGGGATTGATTTGCTGTCAAATATGGATAAGAGCGGGAGAGTGGAAAGTTGGAAACACCACAGCTGACATGCGTTGATCCTCACTTGTCGAGCTGGGAAGTGGAAACACCACAGCTGACATGCGTTGATCTTCACGTGTTGAGCTAAGAAGTGGAAACACCACAGCTGACATGCGTTGATCTTCACGTGTTGAGCTAAGAAGTGGAAACACCACAGCTGACATGCGTTGATCCTCACGTGACGAGCTAAGAAGTGGAAACACCACGGCTGACATGCGTCAATCCTGACGTGTCGAGCTGAGAAGTGGAAACACCACGGCTGACATGCGTCGATCCTCACGTTCCGAGCTGAGAAGTGGAAACACCACAGCTGACATGCGTCGATCTTCACGTGTCGAGCTAAGAAGTGGAAACACCACAGCTGACATGCGTCGATCTTCACGTGTTGAGCTGGGAAGTGGAAACACCACAGCTGACATGCGTCGATCTTCACGTGTCGAGCTGGGAAGTGGAAACACCACAGCTGACATGCGTTGATCCTCATGTGTCGAGCTGGGAAGTGGAAACACCACAGCTGACATGCGTTCATCTTCACGTGTTGAGCTGGGAAGTGGAAACACCACAGCTGACATGCGTCCATCTCCACGTGTTGAGTTGGGAAGTGGAAACACCACAGCTGACATGCGTCCATCTCCACGTGTTGAGTTGGGAAGTGGAAACACCACAGCTGACATGCGTCCATCCCCACGTGTCGAGCTGAGAAGTGGAAACACCACAGCTGACATGCGTCGATCTTCACGTGTCGAGCTGGGAAGTGGAAACACCACAGCTGACATGCGTCGATTCTCACGTGTTGAGCTGGGAAGTGGAAACACCACAGCTGACATGTGTCGATCCTCACGTGTCGAGCTGGGAAGTGGAAACACCACAGCTGACATGCGTCCATCCCCACGTGTTGAGCTCGGAAGTAGAAACACCACAGCTGACATGCGTCGATTCTCACGTGTTGAGCTGGGAAGTGGAAACACCACAGCTGACATGTGTCGATCCTCACGTGTTGAGCTGAGAAGTGGAAACAACACAGCTGACATGCGGCAATCTTCACGTGTTGAGCTGGAAAGTGGAAACACCACAGCTGACATGCGTTGATCCTCACGTTTGGTCTCTAATTAAACAAATATCAGTACATGTTCACTCACTTGAAGTTGTGGATCGCGGTAGCGAGGCGCAACCACAAGTGGGTGAATTTTAAGTTGGATAACTAAGTTAAATGAATAATTCATTTATCGATCCATAGATCGATTGATTGACACTTTCATTCATTCATTCATTCATTCATTCATTCATTCATTCATTCATTCATTCATTCATTCATTCATTCATTCATTCATTCATTCATTTATTCATTCATGCATTCGGTCATTCGTTCATTCATTCATTCATTCATTCATTCATTCATTCATTCATTCATTCATTCATTCATTCATTCATTCATTTATTCATTCATTCATTCATTCATTCATTCATTCATTCATTTATTCATTCATTCATTCATTCATTCATTCATTCATTTATTCATTCATTCATTCATTCATCCATCCATGCATTCGTTCATTCATTCATTCAATTATTCATTCATTCATTCATTCATTCATTCATTCATTCATTCATTCATTTGCTCGTCTGCTGTACACTGTTTGATCACATGTGATATGTTATTACGAGAAATAATACGGATGTATGGTTTGCTATACTGTGTAATCACTGAGCAGCATTATAAATATTTCCAGCATAGCACAACAGTGATAATAATTAATCATACGACTGGCTACCTCAAAAACAACCAAGCAATAAATAATACCACAAATATGTTTGTAATTATTTTAAATGTAGAGTAGTTGAATGCATTAGATTAAATATGTTATCTCGGAAAGTTACCATCTGTTACGTTCATATCAGTGATGCTCTATTCTGCATGCTATATATCACTATATTTAACCCTTTCAGCGCGAGGACTGACTTTATACGTCATCATCTGACGTCATCTAAAGACGTCAGATTATGACGTATAAAGTAGAACCCCGCATTGAAAGAGTAAACTATTTATAATGGCCGTAGACACATAACGTAAGTATTCAAATGAAGCGGAAAGAACTAACTAAGACATTTATGATGACTGGAAAATGAAAAAACCCTCTTCGGTCTCTATGGCTTATGCATAAATATTTCAGTGCTGTAATGGTTAAACGAGCCAAAATCAAGTGCGTTGTGTATGAAAAAAAAGGATTTTAACTTATTCAATGCCTTATTTTATATAATTATTTCCAAACCAAAGTAACGTATTATTGCATCGGTTTTTTTTTTCATTGCGGGGATGGACGTTTCACTTCAAAATCTAACGTCATAAGAAAAGCCATCCCCACACTGAAAGAATTAAATATATATAGCGACCGGAGAACAATAAAACTGGCACTGAAGTCAAGTGCAAAGAGCTAACTAAGCCGTTTATGACATTTTAAAGTAATCAGCACTATCAGGGTGAATGTAGCCTCGGTAACCTTCTGAGGAGGGGCCGTAATGGTGTCAAAAATTATCTGACACGATTATCCAGGTCAAGGCACGCACAAATAATTTATGTGAGTGTGTGTATATGCTACACGATATCCTATTTATGCTTCAGATGGCATATTTTATATTTACGTAACCATAGAGGTGTGAAGTTATGCGTGATGTAGGGAGAGGGGGCGCAGATTTTGACGCTAATTTCTGCCAACCAGTCTTGAGCGCAGTGGCATATATTTGAAAGCAATGCTATATTCTATGGTTATAATATTATTGTCACAATGGCAGATTCATTCCAAATTGTAGACTTAAGTCTGAGAAATATGTGTTAATTCATTCATTCTTTCATCTATTAATTAATTCAGTCGTTCATTCATTCACTCAATAAGTAATTCATTCAATAAAACAACTTTCAATACTTATACAGCAACTATTTTTCGAATGCGGCGACAATATTTTTTTCAGGTAAATATAAAATTTCTTTTCATGTGAAAGATACAAATAATACACGAACAGAAATTTTAATATTTCCTTCGAAATTAAAAGTGCGGGATTTCTTGCTATCGTTATTTTCACGTAACTGTACCGACCACACGTTAGCGAATTTTTCAAACGTCACATGCCCGTATTCACAATTGGCGTACATTTTTGCAATCCTAGACATAGCCTAATATTAGGCCCTACTGTTGGGGCAAGGGCTAAGCTTCCCACATAGGGTTCATCCCGAATTTCGAAACGGACACCATGAGAATAAAATTAAATATTACCACAAAGGATTTTATCATGAACATTAGTAATCCAAGCTGGAGATAGCAATCATATTGTAATGATTTCACTTCTGGAGAAGGAGGACAAACGAAAAGTTAGTCGGTAGGTCGGTCGGTCTGTCGGATGAACCATTCGATCGGTGGGTCAGTAATGGTATATGAGTCTGGTCTACCGTGGGTCAGTCGGTTGCTCTCCGGTCACAGTCAGATCTGATAATGCAGATCTAATTACGTTTATCTTTCATAGCTGAGAAACAATGAATTAATAATGTGCTCCTATGAAGTATCACCAGCTATAAAACAGTGATAGAGGTCACATCAGCGCAGATTCTGCTGATTGAGGTAGGTAGCGATGATAACATTAGCTGTAACTGTAACCTAATAACTGTTTAAAATCAATCGACAATTTCATTTCGATAATTCATTTTCTAATCAATAATTCTCTTTGAAATTTGTATTCACATAGGATTATTGAAATAACCTAATACAATACTATATATATCAGTTTATGTTGATTATTAGGTGTAAATATTTTAAATTTGCACCCGCTAACTCTGCAAAAACACCTATTATTTTATACGGTTTGAATACATTTTCTAACCAAAGAATATTCTTCTGTCGAATGATCAGATTAATCAAATCATAATTTTCAGATATGTTAGTTTTCCATCAATATAAATATTTTGAGTCATTGGAATAAATGAAATATAGACACACACAAATCGGCAGTTAACTCACAGCTTCAAGTGAATGAAAATTACTTATATTTGTTAGTTTGATACAAACATTTGAAATCTTGATATTTAAGCACACATTTCGTTCCCAATAAAAGTGATTTGATTGGCTGAGTTCTAGTCGTGCTTAGTGGTTTAATAGTTAACGCGCACTTGTATAGTTGGTGTCTATATTCACGTTTATATAATGTCATATATTTCAATTTTACTGAATACCATTTTTTTACATTACACATCCATTACACATCCGAGGTTAAAAACAAACTGTCAGTTTACATCTAAAATATTTATGCCCGAACGAGACTCTATCCCAGTACCATGAGACGTTGGTTCTCTGATTGTTTAACTCAGCACGGGGATCGAATATGGACGTCGGAATCTGACGTTTATAGACGTCAGAATCTGACGTCTAAAGTTGATCTCCGCACTAAGAGAGTGAAATATTCATACTGACCGTGGACCGATAACATAGGTATTAAAATGAAGCGGAAAGAGCTAACTAAGATATTTATGATGATTTTAAGTTGAAAAAACCCTTTGATTTCCGTGGTTTAAAAACATATATTTCAGCACTTTGAGGGTTAACCCTTAAAGCGCTGAAATGTTCTATGGAAACCATAAAGACCAAAGCGTTTTCTTCAATTTGAAATAATTAGAAATGTCTTATTCAGCTCTTTCAGATTCATTTGAATACCTATGTTATGGGTCTACGGCCATTAGAAATACTTTAATTCTTACAGTGCGGTGATATACTTTAGTCGTCAGAATCTGACGTCTGCAGACGTCATATTCTGACGACTAAAGTCTATCCTCGCGCTGTAAGGGTTAATGGGGGCTCGCCGTATATGACATTAACCTGACCTTCAATCATCACAGGACCAACGTATCCAGCTTCCTGAATCATCTCTATGGTGTTATCTTCGTGGGAGATTCATGAAAGGGGCAGGTTATGATGGCCTTATATAACTATTTGATTCTACTCGTTGAAGCCTGAATTTACCATTATAATTTTCATCTACTACATGCCGCGAATCGCTGTCGCATTTCGCGACTTTTAGTGGATAAAAATTGTTTGAGGTGGGTGATTTATTTTATTTTCATGATACGAGAAAGTACAATGCCATAATCTAGTTGATGTTTGTTTTCAGGTGTGAATCATAGGAGACGGAGACATGTGGTCCTCTATAGTACTGGTGACCTTGGCCTTCACAGCCTCGGTGTCCTCTCTACCCGCTGACCTTATACTCGATGACCTTGACATACCCGCTGACCTTCAAAGGGAGTTCCAGAGGTTATACGATGAGTGTCCGGCCGGTAGCGAGCTCTGCATCTGTGCCTTTAACATCCAGACATTCGGACAAAGCAAGATGGGCAAGCCAGACGTGGTGGCAGTCCTCATTGATGTAAGAGACATTTTAACCCGTAAACCACTAAATTAAATAATTTAAATTGTCATCCACTTGAAGTTTTGTCTCGCTACTGCGACTCACAAGTGGGTAAAATTAGTCATTTTTGTTTAATCTGAGGCCGAACATTTTCAAATCTTGATTTTTAAACACTCATTTCGTTCCAATAACTCTGATTTAAAGGAATAATAAATGGATTAAAACGACTACATTCGCGCTGTATGTCCATGAGCTTATGCACTAGTAGCATCCTTTAATTGATTTTTGTAGATCATCAATCGTTATGATATGGTGTTCATACAAGAAATCAGGGATATCGAGGAAATAGCCATTGTTGATCTGCTAAATCAATGCAACGCGTAAGTAACGTATTACTCGTGGATATTATCCCTCACAGCGCGGGGATCTACTTTAGACGTCAAAATCTGACGTCTGTAGACGTCAGATTCTTACGACTAAAGTATATATACCTTTATAAGCCAGTTTTTCAAACTCAAGTTTGCAAAAAAAATGGCAAAATCGTTGAAAGCATTTGTGATAGATGCTCCATAAATAAAATACATTTCGTCATTTCAAGCTGGAAATTGACATATTTGAGACAAAAATTTTCTAATTTAGATGTCTAGCCTTTACAGTGCGGGGATCGACTTTAGTCGTCAGAATCTGACGTCAGTAGACGTCAGATTCTGACGTCTAAAGTCGATCCCCGCACTGTAATATTATAAATATTTCTACCGGCCGTAGACCCATAACACATGTATTCAAATGAATCGGGAAGAGCTAACTAAGACATTTATGATGGTTTTAAATTGAAAAAACCCATTTTGGTTGCGATGTTTTTTACAAATTGATTCAACGCTTTAACGGCTAATCATTCAAATTGATGAATATTGTGACGATGATTGTCGCTGCAATTCCCACCTCAAAGTTGATGAAGATGGATAGATTATGTACAATAACATAGACTTTCGTATTTTTTTTTTAAATATGCGGTATTGTTTATAGAAATTATTTTAGGACTTAGTATTTTACGTGGTACGTCAGCTTTAGAAAAAAAATTAATTAAGGTTTTAAATGTTTCACATAGTTCACTCTAGATGTAACACAAGGTTCACCGGTTAGCTTATATTTGTTATTTTAAACAGCATCTGAGGTGATATTTGTGTAGATATATTACTTGACAGTGACAACGTGTCTCAATATTACACAGTATACCTTAAATATGATCAATTAGTTCATGGTTTATGTTGTATGTCTAGGAAAAAGGTCGAGGAGCTCAATATTCTCAGCTGTGAAAAAGATCGGAGCTGAAGGCCAAGGCCTTGTTCACTACTAAGAATTGAAAGCCTTTTGGGGTTTAGAGATATATTCTCGCGTATAATGTTTGGATTCAATATTACATCTGAATCTATTTTTGAACCTATCATTATGTTGGGAGCTAGATGAATTGTGAAGAAAAAAACAATTTACAAAATTTTACACCTAAAAAGAAGATAAACATGAATAATAATTTGAATACATTCTATTCAGGAATTAGTATATCTGTGAGACTAGCTGACTTTATTTTTCTAGTTTATTTTTCATTTTGAATTTATTTTATGTCATTTTTTAAACATATACTCCAATACAGCATCATTCCTTAAATAAGATTGGTAAAAGATGGACGATAATAGGTTGCTATTAAAAAATCAGTCAGCTATAAATGTCCCCAGATTAAAACGTGAGACGTAGTTTTAATATGAAAGGTGTTTAACACACCTTTCTAAATCATATTGTATAAATTACAGGTGATGAGAGTGTTTTATCAAGCTCCCAATAGCATTACATTATATCTTCTTGTGTAATATTTAATCCAAAATTTTTACGCCAACGTTTAGGTTTAACCAACTTAAAACACATCTGACCATAATGAGGATCCCACATAATCAACAGCTTAGTCACACCTAACTGATTATAGCACCATAGCCCAGCCATGATAATTTGTCTGTACTTGATCAACAATAACTCTCTATTCTCGGCTTAGAAAGTAATGTAGTGGTGTGCTTTATGTATAGGATAAAGCCCGAGGAGCTCTACATTCTCAGTTGTGGAAAAGGCCGAGGCAAGGCCGAGGCTTTTTCCACAGCTAGAGGAAAGAAAATGTTAAACTTCTCAAAGGACGTGATAGCCTGATGACAGCAAAAAATAAAGATGCGCAAAGAAATCGATCGTCTCGAACAAAAGTTTGAGAAAACCAAACAGAATAGGCCTAATCAGAAAGAAATAAAAGTGATCCCAATTGATAATGACACTGATGACAACGGCAATGAATGGGAAACTGTGGGTGCCAAAAAAACAAAGAATAGGATAAAAACTCATTAGTTATTTTGGTTCAATTGGTTCTCAAAATAAAATGACGAAAAGTAAAAAAGTGAGAGAAAATAAGAAACTGAAAAAACAAACCAGCCATAAATACCCAGCTAAAAAAGTCACACAACTGAATAAAAGACAACCAAATAAAAGTGATAGGAATAACCAAAATGGCAACAAAGATCGGCATAATAGTAGTTTAAGTAGTAGTAGCCCTACAGAATGCAGCAGTATCACTTGTACTAGCAGCAGCAACAATAGCAGCAGCAACAGTAGCAGCAGTAGTAGGAGCAGCAACAGCAGCAGAGATAAAACACAATCTATTAACACGATCAATGGACTATCCGCCAATAACAATAATACAAACTTGACCAGACAGATTCCCGTCAAGTCTAATAAAAAAAAGTGTGTCATTGGTGACTCTAATATGCGCGGACTAGCCAAACAACTAGAACCGAAACTTGATAACCCAGATGCCGTCTGTGTATATAAAACATCTGGAATGAGAATAGGACACTTGATTCCTCGATTAAAAGGATATATATGTGAGGACACCGATGCAGTTGTCCTCCACCTCGGTACAAACGATATTAGTGGACCAATAAACAAGATAAAGGAGGACATTAACAAATTAGCTGAAAAAATGGAGGGATTCAAAAATACACATTTCTACGTGGCTGAAACCCCCCCTAGGAGCCAGAAGAAATATAATGCCCACATTCACGACATAAATTGCCACATACGTGAAATATGTGTAAAATTGTTCAACGCCGACTATTTGCCCACTCCCATAAACAAAATCCATCTTTATCGTGGTGGGATCCACTTAAATGAGGAAGGACAGCAAAAACTGACTTCTGCCATGGCTGAAGTGCTCAACAATCACTCTGCTAATGGTCAGTGTTTTCCCATCAGAACAATCATCACACGGACATAGCCGATGTAAATAGAGTAATTAATAATGATCAGTACAGAAATATACGTGTACTGTCATGGAACATTAATGGTTTAGGAAACAAAATGACAGACCCTGATCTTGTGGCATTTATCCGAAACTACAATATAATATTTTTTATAGAAACAATGAGGGGGAACGATTTTACATTGGCAATACCTGGTTATAAATTCCATCATGTGAATAGAAAACATAAACATAAAAATGCCTGTAGAGCTTCTGGTGGTATTGGCATACTTATTTCAAATAAATATGCAAATTTAACTAGGATAGATCATACCTACGACTATTTGGTATGGTTGACATTAGCCACAGACTGTTGTCAGAAAAACATTAAAATTGGCTGTGCCTATATAACACCAGAAAACTCATCATATGTCGCTGTAAGAAATGATTATTTTACTATGCTAGAAGAGGAAGTGGCTAGATATATTGAAATGCATCACATCCTATTATGTAGTGACTTTAATAGTCGTACTGGTCAGGCTCCAGACTATGAATCGGGGGTAACAGATATCAATGCAAATGTTCCAAGTGAACGTTCTAATGAAGATATAGTCAGTAACAAATATGGTCAACTTTTACTAAATTTTTGTATAAACACAGGTTTCAAAATAGCCAATGGGCGCATGTTTAAAGATAATGGTATAGGCCGCTATACATACTACTCTCCAAATGGTTCAAGCACAATAGACTATCTGATCTTTAATGAAAATAACATAATCGGCAAATTTGACGTTCTACCGAAATTGGTAGAATCAGATCATTGTCCCATACAATTCAATATTTCCAACACTAAACTCGATTGCAACCCCTTAAAAATAGACACCTGTGTAAATGACACATCATCTCGGTCTAATGTTTTTATATGGCAAGACGAGAAAAGGGAAGAATATCAAATAGCTCTACGGAATGAGCAGGCATGTCATGCATTTGAGGAAATGCTGTGTGCCGCCACCGAGGGGTGTAATACTGACATCCTATGTGACATGTTCAATGGTATGCTAGAAATTGTAATTTCGCCATTATTCCCAGCAAGGAAACATATTTCGAAGGAAAGGAAGTGCACGCAAAATAATTTCCCCTCTAACCCTTGGTATGATAAAGAATGTAAATCCCTGAAGTATGTTGTTAATAATATCGCTAAGCATAGAGACTTTAACGCACAGCAAGACGAATATAATATACTGTTACGACAATATAAGCAATTAATCCAAAGAAAGAAAAGACAATACCAGCAAGCCAAACTTAGTGAGCTGGAAAATATGAGAACAGAAGATCCTAATTCTTACTGGAAATTCTGGAAATCCTTAAATCCTAGAAATGTCACTACAGGGCCTACCTTGGAAGACTTTGTGAACTTTTTTGAACAACAAGTCTACCCACCCCATGTGGATTATTTTGACTATGAACACATGAATAATATTATAAAGCAAGTTACGTCATTCCAACATAATGTAGAGCACGATAAATCCAATATGACACAGTTCATAAACAGTCCTATAACTGCGGAAGAAATTAAAAAGGCGATTCAAAAGTTAAAATGCAAGAAAGCAGCGGGTGTAGATGGTATTTCTGCCGAATTTTACAAATATGGATGTAATGAGCTCTTGCCAGCATTAGAATTGTTGTTCAATACCATTCTTACCAATGGAGAATATCCATCTAGATGGGCTACCGGTATAATCCACCCGGTCCACAAAAAGGGGGACCATGGCGTTCCAGATAATTACAGAAAAATCACAGTCATGCCGTGTATTGGGAAACTATTTGAATCTATACTTAATAACAGACTCTCATTTAAAAACGAAGTATGTAATGATAATGATCCCTATCAAGCTGGTTTTAAAACAAATTCGCGAACTACGGACAATATATTCATACTATGTGCCATCATAGATAAACAAAGGTGTCTTTCTAAACCCCTGTATACATGCTTTGTCGATTTCACAAAAGCATTTGACTATATTGATAGAACAGCATTATACTACAAATTATTGAACAGGGGAATAGACGGCAATTTGCTAAACATAATAAAAAGCATGTTTTTTAAAGCAGAGTGCCGTGTAAAATGGGACTCGCGTATCAGTGACATATTAAAAAGCGAATTTGGGGTTCTACAAGGCGGTATGCTCAGTCCCAAACTATTCACGGAATTTTTACAAGACATATCCGCATCATTTGACCAAGATCAAGGTATCGCTGTGGACACCTTACTAATGGTATATCTGTTATTTGCAGATGACCTTGTCCTTTTTTCAGAATCTGCCGAGGGATTACAAAAACAGCTAACTGCCCTGTATTCATATGCTTCCCTATGGCATATCATAGTTAGCATTCCTAAAACAAAAGTTCTTATCTTTAATGAACGTTACACAACAGTATGCGGAAGCTTCCACTATGGTGATAACATTATAGAAAAGGCTGAACAATATAAATACCTTGGTGTAGTGTATAGCACCAAGTCCGCTAATAACGTGTTAAAAGAAACTTTTTCTCATCTTGCTTCCCAAGCTGGGAAAGCAATCTTTGCTCTACGTAAACAGTCCCGTCCTGTGGTCGGTAAATTGTCACCCACTATTGCGTTCAAGGTATTTGATTGCCAAATATTGCCCATACTAGAATATGGAAGTGATATATGGTATACAGGCGATGATGTTAACGATCTGGAAAAAATCCATCTAAAATTTATTAAATCCACACTTGGCGTTAGAAAGCAAGCACCTACTCCTGCAATATATGGGGACACGGGTCGATTTCCACTGATCATCCGGCAACACATAAAAGCTGTAAAATATTGGTGTAGAATTCTAAAATTATCTCGGAGCCATCCAGTCAGAAATGCCTACAATATGCTACTTGAGCTAGATGCCATTGGCTTCACGAACTGGTGTTCCCGTATTCGCTCTGTCCTCGAACGAACCGGGCTTGATCAAACTTGGGAATCACAGAATATTGGGGATACAAATAAATTCATGCTTTCATTTAAAGAATCAATAGTTAGAATATTTACACAGCAGTGGAGAAAAGATATTGAGAGCTCGAGTAAGCTGCGCACATATGCATTAGTAAAAAAATATTTCTGTGTTGAACCATATATCTTGCACATAAGGGGGAACCACCTCATAACAGTAATGGCGAGATATCGAATGAGCTCACATGATCTAAATATAGAAAGAGGACGATTCAATAATCCAATCACTCCAAAAAATCAGCGAATATGCACAAGGTGTCAATTAAATGAAATGAAATTGACGATGAAATACATCTTCTTCTCCACTGTTGCGCTATGAAGAATGAACGCGAAATCTTGTATGATTCTGTAGCCGCAATTATCAATATACAACCGACAAATGAAATGTTTCTAGGAATTATGACATCTAGAGACATAACAGTGGTGAAGTCACTAGCGCAATTTATTTACGGTTGCTTTAAACAAATTAAGGGCTAAAACTACTGAGTATAATAAATCTGTCACCTGTCGCTATATTATTCATATTATCATGCCCTCATGATCTGATTTGGGTATTACCACATATCAAGACGGTTGTTGCTCTCGGATCTTATTATTTGGCTTTTTGGGGCCGGTTAGGGACGTTTCCGTCGCCTTTGTTATCAGACGAGGTGGGGCCTTATGGAGGATTTCAGAGTTGCTAATTCAACTGATTTTCTCCATGAGGTCGGGAATGTTTTTCTTCGATTGTAACTCTGAGTATGTGGTTCTAACTAGGTCGTGATTGAAACAGTATGAATTAAACAATATAGTGAATTATAAAAAGGCTTAATGTTTTTGCGCGAGGGCCATGTCCTGTGTGAATTGCACAAATAATTTTTAACCGCCATTACTACTGTTATTACGTCGTTAAGTTTGCACCACTAGTCAATCTCAGGGAATCTCCGCGCTCATAGCGACTGTGCTTGCATGGTCACATGACACGGAGCTACCTGTTTATGCCATATTTATTGTACTTGCATGATATTATATTTAATTTTAAAAAATAACCATATAATTTTTACCATTGGCTTATTGCATACTCCAGTTACTGTAGCATAATCATGCACTTGTATATATTTTAGGTTTCTACGCTTTCCAGAGTGTCTTTTTTGCTACTATATATAATTAGTATGTCATACGTAGTAGCTATTTTATCTCTGGTTTTGGTGCGGGAAACAAAATGATAGACCTCTATGTTATCTTGGCAATGCCTTTTATTTCATTTTTAGTAGTAGTCATTTATATTATCGAAATACCCAGTTTTTATTTTGGCAATGCCACTTAACATGATTTTAGCTGTGTATGTCATACCATGTATATTATCATATGATTTTAACAAACTAACAATCTTGTATATACATGTAAATATATCTCTTTCATTTCTATGACAAATAAGTCTGTAATGACTTTTCTTTTCTGTCAATAAAATATCTGTCTGTCTGTCTGCTAGGAATGTAGAGCTCCGAGGGTTTTAACTGACTTAAAACACATCCGACCATAATGAGGATCCCTCATAATCAACAGCTAGGTCACACCTGACTGATTATAGTACCATTAGCCCTACCATGATAATTGGTCTGTACTTGATCAACAATAACTCTCCATTCCCGGCTTAGAATGTAGTAGTCAGACAAAGAAAATAATGTAGTGGTGTGTTTTAATATTATTTCGTAGTTGACAGTCAACGGTCTATAGTGATGACAAATTTGTGTATTTACAATACTTGAGAGTGATTTTTGGGTTTTTGAATGGACAGAATACAATCTTATAATGATCAATTAATATTGTTTTATTATTTCACAGCGTTCGTCCTAGCAATGATAAGCTGGCTTATACCATGTCGGCGCGCCTAGGGACCGGAACGTCTTACAAAGAACAATATGCATACTACTACAGGTAAGGACAAACCAGATCCAAACGCCACTATAATAGTTTTGAATTGTTGCTTAACCTTTTTGATTCTGCCACCGTATATAGACGTTTATAAGCCAGTTTTAAACTCAAGTCTGCAAATAAAATGCCAAAATCGTTAAAAGCATTTTTGATAGACGCTCCATAAATAAAATACATTTCGTCATTTGAAGCTGGAAATTGACATATTTGAGACTAACATTTGCCAATTTAGATGTCTAGCCCTTACAGTGCGGGGATCGACTTTAGTCGTCAGAATCTGACGTCAGTAGACGTCAGATTCTGACATCCAAAGTCGATCCCGCACTGTAAGAGCAAAAATATTTCTAATCGCCGTAGATTCATGATATAGGTATTCAAATGAATCAGGAAGAGCTAAGTGTAGCCGGGTGTGTGTATGGCGGACTGGAGTGATTACTACTCTGGCCAACGAGTCGACTCTTTAGTTCGATTGGTAATGCTCAAGCATCACGATGCCAGGGGTCTGTGGTTCGATCCCCGGACTGGGCAGTTTCAACACTGTTACATAAGACATTTATGATGATTTCAAATTGAAAAAGAACCTTTGATCTCCATTTTATTCAAAAAAATTGTCAGCGCTTTAAGGGCTAAACACACATTTCTCTCTCAATAGCAGTGATTTTATCAGCCAACAAAACGAATTAAAAACGACTATGGTCGTGTTTAGCACTTAAAAGGCTAACATTACAATTTCACCACACATTATCATTTCTGAGGTGTCACCAATTTGTAGTTTTGTTTCGCTACCGCGACTACCGCGGCTCATATACGTTTAACTTGTTTAAGACAAAACATTTGCAAATATTGATGCTTCAACACTCATTTGATTCTCAAACACAGTGATTTTGTAAGGCAACAAAACGCAATAACCCTTTAACCGCCAAATTATTCAATCTAAATTTTCACCCACTTGAAGTTGTGTCTCGCTGACGCGATCCACAACTTCAAATGAGTGAAAATTATTCAGATTTGACAAAATATAGGTCAACTGTTTTCAAATATTTCTGATTGATGTCACATTTTATCTTTAACATGTTTAAAAGGTGGTACTTAATGTGCTAATAAAAATGAGAACCCGAATATATTTGGCACCGGCGGTTAAAAGGTTAAAACGACCATAATCGGTCTTAGCACTTAGATGGTTAAAAATGGATTAAATTGTATATACTGCACTTCGGTATTTTCTAAAATTGGTCGATTCAACGCGAGGTGAGAATCGTTGTATGAGTAAAATCCACATGAACTACACAGCTCATAATGAAGGAACATAGGACAAATGCGTAGAGAATTTTTAAAGAATACTATTTATAAATAGATAAATGTGGCACGTGTGCGAAATTCGATCCCCGGCATTCTTAGGCCAAGCACGCTACCTTTTTGTCATGGAAGCTCCCCACAATACTGAATCTTTATGAGTGAGTGGAGAAGACAAAAATGCTTCATTGAAATCCGAATGCCAGAGCGGGGAACGAACCCGCGTTCTCTAACATTCCAGGCAAACAGCTTTAAGCATTACACCAAGCCCATTGCCCTATTCGCTTCATGTTAGTCTTAGCTAGATAGTCTTCATTGTTTGATCATGTTAGGCTCTGTCACTTTTGTAACTATTACTGTTACTAGCATGTATATTGAGCCTATACTCATTGATTCGTAAGCGCGTGTCCATTGTAGTTAAAAACGGTTTTAGAAGTGGTTTATATCCTTCTTCAAATAAGTATGTTTCAAGAAGTATCTTGAATAAGAAATATTTGTGATGCATCTGATGTCGGCAGGCAAGTGCATGAAGCAGGCACGACCGCCGCCTGCCGTTGCATAGTTGCATTGCTCGTCGACCGTACTTCCCGTCGCAAGATGTGCTGCTCGATCAGTAAGTGAGATCGTCGATCTCAGTGTTGAAAGAGTATAATATCTATAATGACCGTAGACCCATAGCACGCCGGCCCCGATAGATCATTCTTTAGACTGATGCTTGTAACCTGGAGGTACCGGGTACAAATCCCGGTCAGGCCGGATATTTGTCATCGTGGTTGTGCGTATAAAGTGTTCCAAACTGTTCAAAGGCCTGGAGTGTACAGTGCTGCCTATGCTACTGGGCACTATAAAGAGCCATTGAAGTCATTCGAAATAAGAGTAGGGCTTAGTCCCGGCTTCGGGCTTCCTTCTGTCGCGATATTACTATGATTGTGCAGAAAGCGACGCAACATTCAATCACTAGACCCATAACACAGGTATTCAAAGGAAGCGGAATGAGCTAACTGAGACATGTATGATGATTTTAAATTTAAAAAAAAACTTTCTGTGTAAAAATATTGGTTTATGTAAACCTATATCAACGCTTTAAATTTCTCGCTCATATCACTCACAACCGTATACGTTAAGCCGGAATGCTGGGTACATTTGTATTTGTGTTATTACATTTATCATGTTTGATTACGCTTGTACATGTCAGTAAAAATTATTCCATAACATATAATAAAATGGTTTGTGTGTCAATACAGAGAGAATACTTTGAAACTAGAAGCCACCTACCAATACCCCAGAGATTTGACGCCACCGTCTTCTGCTTCAAATGACCCTGACGGTTTCTACGACCAGTTTGAGAGACCCCCTTATATCGCCTTCTTCAGCAGAGTGGGCTCCGGACGTAAGTCAATAACAACCAAATTATTGTGATATATATAGTTGAATACAGACATTCACTCATTTTTTGAAAACCTATTTTATTCTGTCAGTGCGGGGATCGACTTTTGACGTCAGATGCTGACTTCACAACCATTTATCTGAATACAAAGTGCACATTTAAAATTAATAAAATTAAAAATAACTGTTAATATTTATAAAATCATACTAAGGGTACATACCATTTGTAGTTTGTGATTTTTTGTCTGTAAGAACATGTCAAGTGAAGTTTTTGCTACGATGTGCTACATTATTATGTACGTTATGTGTAATATTGACATTTTGTATAGTGAAATACATGTTTATGGCTGCTTCACTAGCAGCCATAAACATGTATTTGCTTCTGAGGAATAATCTTCCATACCTCAACACCTCAAATCCGTCGTTATCAGCAAGAGTATGTTAATGGCAATTAGCAGGGGATTGCATAGAGCCCTTTAATTGAAGAAAAATTAATGTTCCTAGAATTAAATGATTTTATTTAAATAAGCATGTTTCGCGAGCTATTTTATCAATTTCAGTGACAAATTATCAGGTTAGTAACTAGATTTAAAATGTATATACACGGATCTAATAGCACAAGGGTTAACCTTTATCCTGCTAAGGTAATTTATTTAATTGAAAGTGAAATACTCATATTTGCTTAATTTGAGCACATATATTTGCAAATCATGATGTTTAGAATGACATTTCATTCCCAATAACAGTGATTTGGTCGACTAATCAAACAGATTAAAAGCAACAATAGACCAGATCAACAAGATAAGGGTTAATCAGCTTTGTAGCAAGTTTATGATTTGGTTTTAGAGCTTCGCTGGTTGGTCTTTATTGTTTTTAATTTGGCTTTAGAGCTTCCCTGGTTGAGCTTTATTGTTTATGATTTGGCTTTAGAGCTTCGCTAGTTGGGTTTTATTGTTTATGATTTGGTTTTAGAGCATCGTTGGTTGGGCTTTATTGTTTATGATTTGGTTTTAGAGCTTCGCTGGTTGGGCTTTATTGTTTATGATTTGGCTTTAAAGCATCGTTGGTTGGGTTTTACTGTTTATGATTTAGTTTTAGAGCATCGTTGGTTGGGCTTAATTGTTTATGATTTGGTTTTAGAGCTTCCCTGGTAAGACTTTATTGTTTATGATTTGGCTTTAAAGCATCGTTGGTTGGGCTTTACTGTATATGATTTGGCTTTAGAGCATAGCTGGTTGGGCTTTATTGTTTATGATTTGGTTTTAGAGCATCGCTGGTTGGGCTTTATTGTTTATGATTTGGTTTTAGAGCTTCGCTGGTTGGGCTTTATTGTTTATGATTTGGTTTTTGAGCATCGTTGGTTGGGCTTTATTGTTTATGATTTGTTTTTAGAGCTTCGCTGGCTGGGTTTTATTGGATGCCACGTTAAACCCGAGCATGCTCCTGAAGAAATCGATGCCTTGGTCGATGTGTACGATGAGGTGGTGCCCCACTTTGGTTGGACCGAGGTCAGTGAAATGGCTGAGATGCCCCTGTGAACATAAAGCGTTGTACCATAGTTGGCTAAATGTTGGGATAACGTCGTAGACGGTGGGCCAGCATTGAACCAACATTGGTAAATGCATCGTGTTTGCTGGTGTTTCACGGCATCGTTGATTAATTTGAAAAAAATCAAAATTATGAATTCTCAACCAGTTCTCAGTGATTTCAGTGAAATTTTGAAAAAGAGTTTTTTCTCAACCCCGCAAAATGCCGTGAAAATTTCATTAAACAATATATTATAGTTTGTCAATACAGTAAATTGCTAATTACGACGTCTCTTTGTAACCTCATTAAATGTGCTAAAATTAGGTCCTAAATTAAACCCTCAATTGCACAACAAATTTTGAAATTCTCTCCACAAGGACCAGAAAATAATGCCTGTGAAATTTAATAAAAAATTGGTGAAATCGGCGAAAAACATGCGCTACAAGTAAATATGACGGCAACTAGACCATTATTACACCTACGCTCATTTGTTTAACACGTTGTTTTTATTCTAGGATGTAATCATAGGTGGAGATTTAAATGCTGGCTGTAGTTATTTTGGGGATGCTGACAAGGCCTGGAATCGTCTGTATAACGACGGCACCTACACCTGGCTCATAGGAGATGATGCTAACACAAACGTGGCCAGCACCCAGTGTCCATATGACAGGTAACTATATATATGCAAGGAATAGAGAAAGACTTTCTATATTCCTTGATATATGGTTACGGGTTTGGGCGAGGTATCAACGTAAGTCGCACTAGCGTCACAGTGGAAACCCTTACAGAACGGGATCGACTTTGGACGTCAGATTCTGACGTATAAAGTCGATGCCCGCAGTGGAAGAATTAAAAACATTACGACGGCTGTCATATATAACATAAGTATTCAAATGAAACAGAAAGAGCTAACTGAGACATTTAAATCTGGATTTCAAATTGAAAAAAACCTTTGATCACCATGGTTTGTACAAACATATTTCAGTGTTGTAAGGGTTCAGCTAAAACTTCCAAACAAATTGGCAAAATCAATCACATTTTAAATTTGAAATCACCTTAATTGTCTTCCCGCTTCATTTGAATATTTATGCTATGTGTCTACGGTCATTATAAATGGCTTTTTTTCAGAGTGCGACTTACAGATCGACTTTGAACGTCAGAATTTGACGTCTACAGACGTCAGATTCTGACGATTAAAGTCGATCCCCGCGCTGAAAGGGTTGATATTACAATAGCGCTTTTTTTGAGGGCGTTATGGTTATTTGAGGCCCGAGTCGCTAGCTTAGAGCTGCACCAGAGTCGTTTTACGCCCGCGCCGCAGGCAAGGGCGTCAAACGACTACAAACTTCACGCACCCGCTTCTACAGCCTACGCTGTAGGCCTAGCCTACTGCCACGCAGCTGAACAATTTAATTTTGCCGTTATATAGATAGGCTATTTGTACGACAAGTAACAAGTAGGCCAACCAAGTATTTTTCTGAAACATTCTTAAGGAACATAGAAAACACATAGGGCTGCATCATGTTTATAGTCTAGTAGGCCTAGTCTGGAGGGATGAGCTCATTTCAGCACTCGTAATGACAGCAAGGGACTTTGTGCCAAGATGAGCCCATCTCGCCTTCCCATCTGAGACTTACCATAGCCTACTTTAATAAGGATGGATCTAGATTTCTCGCAAAAGCTAAGCCTATCGTGATTTGGGACAGCTTCAACTAAGTCCACAAGACACGCAACTATAAATATAGCCTATGCCTAGGCTACAGGCTACATTACTCACACTGTACACAAGCAGCTGTCAAATGTCTTCAATCAGCGGGCTTCAAACGTCTTACAAGACAAAGAAGGTTTTCCATTTGAAGCCCGGGTACAAAGCATTTGAAGCCCGGGGACAAGGGCAAATGCGATTTGATAGACCTTCTCATCACTTCATTCACCTTTGATCTGCATAATAATTTAAAGATTTTTTGTAAATTCACACCACATTTTATTCACAATGTACTTGATTGTTTGGTATAATTATGATGGCATAATTCGCAGTTTTGTATGTTATATTCACATCATCAAATTGCAAGGTTAGGCCCATATGTGACTGTTATCATTATTTCATAAGTTTCATAAGTTCACTCTTTACCATTAAAGCCCTGGCTAAACAGTTCATCATAGGGTACAAGGGCTAATGCGATTTGAATGCCCAAGTGATACTACTACCATTTCATCACTTTATTCACCTTTTATCTGCATAATAATTTAAGGACTTGTTGTAAATTCACTCCACATTTTATTCGCAATGTAGTCCACTTCTTACCATTAAAGCCCAGGCTAAACAGTGTTAGGATGACGACAACGCCCCATTATGTGATAATAATAATTGGATCACACATAGGGCCTACTTAGACTGCCTCCGAGTTCGAATCCATGTCCCATGCTGGGAACTAACCGACTTTATCTGCTTATTTTCTTTACAGACTTATTATTAAAGGTAATTCTCTGCACAATTCCTACGTATCTGGCAGTGCCCGTGAGTATTTTTATGACGACCACATGGGGATTACTGATGAGCAACTGGTAAGTGAGACATAGGCTTTGTTTCTTGTTCTTTTTCTAGCTATTTTACAATCTCCTAGAGCTGTGAATTGTAAACTGTTTATTAGCACATTAAGTACCACTTTTTAAACATATTAAAGATAAAATGTGACATCAATCAGCAAGATTTGAAAAGAGTTGGCCTCCATTTTGTCAAATCTGAATAATTTTCACTCACTTGATGTTGTGGATCGCGTCAGCGAGACACAACATCAAGTGAGTGAAAATTCAGATTGAATAATTTTGAGGTTAAAAGGCTAACCCTTTCCGCGCGGGGACCGACTTTAGACGTCAGATTACGTCAGATTCTGACGTCTGAAGTCTGAAAAAAACTAAAAGTATATAATAGCCGTAGACCCGTAACATAGGTGTTCAAATGAAGCGAAAAGGGCTTCATGTTAGGAGTGATAGATTAAGCTGTTGATTTCAATATCGCTATTCCATGTGCCATTTAAAAAAAAACATCCCCAAGCTTAAGGGGGCCACCATTCAATCTCCAAGTAGGGGGGGGGGAGGGGCTGGATTTTTTGTCGCGGTCAAATTTTAAATTTCAACCCAGTTCGGCGGCACATTGAAAATTTCAAATTGTATTACATGTTTATATAGAACAGCTCTTGAAGTAAATTACTTATTTCATGCAGAGTCTGCCCGAAATTATTTATTTCAAAAATACTCCAGCCCTCCCCCTGTAGATTGAATTGTGGCCCCCTAAACAATCCGATGTTGCGATCCACTTTGTGTAATTCTAGAAATACAATCTTACAAATTGATGTTTTATGTAGCATGGATTTCTGGTCCGATCTCTGACACACGTCTTTTCATTTGGGGTTGTATTTCCCCTTCATGGTTGTAAGGGTAAATTGCGTTATGTTTCATTCTTGGCATATATATGTCCCGTTCTTCTGGTTACTAGGTGAAGGATGTGAGTGATCATTACCCTGTAGAGATGAGAATCAAGTAGGACGCTCTGCTGGCTGGCTGTTTACGCAGGTTGGTATTTTTTGCTCAAGATCATATTCCTCCATTGCATATCAGTAAAAAACAAATTGTGAAATTTTTCGGCCCAAGTATGATATTTTACCCCCTCCCCTAATTTAAATTACAACTGCATGACAGATTCGCTTATCTCGTCATGTGACATGCTGAACCACTCTATCATTGGTTGAGGGTAGAATACCATACTTGGTTTCAAATTTTCAATGCCATTGAGAACAATAGTTACCCATGCTCTGTGTACGTGGTAGGCGTAATTGGCAAACAACACACAGAGGAGATTGAGAAAGGCACTTTTTACATGTTAACACCTCATATTGCATTATTTTAATAATATTATGCAGAAAAAAAAACGTGTTTCATAAAAGGTGTTCTTCTGGCCCAACTCTTTCAAGGAGTGGAGAGACTTTGGTCATGACCGAGGCAGAGTTGGGCTTCACAAGACATTATCCACTTCAAGTAATGCGAGAGCTGGGCCACCGTGGGAGAGTTGAGCCTTGACGTAAACCTAAATCAAGGCATATCTTTGTTTGTTTATCAATATAATAGTATTTCGTAATAATCTTAATGGATAATGAGTATTTATTAACAAAAATAGAATTGCGTGAAAAAATAAATGTTGCAAAATCTTTGTATGTTTTAAAATGTTTTAACTATTGCTCGATATCCAATCTTGATTCATCACTTCATATGCAGACCTTGGTAGAATACTACTCTCTTTTTTTATAATCTGTTTCTAATTATTTTTTTCAGACTCTATCATATTTTATCATCGGATGTTGCGATCTACATCGTGTAATTCTAGAAATAAAATTTTACAAATTGAATTGTGTATGTGTCAATCGATTTGGCTAATTTGTTTTTCTGGCTAGACACGAGAAACAGTTTACACACATCACGTGCTACAAGAAACAATTCCCATAACAATAGATATCTGAAAAAATCACATAGTTTCGGCTTAACCCTTTCAGCGTCTTTATACGTCAGAATCTACTTCTGTAGACGTATAAAGATGATTCCTGCATGGAATTTTTTTTATTATATTTTAATGATCGTAGACGCATAATATAGGTATTCAAATGAAAGAGAAAGAGCTAATTAATTTATTTATGATGATTTCAAATTTAAAAAAAAAACTTTGGTCTCTATGGTTCAAACAATAATAATCCAGCGTTGTAAGAGTTAATGTTATCCCAACACTGAGTGAACGTATCGTGTTTCAAAATATCTGGCCTAAGTTCTATCAACACCTGGTTTCTGTTCTACAAATATATATATATATATGTGTTCCACAAAATTCTGGAATTTGTTCCACAACCATCTGGCTTATCTTCCAAATCATTATGATCTATGATCCACAAATAGCCGCTGTCTATGTTCCCCAAGCATCCGGTTCACGTCCCACAAACATTTGGTTTATCTTCCAAAACATTCTGGTCTATATTCCCCAAACATCAAGTTTGTGTTTCCCAAATATCTGGTTTATGTTTCAAAACATCTGATTTATGTTCCAAAACATCTGGTTTATGTTCCCAAATATCTGGTTTATGGTCCAAAACATCTGGTTTATGTTCCAAAACATTTGGTTGATGCTCCAAAACATCTGGGTTACGTTCCAAAACATCTGGTTTATGTTCCAAAACATTTGGTTTATGTTCCAAAAACATCTGAATTACGTTCCAAAACATCTGGTTTATGTTCCAAAACCATCTGATATATATTCCCCAAGTAGCTTTTCCATGTTCCATCATCACTATATACATATCATCGATATGTTTAAAGTGGCTGATCTAAATCTTTGGCATGTGATTGTCGAAAACTCCACCTCGACCAAGAACATGTGAAAGATCTGAATAGTCTCAGATCCAGATTAGACACAGGTCAAACACAGGTCAAACACAGGTCAAACACAGGGCAAACACAGGGCAAACAAAGGATATCTGTAAATTGAATAGATCAGTTTGCCAGTTCTGGTCTAAAAATCAAAATCATCTTTGGAATTTGACATATATTTTTTTATGTATGACCGGCACAGTGTGATATATTTAAATAAAGTGATGGGTGAAGGACGAATAAATGTTGACTTGTTTATCCTTCGGATTAAATGAAAACAAACAGCTGAGAATGTAAGCATTTTTTAATGAAAGCCGATTTTTCAGTGCAGAATCTTCACAGCTGTTGCGCCGTGTAAAGCCATTCGGCCGCGTAAAGACAAACAGCAGTAACTGCTAACTTTACAAGTAAGCAGTTACTGCTGTTTGTCTGTTTGTAAAGACAAACAGTAAGCAGTTACTGCTGTTTGTCTTTGCACGGCGGTCAGTATGCCAGTACTCGATGGCAGAAGAGAATCCTGGAGCTCAAAGACAATTAGCAGTAACTGCTTACTTGTAAAGTAATCAGTTACTGCTGTTTGTCTTTTCACGGCGATCAGTATGCCAGTACTCGATGACAGAAGAGAATCCTGCAGCTCAAAGACAAACAACAGTAACTGCTTGCTTTTAAAATAAGAAGCTACTGCTGTTTGCCTTTGCATTGCAATCTTGTTAAGGTTTGACAATTATAGAATATTACTGACCTTCTCACTAGTTGATATCTTTACCAGAATATAAAAAAACTAACTATTTCTGGCAAACAGTCAAAATGATGGCTCTCCAATACGAACAAAAAATGCAATTATACACTTCGCCAGTAAATTATTGGAAGCTTAGTAATAGACGAGTTCCCATTTGCCCACAGTCGCATGCCCACGCTTGCGGAAACTAGGTCACGCCCGGGCGTGGTCACGGTCACATCTAGGCCGTGTCAAGACACTAAACATATTAGCGCTATGAATTCAAAGAACAGGTAAAAAATCCCATAATAGTATCAGAAATTTAATATTGCGGAATACTTATTTTGATATATCTTCATCTCAGTGACTTTTTAAGTGGTTTGAACAACTTTTTGGAAAGCGTAGATATGTTACAAAAAAAGACACTATTGTAATATTGTAATCGTTAATGTGTGTGTTATTCTAATCAATCAAGATAGTTGGATGATACTGTAAACAAGCTATGCTATTGATAAGCTTTATAGCTTTATATTGATTGTAGCCTACTGATAATATGACATAGTGATAATTTAGACACGTCTATGCCAATACCACATGATTCTGATGCTGTACATTACACTACTTCAAAATCCCAAACAAAATAACCTTCTAAATAGATTTAGAAGGTTTTATGAAGATTTGTTTTCAATGATTACTTCCTATTTTAATTTGGTGTGATTTTGAAATAGCAAGCTAGTTGAACATAGTATATTGTAGGAGTTTCACAAAATCTTAGTTTTGCCCGTCTGCCTGACATATCATCCATAGCAAGAACACAAACTATAGCCCCACATAACCTTACACTGTTAAAACACCGCCACAAAATCAGGTAAAGTATATGTGTAAACTATTACATATTTAAGCTGAAATTGACAAGAACTTGCGTGTTTCGAGACGAAGACAGGCGCCGATATATCGCAGATATCTTCACAACCACGTGATAATATAGCATTGGCAATGGATAGCATTCAACTTGTGGAGTCGTCCGTGTGTTGTTTCAAGCTAGAATTACTAACGCAATTAACCCTTCAACAGCCAAATTCTTGAATTGAAATTTTCAATCACTTGAAGTTGTGTCTCGCTGACGCGATCCACAACTTCAAGTGAGTGAAAATTATTCAGATTTGCCAAAATAGAGGTTATATTTTTTAAATCTTCCTGATTGGTTTCACGTTCATCTTTAACATGTTCAAATTCAACTATTTCATTATTAATTGAGCATGTACCATAAAATAGTTAATCAATTTCAGTGGCATATTATTCGCTTTGAAACTTGATTGCCACATATATACGTGTCCAGGAGGAGAAGGATCAGTGCTAAATTCAAGTAGTGTTTATGCTGATAGGTAGCCAACATCATAGATATGATACATGGCTGCCGCCAATAGGTAGCCAACATCATAGATATGAAGCAAAAATAATTGGCTGGCGCCAATAGGTAGCCAACATCATAGATATGATAAATGGCTTACGTTGAACCAAGTAAAAACTTTTTCTTGGGCAGTATTTGTTTTCAAGCAATAAAAATACTCAGGCAACTAAAGGTTTATTAGGAGAGGTTCAAATATGTCTCCGGCAAGTATATTTTTGGATGAGTACATTTTTTTATCATGTGTTCATGGGCAAGTACAAATTTAGCTTGGGCAAGTATTTTTTTCTCGGGCTAGTGAAATTTTTGTTCTGGTGAGTTACTTGGCCGATTTTTTTTTTCTTCGGTGAGTCTTTTTTCTCAAGCAAGAATTGTTTTACTTTTATAAGAAACAAATGAACATGCCCAATTAAATGTGTTACTTGCATGTGGCATTCTAAAGTAAGAAAGAAAATTTGCGAGCAAGTAAATTTGTTGTCGGGCAAGGATAGATTTTTGCAGACAAGTAAAAAAAGTGAGTGATTAATTTGTTCTTAATTTTTTCTCGGTAGGAGTAATTTTGATGGCAATGGCTTGGGGATGATGCAAACCCTATCGCTGCTGGAACCGTTTGTTATATATATACAGTTTAAAGTTGTAGACGAAATAAAATACCTGTGAAATCCACAAATAGTTTGTGGTAGTTGCTCAGTTAATCAAATAATTACATCTTGCAGATTACCATTTTTCATAAATGGACATTTAGAAACTGGAATTTGCGTTAGCAATTCTAGCTTTAAAGGAATTTAAAATAGAAACAAACAATTCAACACCATATAATGGTCAAGAGACAGCGCAGTAGTTGAAACTGTTATCTGATCAGTCATTGCATGTAGTTTAATGAAATTGGCGCTCATAAATCATACAGTTTGAACATCTGATTTCCACAATATCCCATTTTACAAAGTGACACTTGTATCACTATCTGGATGTATACTGCAAAGGCAAATATCAGTAACTGCCCACTTTTCAAGTAAGCAGTTACTGCTGTTTGTGAGAACCCCAAATAGCTCGACTCATAAATGAAAATTAAATCCAATCGAGTCCGTTGAACATGCGTTATGCAAATTGTATTTCTACGTTCCGCACATTATATATCCAGTTAATTCATTCATTATCCTCAGTACTTGTGAGGTTATTCACGTTATATATCCAGTTAATCTCCTTTGACTATCATCAGGACTGTATTTCTATGGTTCTTCACATTGTATATCCAGTTAATCTATTCACGATCCTCCCCAGCAGACGCAAGACGTTGAGCCAACGCCAAACCAACGTTGCTTCAACGTCTTGTGTCTGCTGGGTTAAGACTGTATTTGTAAGGTTCTGCATATTATATATCCTGTTAATCCATTGACCGTCCTTAGGACTGTATTTCCAAGGCTCTGCACATTATATATCCAGTTAATTCTTTGACTATCCTCAGGACTGTACGTATAACGTTCTGCACATTATATATCCAGTTAATTCATTGATTGTCCTCGGGACTGTATTTATAAGGTTCTGAACATTATATATCCTGTTAATCCATTGACCATCCTCAGTACTATATTTCTAGGTTCTGTCTCGTGGCTGTCGAGTAGCATTTCTGATTCAGGGAATAGTGAGCATTATATGTCATCACTTTATCAACTATATATCATATGCAACAACTATGACGTATTATCCATTAGAGTTATGTTCAAGGTGTATGCAACAGCTGGGGGAAGCATACATTATTTACATTTTCGTCAGATATAAGTTTGAAATCGTGCAAAAAGCTTTAATTTTATGTTTCGATCTGCAAGATGTTCAGAACATCCAGTGAATAAACATTCACGGTGGGAACTGTACCCATGTCAACCCTTTCCCCTATAAGCACGACTAAAGTAAAAGTCACTTTGAATTTGTCACTTTTGCGTTACATGCTTTCCGCCAATTACTCACGCAATTTGCATCCGATTGTCATGAAATTTAGAACGCATTATTTTCTACTCTTACGGCAACTTCTCTTAAAATTTCAAGAAAAAAAATTATGTAGTTTAAAACTTAGACCATTTGACATGTTGTAATTTTGAATTATGACGCTCTTCTATAAACCCATTAATTTCATTCAGCTTTAATTTCGAAATTCTACTACATGTCAAATGGTCTAATTTTTGCAATACTCACTCAAATTGTACGCAGTTTTCTAGGTAGACGCCGGAATTGTTGCAAAGAGTGCTTGCAAAATTGCGTGTAAATTGATCAAGAATTGAGTGAGAAATCGGCGAAAAACACCCAACGCTGGTGGAAGTTGACTGCAACTTTATAGTCCTTGTAATCCATTTATTAGCCGACCAAATCACTGTTATTGGGAACGAAATGAACATCAATGTCTGCAAATGTCTGGTCCCAAATTAAACCTATTTGAGTTATTTTCACCCACTTAAAGTTGTGGGTCGCGTTACCCATATTTGTTTAACTTGAGACCAAACATTTGCAAATGTATATGTTTAAATACTGATATTATTCTAGATAACAGTGATTTAATAGGCTAATAAAACAAATTAACCCTTTCAAGCCTGAATTTATCATTGTCATTTTCATCCACTACAAGCCGCGAATTGCTGTCGCAATTCTCGACTTGTAATGGATGAAGATGATTTGATGTGAGTGAAAAAGTAAAGAAAATTGCTATGTATTGGTCAACCAATTTCATGGAAATTTTCGTTCTAAAACCATTTGTTGTAGGAAAGCTAAGTCTGTTTTCAGGGATGTAAAATGATGCTTCAATGCATCGTGAGGGCTTAAAGGGCTAAAAATGACTATAGTCGTGCTTAGCGGCACAAGGGTTAATATCGTCCCCTTGGAGTTAGAAGGTGCTAAACTGCCCCTTTACAAAGTGGCAGTTTAGCACCCTCTAACTCCAAGGGGTGCATATAGGATCAGGGTTTACAGGGCTAAAGATTACTCATATTTTTCAAATATTTTTATTATTATTTTTGTGGGACAAGCCTGGTATAGATATTGCACATGTGATGTAATCTCCCAGTCAATGAATAATAGATATATTGTATTTCTTCTTATTGTACAAACTAGTGCACAATAATGCTATTAGCGAATCATGATAAATAACTAAATGTGGTGCTGTATTGGGATACACGTCTGTATGCTGGGTTAGGATATGACTTGGTCATTGTGAGCTTCTTCGTAGGAAGGCGGGGCACAAGGAGTACATATAACAGAGTGCGGGGACTCCGCTCGCGGGTCCCCATTTATGTTCGCTACTTCTAATCCATTCGCTAGGCGGCAGCACTGCTTGCTGGTACAATATCCCACGCCACACGGGTTGTTACGGGGTACAGTGACGTCACACACAGTAACAGGGTGTGGACATATGACGTCACGTACAGGGGGCGGGCCGTGAGGGGTGCTGATGACCCCTACGTGGTCTAGAGGGCACGTGGTGGGGTCACGTGATGGTGGAAGTGGATGTATGACATCATGTTGACAGGGAGAGCACGCAGCATGACACCCAGAGCACGGACAGTGCACACAGTTTCTGTTGAGAGCACAGGATTTCCTGGCGATGCAGCTACTGATGTTTTGCTTTATGTTAGTTCCGTCTTCATCGCAAGGCGGCGCTGAGGGTTCCGGGCGACTAGGTAGTGAGTAGATGTCGTCAGGTATGAGTTGTTTAGCGTTAGAGACGTCACCCCCACCTCCTGTGTTACCATGGTTACACAGAGGCCCGTATGTCAGAGGCATCTGTTCCTCTCTGTTGATATGAGATGACGTATAAGGCTTCACCTTCTCCAAGTCCTTGTTAGGATCGTCATCTGAAAAAACACACATTTACATTGAACTTTTTTCAATACATAGTTCATAAAGTAATGAAAAAGCGGTTCTAGCCCTCATCCTATTGATCACGACTATTGTCGTTTTTAATCTGTTACATTAGTCGACCAAATCACTGTTATTGTGAATGAAATGTGTGTCTGAACATCAAGATTTACAAATACTAGTGCTCAAATTAAACAAATATGAGTAATTTTCAGCCACTTCAAGTTGTGGGTCGCGGTAGCGAGACACAACTTGAAGTGTGTGAAAAAAACCCATTTAGCAGGATGAGGCTTTATATTATGAAGTGCCGTTATTGATTTTTTGAGAGCCACACTTCTTAATTTCTATTTCGCCATCTCATAATTCAAAAAGGAAATTTTTTTTAATTTTAAAACGACATCTCATAATTTCATTTCCTAATTTTACCAGAGATAATTTAATAATTTCATTAAAATATATAATAACATTCTCTATTTTTAATAACGATACTTCTAAACCTGATTATTTAAATAACGACCTTTCATAATATCAATAACAAAATCTCAATAATTCGATTATGATATATCATAATTTCAATAACGGCATTGGATAATTTCAATAGGGAAATTTGATTCATTTAGACATTTCATAAAGGATATTTTTAATTTCATTTATGATTTTAAATATCTCCATTTCTTACATAAAAAACGACATCTCAATGATTCAATTACAAAATGTTATAGCTTCAATAACGATTTTTCATAGTTTTTAAAACATATCATAATTTTAATTAGAACATAAATTGCATAATTTTGCTATAGAGACATTTCACAAATTTAATAACAATATTTTACAATAAAGCTCGAAATAAATTACAGATCAGTTTTGCTACTATTGAAATTAAAATAGTATTGATATATTACTTATCCAAGCAATCGCAAGATTTTCTCAATATTAAATGTACAAGTTGATGGATGTAGTTTTTGTATTTGATCGCGCAGACACCCCAGTAAATCTACTGCTGGCGCTATCTATGTAATAAGCCCGAGTGACAGGTGATTTATGACAATCAATAAACTGGGGTGAAAAAGAGATCGATGAAAAAGTAATCAGCCGATTGAATCCCAGTCGACAGGAAATTCTCACCCACTGTTGGTTTAACCTTAAAACGCTGAATTTTTTTATGAAAAATTTGGAGGCCAAAGATGTTTTTTTAATTTGAAATCAACATAGACGTCTTAGTTAGCTCTTTCCGATTCATTTGAATACCTATGTTATGGGTCTACGGCCATTATAACTATTTTTTACGTTACAGTGCGGGGATAGACTTTAGTCGTCAGAATCTGACGTCTACAGACGTCAGATTCTGACAACTGAAGTCTATCCCCGCACTGTGAGGGTTAAGACCTCACGATGCATTAAAGCATCATTTTAAATCCCTGAAAACGGACTTAATTTTCCTACAAAAATGATTTTAGAATGAAAATTTCCCTGAAACTGATTTACTAATACATGGTGATTTTCTCTAATTGTTCACATCTTCATCCACTATAAGTGGAGAATTGCGACAGCAATTCTCCACTTATAGTGGATGAAGATGACAATGTAAAGTCAGGCTTGGAAGGGTTAACCCATATGGCGCCGGGACCGTATATATGCATTTTCAAGCAAATTTCAGACCAAATAAATTCAACTCAACACTAATTGCTAAAATGTTTTGTGGTAGATGCTTAGTTAATCTAATAATTACATTTTGAAAACGTATATTTTTGCATAAATAATATTATTTTTCGTCATTCGGAGCTGGAAATTGCGTTCGCAATTTCAGATTCATGTGACGAAATATAATTCTGAACAATCCGGCAGCATAAGGGCCAATGCTTGGCCAGCGTATATAATTCTGGACAAGCTGGTCAACCCTGTTTGTTTCTATTTCTCATTCATTTGAAATGAAATGAAACGAATAGGGTTTTAGGCCACATTTGTGTACATATAGGCTAAACTGGGCCAGGAGAACCTCCGGTCCAAGTCTTGTATACTACGCCCGACCAATCAACGAGTGGATAAACCTGTCACATGACGATATCGGCCAATCGCCGTCGTCATTCAGTTGTTATTTAAATTAGGGGGTGGAATATGAGACTTAGGCCGAACCTCCTGAGGATGGTAGATGAGTGAGATGACACTACCCTCCAGACACAGGATTCGAAATTCGAGGCCAAGGATGCTACCTCTCAGTCAAGGAGGCTACACACAATATTGAATCTTTACTAGTGAGCGGGAGAAACATTGTATTTCTTAAAGGCCAGAGTGGGGTTCGAACCCGCGATCACCGATTTTCAAAGCAGGTGGCTTTAACCACTGTACCAGGGCTCCCGCCCCAGCGTTTGTAATGTTGGGCAAGTTGGTGAACCATGTTTGTTTCAATTTTCTCGTCATTTGGAGCTGGAATTGCTAACGCAATTTCCAAATTTTATTGACGAAAAATATGTATTTATTTTATTTATGTTAATAAAAAATAGACATCTGTAAAGTGACTTATTTTATTAACCCTTATCCTGCTAAGTTAATTTATTTAAATTTTCGACAAATTAAAGTTGTGTCTCGCTACCGCGACCCACAACTTCAAGTGGCTGAAAATTACTCATACTTGTTTAATTTGAAGCCAAACATTTACAAATCTTGATATTTATGCAGTCTTTTATTCCAAATAACAGTGATTTAATCGGCTATTAACATAGATTAAAACCACTATTGTTGTGATTAGCAGGCAAAGGTTTAACTGCACAAACTATCATATTATATCTGTACCAGGGCTAACGCAATTTCCAAATTTTATTGACGAAAAATATTTATTTATTTTATTTATGCTAATAAAAAATAGACATCTCCAAAGTGACTTATTTTATCAACCCTTATCCTTATCCTAGTAAATTTATTCAAATGTTCAACCAGTTAAAGTTGTGTCTCGCTACCGCGACCCACAACTTCTATTGGGTGAAAATTACTCATAGTCGTTGAATTTGAAGCCGACCATTTACAAATTTTGATATTTATACAGTCATTTTATCCCCAATAACAGTGATTATATCGCCTATTAAAATAGCAAAGACCCTGTACAATAAGATGATCAACTTACGGATTTCACCATACAAATGCGTGTAATACATTGTGCAGTGCTGTCCCCTTTTAACGGGAGTTGGAACTACGCTTTAGCAAGTGTATCATCATATAAGACAAGTGATAATTTCACCACTTTAGCCTCCAAATAAAAAATAATGTTTTTCTAGGTTTGACAGTTATGACATTATCTCTGTAATATTTATTTTTGGAACGAAAATAACTGCTAATATAGCAGAAAAGTCATGTTATATTATCATACAATTTTAGAAATTAAAATGTCTTCATTTAAATAACAGAAGAGCTGTGTACAGAAAGTAAACAAATATGTGGGCACAGAACGGGAGGGGAGTGACGATATGTCGTCAAGCATAGCGACCACAAAGGAGATCGGGGCAAAACATTGGTAGCAACCATAACTTGGCAGACGTGTATTTCGATTCAAACTTTTATTATTTAAAAAAAATATATTTAGAACACAAAAGCAATATTATAAAATTATAATATGTGAGCATTCTTTCTCGGACCACTGCCATCAAAGTCACTGAGGACTGGAGCGTTAGCAGTACCGTATACTGATATCTCCAAAACAAGACACGTTCATCATGTTCATTTTTGTTCAACTTGAAGTTGAGAGCACAAATGAGTGAAATTTATCCATATTTGTTTAATTTAAGCAATTGCAAATCTTTCACAATAATTGTGATTTGATCACCTAATATATAAAAAAGCAGTCAGTCAGAGACTGCAAACCTTAATGATCATAATCGAGATCATAATATGAATCAGGATAGTAATCAAGATCATCCCTAAATGTAATGGATTGGCTCTTGGCCCGATATGTGGTAAAAATATCATGCAAATACGATTATCACAAGTAATCCGTCTATGTCAAAAGCAAACAGCAGTAACTGCTCACTTTTCAAGTAATCAGTTACTGTTAGCTAACTTTCCCAACAAACACGACACATCTAGCCAATATTTCACCAATGTTGGGCCAACGTCGTAGACGGTGGGCCAACATTGGTCAAACATTGGGTAGATGTTTCGTGTTTGCTGGGTTGCACTGTACCATTCACGTTTCAAGTATACAGTACTACTGTTTGCAAGGATACTGACCGTTCCAGCAGCATCGTAATCTGCCATCCTCTTCATAACGATAGCACCAGCACTTGACACAGCATATGATACAGCACACTAAGATGGCCACCGGACCTAAGATGGCCGGGAGGAGAATCTCCAGAGAGAGTGTGTCAGGTGGTCTGTAACAGAAACAAACAGCATGTCTGGGGGTCTGTAACAGAAACAAACAACATATGATACAGCACACTAAGATGGCCACCGGGCCTAAGATGGCCGGGAGGAGAATTTCCAGAGAGAGAGAGAGAGTGTCAGGTGGTCTGTAACAGGAGCAAACAACATATGATACAGTACACTAACATGGCCACCGGGCCTAAGATGGCCGGGAGGAGAATCTCCAGAGAGAGTGTGTCAGGTGGTCTGTAACAGAAACAAACAACATATGATACAGCACACTAAACTGGCCACCGGGCCTAAGATGGCCGGGAGGAGAATCTCCAGAGACAGAGTGTCAGGTGGTCTGTAACAGGAAAAAACAACATATGATACAGTACACTAAGATGGCCACCGGACCTAAGATGGCCGGGAGGAGAATCTCCAGAGACAGAGTGTCAGGTGGTCTGTAACAGGAAAAAACAACATATGATACAGTACGCTAAGATGGCCACCGGGCCTAAGATGGCCGGGAGGAGAATCTCCAGAGAGAGTGTGTCAGGTGGTCTGCAACAGAAACAAACAACATATGATACAGCACACTAAAATGGCCACAGGGCCTAAGATGGCCGGCAGGAGAATCTCCAGAGAGAGTGTGTCAGGTGGTCTGTAACAGAAGCAAACAACAAATGATACAGTACGCTAACATGGCCACCGGGCCTAAGATGGCCGAGAGGAGAATCTCCAGAGAGAGTGTGTCTGGTGGTCTGTAACAGAAACAAACAACATGTCTGGGGGACTGTAACAGAAACAAACAACATATGATACAGCACACTAAGATGACCACTGGGCCTAATATGGCCTAATATGGCCGGTAGGAGAATCTCCAGGGAGAGTGTGTCAGGTGGTCTGTAACAGAAACAAACAACATATTATACAGCACACTAAGATGGCCACTGGGCCTAATATGGCCGGTAGGATAATCTCCAGAGACAGAGTGTCAGGTGGTCTGTACCAGAAACAAACAACATATGATACAGCACACTAAGATGGCCACTGGGCCTAATATGGCAAGGGGGAGAATCTCCAGAGAGAGTGTGTCAGGAGTTTTGTAACAGAAACAAACAACATATGATACAGCACACTAAAATGGCCACCGGACCTAATATGGCCAGGAGGAGAATCTCCAGAGACAGTGTGTCAGGTGGTCTGTAACAGGAACAAACAATATCTGATACAGCACACTAAGATGTATTGTATGCATTGATTTATTATAAATGCATTCATTCACTGTGTGACAGAAGATTTTCATTATAGGTGACATTTTGTTTTCATGATAGATTAATAACATATACTAAAAAAGTACTTAAAAAAAAATCGGATAGGGTCATATATTTTTTTGTACATTGAAATATAAATTCATTCATTCTCAACAGATTTTCATTATAGGTGATATTTTTGTTTATATTACTTATTTCGGATAAGGTTATATATTTATACTTTGTACATTGAAGTCTAAATTCATTCATTCACACCAGATTTTTATCATAGGTGATATTTTGTTTTTATGATAGATTAATACAATATATTAATGTTTATATTTTTTGGCACAAGGTCAGAACTAATATTTTATTTTGTAAATTAAAGTAGAAATTCATTCATTCACAGCAGATTTTCATTATAGGTGATATTTTGTTTCCATGATAGATTAATAGAATACTTATATAAATGTATCACTTTTTTATATTTTTTCGGATAAGGTCGTATGTGTTTATTTTGTAAAATGAAATATAAATTCATTCATTCACAGCACATTTTCATTACACATGATATTGTGTTTTCATGATAGATTAATACAATATATTGAATATAATAAAGTTTTATTATTTTTTAAATTTTTTCGGACGAGCTCCTATGTTTGTCTTTTGTAAAATAATGAATAAATGTATTTATTCACAGTACATTTTTATGCTAGTTCATATTCTGTTCTCATGATAGATAAACCCTTACGACGCTGAATTATATATTTGTATAAACCATGGAGACCAAAGGGTTATTAAAAAAATGAAATCATCATAACATTATCGGTTAGCTCTTTCTGGTTCATTTGAATACCTATGGCATTGTCTACGACCATATATATTTTATTTTTTTCAGCGGAGGAACCGTCTTTATACGTCAGAATCTGACATCTACAAGTGTCCGATTCTGACGCATAAAGACGGTCTCCGCGCTGAAAGGATTAATAACAACACTGAATATAGCTACATGACATTTAAAAAAAATAATAATGAAAAACAACTTCCTCACGTTTATATTTTTATTCACATACTTAACCACGATTAAATACATAGGCCTATATATTTAAAAAAAATTAGTTCACGTGCTTGAATTGCATGCGGTGATTAAATACATAATTTGTATTCACTATCAGATTAGGTCTACGTGCAGCAATCGGCGAATGCGTCGACCATGGAATTATACTGGTGTGGCCTTGGCTGTTTAAACACAGGTGTCGCCCATATAGGTACCAGATGATATTACACGATTAAAAATAATTATACAAAAATATTATATATTGCATTATTTTCGCCAGACGAAGTACACTGGTATCAGTCCATAACTTACAGCGACTGGTCAACAAAAAAAGATGAACGCGTTATGATATGACTTCTTCAACATCAGTGATGGATGCAATTCACCTGATGATGTTTAAACCTGTACTTTTTGGCGCTAAATAGTTTTCCTACACCTACACTATTCTAAAAAATAACACATGCAATTTTTAGTGCAATATTGGGAGCTACATGCAGCACTGGTGCAAAAAATAAGGCGTTCGCTTTTAGACGAACACATTATTCTTTGGACAAGTGTTGTTTTTCTCACTTCCTCACACTACATAACACGGTTTTATTTGTAATACCGCATAGGTTGGGCCACCGTCTGTGGCAGTGGCCCAACATTGGGCCAAAACTGACTAAGCGTCTCGCGTTCACTGGGAATGACCATCCACTTAGATTAAATTGTTTAATTGAACACCTGAAGTGTAGATCACACACCAAAAGACCTCCAGAGCGAACATATGGTTAGCGATAGGTTATCTGGTATGGATAATAATGACCATCCAATTACATAGTACCCACCGAGTCCTCTTCAATCGAACACCTATCGTGTAGCCACATGCCTCCAGAGCGAACATATGTTTAGCGATAGGTTATCTGGTATATATAATAATGACAATCTCGTTCCCTTGGATATGAAAGGGTGTATCTGCCACTTTACAAAGTGGCAGATACACCCTTTCATATCCAAGGGAACGATCTACTTTCATATTATCCACCGAGTCCTGTTTAATCGAACACCCAAAGCATAGCCAAACGTCGAAAGACATTAGAGCGAGCATATTGTTAGCGACATGTTATCTGGTATAGATACTTATGATCATTTACTTACATAACACCCACGGAGTCCTGTTTAATCGAACACCTGAAGTGATTCCAGTCTTGATAATAGCGGCAGCAGAGTATAGACTTTGCATGTTCACAGCAGCAGTAGTCCACGTGGTTAGGCAGGTAATTCTTCACGTCACACAGATGAGTGAAGTGCTGACCATACGAGGAGACGGAGCACTGCCCGCCAGCAGACAGCGTGCCTAGGTTCTTATTCAGGGCTGAAAACAAACAGAAATCAACCCTTTAGTATAAATCAACCCTTTAGTATAAATAAACCCTTTAGTATAAATCAACCCTTTAGCATAAATCAACCCTTTAGTATAAATTACTTCTTTATATTAGTATAAATCAACTCTTCAGTACAAATCGACCCTTTGGAATCAATCTACTCTTTAGTATAAATCAACCCTTTAGAATCAATCTACACCTTAGTATAAATCAACCCTTTAGCATAAATCAACCCTTTAGTATAAATTACTTCTTTATATTAGTATAAATCAACTCTTTAGTACAAATCGACCCTTTAGAATCAATCTAATCTTTAGTATAAATCAACCCTTTAGAATCAATCTACTCTTTAGTATAAATCAACTCTTCATCAAAAATCAACTCTTTAGTATAAATCAACCCTTTAGTATAAATAGTAGTAAATATAGGTAAAATGTTTGTACTGAAGAAAGCTTTACAAGTAATCTGAGAATTGCTACGCTTAGAGTAAAGGCACTGAACACACCGACTGACAACGGACACTTTTTTAAACGAGCATGATACATGGAGTGCTGAAATACAAAACACTATTTTTGGCACCTTAAATCCTGAAGATAAACGCTCTGGAATAAATATCAGGAGCAAGGAAGTTAAAATAATATGATTCTCTATTCGTTAATTTGAAATAACACTTAAATCCAGGCTTATGGTGACTGTAATCCTCTTTTTATAATTTGAAAAAGTACCTATTAAACATATGTTTTCAATCAGCCAAATCTATTGATAGGTCTCTGTTTTCATTAATCTAAATATATCACTTGAACTTTTCGGTCGCGTCAGCGAGACACCATTTAAAGTGGATGACAATTTAAAATAGATAACCTGGATAAAGGGTCGTATCTGACACTTGGCTGAGTGGCAGATACGAGTTTTTAAACTCAATAAAATCTTTATAGTTCGTATGAGAACATTGAAATGATAAATTGCCAGAAATGGGTGATATTTATGTATTTCTAGTGATATGGGTGATAATAGTTTTAAAATTGAATTTAACCCTTTCAGTGCGGGGACCGTTTTAAACTTCGGGATCTGACGCCTGTTGACGTCCGTTTCTAGAGTCGGTCCCTGCGCTGAAATAATTAAACAAGAGGGCTGAAGTCCTATATCATTCCCCGCCATAAATTAGGTTAGAGATTTTTGCGGTCACAAATATTTAAAAAGTAGACTTGTGACGATTTTAAATCTCAGTAAAATCACCTGCACATTATTTCTGACCTCAATTTTTGTGTTTTTCTGCCCACGAAAAGTTAAGAAGTTCATGCATGGCGGCCATTTTGAATTTCTGTAAAACCTTGAAAAAATTACATGCACATCTCCATATCGTGGGAAATGTGATTGTAAAATTTGAAAAAATTACGACTTGAGTTTTTGTGAACCCAAAAAATTGAAATTGATCCGTGTCGGCCATTTTGAATGTCAGCAAAGCCTTAAAAAAATCACCTGCGCATCTCCATATTGTGGGGAATGTGATTGTAAAATTTGAATAATTTCAGACGTTCCGTTCAAAAGTTTTTGTGCCCACTATTTTTTTGGAGTTGCCGTCTGGAGGCCATTTTGAATTTTGGTAGCATCTTTAAAAAATGACTTGCACATCCCCATTTTGCCAGGAATGTCATGTTAAAATAAATAAAATAAAATAACCAGTAGTTTTTAAGTTTTTGCGCCCACAAGAAAACGTGACGCCGGCCGCCGGACAGAATCCTGGCGCGACTAAAATCCCCCTTCCCCTACGGGCGGGGGATAAAAACCCGTATAATTGCCTAGAAAAAAATTGCATTAATCTATTTTAGCGTTAAAGTGAGTAATACAACCATAGAAATTATCCACATATTTTGTCACTGCAGGGGTTAAACTTCAACCGCCGGTCCCGATTATATTCGTTTTTTTAATTTTTCACTAGCACATTCAATACCAGCTTTTAGACATGTTAAGGATAAAGCGTGAAACAAATCAACAAGATTTCAAACTCGTTCACCTGCATGTTGTCAAATCTAAAAAAATGGTCATATTCAAAATGTAATTATTTGGTTAATGGAGCATCTATCACTAACTATTACGTGGATTTAAGTGGAATTTTGTTTGGTCTGATACTTGATTGAAACTGCATATAATATACGGTCCCGGTTTAAAAATTAAAATGTGGTCAAGCCATATTTACCAGCATCCCTGCATTCTTGTGTTTGAGCGGCGTCACACGTGGCATCTGAAACAAGTACAAATCAAATATATATGAAGTGCTGTTTTGCTTAGCCCCAACAATGCTGGAATATTTGTATAAAAAAACGTATAAACCAAAGGGTTTATCATCATAACTGTCATAGTTAGCTCTTTCTGATTCCTTTGAATACCTAATGTTATGGGTCTACGACCAACAGAAATATTTTATTTTTTTAACTGCGTGGACCGTCTTTATACGTCAGAATCTGACGTCTACACGGTCCCCGCACTGAAAGGGTTACATTCCCCTCAAAAACGTACCCCTGGAGCCGAAGTTTATTTTTTTAAATCGTGATGTAATATTTCAATTAGACCCTCATAAGCAACGATTAGACGCAACATAATAAAACTTGGCACATAGCTGTACAACCCTCGGGGTTTTAATGCGGCATATTTGCAAGGTGACACCAAGGTTATTTCAAGGTCATTTCAAGGTGAAATCACCTTATTTGTTATTGTATGAAAATTATATTATTGAAAACTTGAGCAAAGCAAAGGTAAAATGATTAATATTATTTTGCTGCCTATTCTGATATATTATATATATCGTCCATGGAGAGTTAAGGGTCTCACCTGACACTTTATGAAGTAGTAGATGCAACCCTTTAACCATTAGAGCGCTCAATTATTTTTGTATAAATCATGGAGACCAAAGTTTTTTTTCAATTTGAAATCATCATTATTGTCTTGGTCAGCTCTTTCTGATTCATTTGAATACCTATGTTTTGGGTCTACAGCCATTAGAAATATGTTTTACTCTTACAGTGCGCGGACCGACTTTACTCGTCAGAATCTGACTTCTACAGACGTCACCTTCTGTCGACTAAAGTCGACCCCGCGCTGTAAGGGTTGAACCTTAAAATTTTTTTAGAATGCATTAAAATACTTTTGGCATTCTGTGAAACGCAGGAAACCTCGCTGAATGGCTACTCGGTGAAAATAATGTTATATAAGTCCCCCACTCCCATGCTTCATTGCTTTGGATTTCCAGGTAATAAGCCTCTGCAGGTCAAGACTATTGAGTCTTACAGAATTATTGGTAACACCCACGTTCCTAACCCTTTCAGGCCTGGATTTACCATTGTCATCTTCATCCACTACAAGCCGCGAATTGCTGTCGCAATTCCTGACTTGTAGTAGATGAAGATGACCTGAAGTGTGTGACAAATTTAAGAAAATTGCCATGTATTGGTAACACAGTTTCATGGAAATTTTCGTTTTAAAACCCCTAGTCGTATGAAAATTAAGTCAATTTTCAGGGTTGTAAAATGATGCTTTTATGCATCGTGAGGGCTTAAAGGTTTAACTAGTAGAACTACGGCGTATGACGTTCATCCTGGCCCAGTTTAGCCTATATGTGCTCAAAGGTGGCCTAAAACCCCATTTATTTCATTTCATTTTGCATGACGCTCCTGAACACCGGTTATACAACACCAGTTTTACGTTAAGTTAGCAAGGTTGGAAAACAATTTTTCAGAACAAGTCTCCGATGATTGATATTTGATACTGACGCGAGAAAATACATGCTACATGACTCAGGTTTGATGTCCTAGATTTTCGCAATAAGTTGACGTGATTGGAATATGATTTTTAGAACAAGTCCACGATTGATATTTGATATTCATGCGAGAAAATACATTTAGAAAAAGTCTGTGATCGATATCCTTGTGAGAAAATACATGCTACACAGCTTACACGTCGGCTCTGGTTTAATGTCACTATAATAATAGCTAGACGAGAATTATTGTATGTGAAATACTTATAGATGAAAGTGATATATATGATATGTAGGCCATTATACGACGCATAAATAACCTTCTTCCTATAAGAAGAAGAAAGAAGAAGAAAAAAATGATTTAACCAAACATAGTTAATTACAAATAAAGTGAAAAGTACAAATAACAGTCAGGAGACCATAGTTAAAACAAAAAAATCCGCTACCACTATGGTCACCTATCACACAAAAAAAAAAAAATTCAAGATTTTTAAGTTGGAAAGGGGTCAATAATTATGAAGAAAACGATATTGTACCAATGATTACATAATAGATATATACACACATGGAAAAATGTAGATGGATTTATACAAATATATTTTAAATATATAGCAAAATGATAATGAGACGGTCGTCCCAACAAAAACTGAAGACTAGCTTGTCATGATATCATAAAAATATTATATCGATACTTTGCATAATGATGATAGAATCTTTCCTAGTAAAGCAGCGAGATAAACGTTAGATTCATATTGGTAATTAGAGCGTGGCACTTTGATATAACAGGTTCGATCCCCGCACGATGCGTGTTTTCAGAGAAATATCATGCTCCTCCCCTCTTAACGTTGGGACAGCATTGTTCCGATGTTTTATCGATGTTTTATCGATCGGGCTCAATACCCGTGTGGACAAGGTGCACTGTGCAGTGACTGTATGCTCCCCGGGGAGCTGAAAAGGTAAATTAAAGGTATAGACCACTCTATGTACATTTCTCTTTTCTATGTGTACACCAGCTCCCTCTATCTCTGTAATCAGCGTGGTGCTTTGTGGGTAGAGATGTGTCCCGCCGTTTGTACACAGTGGACTACTGCTTTAATTCTTGCAGCGCGGGGATCGACTTTAGTCGCCAGAATATGGCGTCTGTAGACGTCAGATTCTGACGACTAAAGTCATGTATAAAGAGTAGGCCACTATGTTTTTTCTCTGTTTTAGAGCGTTAGATTTAGGCTGCTCATTACAAAAAAAACATGTGTTTTTTTTGCCCCTCATATGATGTAAACATGTCCATAGACTAGAACTGCAAAAGTTTTTTTTATATTTTTGTGCTGCGCATTTACCAGTTTAGCGAGATATAGAGACGAAATTCCCATATTTCTTATTTTGGACATGCATGTCTAAAATAAGAAATATGGAATTTAGTCTCTATATCCAGCCTATGGACAGGTCTGGTCTGTGGACATGTTTACATCATATGGTCATATTAAGAAGCCAAAATAAAGTCACCGATTTTTTGATGATTTTAGCCTGATTGAGTCGCTTTAACCCTTTAACCGCCGGTGTCGCATATATTCGGGTTTTTATTTTTTATTAGCACATTAAGTACCCCCTTTTAAACACGTTAAAGATACAATGTGACATCAATCAGCAATATTTGACTACAGTTTACCTCCATTTTGTCAAATCTGAATAATTTGCACTTACTTGAAGTTGTGGATCGCGTCAGCGAGACACAAATTTAAGTGGGTGAAAATTCAGATTGAATAATTTTGCGGCTAAAGGGTTAACGTCATGTATATAGGGGTCCCATGTATATACCGGGACGCTTACCACAGCCGCTATACGACCAAACCTACATCCATCACGCTCTGCAGCATGTCATCACGGAGTCGGAAAATCCAATAAACTGGGCCATTTTTCACAATTTGAACCTACCCGGACGTCAATGTTTCTGTTCTCCGCCCAAACCTGGTTAAATCCGGATGAGTTAATGGTGTAATAACACATTCCTCTGATGTTTACAGCGCTGGGAGTTGAGTCACACCCCAGGGTTACCATGGTTACAGAACTGGGCGAGTCACACCCCAGGGTTTACAGGTCTACTATACTACACACATACACCAAACCAGCTAGTCCTAGCTTGACGTGAACAGCATGGTTCAACGTCAGAGATTGACAGCATAGCAAAAGCTGTGGTTTTCTATGCTGGTGGTCAGTGTACGCTGAGACCAAAAATTTTGGAGTGTCCAAGACGGTGGCCCAACATCAAAACAATGTATGGCAACGTCTCACGTTTGCTGGGAAGCTACAAAGCTGATATATCGACTTTAGACGTCAGAATATGAAATATTCTTGTACAAACCTTTGAGACCAAAGGGTTTTATTCAATTTGATCGTCATCATAAATTTCTTAGTCAGCTCTTTCCGCTTCATTTGAATACCTATGTTATGAGTCTAAGGTTATTAGGGATATTTTACTCTTTCAGTGCGGGGATCGACTTTAGACGTCAGAATATGACGTCTTAAGGTATTTGCCTGTGCTGAAATTGCTAATTTTTCTCGGCTCACCATGCTGACTAAAAAATAACGTTTTACAAATAAAATCTTGAGAACATTCATGTGTACTTGTACATATTTTGCGTATTTTAAAACGAAAAAAAAGTCAATTACGATAGATTCGAAGATCCGAATATATATATATATATATATGTTGGATCAATGTTGGGCAAGTGTTGTAGATGGTGGACCAGCAAACACGAGACATTGAGCTATTGTTGGTTCAATATTGGGCCAGCTTCGTAGACGATGGACCAACATTGAGCCAACAATGTCTTAACTCTTACAGCGCGGGGATCGACTTTAGTCGACGGAATCTGACGTCTGTAGACGTCAGATTCTGACGACTAAGGTCGATCCCCGCACTGTAAGAGCAGAAATATTTCTAATGGTCGTAGACCCATAAGATAGGTATTCAAAAGAATCGGAAAGAGCTAACTGAGACATTTATGATGATTTCAAGGTGAATAAAACCCTTTGGTTGCTATGTTTTTTTACAAATTAATTCAGCGCCTCAAGGGTTAATGTCTAGTGTTTGCTGGGGCTTAGTTAGTCTTAAAATACACCGGTGACGTCAGTCTATTGTTAAAACAGTAGATTCGGATCTACGAATCTACTGTTATTTTTCATACTGGCCTAGGCGGGCACAGTGATTATTATGCAGGTTTTACCATGACACCACATACCTAATGTTTCTTGTTTAACCACACTGACTATTTTATCTATCAATTTTGTAGCACATGCACCTATTTTGTGTACTTTAAGTCGAAGAAAGAACTCAATTACGATAGATTCATAGATCTGAATATACTCGGCGCTGTGCGCCTCGTACATTCAGATCTACGAATCTATCGAATTTCGTTCTTTTTCCTTGACTGAGTTTGACGCCACCACATGTGTTAACGTCAAGGATGGAGAGCACAGCAAAAGCTGTGTTTCTGTATGGGCTGGTAGACAATGTACGCTGAGATCAACAATTTGATGAAAAATGTGATGGTATTTCTGTTCAAATGATAAATTCACCTATTAAGGTGAAATTTAAAGAAATTTAAATCCGCACGTAAGGCATTATTCCAATGAGATGTAAATCTGTCATAATAAAATAAAAGAAAAATCATTGATCAAACGATGACACAGTACTCCATCGCGCAATCGATAGTCCGCGCACCGGATTTTTGTGGCGCAACTTTACGATTAGCAATGATTGCATACAATGTATCGCACACATGGTCTATGTTTAGTCCACAATTTCAAACTCTCCAGCGTGCCTCCCTATTGTCAGACTCATTAAATGTGAGTATTTTTTGGGTGTAAAAAAAATAATTTTAATTGCATTCACTGGTATTTTTGCTAACATATTCTAAACTAGAAAAAAATGTGTATAAAAAGGCGCATACAAAATGTGCGTAAGCGTAAATAATAATAATGATTATTTTTTTCATTTTTAGTTTTTGATTTTTTTCTAATATATCTATACTTTGTCAGTAAAACATCTTCTAAGCAAACCATTTTCCATGAACTAAGTTGCGTGGATCTGCTCGGTGGAGAAAGGCCCACAGGAATTTGAAGATGGTTTGATGTAAACATCCCGCCCATGCGCAGAACATGTCCCGCAGTGCACACCGGGATGTAAGTTATCCAGGCATCTGGAACGGTAACGGAGAAAGCCAAATTTGTTCACCCAACGTTATTTTAAAAACAACATTGGGTCAACGCCTCGCATTTGCTACGATACCCAGGAATTTCTGAGACATCGACCCAATGTTGTTTTGATGTTGGTCCACCGTCTTAGAAGCCGGCCCAACATTGGGCCAACGTCTCGAGTTTGCTGGGTTCCCGGGAAATCTAGCGATGCGAGCTAACAGTAAGCACGATACATAAAACCAATGATGGGTCAATGTTGGGCCAGCGTCGTAGACGATAGCCCAACGTTGACCCATCATTGGCTGAACGTCACGTGTTCACGAGGCTGCGCGTACACCCCCTGTGGTCAGGTATCGGGGCATGCAAAAAATATCAAAGACACATGTCTGCAGAAAATGCCAACATTTTATGTGTCATGATGTATCACTACAGAGAAAAGACGCGCCCATCCAAGGTTGTAATAAGTTTGGCTCAACGTTGCAGACGGTGGGTCAACGTTGACTATTTTCCCGCTAAATCTGATTTGGATTTTCATCCACTTGAAGTTGTGTCTCGCTACCGCGACCCACAACTTCAAATTCGCTAAAATTATTTATGTTTTTATAACCCTTTCAGCGCGGGGACCATCTTTATACGTCAGAATCTGACGTCTGTACGTCAGATTCTGAAGTGTAAAGTATAAAATAAGTATGAAGTATAAAATCCCCGCATTAAAAGAATTGAAAAAATTATATAATGGCCGTAGACCCGTAACATAGGTATTTAAATAAAGCAGAAAGAGCTAACTAAGACATTAATGTTGATTTCAAATTGAAATAAATCCTTTGGTCTCCACGGACAAAAAATTTCAGCTTTGTAAGGTTTAATTTGAGAACAAACATTTGGAAAAACACATTTCGTTCTCCCATAACTGTGATTTAAGGGTTAAAAAAGTTAAAAAAATCCAAAAATCCGAGAAAAACTCGAAAGTGGGTGGGTGGGTCAAGTCTCAACTCGGATTTTCTTTTTTTTTGAATTTTTCTGTTTTTTTGTTGTGTTTTTTATTGTTTTACATGTTCCCCCCCCCAAAAAAAAAAAACTTGGATAGGGGGGTGAGTGGGTGGGGTCTGGCCAATCCGAGTTTTTCTCGGATTTTTTGATTTTTTTAACTTGACAAGACCCCTAACCTTCTAATTAAAACCGATTACAAAACTACTATAATCGTGATTCTAAGCAAACATTTGTATAACATCGATACAACGTCGGCCCAATGTCTTCGACGCCGGCCCAACATTGCATTAACCCTTAGCACACTGATGTCGACCACAGTTGACTTTAGTATTGTTTCCTCATGTTTGAATTGTCTTGTATAACCAGGTTTTAAAAAATAAATCTGATACAAATCTGTGATAATCATATACATTTCAACCTAGATTTTGCAAATTAAACTTATTTTCAGTCACTTGAAGTTGTGGATCGCGGTAACGAGACACAACTTCAAGTGACTGAAAATTTACATTTCTTGCCTCAGTGCTCTAAGGGTTAATGCTATACAATAGTTTTGTGATTGCTGGGTTGGCCGTGAAAGGATTAAATCAACTGGTTTCACTGAACCATAATATTTACATTGTGGCAGACCCCACTCCTGTGTACGTTGACCATGCTGCTCATGCGTGCCATTGCCCTGTGCGCCCATAATCTTTACTCAGCGCTTCATGACGACCCACCTACTAGCCAATATCGACTTTTTAAAAACATATCACGTCGTTCATTTTCGTGGTATATAATACAACTACATGTATGTCAATGATAATAATTTCAAACGAAAACAATACAATGTCAGATTTTAACAAGCAAATACATGTATTTCAATAATTATCGTGGTAGAGGTCTATTAGGCCTATAGCATTATTAACCCTGCTCTGGTCCGGTTAATATATTGGAGCTTTACTATTCTTATTTAAGCAGATATATCGGATGAATACCAACTGAATTAAATTTGTAGACTAGTTGCTTATCTGACGCAATTGTTAAAAAAATAAAAAAGACGAAATATTGTATAGATGGAACGTTGGCATGGTGATTACGAGCGATCTTGTGAGGGGATGTATTTGAGCACTGCAGAGATTTAATTTCCCAAGACAAGTGGATCTAATTTCCCATTCACTGCTTCGACGGAACTGATTTCCGGTATACGGAACTGATTTCCAAGGAATCAGATTTCGCTTGACAGGCCTTGTATAACTTAAAATACATCAATGACGTCATTATAATGTTAAAACTGTAGATTCAAAACTACGAATCTACTGGTATTAATTTTCAATGCTAGCCAGCTCGAGCACAATATACGAGCTAAAACATGATGCTGTATAGGATAAAGCCCGAGCAGCTCTGCATTCTTAGCTGCGAAAAATATCCGAGGCCGAAAGCCGAGGCCTTTTTCACAGCTAAGAATGAAATACCCCGAATCTGACGTCCATAGATGTCAGAATCTGACGTCTATAGACGTCAAATTCTGACGTCTAAAATCGATCCCCGGGCTGAAAGACTATACATATTTATAGTGACCATAGATCCATAACATACATGTATGTATTAAAATAAAGCAGAACGAACTAAGCAAACTAAGAAAACTAAGCCATTTATGATTATTTCAAATTGACAAAAAGCTTGGTATTTTAGTTTATGTAAAATATATTTCAGCGCTGAACGTCTACATACTATTATTATACGAGACATCGAGCATAATTATGTTGGTATATGGTTTTGCCAGCGTCGCAAAAGGTGACCAAACTTCGAAACAACACATAGGGTGAACATAGTATTGCCAGACATTGTGTTTGAAATCGTAGGACGCCTACATCATAGATCATCACATATCGCCTGAGAAACTACTCAAATTACTCTCTCTCCGAGAAAAAAGTAGGATGACTTTAGATGATAAATTATGAGATATATCATAAAATTAAAGACGGATTGATTGTCACTTTGCACGTAAGTTACCACAGCTGCCTTTTACCAGGCACGTAACGAATACGATACATGTACATGTACCCCCACACATGAGACATTGAACAAATGTTGTTTTATTGTTGGGCCGATGTCGAAAACGGTGGCCCAACATTAAATAAACATTGGTTCAATGTATCGTGTTAGTTGGGATATTAACTGGCAGGACGGCTTCATTTTTTTCAAATTTAGGGGTGAAAGAAGCTGTTCAGCTGATAACCAGCGAGTCTAAATTCAGTGTGAAATAACGAGTTTATAGCGATGTTGTGAAAAAATATTTTTGTATAAACCATGGACACCAAAAGGTTTATTTCAATTTAAAATCATCATAAATGTCTTATTGAGCTCTTTCTGATTCATTTCAATACCTATGTTATGTGTCTTTGGCCATTAGAAATATTCTTATTCTCACATTGCGGGGATAGACATTAATCGTCAAAATCTGACGTCTACAGACGTCAGATTCTGACGACTAAAGTCGGTCCCCGCGCTGTAAGAGTGAAAGGGTTATAATCCAAGAAACACACCCGGAAATACGGGATCGGAGGGGAAATGAAATGAATCGGGCTTTAGGCCACTTTTGTGCACATATAGGCTAAATTGGGCCAGGAGAACCTCCTGAGTATGGTGAGATGAGTGAGATGAAATGAAATGAAATGAATCGGGCTTAGGCCACTTTTGTGCACATATAGGCTAAATTGGGCCAGGAGAACCTCCTGAGTATGGTGAGATGAGTGAGATGAAATGAAATGAAATGAATCGGGCTTAGGCCACTTTTGTGCATATATAGGCTAAACTGGGCCAGGAGAACCTCCTGAGGATGGTGAGATGATTGAGATGAAATGAAATGAAATGAATCGGGCTTAGGCCACTTTTGTGCACATATAGGCTAAATTGGGCCAGGAGAACCTCCTGAGTATGGTGAGATGAGTGAGATGAAATGAAATGAAATGAATCGGGCTTAGGCCACTTTTGTGCACATATAGGCTAAACTGGGCCAGGAGAACCTCCTGAGGATGGTGAGATGATTGAGATGAAATGAAATGAATCGGGCTTAGGCCACTTTTGTGCACATATAGGCTAAACTGGGCCAGGAGAACCTCCTGAGGATGGTGAGATGATTGAGATGACACTGTCCTCCAGACACAGGATTCGAAATTCGAGCCCTGGTGGTCTGAGGCCGAGCACGCTACCTCTCGGTCACGGAGGCTCCCCACAATACTAACTTTCACACGTGGATGGGGAAGAAACAATTTTGTTTCTTTCAAACTGCCGAGACCGGGAACCGAACCCCGGACTCTGGCGTGAAAGGCAGCGGTGCTAACCACTACCCTAGGGCCCCCGCCCAAAGAGTGAGATGACACTGCCCTCCAGACACAGGATTCGACATTCAAGCCCTGGCGGTCTGAGGCCGGACACGCTACCTCTCGGTCACGGAGACTCCCCACAATACTAATACTAATTTACGAGTGGATGGGGAAGAAACATTTTTGTATCTTTCAAACCGCCGAGACCGGGAAACGAACCCCAAAATCCAGCGTGAAAGGCAGCGGTGCTTACCACTGCCCTAGAGCCCCGCCCATCTCGCGGGGAAACTGGATATGACAAGCCGGAGCTGGTGGGTGAGTGATATCACGAGCAAGTGCTGGTGGGTGGGTGTTTGTAAAGCAGGTAGGACGCCAACTAACGATGGTGTCCAGCACGTGTGGCTGATTAGGACCAGTGAAGTCTGCAAGAAACTCTGCCATTCTGTAGCGATATGTTTGGTCAGCGCCAAGTCAAATATCAGTCAACGTTGGTCAAAATTTGGCGTCGTTTCTCTCTTAAATATCATACTTTTTACATGTAGGTATACGTTTTATTACAACGTGCTTTTATATAATATATAGTATTTAGTTCTAATGGATGTCATATTTATTGGTTGCCAGTCAATGGTAGTGGAATCATTTGCATACACTGCAAATATTGTATTTTAATGTATGTTGTACTTTATTGTATATTGTATTATTGTACTTTAATGTAGATAATGTAAGTTGATTTGTATGCCTCAAACCAGAAATTCATAATACATGTATTACGCATTTCTGCTTAGCATATTGTGCTTTATTGTAGATAATGTAATTTCATTTGTATGCATCAAACCTATTGAATAAATAAATACATTGGCATTTGCTGGTCTGACGTACGTTAGTTCACCTTCTAGGTCGCCTGCCATTCATTCTGTTATGATATATTTGGTAAATGCCGTGTCAAATATCAGCCAAAGTTTAACAAATTTTGGCATCTTTTCTCTCAGGAATATCAGATATTGACTGGTTTAAATACTTTAATCGCCATATCAGTTAATTGAAATTTTAATTGATTTTTTTTAATTGGCATTTTAATTGGAATTTTCACCCACTTGAAGTTGTGTCTGGCTGACGCGATTCACAACTTCCAAGTGGGTGAAAATTATTCAGATTTTATAAAATGTCACCCATTTTCAAATCTTGTTGATTGTTGTCACGTTCTAACTTTAACATTTTAAAAATGTAATGGGATAATAACAAGTTGAAAATTTAAAGTGATGTTAAACATTGAAAAAAAACCCGGATATAATCATGATAATGGTGACCGCCGGTTTAACCCTTTCAGTGCGGGGACCGTCTTTATACGTCAGAATCTGATATCTGTAGACGTCAGATTCTGACGTATAAAGACGGTCCACGCGTCAGATTCTGACCTATGAAGACGATTTTGCCACTGAAAGAATTTAAATATTAATAATGGCTGTAGTCCAATAACATAGGTATTCAAATGAAGCGGAAAGAGCTAACTAAGACATTTATGATGATTTCAAATTGAAATAAACCCTTTGGTCTCCATGGTTTAGCCCTTACAACACTGAATTATTTTGTAGAAATAATGGAGAACAAAGAGGGTTTTTTCATTTTGAAATCATCATAAATGTCTTAGTTAGTTCTTTCCGATTCATTTGAATACCTATGTTATGGGTCTACTGCCATTACAAATATTTGTCTTCTTACACTGCGGGGATCGCCTTTAGACGTCAGAATCTGACGTCCACAGACGTCAGATTCTGACGAATAAAGTCGATCCGCGTGCTGTCGGGGTTAGACACAAATTAATCAGCGTTCCAAGGGTTAAAAGGTTAATGTTGGTTCACATATACGCAGCGTTGACCCAACATCGATACAACATTGGTGAAACGTCTCGAGTTTGCAGGAGTAGCACAGCAATACATTGAGCCAATGCCGGGTCAATGCTGGTCCACCGACTACAACGCTGGCCCAACATTAAACCACCATTAGGTGAACGCCCGATGTTGAAGGATTCCTACACGCGGATGCGCTGCCTGGAGCCAGTTGTCTTACAGTCCGCACCTGGGCAGGGGCCTGGTGCAGTGGTTAAACGCCGCCTGCTTGGGAAGTCAGAGATCACGGGTTCGAGCCCCACTGTGGCCGTCAAGTTTCAAAGAAGTAAAATATTTCTTCTCCGCTCACTCGTAATCATTCAATAAATGGTGGGGAGCCTCCGTGACCGAAAGGTAGCGTGCTCGGCCTTAGGACCCGTATTCTCGTACAAGTTACGATAAATCGTAGGCTTCTGATTGGTCGAGACGGCCATCTCGACCAATCAGAAGCCTACGATATATCGTAACCTGTACGAGAATACGGGCCCAGACCGCCAGGGCTAGAATTTTGAATCCGGTGTCTGGAGAGCAGTGTCATCTCATTCATCTCACCATTCTCAGGAGGTTCTCCTGGCCCAGTTTGGCCTATATGTGCACAAAGGTGGGCTAAAACCCAATTCATTAAATTTCATTTCTTATAAACCCTATTCGTTTCATGTTTACAGTGCCCACCTACGCAGCAAAGCATGTAGGTGCACTGACGGCTGCAGCGTCTTCCACATGCTGAACACTCAGCTGGCATCTGGCATCATAACACGCATAAACCCTTTAACCGCCAAATTATTCAATGTGAATTTTTACCCACTTGAAGTTGTGTCTCGCTGACGCGATCCACAACTTCAAGTGAGTGAAAATTATACAGATTTCACAAAATGGAGGTCAACTCTTTTCAAATATTGCTAATTGATGCTACATTTTATCTTTAACATGTTTAAAAGGTAGTGGTTAATGTGGTAGTAAACAATGATGAAAACGAATATATTCGGCACCGGCGGTTAAAGGGTTAACCCTTACAGCACGGAATATTTATTGTATAAACCATGAAAAACAAAGGATTTTTTCAATTTGAAATCGCCATAATTGGCTTCGTTAGCTTTGTCCGCTTCATTTGAATACCTATGTTATTGTTCTACGACCAGTAGACGTATTTTATTTCTTACAGTACGGGTACCGCCTTTAGACTCAGAATCTGCGACTGATTCTGAGAACCCCGCTCTATAAGAAAAAAATATTTAAAACGACCGTAGATACATAACATAGGTATTCAAATGAAGCGGAAAGAGTTAACTAAGACATTTATGATGATTTCAAATTAATAAAAACCTTTGGTCTCCATGGTTTATACGGAAGTATTTCAGCGCTTTAGGGGTTACGGCATTCACGCAGACACACAGCTAGAATGCCAGACAACCCAATATGCAGCCCAGACCACCAAAAAAATACACTTTTATTTCGTAATTCAACTTGTGCGGTGCAATTTTGAAGTTTTTAAATATCAGATGAATGTATGATTCTTGTTTATGACGTATATCGTCGCCATGGAATTAGAAGGTGCTAAACTGCCACTTTACAGAGTGGCAGTTTAGCACCTTCTAATTCCAAGGGGAAGGAAGGTGTTAGTTATTGTCATTTCTCCACCATTTTACTTGAATCACAGCTGCGATAGACGTATTTGCCAATAATCTCAAGGTGACTATAGTCAGATTCACATTAAATTCATCAACCAGGATTAATGCATTTCGCGGATTTCTCAGTCAATACTGAACCAATTTTCATGAAATTATACACACAATTTTTTTCCATTCATGTCGTGACTACCCTAAAAAGTTCGCGAAGTTTTGGTAAGTATTTTAGAAGTTAGACCATGTTATACAATACTGAGACGAGGCTAATAGGTTTATAGAGAGCAACATTTTTATTTATTTACTACGTTCAGGGTAGTCACGACATAAATGGAAAATAGTGTTTGTAAAATTTCATGGGAATTGGTTGAGAATTGACTGAGAAATCAGCGAAATTCATTCACCTTGGTTAATGTGAATCCGATTATAGCATATCTGGTAAAAAGTCTGCATTTGGCTAGCGTGTCAGGTAAAACGTCTGCAGTTACTTGGCATGCTTAGCGAGTCGCCTGCATTCGCTATACCACCAGAACCATCTGCATTCGACTATAGCGTGGTTAACGAGACATATGTGCTTGGTCTACATAAAAAGCCAGCGACCCCATCCTGACGCAGCGTTTTTTTATTGAGTGAGAACGAATGCATCAAAATACAGCAGGATGGGCGACCCACCTGCATGCGTATGCAACCTCCTGTATGTCATTAGCATAACTAATTGACTACTTTCATTGGGCTAGTATGGATGAATAACCATCTATTTATCTGAATAAATAACATTGAATAACAATAAAAGTATATATGTTAAAAGCAACTTAAGACAGATCAGAATAATCCAGTCCAGCGTTTTGTGATATAATACAGAAACTACGTCACACGTTCCATAATACACCTCCACCAACAACCCTTTTACGTACGGTATATAACGCAATATCAAGTTACGCTGCGTAGGGAACGTAATAGTCACTTATGTCCGCAAACCACACATGACTTTGTTTAACTTGAAATCAAACATTTGAAAATATTGCTGTTTAAGCGCTCATTCCATTCCCAATAACTGTGATTTGACCTGAGTATAAAACAGACCAAAAAGTATAGTCGAGCTTAGCAACGAAGGGGTTAAAAAGGTCTATGGTATGTTTTAGTTTATGATAATACAGGAAATGTATAACACATTGAATTTGTCAGAGCATATCGCGTTTGTACACTGTGTAACTATTCCCCAGGAAATGAATGAACCTGTCACGTTTACCATCTGAAGTAGATATAATAAAAGTTAAAAGAGCCTACCCACAACCCCCCTCAGCCTCCCCTCCCCTCCCCACGATAAAAAATAAACAAATAAATCTATGCATAATGTAGGCAGCCGCATAGACTGATAGAGGCTAAATTCAGTTCTAATTCAATAATTGAAATGAGTAATCTTTGCCAAATTATCGGCCGTGCGCTTTCTGGACATTGCCCATTCATTATGTTGGAAACGCAAAGCCTCTGCACCACGTTATATATAACATTTTATGAAGTTACAGAGCAAGGTAAACAATTCCCTAATTAATTATTAATTAAGTATGTTATACCGTACCACAACAAACCTGCTAGAGTCCATTTTACAACCGATATTAAACATCTGTACCACGGTATATCAAGAGATATAAAGTTATACAGTTACCATGTGTAGAAAATATCAATCCTTCCCACGGTAAATTGTCTTATTTAAATTTTCACCCACTTGAAGTTGTGTCTCGCTACCGCGACCTACAACTTCAAGTGTGGGAAAATTACTGATATTTGTTAAACTGAGACCAAATATTTGCAAATTTTGATGTTCAACCACTCATTTCGTTCTGTATAACAGGTGATTCAATTAGATAATAAAAAATATTAAAATTGACTGTGGTCTCGCTTAGCGGTTAATGGGGTAATATCAACAAATTTAACAAATCGAAGTAATTTTTGTTCGCGAAGCTGTGGATCGCGACAGCGAGACACAACTTCACAAAGTTAAAATTACTCCATACAAAATATTATTATTCTCTAGTGTTTATCCAGCAAATAAGACTTATCGAACCGATGTTGGACCAATGCTGGCCGACGTCGTGGACGGTGGGCCAACATTGGGCCAACATTGGGTCGATGTGTCACGTTTTCTGGGTAATAATTAAAATTTGTTTCAGATTTAAATATTATTATTCTCTAGTGTTAATCAACATAAAGTTTCAGATGTACTTACATGAATCTTGGAAGTTGGTTGCCATAATTACAAAGTAGATGGTTAACACACTGCAGTCCGTGTGCACATGAATGATCATGTTTATATGTGTTATCCAGCACCTTGTACTAGATGAGGTATCTGGCTCAGCTCTGAACAATAACCTTGTTTTGGTTAACCATCTGGCCGAACTATCAGGTTGAGCCACAGAGAGGTACTATCTGCAATGATACTTTGGTATATCCTATGTTGTTGGGCTAAAGTAGCGCTTCCACAATATTCCTGTTTTTCCGGTTAGGCTCACCAGAAAGGGCTCTTTTCTGCAATGATCAGCTGTTGTCTCCAATATTTTTAAGCTACAGCAAAACTTATAAGTTTCGGCATGTGAGGCTGAGCTATCAAGAACACGGTATAGCAATGATCAGCTGGTATTTTCAATCGCGACGGGCTAAATCAACACTTCCACAATGTTACTGCGTGTGTGGTTGGCAAGAAAGGGATACGGTTACGCTCTGCAATTATCAGCTGGTATCACTAGGGGCTACAACAACTCTTCAACAATGGTGCTTTTTGTCTTTTTGGGCTAGCAAGAACACTGTATATTTACTCTGTGCAATGATCGGCTGGTAATATCCAATCTTGTTGGCCAAAGCAACACTTTCACAATGCTCCTTCTTCTGTAGTTGAGCTAATTGATTCAGCTGTTATAGCATCATTTTAACAATGATTCTACTTATCATCCGCTGGTGAATCTAGGTTGTCAATGAGGCAATGCCATCTAGACGTATCAACCCACTGAGCACTAGGTTTATAGGTATGGCCAGAATAGATTCTGATCCTCAATAATGCAGCAGTTGTCTTTGCTAGAATATCTGGTCGTGCTAGTAAAAGAGGCAGTGTTACATTCTATCTTACTGGGCAATAAGCCAGGGTACTGTGCTATTCTGTTCACTCTTGTTCAGTCACACCATCCTGCAGGCACCACAGTCTATGCTCGGTCTCACACTGGCGAAGAAGAACTGGAGGACAACCTGGAGTGAAAACATGAGGGTTAAGGTTTTGTGATAGATACATAGATATTTATTGACGACGGGAAGATTATGTATAATTTTGTGTCGCTAAAACGAACAGTAAAACATATATATGTACATGTATATACAACATGTTTAGTTCTGTAAAATTACATAGAAATCAACATGATATGTAAAACAAACTTGCCATTATTTAAACAAACACAGACAATTTAAAGTAAGCAGCATAACTACTTAAAATAAAGTTAAACACTTGTGTGCAAAAATAAATATAGTAAGCTGGATTCATATTTAAAATTATGCACATATGAAATAACGGACTTACATCCAGTAAATCATTGTATTTATCGTTTATTACCTTTCAGTATGTTCAAAGATAAACAACAGTAACTGCTGACTTTTCAGGTAAGCAGTTATTGCTGTCTGACTTGCACAGCATAATTGCAAACACACACAAACTGTGATTGCCTTGCGAGGACGAATCACAAAGACAAACCGCAGTAAATCTTCACTTGAATTAGAACACTGATTTCGACTGTGGTCGACTATAGCTTACCATTGTTTTGTTATTTTTTTAACGATCTTAGATAACCAGCTTACAAAAATTATCTATGTCTCAAATCTGCGTTAATCATATACATTTCGACTTTAATTTAGCAAATAAAACGTATTCTTAGTCGCTTGAAGTTAGGGATCGCAGTAGACAGACACAACTTCAAGTGACTAAAAATGTAAATTTAATGGCTCAAAGCAGCTACTGTTGTTTGTCTTTGCAGTAATGCATAGACAAATAGTAATAACTGCCTAAATTTTAATTAAGCATTTATTGTTGTTTGTGTTTTGACGACAAAACAAAAAAGCCAAACAACAGTAACTGCTTACTTTTCAAGTAAGCAGATACTGCTGTTTGTCTTTGAGCTGCAGGATTGTCTTCTGCCATCGAGTACTGGCATGCTGACCGCCGTGCAAAGACAAACAGCAGTAACTGCTTACTTTTCAAGTAAGCAGTTACTGCTGTTTGTCTTTGAGCTGCAGGATTGTCTTCTGCCATCGAGTACTGGCATGCTGACCGCCGAGCAAAGACAAACAGCAGTAACTGCTTACTTGTTCAAGTAAGCTTTTACTCTGCTTTGTCTTCGTACGGCAATGAACTGCCAAGCAAAAACAAAACAATTTACACAACGTCGGCCCAACGTCTTCGACAGTGATTTTATTTTAGTGTTGTAAGCGCCTTGATCAGCTGTGCTGGAATTGTGCGTATGTTTTTAAATACTGCAAATAAATATATAAATAAATAATACAGATGTCATACAAATGTTTTGCGTTTACTGGTAGATCGCATTTGCGTTAATGCGTAGAGATCTTTTTTTCATTTTGATTGATAAAGTGTTGGGATGGCTGGGACACGTACAGCAGACTTCGTGTAGGAATCCAGACCTGCCAACGGGGATCCTTATAAGATCCAGATTCACATACCAGTCTGGCTGACCAGTAACGTCAACCCTATAGCCCTCACAGCGCGGAAATATAGTATAGCCTATGGAGACTTTTTTTCAATTTGAAGTCATCATAAATGTCTTAGTTAGCTCTTTCCTCTTCATTTGAATACGTAAGTTATGAGTCTACGGCGATTGTAAATAATTTAATCGACTTTAGACGTCATCAGAATCTGACGTCTACAAACCCTTTGTTCTCTTGGTTTATATAAAATATTTCAGAGGCTTAACCTTTTGCCGCCAAATTATGCAATTAAAATTTTCATTCACTTGACGCTGTGTCTCGCTGACGCGATTCACAACTTCTTGTGAGTGCAAATTATTCAGATTTGACAAAATGAAGGTCTACGATTTTGAAATCTTGTTGATTGACGTCACGTTTTATCTTTAACATGTTCAAAAAGGTGGTATTTAATACGCCAATCAAAATTAAAAAACAGAATATAATCGGGACCGGCGGTAAAGGTTTAAGGGTTACCTTTCATTGACATTGTGTTTTTGTTGAATATGCGGGGCAGCGTATTTCCAGCATGATTCGAGTTAACCATTTAACCACCGGTGCTGCATATATTCAGTTTTTTATTTTTTATTAGCACATTAAGTACCACATTTTAAATATGTTAAAGATAAAATGTGACATCAACCAGCAAGATTTGAAAAGAGTTGACCTCCATCTTGTCAAATCTGAATAATTGTCACTCACTTAAAGTTGTGGATCGCGTCAGCGAGACACAACTTCAAGTGGGTGGAAATTCAAATTGAATAATTTGGCGATTGAAGGGTTAAGAGTTTACCCAGAGATTATGATCAAGGGTCCAGCATGAATAACGTTAATCCTACAAGCGCCAAATTAAATAATATCAATTGTCACCCGTGGGTGAAAATTACTGATATTTGTTGATTTTGAGACCAGACATTTTCAAATATTGATGTTCAAACACTGGTTCCATTCCCAACAACTGTTATTTAATCAGCTACAAAAACAAAAAGTGATCAAGGATCCAGCATGACTGAGTTAACTATTAAAGTGCTAAATATTCTAAATTTTCACCCAAATTTCCATTTGCTAATTTGAGACCACCCATTTTCAAATATCGATGTTTAAACTCTCATTCCATTCCCAGCAACAATGATTTGATCAGCTAATAAAACCAATTGAAGACGACTATAGCCGTGTTCAGTGGTGTAAGGGTTTGGATTTTACTCAAAGATTGTGATCAGGTACTTGAGGAGCCGGCTTGCCCTGCAGGCAGCAGCCAGAGATTCACCGTCAGATAAGAGAATCTGATTGTGGTCTGGATGTCCACCGCTCCTATGTCTGCTAACACTCTGCATCTGCTCGAGGAGTCTGCTCTGGTAAAAGACAAACTGCTGCAACAGCTTATTTATAAAGTGAGCAGTTACCACCTTTTGCCTTCAGTGTCTTATGTTGGCGGGCTGCGTTCGTTCTTCGAGTCTGCTCTGACAGAATTAAAAACACAGTATCTGCTTCATTTTAATTAGGGAGTTACTGTATTTTTCTGTGTCTGCTCTGGCAAAGGTAAATACTGGTAACTTCTTAGTTTTCAAGTGAGCAGTTAGTGTTGGTTGTCTTTTACGTCGGCTTTGGAATGGATGGCAGCCTCTCTCAAGACAACACCTTGACTGGGGCTTCTTCGGCGTGGGATGATTTTTTCTGACGATTGGTTTTCATATTCTCGTTTGTTAACATTTGTCGTCTGCTCTCCACATCCACATCTGCTAAACGTGATGGCAGTAACTGTTCACTTTTCAAGCGCTGAATTAATTTGTAAAAACATCGCAACCAAAGGGTTTTTTAAAATCATCATAAATGTCTTAGTTAGCTCTTTCTGATTCATTTGAATACCTAAGTTATGGGTCTACGGCCATTAGAAATATTTTTAATTTTACAGTGCGGGGATCGACTTAGGGTCGTTAGAATCTGACGTCTACAGACGTCAGATTCTGACGACTAAAGTCGATCTCCGCACTGTAAGGGATAAATATGGATTTTTTGCCGTTTGACTTTTAACCCTTACAGTGCGGGGTGCGTTTTTATACGTCAGATTCTGACGTATAAAGACAATCCCCTCGCTGAAAGAATAAAAATATTTCTAATTGCCGTAGACCCACAACATAGGTATCCAAATGAAGCGGAAAGAGCTAAATAAGACATTTGTGATGATAACAAATTGAAAAAACCCTTTGGTATCTATGGTTTATACAAAAATAATTTCAGTGTTTCAAGGGTTAAGTCCGCTATGGAAGGAATGGCAGGTTCCCTCAGGACAACACCTCCGGGTATGCTGCTTCAAGGTGGATGATGTGTGCTGATGTTTGGTTGTTAGGGCCCGTGTTCTCATACATGTTACGATATATCGTGGGCTTAGGACTGGTCGAAATGGTCATCCGTATCAATCCTAAGCCTACGATATATCGTAACTTGTACGAGAATACGGGCCCTGGCATTTAGTCATGTCACCGCTCTGCGTCAGGAAAACGCAAAAGGCTAAAATCATAAAAAAATCGGTGATTTTGTTTTGGCTTAATAATATGACCATATGATGTAAACATGTCCATAGACTAGAACTGCAAACGTTTTTTAATTTTGGTGCTGCGCATTTGCCAGTTAGGCTAGATATAGAGTCGAAATTCCCGTATCTCTTATTTTTGACATGGTTGTCCAAAACAAGAAGCCAAAATGATGATGATTTAAGCCTGGGAATGGGCCTTTTGGTATTGGAGAGCTCCTTGACTAGCGCTATTATTTACTCCAAGAAAATAAATAAGTTGACATACATGTTTAATTGTTATATTGATATTAATTGGACGTGTTAGACTAGTAAACATACCTCTGTATCCGAGTTCTAGACTGAAGCTCTCTACGTTCTGAGAATTTACAAATACAGGTCCTTGTGTAGTCGCCAGAGTGTGTGGTGAGCACGCAGTTCTTGTCTGGTGTGTTGCTGCACAGATCTACAGATGTTATCTGCTAATCCTTATGATGGGTGGGCGTGGTGTGGGATTACCAGAGCGGCTACAGGGGGTTGTCCTCGCCTTGCGGATTGCCAGAGCGGCTTAATTCAGCAGGTTATCCTCGCCTTCCTTCTCCTCCTCCTCCTCCTCCAGCTAACACCTTACGTGAGGTATGATCTGTAACACATAAAAACAAATAATTTGGTTTAGCCCTTTTGAGCCTCAATTTACCATTATCATCTCATTCACTACAAGCCGGGAATTGCTGTCGCAATTCTCGACTTGTAGTGGATGAAGATGATTTGATGTTGGTGAAAAAATTAAAGAAAATTGCATGTATTGTAAAACCAATTTCATGGAAATTTTCATTTCAAAACCCTTGGTTGTAGGAAAATTAAGTTTGTTTTCACGGATCTAAATGATGCTTTATAGGGCTTAAAGGGTTAGACGAGGCAGAATGAGGGGGATATTTCCCCCTTTAACCACCAGTCACGACTATATTTTTATTAAAACTTTAAATGTCATATTTTAAACATGTTAAAGTAAAACGTTCATTCAGCACGTGAAGCTGTGAATCGCTTCAGCGCGACACAACTTCAGGTGGGTGATAATCCAAATTATCCCTAAAGCGCTAAGATACTTACGTGAACAAAGATAACTTTGGAGAACAAAGAGTTTTTTCAACTTAAAATCATCATTAATGTCTTAGTTACCTCTCTCCGCTTTGTTTGAATACCTATGTTATGGGTCTACGGCCATGTTAAATATTTTTACTCTTACAGTGCGGGGATCGACTTTAGACGTCAGAATCTGATGTCTACAGACGTCAGATTCTAAAGTCGATCCCCGCGCTGTAAGGGTTATATAACTTGGCAGCACCAGGGTTAACCAAGTTAACCGGGTTAACCGAGTTAACCCTGCTCAATTGTTTTTTTTTGTATTTTTCATTAATAACACTTCTATTTAATAATTGATTTATCAAATAAAAACAATATATAGCACGCTGAAAACAAGTTAGTCAGTGAGTCAGTGACCATGCCGTACTCTTCAAATCTTCTTTATTCTACGGTGCGCATTAACATAAGCAGAAATATACAATATGTGCATTTGTACAGTTTGGAGCACTGCAGCCGAACCAGATGAGTCATCGCTGAACGTGAGATATGAGCAATGACGGTAATCAGGCAGCACCATAACGGGTGTCATCTGAGGGGAGTGCAAAGGCAAACAGCTGTAAATGCTTACTTGTAAAGTGAGCAGTTATTGCTGTTTGTCTTTGCTCGGCGCTCAGTATGCCAGTACTCGATGGCAGAAGAGAATCCCGCAGCTCAAAGACAAACAGCGGTAACTGCTTACTTGTAAAGTATATATTTACTGCTGTTTGTCTTAGCATGGCCGAGTGGTTAGTCGTCTGTCCACCGCACCAACAACAAAGAGAATCTGTGATCAAACGTGCCATACATCAGTCTATCCACTGGCTAAATATAGGTCATGCGAGGTCATCACTGGCTAAATATAGGTCACACGAGGTCATTCATAAACCTAAAGAGAACCACCGTCTCATTATGTAACAAATAAATCATATGAATTTAGGTCAAACGAGGTCATCATCTGCTAAATATAGGTCACTCGAGGTCATTCATAAGCCTAAGATAACATCATTATGTAACAATTAAATAATGTTAATAAATACTTTATTTAACACTTTCAAGTCTGAATTTACCACTGTCATCGCATGTCTCGACTTGTAGTGAATGGAGATGATTTGAAGTGGGTGGCGAATTAAAGAAAAAAAACATTTGTTAATAAATCAGTTTCATGGAAATTTTCATTCAAAAACCCCTAGATGTAGGAAAATTAAGTCGGTTTTCAGTGATGTAAAATGATGCTTTAATGCATCGTGAGGGCTTAAATGGTTAAGCTCTTTTATATAAGAGAATCACTGATTCATAATACTTGCTCCTGACGGACCACTCCTTAGAACATTGATCATGCTGCACACTGGCCCCAGTGGCTGAAACAGGTTTCAGCCACAGATTGACCCCGTACAAAATCGTGGAACATTTCTTTGGACTGTCATATCTAAGAAAGTCGTGGGGTAATCAGGTCGAAAATAGTTTTTTTTAGAATCAGTAGCATTTCAGTAACATTCACATGCCCGCATGCTCAGCTCAAAGGTCGCACAGTCATTAAAAAGTTATGGACATTTTTCTGACCTCGGGGTCGAGATCGCTCTCCGTCACCGCCATGTTGGGTTTTTCGGGTAAAGCAAATACATCAATCCACGGCCTCGGAGAGGACGACACGAAAGGGTTTTTTCAATTTGAAATCATCATAAATATCTTATTTAGGCTATAGCTCTTTCAGATTCATTTGAATACCTATGTTATGGGGCGGGGGCCCTAGGGTAGTGGTTAGCACCGCTGCCTTTCACGCCAGAGTCCGGGGTTCGGTTCCCGGTCTCGGCGGTTTGAAAGAAACAAAATTGTTTCTTCCCCATCCACGTGTGAAAGTTAGTATTGTGGGGAGCCTCCGTGACCGAGAGGTAGCGTGCTCGGCCTCAGACCGCCAGGGCTCGAATTTCGAATCCTGTGTCTGGAGGACAGTGTCATCTCAATCATCTCACCATCCTCAGGAGGGTCTCCTGGCCCAGTTTAGCCTATATGTGCACAAAGGTGGCCTAAAGCCCGATTCATTTTTTACCTATGTTATGGCTCTACGACCATTAGAAATATTTTAATTCTTTCAGTGCAGGGTCCGTCGTTATACGTCAGAATCTGACGTCTGTAGACGTCAGATTCTGACGTATAAAGACGGTCCCCGCTCCGAAAGGAGGAATATATTTAGGTTTCACTCACTCGAAGTTGGTAAAAAATGCTCATATATATTTGCTTAATTTGAGACGAAACATTTGCAAATCAAAAACAGTCCCAGTATCAGTGATGTGGTCGGCTAATAAAGCCTATTTATATAGACTATTGTCGTGCTCAGTGTTGTAATTTGACGTCAATTTGATATCAATAAGACATCAACTTGTCAATTTCACATAATTTTAACGTTAAATCAAGATGAAATGCCCGCTGGGAAGTGAGCACGGTTGATTCTTTCTCCAAAACCCAAAACTCAAAACTACAACCATTAGCAATATTTTATTTTTTTCAGTGCGGGAACCGTCGTTATACGTCAGAATCTGACGTCTAACGACGGTCCCCGCACTGAAAGGGTTACAATGCTATCTCTGACCTGACAGGGTGTGATCTCAATAATTGATGGTTCAAGTCACTTTATGTTAGAAAAAAGAAATCTTTTTTTTTAAGTTCAAAATCGAAAGTTTGAAGTCAGAACAACATTAGACCTACAGTAAAAAATTGAAAAAAAATTGACAACACCTGCACAATTTGTATTTCATAGTTACAGCTCCTATTCACACAAGTGATCATATGTTAACCATTATGTTTCTTTCATCTTAAGCTTATGTAACTTCCAGTTTTAAACGACGACAAATATATGCATTGATGAAAGACGAGTGATCATATAATAACCATTATGCTCATGAACTGGTTTTTTTCTTAAGTATTAAGCATTAAAGCATTTATAACGCGCCACATATCTCATGTGATTCATGGGCGCCAAGTTTTCTATTTTGCTTTCATCTTAAAGTGATGTAATTTCCAGTTTTAAACGACGAAAAATATATGTATTTATTAAAAATAGACACCTCCAAAATAGCTCTAACCTCAAAGCGCTGAATTTTATTATGAAAACGTTGGAGGCCAAATGTTTTTTCAGTTAGAAATCATCATGAATGTCTCAGTTAGATCTTTCTGATTCATTAAAATACCTATGTTATGGATATACGGCCAATGGAAATATGTGTACCCTTACAGTGCGAGGGATAGACTTAAGTTGTCAGAATCTGACGTCTGCAGACGTCAGATTCTGACGACTAAAGTCTATCCCCTAGATAGTATTTAGTCGTCAGAAGATAGATTTTAGTCGTCAGAATCTGACGTCTGTAGACTAAAGTCTATCCCCTCGCTGTAAGGGCTAACATTGAGGGGGGGGGGGGGGAGCACGCGATTTAGAGACAAGTAAGCATTTGGGAGCTTTATGCTCTGTATTTATCGACCGCTACGGATCAATTGATTTTACAAGGGTCACTCCATCACGCCCAAAAAACGCTTGTCATAATTAACATTTGCTTAAATCAATCAACAACTAATAGAATATATGGCAGTCTCTCACGTTAGGTGTGATTCTGGAGGCCATGTTTGGCTGTCCCTCATAAAATGTGTTGTAACAGATTCTGCGAAAATACTTCATTGTATTAGCCAGCTCGGTGAAAACAAAGGAGGTCAAGGTCATTGAGTTTCACAGAATAGGCCACAACGAGAACGAGTTCCAAGATAATACTTATTATAATACCTTATATCGCTAATGTCGAGAGCAATAGTTGATTTATTAGTAAATAAAAGACAACAAAAGAACACCGCTAAATGCTAGTTGTGCGATAATATGTAAGTGACAATAATTACCACTCAAGCACATATTGATAAATACACCAATACACTTGACGAGTGTACATGTTTTACACCAGTATCGTTCACCTTCAGGGGTTTTGTCAAGTTAAAAAAAAATCGAGAAAAACTCGGAAGTGGGTGGGTGGGTCAAGCCCCAACTCGGATTATAATTTTTTTTGGAAATGTTTTTTTTTTTGTGTTTTATTTGTGTTGTTTTCATGTTTCCAAATGTTTCAAAACAAATAAAAATTGGATAGGGGGTGGATGGGTGGGTTCTGATTAATCCGAGTTTTTCTCGGATTTTTGAATTTTTTTCAACTTGATAAGAACGCTTAACTGAACTGTTAAGTGGTTGATAAACAACAAGGTCTGATACAATTTATAGTTTTTTAATTTTTAATTGAAATTTTAATTTATTAACATATCAGCACACAATATGTCATACAGAGCACATACATAATTCAGAAAATATCATACTTATATATAAGGAGAAACAGGAGTGATCATAATACTGAACCCTGCAAAGCACTAGTTTTACATGGCCTGATTTAGGTGTAACCGTCCTTTGGTCGAAAGCAACCGATACTGCAATACTTGCTGTAATTATAAAGTAATTATAAAAATATACTTTTTGACTATATAATATAACTTATCTGAAAATTTGAGGTGTTATTTTTTATTATACAAACCAAAAAAAAATCACCACATACATGGCATATAGTTAAACACCTTTGGATGTGAAAGGGTGTATCTGCCACTTTGTAAGGTAGCACCCTTTCAGATATAAAGGAACGATATATAGCGGCTGTATCGTATATATAGATCGAGGAACGAAAACGCACACTTCCATTGCATGACAAAGAGTTTTGCGTGCCAAACACATCAATGTAGTACATGTATGTTATCAGCCTGTGGAAACACTCATGTACATTTCTTTATTTCCACAATAAATACAACGTTGCTGCTATTTTGAATAAAACTCCATTGCTGCGATATTATGATATAATCCGTAAATAAATAAAGCCAGTCTGACAATATAAAGCTGCAAATTGCGTTGGTCTAACCCTTTCAGTGTGGGGACCATCTTTAGAAGTCAGATTAGGACGTCTGAAGTCTGAAGATCTCCGCACTTAAAGTATTAAAAAAAAATATGATGGCCATATACCCATAACATAGGTATTCAAGTAAAGCAGAAAGAGCTAACTGAGACATTGTGATGAAAAAACCCCTTTGGTTTCCATAGTTTATACAAAAATATTTCAGCACTGTAAGGGTTTACAACTATGTAACACTAAACGAGAGGCACGTTCAAAGATAACTTAGCAATTTTCCTGAAAATGACAATTTTGAACTTTGGGCTTTTCCCCATTGAAATGAAAATTAAATAATTCAGTGAGGCTGAAGGGAATGATTAGATAAATGTGGTTACGCCCACAGTGTCAGCCCGTGTCGGCAGTGATGGAGGGAGTGATTCAATTTGCGCGGGATGCTCATTTCTCAGGAACGTCACTTAAGGCAATGCTGCCAGACATCCTACAGCAACCACACGTGAGACAGTGCTGGTTTACTGTTGGGCCAGCGTCGCAGGTGGTGGACCAAAATTAAAACAACAGTGGGTCGATGACTCTTATTTGCAGTATGTGCCCAACAACAACGAGAAGTGGATCCAATGGTATTTTAATGTTGGCCCAGTGTCGCAGACGCTGTGCCAATTTCAACACAACGTTATATCAATGTCTCCTTGGCAGGTTTTCTTTGAGATCTTCTCTTTGTCCTTTTATGGCAGGAGAAGGCACAAGTCACGTGATCTGCCGTGACCAATGATTGCTTCCGCTTCGCACACAATAATAATAATCTATTTTGTCACATAATAGTCAAATGAAATGAAATGAATAGGGTTTTAGGCCACATTTGTGCACATACAGGTTAAACTGGGCCAGGAGAGCCTCCAGAAGATGGTGAGATGAATGAGATGACACTGCCCTTCAGAAATTTAAGCCCTGGCGGTCTAAGGCCGAGCACGCTACCGTTCGGTCACGGAAATTCCCCACACTATTAAATCTTGAGTGAGCGGGGAAGAAACATTTTGTTTCTTTGAAACTTGGAGGCCAGAGTGGGGTTCGAACCCGCGATCTCTGACTTTCCAAACAGGCATCTTTAACCAATGGGCCCCCGCCCTCACATAATAGTATATATCGTCGCCTCGGAGCTAAATGATCCTATCTGCCACTCTGACGAGTGGCAGATAGGATCCTTTAGCTCCGAGGCGACGATATACACACTATATTATGGAGTTTGATTAAACGAAGTCCTGATCTCCAAGTAAATGAAATGAAATGAATCGGGCTTTAGGCCACCTTTGTGCACATATAGGCTAAACTGGGCCAGGAGAACCTCCTGAGGATGGTGAGATGATTGAGATGACACTGTCCTCCAGACACAGGATTCGAAATTTGAGCCCTGGCGGTCTGAGGCCGAGCACGCTACCTCTCGGTCACGGAGGCTCCCCACAATACTAACTTTCACACGTGGATGGGGAAGAAACAATTTTGTTTCTTTCAAACCGCCGAGACCGGGAACCGAACCCCGGACTCTGGCGTGAAAGGCAGCGGTGCTAACCACTACCCTAGGGCCCCCGCCCTGATCTCCAAGTAATACTATAAGTAAGACCCGCATAATATAGTACCGAGTATTGTGTTATGCGGTGATCATTATCATAGTGTTATAGAGATTAGAATGCATATCACTAGCGTACCCGCAGACAGGGTGTGAGGATGTATTCAGTTTTCAGTAATAAAGTATTTCACAATATTTGAAAAACTTAAAATTAACTGATATGCTACACTTCAATCTGTTCTAAATCTCCAAATTCAACTCCTGCTCTGCTGAACTACTTGCTTCTATTTAGTAATACATTTATTTTAAAAAGGGGTTATCGGTCAATATACTGTAGGCCTACAGTGTAGTTAAATTTATTTGCTTCTGTAGATGTCAGATTCTGAAAAAATCAAAAAAATATAATAGCCATATAGACCCGTAACACAGGTATTCAAATTAAACGAAAAGGGCTAACTAAGACATTTATGATGATTTGAAATTGAATACACACCTTTGTTTTCTTGGTTTATATAAAAAATATGTCAGCGCTTTAAGGGTTAAAGTGTCACTTTTGTCTCATCACCCCCCCCCCCCTCATCCACAGACTGCTTGCGGTGGGTGAAGACGTGATAGAGATGGATTAGGTCCGTGGCAGCGATCTGTCACTGAAACTGTCATACCACTGATTGAAATCCTAGCTTAGAAAATAAAGCCAGACATGAAAATACAATGGTGATGATTACGTATTTGATTCTAGCTGATTTGGACCCAGCACCGAGAAATTATATCAAGCGTTCTTTGTTTACTTTCAACTATTGAAGCACTGAGCGCCACTATAAACCCTTACAGCGCTGAATTATTTTATGAAAACCTTGGAGACCAAAATGTTTTTTTTTCAATTTGAAATCATCATGACTGTCTCAGTTGCCTCTTTCCGATTCATTTGAATACCTATGTTATGGGTCTACGGCCATTAGAAATATTTTTAATGTTACAGTGCGGGGATTGCCTTTAGTCGTCAGAATCTGACGTCTACAGACGTCAGATTCTGACGACTAAAGTCGATCTCCGCGCTGTAAGGGTCAATTAGCCCTTTCAACCCTCACGATGCATCAAAGCATCATTTCGCATATATGATAAACTACTTAATTTTCCTAAAACCCAGGGGTTTCAGAACGAAATTTTGTGGAACTGATATAATAATAATAACGATATATTTTTTCATTTGCCACCCGCTTCAAGTCATCTTCGTCCACTACAAGTCGAGAATTGCTACAGCAATTCGCGGCTTGTAGTGATCGTTCACTACAAGTCGAGAATTGCTACAGCAATTCGCAGCTTGTAGTGAATTGAAGATGACAATGGTAAATTCAATTGTGCTCAAATTAAGCAAATCCAAGTAGATTTCAGGCACTTGAAGTTGTGGGTCGCGGTAGCGAGACACAACTTCAAGTGCCTGAAAATTTAGATAAATTAACACAGCAGGCTCAGGACTCATTTTTTTTATTAGCCGAACACATCACTGTTATTGCTAATGAAATGTGTGTTTAAACATCTAGATTTGCAAGGTTTGAAATCAGATTTTTTTTTTTTTCAAATAAAAAATGCATTAAACACATGTTTTATTTTTTCATAAAAACTATACATTACATGTTTTAAATGTGTATTCTGTGGGGATTTTTCGCATTGTGTCAGGCAGACCGAGACCCGCATACTATAATACAGTGAATTGTGAATGCGGTGCTCCTACTCAGTAATATAGAGGGATTAGAATGCATATCACTAGTGTAGCCGCAGACAGGGTGTGAGTATGCATTTGGTCTCAAAATAAACAAATATGGATCATTTTAATTCACTTGAAGTCGTAGGTCGTGTTAGCGAGACACAACTTCAAGTGGGTGGAGTTGCAAATTTAGAGCCTCTACAAAAAAATATTGTTCAAAATTATTTTAAATTAAACATAATCAATATCTTAATGCATCTATTTTATGGGAATTTTTATAGCCCAGCGTATATCTTTATCACTTTTATTTTTATTTATATAATAAATATTGATAATAAATGCACGCTTATGTAAACACTGTCAATTGAGACCTTCGACATGTTTCATAGGACAGTTTAATGAGTGCGAATTGTAATGAGTACCAAAATGACGCAAGCCATAAACGGTATACTTTGGATAGAAAAATTTAACTGAATATCATATAAATATAAAACATAATATAAGAAAATTAGTAATTGTATATTGGGCATTTACAGCGTTAAAAGTTGAACACACGTCTGATGTTCTACAGTTACTATAGAGGATATGCCAGCTTTGAGCATTCCGCTGACTTTCGTCACAACATTGAATGACACCCAGGGCTCGTATTATCGTACAACTTATGATACACGTATATCGTAGGCTTCGGATTGGTCGAGATGGCCATCTCGACCAAGCCAAAGCCTACGATATATCATAATTTGTACGAGAATACCAGCAAACACAAAAAAATTTCTAACATGTTTAAAAAAAGTTACATGAAAATGTTTTACAACATTAAAATGTTGGGTCAACAAAAAATATTATGCAAAACATTCAGCATAAAACGTTTTTGAAACGTTTTTAATAACATTTTTCAAAATACGTTTTTTTTAACATAAAATGTAAATATTATAAAAAAATATTAAAACGTTTTAAAATTATGTTTTTGAAAATAAGTTTTAATTATTATTTTATAAAATTCTGTTGACCCGATGTTCATTTAAACAACATTTCGTCAAACATTTTCTAAACATCATTAAAATGTTTTTGTGTTTGCTGGGATACTAGTACAAGTGATAGATAATGTAGGTGCGTATTATATGATTGGTGATCCAGAGCAACCGCTTCCTGACACTGAAATCAAATCCAGATGTTGAACACGTCTAAAATCCAGCTCCAGGTTGTCTACGGACCGTGATCTATTGACGGCAACCTGTCATACTTAGGCCACTGAAGCTCTGTGGCCCAAAGACAAACAGCAGTAACTGCTTACTTGAAAAGTAAGCAGTTACTGCTGTTTGTTTTTGCATGGCGCTGCAGAGTTGGTGTGAGTTTTCCACCGGAGCTTGTTCCGGAACGATGCGAAAACACAGTTTCCAGCACTTCATCACACTTACGTTCTGTCAATTCTAGGTTGTTGTCAAAATTAAAAAAATGTCCGCAGTTAATTATCATGTTTTTCCTAAGTTTAAGTTTACCCTTTTCAATGCGGGGATCGTCTTTAGACGTCAGAATCTGACAGTCGAACCCCGCACTGAACACTGAACGAGTAGATCATTTAGAATGGCCGTAGACCCATTTTATAGTTATTCAAACGAAGCGGACATAGCTGACATTTGTGATGATTTCAAATTGAAAAAACCCTTTGTCTATAGTTTGTATTAAATATTTCAGTGCTTTAAGGGCTATTGTCGGAACATCTCTGGAACAGCATCCCAATCAGACCTGAATCTGAACGCTTCTGGTAAATCATGTTAATGAGTATTTCAAAAAACGATTATGATTTCTAGTATTATATGTATGGAAGATATCCATGGGCGGCTTGCTGTCGAATTTGGAAATAATGTATTGTTTCAAGTTTTTATTTGCTCACAAGTGGAAAACAAAATAGTCATAATCGCATAACTGTAACATTTTATTTAAAATTCAAGTTTTCATCATAACAAATCGAGAATCAATAACTAATCTAAGAATTATTGATTGGCTGTCATGTGGGTTGTTCTCCAATAAAAACATAGATGTTATAAGCAGCGAAGCAACAGCCGATAAAAAATGGAAGAGGCGCAAGATAAATAAAAAAGATAGGAGCAGCTACTTTTGCATTCGACGTCTCAAAATCTTTAAGATGGTTGTAAATGTTAAAGGGATTGGCTCAGGCTAAAATCATCAATAAATCGGTGATTTTATTTTGGCTTATTAATATGACCATATGATGTAAACATGTCCATGGACTAGAACTGCCAGGTTTTTAAATTTTTGTGCTGCGCATTTACCAGGTAGGCTAGATATTGAGACGAAATTCCTGATTTCTTATTTTGGACAACCATGTCTCATAATCTTTAGGACGGTTGTGATTGTTAACCTTTAACCTTCTATGTTAACCCCTACAGCGCTGAAGTATATTTGTAATAACTGTGGAGACCAAAGGGTTTTTTCAATTTAAAATCATCGTAAATGTATTAGTCAGCTTCAGTTCTCTCTGCTTCACTTGAATATATATGTTATGGATCTACGGTCATAAAAAATACTTGAATTCTTTCAGTGTGGGGACCGTCTTTATACGTCAGAATCTGACGTCTACAGACGTCAGATTCTGACGTATAAAGACGGTCCCCGCGCTGAAAGGGTGAATATATTTTAAATTTTCACCGATTTGAAGGTGGTAAAAAATACTCATATTTGCTTAATTTGAGACGAAACATTTGCAAATCTTAAAGCAAAAACAGTCATTTTATCCCCAATATCAGTGTGGTCGGCCAATAAAGCCTATTTACATAGACTATATAAATGTAAAAAGTGGTTAAAGTGTGAACGGTTGATTCTTTCACCAAAACCCAAAACTCAAAACCGTTTTTTAATATGCAGAATTTATCATAAGAACAAACATGATAGTCATAATTGAAAAATTGGAATCTTTCTGCAAATTGAACAGCAACTTTCTATCATGCCAAGTCCATGACATAAGAAATAATGTCGAGCTGTCATCTAGATATTTCTCAAGAACTCAACACTGATTTAATAAGCAGCGAAGTAATTTCATCCTGCATGACCGATGGAAAAGGCAACAAGAACAGTAAATCATGGGGGCAATAGATAAGAGCAACAGATATGCCCGGCAAACATGAGCTGGTAAACCAATGTTGCATTGATGCCGGCTCAGTGTCAACGGATGTGTAGTTTCTGGGAGAGCTACTGAAGACGAGCTTCGTAAATTTCCCAGCAGACACAGCCTATCGAATCAATGTTGGTTTAACGTTGGTTGAGCGTCTACGACGCTGGACCAACGTTAAACCAACATTGATTCGACGTGTTGTGTCTGCTGGGAGGGCCTTATTCATGGTCTAATTAAGAGAGACGTGGCGTCAGTTAGCCTATCAGGGTCACTGCTTCCTGACAATATACACATATAGCGGGTAATAATCTCTCGAGCATTAGACCTTGACCCAAGTTGTGTTAATGTTGGCCCAGCATCGCAGATGATGGGCCAACATTAACACAACATCGGGTCAGTGTCCCATATTCAGCCACCATACCAGAAAAAACTCATTTGCTACATGTAGTTTTAAATGAATGAAAATAATATCTCCATGTTTAATAAAGAGACCATTATAACTTGGAATTACTGTTTTGTTTACCAACACATTCCCGTTATGTAAGTTTCTGACAATATTTGCAATAGCGAAAATAAATAACAAAACGTTTAATATAGTGCCCCTTGCAATAAGCATTATTATGCATTTTTTCGTAATGAAGCCTTATATTTCAAATTTGTATTGCTTCAGCTGTCTAATCAAATAATTATGCTTAAACTATGAAAGTTAGGCGTGTCGAGCTGGACTAAAAATTTGATTCAATCCACCACCCGTCTATAGACGTCAGATTCTGACGTCTAAGGTCGATCCGCGCCATGAAAGAATACCTTATTTATAATGGTCGAAGACCCAGAACATAGGGTTTCAAATAAAGCGGCAAGAGCTAACTAAGAACGTTATGATGATTTGAAACTGAGAAAAAAAACTTTGCTCGCTGTGGTTTATATAAAATTGTTTCAGTGCTTAAAGGGTTAAGTGGGTAGTGGATTGAATCAAATGGCACTGCCCTCAGACACATGATTCGAAACTAGATCTCTGGTTGTCTGAGCCCGACCACGCTACATCTCGGTCACAGAGGCTCCCTACAATACATGTACTTAGGGCTTTTTTTCGAGTTAAAAAAAAATTTAAAATCCGATTTTTTCTCAGATTTTAGGATTTTTTTAACTTGACAAGATCCCTTATCCTAAACGGGTTGACAGCAAATTATGAAGTTGTTAATACAAAACAGAAACCCATAGACGACACACTGTGTCCTACTCGCTGATGGTGTTGAGAGGCAAACAGCAGTATCTGGTTCCTTTTCAAGTAAGGAGCTACTGCTGCTTGCCTTTGCATGTCATTACTGCACAAACGTGAGTACTCCAGGCTCTGTTATAGGACCCCGTATACAATGAAAGAAACAGAGAGTTTCACTTTATATTCATGTACTAATAATAGTAGCAATTTTTAAATGTAAAATAGTAACAATTTTTTATTTAGCTTTTTTTGAATTCCTCATACTTGAAAACTTCTAATGTTCTAGGTGCATTTTTAAAAAAGCTATGAGCAGACATGGATTTTTCATGTTAGTGTGGCAGCCATCTTGGATTTCTATACATTGTATTGCTTTGATGTTTTTTTATTTTTATGCATCTTCTATGTGCATTTCTTTGAAAGTTATGAGCAATCATGGATTTTTCAGGTGTGCCTGGCGGTCATTTTGAATTTTTGCTTCCTGTGACTTTAGGTCTACCTTTCTAAAAAGTTTACCTTGGTTATTTTCACATGACCCCGGTACATGAATGTGAAGTCAAACTATCTGTATCTTTCATTGTCATTCATACGAGGTCCTATGGCAGAGCCAGGAGTATGAGAAGGTCTACTGGAGTGCAAACGATTTGTCCAAATGCATGACATCATGTTCATAGCATAAACGGAATCTAGAAACGGTAAAAGCTGTGTGTGTAATTCTAGACCCGTCTGATTGATCCATGTTTTTGTTATTGATGTAATCCGCCCAGCTACGTCCGGGGACACACCCCTTAACTCTTACAGCGCGGGGATTGATTTAGACATCAGAATCTGACTTCTGTAGACGTCAGATTATGACGACTAATGTCAATAACCTCACTGTAGGAGTAAACATATTTCTAATGACCGTAGACCCATAACATAGGTATTCAAATGAATCAGAAAGAGCTAACTCATTGACATTTGTGATGATTTCAACTTGAAAATAACCCTTTGGTTTCCATGGTTTATGCAAAATAATTCAGCGCTCTAAGGGTTAACCCTTTAACCGCCGAATTATTCAATCTGAATTTTCACCCACTTGAAGTTGTGTCTCGCTGACGCGATCCACAACTTCAAGTGAGTGAAAATTATTCAGATGTGACAAAATAGAGGTCAACTGTTTTCAAATATTGCTGATTGATGTCACATATCTTTAAATGTTTAAAAGGTGGTACTTAATGTGCTAATAAAAAATAAAAACCCGAATATATGCGGCACCGGCGGTTAAAGGGATAAAGCATGTGCTGCTGCTCGGGTTAACCCTTTAAGCCCAGCTACGTCCTCTGACACACCCCTTAAACCCTAAACTCTTTAACCCTTACAGCGCTGAAATATATTTGTATAAACTATAGAGACCAAAGGGTTTTTTTCAATTTGAAATCAACATAAATGTTTTAGTTAGCTCTTTCTGCTTCATTTAAATACCTATGTTTGTGTCTACGGCCATTATACAATTTGTAATTCTTTCAGTGCGGGGAGCGACTTTAGACGTCAAAATCTGACGTCTACAGATGTCATATTCTGACGTCTAAGGTCGGTCCCCGCACTGGGGTTAGCTCCCCCCCCCCCCCTTGAACAAACCACAGTGTCGGTTCTGGACAAATAATATCATTCCATATCTGTTTCTTCTGTGGGGCTTTTAGTAGCGCCGCGGCGCGAGTCCGGCGGCAATTGAATCAGACGTGTGCAACCTGACCACACAGGAAACACAAGGCAGCGGTCTAATGCTGCATCAATTTTGGGGGAGCGTCGGCGACGCTGCCCCAACATTAAAACAACATTTGATTTCCCAGTTTGCTGACCGGAACATCCCTAACAGTGCGGTATTCTAACAGAAAACCTTGACACCCATTATCAGTTTGATTCTGGTCCATCGTCTACGACGCTGGCCAAAATTAAAACAGCATTTGTGGGTTTGGAGTTTCAATTCTAGTGTTCTCAGGCTGCGGAATAACAGAAAGTACAGGACGAATCCGAAATGTGAAGCCGCGTATCGATGAGGGAATTGCTCAGCCAGCCGAAGTGGCCTGAACAACTAATCACTCTCTTCCCGTCCTGAAGGGAAGCACCCGCACAGTAGAACAAAGACAAACAACAGTAACTGCTTACTTGAAAAGTGAGCAGTTAGTGCTGTTTGATTCAGATAGAAGTCAAATACTCGATGACAGAAGAAAACCCCGCAGCTCAAAGACAAACAGCAGTAACTGCTTACTTGAGAATTAAACAGTTACTGGTGTCTGTCATTGCATTGCGCTCAGTAAGCCAGTACTCGATGGCATAAGAGAATCCCGCAGCAGCTTAAAGAATGAAGGCACCCAGTGTGCCTGTGACGCCGCGGAAAAGACAAACAGCAGTAACTGCTTACATGAAAAGTAAGCAGTTACTGCTGTTTGCCTTTGCATACTGCTTACTTTTCAAGTATTCAGTTACTGCTGTTTGTCTTTTCCGCGGCGCCACAGGCACACTGGGTGCCTTCATTCAGGGTCACTCAGGGGAAGAGTAAGCCTATTTTCTAATTCAACAACCACAAAAAATACGACATTTCAATCGTCCAGAAGAAGCCGGTGCACTTGACGTGGACAAAGCGGACTCACACGGTGCATTAAACGATTGGTTGGACCTAACAGCTCTAAGAAAACTAAATGCAATAGGCTGCCCTGACAAAATATTTGTCTTTGCCGGATGCGGCTAACACAACTGTTTGTACAATTAGATCATTTATTGTACATGTTTCCCTGACATCCTCAACAAGCAGGGTTATTTTATGAGACACCAGGGATGTTGTGAAATGCCATGTGTTCAACAAACAAATCTAAGACATCCAAAATTGGAGAAAGTGATAACATAGATACTTTCAAAAATCGCTATTACTTATTGTTTAAAACTTAACAATATTAATTCTAGTAATTCTAGTTATATTTATATATAATATTTCAGGTTTCTACGATTCCACGAGTGTATGCTTCTGCTATTTATAATAAAATGTAGTTTCTTTATCAATTGTGTTGACGCGGGTACTGGTCACATGTAGTTGATATCCTGTTGTACAACATTTTATTTACAATTGCCTATTATTTTGTACAGTTGTTGCATATATTTGTGTATATATTTGTGTATATAACGCCTACTAAATAATTAAATAACAAATACAATTTATCACAAAAACCGAAAAAGACGATTAAAGACACATGAAAAATAAATATAAACTTTTTAAAAATGGCCGTACCTGAAAATAACAGTGCCTAATTCTAAACATGCCTGCTGACGCTGTCGTTGCTTTATCAGACTGTATAAATTTTAATTTTCACCCACTTGAAGTTGTGTCTCGCTGACGCGATCCACAACTTCAAGTGAGTGAAAATTCTCAGGACCAACATACACTTAAGCAGCATACCCTGATACCACGAGATGATTTAATACCTGCGATTGATCTATTCTGCACAGAGTGATTTATCTATGTGTATTCAAATAACTGCACTACAAATATTCTTCTTCAATTGTATGTACATGTACCCTGAGTACGAAATAGAGATATTATGATTATTATAAAAGGTCAACGAAGTAAAAATATTGATTTGCATAACTCCCCAGGAGACTTCTAAAGATAATGCGCTTATATGTGACCCCCAGACTAATAACCTGCTGGCCTTGGACCTTCATTAACCTTATTTCTGCTAGGCCCGTACAATAACCCTTGTCCTGCTAGGCCTGTATATATATACGTCAAGCAATTAGGAAACCAAATAAAATGCCACTAAAATACATACCGGCTTATGGTGGATGCTCATTTAAGGAAACATTTCCAAATGAGAAAATGTTAATTTTGCATTTTTTCTCGTCATTTGAAACTGGAAATAGCGTCAGCAATTTCAGCTTCAAATGACGAAAAATAACGATTTCGAGCAAAAGCGGATTAGGCAACACAGGGGTTAATGCTGTGGCACTTAGAGCTGTTTCAAGTGCGTGGTGGTCATTTATGGATCAGCTTTTGAAGTGTGCTTTGCTGTCATTAAACTTTTATATGTGCCATTTATCATGGAGTCTGGGGAGAAGCATCACAGAAACAGCCCGTTTATACCTGGCCCGGACTAACGTTACATGTAACACTCATCATCAATAACCTCTCAGATCTACCATGTCTACGGCACATTTAAAACTTTACAACGCTAAAATAAATATTCGAGTAAAAAATATTGAGATCAAAGGATATTTTTTAATTTGAAACCAGCATAAATGACTTAGTCAGCTCATTCTGCTTCATTTGAATACCTATGTTATGGGTCTACGGTCATTATAAATATGTTTTTAATTCTTTAAGTGCGTCAGAATATATGACGTCTATAGACTTTTGAAGAACATCTAGTTATCGTGCTGCACTTGGTGGAATGTGAAACAAATGAAAATGAAATAGTAAGAAGGATATTTTATTTGATATATCCTGGGTCTATTATTAAGGTGGAACTAACGTCACTTCATTAATTCGATCTTGAAGGTGAAAGAAAAGAAGAATATTTATACGTTATTGTCGATAGGGTTTTAACTCACTGAGTCATTTATTCAGTGAGAGCTTATACGTTATTGTTGATAGGGTTTAAACTCAAAGAGTCATTTATTCAGTGTAAGAGTTTATACGTTATTGTCGATAGGGTTTAAACTTACTGAGTCATTTATTCAGTGAGAGCTTATACGTTATTGTTGATAGGGTTTAAACTCACTGAGTCATTTATTCAGTAAGAGTTTATACGTTATTTTTTATAGGGTTTAAACTCACTGAGTCATTTATTCAGTAAGAGTTTATACGTTATTGTCGATAGGGTTTAAACTCACTGAGTCATTTATTCAGTAAGAGTTTATACGTTATTGTCGATAAGACTTAAGCGTCTATCACCGAGTCATTGATTTAGTTAGAATATATACGTTATTGTCGATAGCGTTGAAACGTCTGTCACGGAGTCATTTATTCAATAAAATTGATGATAATAACAAAAATAGTGTAGACCCCTAATTTCACCCTCGCTAGCCTAGGTATGTACGACTGGGTATGTACGACGTCATCATGATTTCAAATTTTAAAAAAAACGTTGTTCTCTTGGTTTATATATAAATATTTAGCGCTTTACGTCGTTCGACCGCGACCCACAGCTTCAAGTGGATGAAAATTACTCCCATATGTTTAATTAAAGACCGACAATTTGCAAATCTTGATGATTAAAGGCACATATCTTTTCCAGATAACAATTATTTAATCATCTAATTAAACGGATTAAAACGACACAGTATTTGAAATTCAGCTAGCCTTAATCCCCCTAGGAGCGGGAGGCTCATCCTACTAAGATTCTTAAATTTAGGATCATCATAACTTTCTCTTATTTTCATTAGAAAAGTTAGGATTTATCCTAACTTTTCTAATAAAAATAAGAGAAAGTTAGGATAATCTTAATTTTAAGAATCTTAGTGGGCTGGGCCTCTGATGCCAAGCACGCCACCTCTCGGTCACCAAATCTCAGCACAATACTCAATTTGATGAGTGGGCAGGGACAACATTTTATTCATTTAAAAATTAAATACCAAACAAAGCGAGGTATGAATCCACTAGCTCTGGCGTGACAGGCGGCAGCGTGTGCGAATGTAGACAAAAAACTTGTGAGCATAATTCGAACCCCAAACCTTTCAGTTCGAGGTCAATAATTTTACCCAGATGGATATCCAGCAAACACGAGGCATGGACCCAATGCTGTTCCAATGTTGGCCCGCCGTCTTTGAGGTGGTCACAACATTAAAACAACATCGGGTCAATGCCTGGTGATAGCTGGGTAGATATAAAGATGTTATCTGTCAGTTCACACGCGGTATCGACCCAATTCTGGGATAATGTTGGCCCAGCGTCGCAGACAGTGGACCAACATTAAACCAGAATTTGTTCGTCTGCCTGCTGGGGAAATGACCATGGAATGTCACTTGTGCTCGTCTCAACGGAGAATAAAACAAATGAGAACATTATGGTGCCCACCCTGAGAAAGTGACATGTGGTGCTCCGCTCTGCCGATAGAAACATAAGATTGTCACCCTTTGTGTCCTAGCACGCCGATACACACACAACAATCAGACCCTTTGTGTCCTAAGATGATAATACACTTATTATATTGCTACCTTTTGTGTCCTAGGACGCCGTTACTCACATAACAATAACACCCTTTGTGTCCTAAGATGCTATGACTCTTATTATATTGCCACCCTTTGTGTCCTAGCACGCCGATACACACACAACAATCAGACACTTTGTGCCCTAAGATGATAATACACTTATTATATTGCCACCCTTTGTGTCCTAGGACGCCGATACACACATAACAATAACAACTTTTGTGTCCTAAGATGCTAATACACTTTTTATATTGCCACCCTTTGTGTCCTAGGACGCCGATACACACATAACAATAACACCTTTTGTGTCCTAAGATGCTAATACACTTTTTATATTGCCACCCTTTGTGTCCTAGGACGCCGTTACTCACGCAAGATACACACCCTTTGGGTGCTCACACGCAGATACAGACATAATATTAAACCCTAAATTATGTTATGGTATGTTATGTTATTTTATATTGTGGTGTGTTATGTTATGCTATTCTACGCATTGTATTCTGCGTTTTGTTATGTTCCATTATGTTGTTACATTACGTTACGCTACGGTACGTTACGTTGCGTTACGTCACGTTACGTTACGCTACGCTACGTTACGTTACGTTACGCTACATTACATTACATTACATTACATTACATTACATTACATTATATTATATTATATTATATTATATTATATTATATTATATTATATTATATTATATTATATTATATTATATTATATTATATTATATTATATTATATTATATTATATTATATTATATTATATTATATTATATTATATTATATTATATTATATTATATTATATTATATTATATTATATTATATTATATTATATTATATACCCTTCTGTGAGCGTGCTGCTTTCTATGTACACCCTCATCCCGTTAATCATGTGAGTGATTCACAGTGAACCACTACGTTCTGTGAACCACTACGTTCTGTGAACCACTACGTTATGCTCCAACTTGGTGCGTTTACATAATTTCCACCACAGGAAGATGGTGACGCATGCTGAGAGGGACTTGCTTTTCAGAGGGATTTTGCAAATTCTGACTCATAATACTCACACAGCAAATTGTAGACGTTGGAAATGTGCTGTTTCAATGCTGGCCCGCAGTCTGCGAGGCTGGCCAAACATAGAAACAGCAAAATACCAACGCCTGGTGTTTTCGGGCTGGTATAATAGACTGGTGGTAAAATATGATTTTGTTATTGATGGACTGAACAGTGTATATTACTTCAAAAACATCTGTTGAACATTTCTCAGCCTGATGACAGTCAGATTATCTAAAAGCTACACAGACACCAAAGCATATTTTTTCGAGATATTTCATTTTTTAAATGACTAATATCAGGCGGCCATATTGGTTTTAAAATAGCAAAGTAACCAAAGCCGAAATCAACTGTTTTGAACCTGGGAAATGTTCAGCATATGTCATTTTAGCATATTAACATTTTTGAGAGCTTTTAACATTAAATTCCACCATCCCTTATGTGATTTCTAGAGACCTTTTCAGATTGTGCCTCTAGTCCTTTCAGCGTATGATTCTGACGTCTGTATACATCAGATTCGGACGTCCAAGATGGTCCCCGCCCGCACTGGAAGAATTGAAATATTTACAATGGCCGTAGATCCATGACATAGGTATTCAAATGGAGCAGAAAGAACTAACTAAGACATTTATGATGACTTCAAATTGAAAAAACCCTTTAGACTCCATGGTTTATATACAGATTTATTTCCGCGTTGTAAGGGTTTGTCTGTAAAAAGAGTGCGTGACGCGGGTGGCAAGGACTGCAGAGCGATTATGACATAAACGATTCATGAAAAGCTCTGTTCTGCCGTGCAAAGCAAACAGCAGTAACTGCTAACTCGTCAAGTAAACAGCTACTGCTGTTTGTCTTTGCACGGCAGGCAGTGATGTCAATAATTGAGAGCCATTAGAAGGACACGAGCAAGATGTGTGGTGTGAAGTGGGTGCGATGGCGTGCAAAACCAAAAGGCAGCATCTGCTTACTTTACAAGTAAGCAGAAGCTGCCTTTTGGTTCTGCAGAATGGTAGAATCCTGCAATGTCCATTGCTCAGATTATGGGTGAGCGTTGGGGTGATTTGCTCCACCGCCCACTCTGGAAGGGTCGGGCTGCGTGCGGCAAATCCACTTGAAGGGATCTGGTGAGAAAACTGCCCAGCTCCCAAGGTGTCCACCCAGATGATGATGATGGTGGCGATAGTGGGAATCAATGCCACAGCAAAAAGACTAAAACATTCCACCCAATGACCTGTTTATTGTCGTGTTTGCACCAAAAACATGACGATATTTATACCTCCCTCACAGCTGCCACGCTTATGCTTATCCTGGTGCAGTGACCTAGGAGACACGTTTTACATAAATAAGCAAAAAAGAAAAAAGTAAAAAAGGCATCAATTTGCATTTTCTATCAAAATTAAAAAAACAACAACTAAGAATCATTGTCAAAAATCAAACAAAATGAAGATCAGAATAAGGAATTTGAATTTTAAATTGAAAGTAAAATTACAAAAATAAAACAATTAAATTTATGAAATCTCAGAACATACAATGCAATATACAAAATACCATCTTACATAGATCTGCTGCCTTCAATGATCAATAAGCGCTAGTATAGGTTTCGTTACTTCTAGTCTATTTTAGGCTATCGGACTACTCTACATTACATACATGTAATGCAATGCAGGGCTGAAAAAACAAATTTTAATTTAACCAGTTTAATGGATTTATAGAGGGACGTCGTAATTACAAATTTAATACATGTCAAATGGTCCAAATTTTGAACTATATAATATTTTTTTTATGAAAACAGTCCTTGCACAATTTCATAAAAATCGGTTAAGAATTACCTGAGAAATCGACGAAATACATGCGATACTAGTTAATCTGACGGCGGGTATAGGTTGTTCAACAATTATCATGTTCTATGTTCCTATTCTAGATTTTTCGCATTACCCATCTCTGTGCTGCTATCAGTTGGTTTCATATTTTCCTTACTATATATATGGTAATATAATATATGGTTCACATTAATTAACCCTTTGAGCGCGGGGACAGACTTTAAACGGCAAAATCTCATGACGTCTGTAAACGCCAGATTTTGACGTCTAATGTCTATCCCCGCAACAAAAGAGTAAAGAAATTATAATTGCCGTAGACTTATACCATATTCTGAGAAACGCAGTGACGTCACTCGGCGAAAACAAGGTTATATAAAACCCCTCCCCCATACTTCATTGTATCAGCCAGCTTGGTGAAAACAAAGGAGGTCATTGAGTTTCACAGTATTAGGGGAAAGAGCTAAAACATTTATGATGACTTTAAACTGAATAAAAACTTGGTCTCCGTGGTTTATACAACAATTTGTGATACTTTACATTAGAATACTGGATTGCTTCCAGCAGACAAATTATCACACCAGAGGGCTTTACATTGCTGTTTCCTGCATGTACACAGTGCGTGAAGGGAAGTTTCGACTTTAAGCTTAACCCCTAAAGCGGGCGGCGGCCCTAGGGTCGCGGTTAGCACCGCTGCCTTTCACGCTAGAGTTCGGGGTTCGGTTCCCGGTCTCGGCGGTTTGAAAGAAACAAAAAAGTTTTCTTCCCCATCCACGTATAAAAGTCAGTATTGTGGGGAGCCGCCGTGACCGAGAGGTAGCGTACTCGGCCTCAGAGCGCCAGGGCTCGAATTTCGAATCCTGTGTCTAGAGGACAATGTCATCTCATTCATCTCGCAATCCTCACCCCTATTTTTTTATAAATCATGGAGACCAAAGTTTTCGATTTGAAATCATCATAAATGTCTTAGTTAGCTCTTTCCGATTCATTTGAATACCTATGTTATGGGTCTACGACCGTTATAAATATATTACTTTTACAATGATGGGATCTACTTTAGACGTCAGAATCTGACGTCTACAGACGTCAGATTCTGACGACTAAAGTCGATCCTTGCGCTATCTGGGTTAATCGTTCCGTCGCGATATTGCCATGATGTACAGGAAGCGACGTGAAGCTCTTGACGTTGCTGTTACCATACATGGATGTAACCGTACCAGAATGACTCACATCATAGCTGTGTGTTGCTGTGATATTATTGTATTGCACGTTACGCAATCTATCAACATATTTTTGTTTTAAACACTAAGCACCAAGCACAACCATAATATTTTTTTATCATATCAAATAATAGCTTTTGTGAAATAAATTTATGTTCATTCAGGCAGCTAATTGTAAATGTTTGGTCTCAAATTAGATAAATAAGCGTAATTGTCACCCACTCGTGGATCGCGGTAGCGAGACTCAACTTCAGGGGTGTGGAAATTAAATGTGTCGATGGGTAAAAGTTTAAAACATCAACGTGTTTTCACAATGCGCTGCCAGTGTGTCTACCTTTCATTGTATCTCCATGGCTTTGATATAGGGTCCATGTACATGCATTATATCGATTAGCGTTGATGTTGTGAGTTGTTCTTAAGCTATGTATAATTTTATTTTGTGCCCCATGTCTGTATTAGGTCAAAGTCAATATTGCTTGCAACTTTTTGTTTATAACGAATAATCAATAATTAGGAATAATGTTACTATACTGCATAATATCATCTTGTCCGCCGTCTTGTCTTTTGTCTCTACTTGAGACCATGAATAAACTTAATTGTCATTGTCATTGTCATTGACATGTGAATATCAGATTATTTCGTTCATACGTTGTTACATGTCGCTAAAATAGACTGTTGCATATTATCATCGCTCTAGATAGTTAGCTAGTTCGAAGTACCTTCAATCACTTGTAAACTTGTCCACTAAAATAGTTTGGTCAATTAGCAAATCGAGGCCGGTCAAATGAACAGGCAAACATATACAGGGGTCAGAAGTGATATACCTAAATGTACACACTGGATACATCTGGAGTGTTCATATTACACAGAGATGAAGTAACATCATCTCCAGGGGCAGCTAGTCAGTACAAACCAGAACTCCAAAAATCAACAATATGCCTTGCAATGGCAAAAACACGTAAACCAGTTACTGCTGTTTGTCTTTGCTCAGCGGTCAGAATGCCATTACTTGATGGCAGAAGAGACTCCTGCAGTTCAAAGACAAACAGCAGTAACTTCTTACTTGTAAAAATAACTGCTCACTTGTAAACTAATATTACTGTTTGTCTTTGCACGGCGGTCAGTATATGCCAGCACTCGATGGCAGAAGATAATCCTACAGCTCAATGGCAAGCTCAAGTAACTGCTAACTTTAATATGTAATACAGTCACTGGTGTTTACCTTCTCGGTGGTGCTAAGACAAACAGCCGTATCTGCTTACTTGAAAACACGTCATGCTAAATAAATACGGGCTTATAACGAGATATTTATGCTTAACGACATGAACCAGCAGTCATTCTACACGTCATTAGCATCTCATTTGGTAATCAGTTTTATCACCATGATTATAGGTTTTAGAAAGTACACTGTCTTGTATCAGAGACACGCATTATTATGCTTGTGTCTTTGCCCAGACATCAGCCGTGTGTCTTGCTAAGGCAAACAACAGTAGCTGGTAACTTCAAAGTTTCTTAATTTAAATATGAGTAATTTTCACCCACTTGAAGCTGTGGGTCGCGGTTGCGAGACACAACTCCAAGTGATTGAAAATTACTCATATCTGTTAAATTTGTGACCAAACATTTGCAAATCTTGATGTTTAAACACACGTTTCGTTCCCAAACAAAAGCCATTTAATCGGCTTATAAAACGGACTAAAAACGACTGAAGTCGTACTTAGCGTACCTGTGGTAATTAAAAAAAAAATATCAAATCTTTCTTTCGTGATCACTCTAATTGTGAAGTTTCCTTTCAGTGTCAAATGAATTATCACTCGGTGTATTTTAATCATTTCTACGTTACTCGTTTCTGTAGGCCTTTGGTTTATATCACATATAATAATTACATATGTTTTTTATAGCACAGCAATATTCGTTACGTGATTACTGGCTATTTATTTTCATAAATATATCAAGTAAAAGTGCAAATATGTTGGTCTATGTGATTTTTATTTTTATTTTATTTAGTGTATTAGGACGCCTTTAGCGCTGGATACCATCATTTCTTCAAAATATTCCCAATTAGTTGTGTAGCTTCCCATATCAAAAATGCGTGATCACGTAACATTCTTTTTTTACAAAATAAAAATATGATCACGTAACGTAATTCTAGCGGATATAGGGGGCACAGTACGTCCAAAAGTAAAATATTTTTAATTTTGAATTGACCCATGGAAGGAGAAAAACAATTATTATTTATTTTCAATGTAAATGAATAAAATTATAAGCCTTTTTCAACAATTTCGTTACGTGATCACACTAAGTGATTTGACATTTTTAAGTTTTGGACATTGCCATAATATTTTGTCATCAGATTTCTAAAACAGATTAAAAAAAAATTAAAATAACTAATACGTTGTGATTATATGTATATATATACTAAAAGAAAATATATTTTTGCTGACAATAGTCGTTCAACTTTTTGCTGGAGGAGAAGACGTGTTTTAGCCGTTCTGGCAGTAAAAATGGTGTATCATGTCTTATATATACGGTGAATATTTTTTATGTTAAATGAATCCTGCATTATTATTTGTGTAGAACTATTTACTTTGACCATAGTAGTAAACAAGAGCTAAATCAAATATTTTTTTTTTATAATTTTGGTGGTTTCCACGTGGAATACATGTTAAACGTTTTTCACACATAACTAGATAGACTTATATATTATATGTGGTATCTGGCTGGCTGGCAAAATGATAAAACGCAGAGCTACATTATTAATCGATAACATTTGAAAATCTTTACGTTTATCGATCACAAAATGTGATGATAATGTTTTTCTCATAAATATGTACATGTAATTGATACCAGCGCTCTCCAACGTGTTACTTGTTACTTGTTACTTGTAATACTGATATTTATCTAATATTAAATGTTTTCCACAGATATTTAACCAATTCAAATTATTTAAAATAACAAAACATAACACATAATTATCGGTTGGTATTTTCAACCGACAGCAATTTGCTTTGTGTTTACTTCTGTGAATAATCAAAGAAAATGGCTCTGTGATATCAGGGAGTGGTCTTAGCCCTTACAACGATGACTTATTTTATTTTAAACCACGGAGACTAAAGGATATTTTCAATTTGAAATCATCATAAATATCTCAGTTAGCTCTTTCCGGTTCATTTGAATACCTATGTCATTGGTCTACGGCCGCTAGAAATAGTTTAATTATTTCAGTGACTGGACCGTCTTCATACGTCAGAATCTGACGTCTGTCTGACGTATAACGACGGTATCTGCGCCGAAAGGGTTTTTTTTCATTTTCTCTTTCACATGTGCGTTATTTAACGCAGCCCATGTTAGAACAGTATTTTCCCAGTGTGTTATACATTGACAATCACGAATAATAATAGCAAGATAATCTGAAGGTGTATAGATACAGAGTCTGGAATAATTACCTTATGAGAAGGTGCGTTCAGAATTCTACTCGTGAAGAATCAACTGCAGATGTTTATAGACGAATTTGTCATTTCAATGGGTCATGACATTATTGATCTCAGTGTATACTTGTCACCAGCATACAACAGCTTTTGAAATGCTGGCCAACTCTGACGTCAAACCATTTGACATTATAGTTGAGCAGTGTAGCAAAATGTCTGTTGCAGGTAAAACGCATATATATAGATGATATAATGTTGCCCTATTGGTGTATAACATATATTAAAACACACCACTACATTATTCTCTTTGTCTGACCACGACATTCTAAGCCAGGAATGGAGAGTTATTGTACATAAAGTACAGACCAATTATCATGGTAGGCCAATGGTGCTATAATCAGTCAGGTGTGACTGAACTGTTGATTATGAGGAATTCTTGTTATGGTCGGATGTGTTTTAAGTCAGTTAAAACCCTCGGAGCTCTACATTCTTAGCTTCAAGACAGGCCTCGGCCTTCGGCCTCGGCCATTTTCAATGCTAGAAATGTAGAGATCCTCGGGCTTTATCTTAGACATAATAATAATAACTAGACAGTCAGTCTACAAACCTCCAACTAAATAATTGATAGTCCTCCGGGTCCTGGAGCCGGGTCGCATTCCGGACCATCTTCAAAATGTAATGGATAGGTCCTTGGCCTGAAATACACCTATGGTAAAAAAGTCATGCAAATCCGGGCGATCCGATTTTTGATTCTGGAGCGTAGTCCGGATAATCACCAAAATCAAACAGATTGTTCCCGTGCCCGAGACACACCTCTGTTAAAAATTTTATGCAAATCTGTTTATTACTTTTTAAGATGGACAGGAAAAACAATACGATAAAAACCTTCCTGGTGGAGGTAATATGTCAACATTGTCGCAAAGACATTGGCGATGAATACCACTATTTATTATCTTGCTCAATTTAACCATGAAAAAACAAAGTATTTAGATTCTAAGATTTGGCAAAAACCATCAGCTTTACAAATGTAAAAACAATGACAAATGTAAATCTCAGAAAGCTATGGCTTTTTGTTAAATTTATATTATCACAATTTAAATGTAGTAATTATAGTAATTATAATTGATTATCATATTAAAAGTTGATCTTTTCATAATGTATGTCATCCGTATTTCGGCGCATATTATAATTTAGTAATTATAGTAATTATAGCGAGCGGACTCGCGAGCTGGGGAGCGAGCTCTTACAGCAACGGGTGTCAGCAGGGGAAGGCCAAAATGTAATGGTTACAGTGTTAGATTGAATATTTCGTCGTCTGTGTTCATGGGCGCTGACATCTTGTTTTCTGATTAGTATTGTTGAGGTCAAAGTTCAGCCATCTCCACATACTTACAGGAAAAAATCTATCGTCAACGTCCCTGATTATCGCCGATGTGAATGTATACACCACCTAGCGAGTAGAAAAATTCCCTGCGAGAACATTTCCCTTACAAAGTTATTTAAGACCAAACTCACTGACAGTTAATTTAGTCTAGTTCAACAACATACTTGGATGACATCTAAAAAAATTGCCTCCGTTTTGATTTTTTTAGACACTGACGATGTAGATAACACTACATTTCTGTAAATAGTAGTGTAATCTAACTCAGTGTTGCAGGGCCCAATATTTTTTGTTTGGCTTAGAATTTAGCTAGCTCGCAAGTGGGCGGCCTGGGCCTTGCGACAATATATGAATCGCTCAACACCCTGCGGCAGGGCCTGCCATTTGTTGTGTAGTCTAGCCTACACGTTATCCTCACGCTACATTGACTTATACTTAGGCCTATAGCCTATGTCATTACATGAGCCCCTACTTTAATTCATAAAAATAATTCCGCTCGCTTTCTAGGCATGCCTATTCATATTAATTGAATGTTATATTTAAATGTGTGTATGTGTATATACGTTTATTTAAAAAAATATGTACATGTAATTGACGCCAGCGCTCTCCTGGCATATGTATGGCTGTCTTGCCTCTCTGGAGGTCATCATATATGAAAACTGGTTACTTGTTACTTGTTACCTGTAATACTAATGTGGCTGCGTTTACTTCCGCTCGCTAATCATTCAGCGAGTTTAGCCCTTTAAACCTTTAACCGCCGGTGTCGCATATATTCGGGTTTTCTCTTTTTATTAGCACAATAAGTACCCCCTTTTTTAAACATGTGACAGAGATAAAATGTGACATCAATCAACAATATTCGAAAACAGTTGACCTCCATTTTGCCAAATCTGAATAATTTTCACTCGCTTGAAGTTGTGGATCGCGTCAGCGAGACACAATTTCAAGTGAGTGAAAATTCAGATTGAATAATTTGGCGGTTAAAGGGTTAAGGCCTCACGATACGTTAAAACATTATTAAACAGACCAGATTTTCCTGAAACTGGTTTACCAATACATGGCAATATTCTGTACGTTTTCACCCACATCAAATCATCTTCATCCATGATGAAGATGACAATGGGAAATTCAGGCTTGAAAGGGTTAAGCCTGAAATGGTATGTATAAACCATAGAGACAAAAGTGTTTTTTTTTTAATTTTAAATCGTCATAAATGTCTCAGTCAGCTCTTCTCGCTTCATTTGAATACCTATGTTATGGGTCTACGTGCATTAGAAATAGTTACACCTTTAGACGTCAGAATCTGGCGTCTACAGACGTCAGATTCTGACACCTGATGTCGATCACCGCGCTGTAGCGGTTAAAGTTAAAAACATTCTCGTGCCCACCTGAGAAAGTGATCGCTGATCCTCTGGGGGGGCTTAGGGTTAGTTTATTTTTCCACCTGGGGGACCGGGGGTGCGCCGCGGTGTTTACACGCTAACACCTGTCCTTAGGTAAATAATCCCGATCACGGAAACCTTAGTACGACAACGGATGAGCGCTGTTGTCTGTCTGAGGAATAACCTCGGAAACCTTAGTACGACAACGGATGAGCGCTGTTGTCTGTCTCAGGAATAACCTCAGAAACCTTAGTACGACAACGGATGAGCGCTGTTGTCTGTCTCGGGAATAACCTCGGAAACCTTAGTACGACAACGGATGAGCGCTGTTGTCTGTCTCAGGAATAACCTCGGAAACCTTAGTACGACAACGGATGAGCGCTGTTGTCTGTCTCAGGAATAACCTCGGAAACCTTAGTACGACAACGGATGAGCGCTGTTGTCTGTCTCAGGAATAACCTCGGAAACCTTAGTACGACAACGGATGAGCGCTGTTGTCTGTCTCAGGAATAACCTCGGAAACCTTAGTACGACAACGAATGAGCGCTGTTGTCTGTCTCGGGAATAACCTCGGAAACCTTAGTACGACAACGGATGAGCGCTGTTGTCTGTCTGAGGAATAACCTCGGAAACCTTAGTACGACAACGGATGAGCGCTGTTGTCTGTCTCAGGAATAACCTCGGAAACCTTAGTACGACAACGGATGAGCGCTGTTGTCTGTTTCAGGAATAACCACGGAAACCTTAGTACGACAACGGATGAGCGCTGTTGTCTGTCTCAGGAATAACCACGGAAACCTTAGTACGACAACGGATGAGCGCTGTTGTCTGTCTCAGGAATAACCTCGGAGACCTTAGTACGACAACGGATGAGCGCTCTCTCAGGATTCCAGTTTCGTCTGATTTTTGCCGATTTCTCAGTCAATACTCAACCGATCTCTATGAAATTATTTAACGATTATTTTCTACTCGTCCGTCAAAAAAAGAGTATTTCTTCAATATTTAATAAGTATTTTGGAAGACCATTTAATATGTAATAAAATGCTGAGATTAACTTTTTAGCGCGTCTCCGAACGTCAGATTCTCATGTCTAAAGCCAGTCCCGTCTTTGGAAGAATTAAAAAATTATATTGGCCGTAGATCCATGACAAATGAAGCGGAATGAGCAAACTAAGGTTTTTCTAATTATTTCAAATTTAAATTGAATTGCCCTGCTCTTAACAAATGACTTCAAGGGTTCTTCATAGAGCACAGTACCATAGACAGCACTGCATACTCCAGGCACTTGAACAGTTTGGAGCACTGTATTAATGCACAAAATATCCAACCCAGCCGGAATTCGACCCCGGTACCTCGGAGTTTCGAGCCACAAACGGATCGAATGAGCCACTGGGGTCGGCCAGTATAAGTATAAAAAGGATGAAAGACAATATAGGTCTACAAAAATTATATTTTCCTCGCCATTAACAAGAGATAAAACAGCTAAATATCCCTATGAATAGTAGCAAAAAAGGAAAGTGGAGAAACCTATAAAATTAAAATAAATACAATTACAACACTTTTGATATTATTAATGTCACAGGAGAAGAATATAGTTGGCGATGTGCTAGTGCGGCAACATGTGTGTAATTGGCGATGTGCTCATGCTTAGAAATGTGAGGAAGAATTATTAAGGAGAATTCACTAATTAATTTACAGTTGTCGATTGATGAGGCGGATTTAAAGGCTACATCTAGTGCTGACGTCATAGACATGACAGATTCACCCCCGGCTCCCAACGATCAATCCCGGCGTGCATAGAGCCTTGCAAGGACAAACAGCAGTAACTGCTTACTTGAAAGCCAGTACTCGATGGCAGAAAAGAATCCTGCAGCTCAAAGACAAACAGCAGTAACTGCTTACTTGTCTTTGCACGGCGCTAAGTATGCCAGTACTCGATGACTGAAGAGAATTCTGCAGCTCATAGACAAACAGCAGTAACTATTCACGTAAAAATTAGGCAGTTACTGTTGTTTATCTTTGCTCGGTGGTCAGTATGCCAGTACCCGATGGCAGAAGAGAATCCTGCAGCTCAAAGACAAACAGCAGTGACTGTAGTTTATCTTTTCTCGGTGGTCAGTATGCCAGTACCCGATGATAAAAGAGAATCCTGAAGCTCAAAGACAAACAGCAGTAGTAGTATATAGTGATCGTTTAGAGGGGATAAGGCGCGCTGCGCGCACATGATTGAGTGCGACTTGATTGAGTGCAAATTAAAATTATTTTGTATCTACTCGGGCTTAAAGGGTGCCTGAACTATTACGCGCATTTTGAGGAAGTCGCACTCAATCAAGTGCGCGCATTTCTCCCTCACTCACTCAAGTGCACTCATTCAAGTCCGCGCATTCTAACACTCACTCACTCAAGTCGCACTCACTCAAGTCGCACTCAATCAAGTCGCACTCAATCAAGTGCGCACAGCGCGCCTTATCCCCTCTTAACGATCACTATATACTAACAGCAGTAACTGTTTACTTGAAAAGCAAGCAGTTATTGCTGTTTGCTTTTTGAAAGACGTTCAGTATGCTATTACTCGATGGCAGAAGAGAATCCTGCAGCTCAAAGACAAACAGCAGTAACTATTTACGCAAAAATTAACTGATCACTTAAAACGTAAGCAGTTACTGCTGTTCGCTTTTTGAAAGACGTTCAGCATGCCAGAAGAAGAGAATCCCGCAGTTCAAAGACAAACAGCAGTAACTGGTCACTTGAAACGTAGGCAGTTACTGCTGTTCGCTTTTTGAAAGACGTTCAGCATGCCAGAACAAGAGAATCCTGCAGCTCAAAGACAAACAGCAGTAACTGTTTATTTGAAAAGTAAGCAGTTATTGCTGTTTGTGTTTTGCAAGACGTCCAGAACTAGTATTCGGTGGTAGAAGAGAATCCTGCAGCTCAAAGACAAACGGCAGTAACTGCTTCCTTGAAAAATAAGCAGTTACTGCTATTTGCCTTTGCACGGCAGAAAAATTGTTGTGCCACACGCTCATAACCGTATAATAATAATTGACTGTCCTTAGCAAATCAGGCGGAAGTCGGCATTTGTGAAACAGTTATCGATACATCTGAACACAATGAAGATTTTAAAACTATTCTTTTAATAATTATTCACACGCCAAAATGCGAATTTTTATCATTGTGTGAAATATTAGAAATGAAAATAATTTCTAAACTAGTTAAATTGCAGTTTGGGGGATATAATCAACAATAAAGCGCACTTCCAAAATTTGAATGTACTTACTTGCCACAAAAAGAAACGCCAAACTTCTTGATTAAAATTTGTAACAACAGTATTTCAAATTATTCCCCGATAAAGTACCACCAGGAATTTAATCAGACAGGAAAAAAAGAAAAAAAAAGAACTTACCTTCTCGGTGGTGCTCGATGATTTCAAATTGAATAAAAACATTTTGCTTCTATTGTTTACACGAAAAGTCGTTCAGCGTTTTAACCCTTGTAGGCCTGAATTTACCATAGTCATCTACATCCACTACAAGCCGCGAATTGCTGTCGCAATTCTCGACTGGCAGTGGATGAAGATGACTTGAAGAGGGTGATAAATTAACGAAAATTGCCATGTATTGGTAAAACTGTTTCATAGGAATTTTCTTTTTAAAACATCTAGGCCTAAGAAAATCAAGTCATTTTTTAGGGATGTAAAATGGTGCTCTTATGCATCGTGAAGGCTTAAAGGGCTACGATTTCCGTGACATAATGCACGAATAATTACGAGCCCCCAGCCTGTGTCAAAAAGCCGAGAGGAGAAGCGACACATAAAAACGGCATCGATAGTAATACGTGGATTGGTCCAAGGCAACATTGCCATGAGCCCCTTATTGTGATATGGGTGTGCCAGTAGCATAAGAACCGTGCTTCTACAACGTGATTTCTGCGACAAATAACGCCTTGAAAAATCAGAAAGAAGATGTGATACAAGAAAAATGGCATAGCGAAAGAAGATTTGATACAAGAAAAGTGGCATAGCGAGTAATACGTATAGATAAAATGAAATGAATCGGGCTTTAGGCCACCTTTGTGCACATATAGGCTAAACTGGGCCAGGAGAACCTCCTGAGGATGGTGAGATGATTGAGATGACACTGTTCTCCAGACACAGTATTCGAAACTCGACCCCTGGCGGTCTGAGGCCGAGTACGCTACCTCTCGGTCACGGAGGCTCCCCACAATACTAACTTTCACACGTGGATGGGGAAGAAACATTTTTGTTTTTTTCAAACCGCCGAGACCGGGAACCGAACCCCGAACTCTGGCGTGAAAGGCAGCGGTGCTAACCACTACCCTAGGGCCCCCGCCCAATACGTATAGATAGGGTCACGATAACAAAGACTGCGGGTTATATTCCACTGCGAGTAATACGTGGATCGGATCAAGATAACAAAGACTCCAGGCTATATTTAACTGCTAGTAATACGTGGATAAAAATGACCGCGGCTTATACGGCACTGCGAGTATTACGTAAATAGGGTCAAGATAACAATGACTGCGGGTTATACGACACTGCGACTAATACATAGATAACAATGAATGCGGCTTATATATTTTATAAGTGGCTCGCCATAACGCGTGTGAGTGTATGGCTGAGCAGGAGGCTGAGGGATTAGGCGTGTCTGGATCGTCTGCAGGAGGATCTGAGCGGGATCCGCGGGACCGGGGACAGCATTACAGCTTAGAGCCTGATTCCCGGCTCGTCCTCAGGCCAACCACCAGCCATTATGCCTCAGCGGTGCAAATGTCGACAGCAGTAACTGCTTACTTGAAAAGTAAGCAGTTACTGCTGTTTTCCAGCACGATCGCCATCATACCAAGTACCAACAGCTAAAGGCAAAAAGCAGTGACAACCAAGCATTGTAGTGCTGTGGTATATTATGCAAAAAAAGCCAAATAGCAAAACTGTTTACTTGAAAAGCAATCAGTTACTGCATTTTGATTTTTAGCAGTGCCATCAAACAGTAACTACTTACATTCTAAGTAAGTTACTAATGTTTAAAAGCAGGATTTGCCATCATTCCAATCTCCAAAAGCAAACAAACAGCACAAGAAAAGTCAGCAGTTACGGCTGCTTGTCTGTGCATGTCATTGCAGGCTGGTAACCAGAGGCAAAAGCACTAACTGCCGACTTCATGTAAGCATTTAACTCGGGATTAAATTCTGATGCTTGATTTTTATGCTCATTTTATACTCTAGAAAACAAAAACGGCTGTAACTATTTACTTTTGAAGTAAGCAGTTACTGCTGTTTATCTTTGAGCTGCAGGATTCTCTTCAGTAAGCAGTAACTGCTAACTTTTCAAATGTGCAGTTACTGCTATTTGTCTTTCATTGCAGCACAGCCCCTTTTAACAGCAGTAACTGTTCCCCTTTAAAGTAAGCAGTTACTTTTGTTTGTGCTTGTCGGCAGCGCTGCCACCCATTCTTTCAGATTCCTGTGGTTTTGACGTGTTGCTGGGTGCGATCTCATCCGCTTAATGTCTTTGATCGATATCCACTCTTACTCTGATGGCCCGGCCTGAGACCAGCCTCACATATAACAATACTTAAACCCCTCCCAGAGACATCTATGACAAAGACTAGTCTAACCCTTCTGCTGCTGAGGATTACTATAACCGTTCTGCTACAGAATTGTGCGATTCTATTTTTTTTTCATTTGTGTCTGGGATTGCTAACGCAATTTTCAGCTTTAAATGACAAAATATATGCTTATTTCTAAAAATAAATAGATCGCAAATTAAAATATCTGTTAAACTGAGCATCGATCACAATCAATTTTATCATTTTTAATTGCATTTTACTTCGTTCGACGCATTGTAGACCATGAGCTGCTGAATTGTTTAATTAGGCGGGGGCCATAGGGTAGTGGTTGGCACCGCTGCCTTCCACGCTAGAGCTCGGGGTTCGTTTCCCGGTCTCGGCGGTTTGAAAGAAAGAAAAGGTTTCTACCCCATCCACTCGTAAACTCAGCATTTTGGGGAGCCTCCGTGTCCGAGAGGTAGCGTGCTCGGCCTCAGACCTTCAGGGTTTGAATTTCGAATCCTGTGTCTGGAGGGCAGTGTCATCTCACTCATCTCACCATCCTCAGGAGGTTCCCTTGGCCAATTTTAGCCTGTATGTGCACACAAGTGGCCTACAACCCAATTCATTTCATTTCATTTTACTGAATTGTTTGTTTCTATTTTTCGTCATTTGAAACTGGAAATTGCTCACGCAATTTCCAGTCCCAAATGACGAAAAATATGTTTATTTATGGAAATACTCACATTTAATTTAACTTTAAACATGTTTGAATCCCTTATATATACGGTTGTAACAGGATTAGGGTTAACCCTTAGAGAACCGACGTCACACATATTATACGTGGTATTGTCATTAAACGTGAAGCATACAGCAATGCACAGAAAGTTAGTGTAATAAATGGTTTAAACAATACATGTAATTTTTAATTGCTAATTGAATAGATAAACATTTCTCTCTCTCTCTCTCTCTCTCTCTCTCTCTCTCTCTCTCTCTCTCTCTCTCTCTCTCTCTCTCTCTCTCTCTCTCTCTCTCTCTCTCTCTCTCTCTCTCTCTCTCTCTCTGACTGTGATTGGTCTACATGTGACCACGTCTGGATTATCCCATACTCGCACTGTACTAAAAATAGTCTTGACATACCACCTCTGTATTGCCTATTAAAATACACCGGTGATGTCAGTCTATTGTTAAAACAATAGATTCGGATCTACGAATCTAGTGTTATTTTTCATACTGGCCCGGGCGGGCATAGTGATTATTATGCAGGTTTTACCATGACACTACATGCCTAATGTTTCTTGGTTAACCACACTGACTATTTTTATCTATCAATTCTTGGTGCTCATGTACCTATTTTGTGTATTTTAGGTTGAAGAAAGAACTCAATTACGATACATTTGTTGATCTGATTATACTCGGCGCTGTGCGCCTCGTACATCCAGATCAACGAATCTATCGAATTTCGTTTTTTCTCCTTGACGTACATGCCTTTATTACATCACGACTGGATCACGGCAATGCGCTCCTATACGGCATACCTGCGTATCAGTTGTGGAGACTTCAGAGGTTGCAGAATGCTGCTGCCCGTGTGGTCAGTAGGACCAAGAAATATGAACACATAACTCATTTCTTGAAATCTCTCCGCTGGTTTCCAGTGGATTCACGGATCAAGTAAAAATAGTTTTTTTCACCTTTAAGTCACTCCATGGACTGGCTCCATTATATATCTCCGAACTGATCAACCCATACACCCCAGGCAGAAATTTAAGATCATCAAACCGACACCTTCTAGTCATCCCAAAAGCCAAATATGTGACTGTTGGTGACCTGTCCTTCTCAAAAGCAAGCCCGGTTTTATGGAACGCTTTGCCTCTGTCAATAAAAACATGTGACACTCTTGGGAAATTTAAGTCGCAGCTTAAGACTCATCTCTTCCAACGTGTTTATGACTACTAATGACTTGTCATGCGCCTTGGGCAGCTTTGAAGGGTGGATATGTGCGCAATATAAATTGTATTATTATTATTATTATTTGTGTAATGTATATCGAACACAAAGTAGTTCGTTACTGTCACTATGATGATTTCACCCAAGGCATAATTTTATTTGCCCACAAAACATGTAAAATAAATATACTAATTGAAATATAGCAGTGGAGTTTCAAAATGTATTGTTTATTCAAACGTCACAGTAGTTTTTTCTCCTTGTAGGAATATGTCAGGTGATTTCTGCCAACATTTGAACAGTGATGCTGTGGCGCTGGCATGGCTGGTTGAATATGCAATTTTCCGGGGCAATTTCCAAATGAATCAGTATGTTTATAAATAGTTTTAAGTCTACATGATTCGTTTTTTTTATTTTCGTGCGCGAAAATACATAAAGGTCCTTCGTATCGTGTTAGTGTGGAGATTATGGCACTGGTTCAGTTCACCAGGCCTCGCCCTTCTGGCTCGGCCTGGTGAACTGAACCATTATTTCCAGACCCGCACTCACTCGGGACCTTTATCCATATAAAGTAATATTTTCTGTAGTTTATCACTTACCATTGATGCCGTCAGATGTCATCAAGGAGTAGACATAGGGAAACAAATCATTATGATGATGTACCCTGCCTACCTCACTTAGACGTAATCTACCCCGCTTGAGTGAAATCGGGTAAATATTTTAGACAATAATAATTTTTAAAAAACCATGATAGTACACTCCTACATGGATTTCCAAATGTACGGGTTTTCTTTGCTAATAACCGTTACACAAAGAAAAAGTTTGTACCGTTATCATATCGCTTATAGCATTGATGTACCATAGAAATATTTGAATACTATGTAATGACCTCACTAATCAAACCTTGACATAATCTACAATCAAACCAATATCTTAGAAGGTATTCAGGTAAGAACAGGTTTGATTTGAATAATATAGCTAAAAGGAAAAAAATAAAAGCCTCACCTTAACAAATCTTCATATACGATATTGATGAATAGTATTGACAGTATATGCTCTAGGTGGCAGGTATACCAACAATCTGGTCAGTTACCTAATATGAAAAATTCACCCCAATATGGTGTTAATGTTGGGCCAGCGTCATAAAAGGTGGAACAACAATAGAACAACATTGGTTCATTTCCTCGATCTATCTGGCCAGATACCAAATGTGATTCACGACTGAGAACACTCGCCAGCTGACGCGAAACGATCAACAAGAGCAACTGCTTACTTGTAAAGTGCGCAGTTACTGCTATTTGCCTTTGTCTGTCATGTGAAAGCAGACAGCAGTAACTGCTAACTTGTAAAGTAAGCAGTTACTCTTGTTTGTCTTTGCATTAAATGTTACTCGTCAGTTCACTCATGCAAAGCCAAACAGCAGTATCTGCTTACTTGTAAAGTACGCAGCTACTGCTGTTTGTACCCCCCCCCCCGCCCGGAAGCTGCTTGAGAGGACCAGCTAATTGATGTAATCATGGTGATTATCGTAATGTAATACCGCACGTAACACATCCATCTCACAAAACCTGCTCCAGTTAATAATGAGATATTTACCATGTTAACGACATGTACCAGCAGCAGCTCTACAAGTCATTAGCATCTAATTTCTTCAAATTACAGAATTAAAATCTAACAGTACGCTCGTATATTATGTCGGATGATATTACTGTTACTTCCCATAGCTAAGACTGCCGTAGACCGCCCTCCAAAGACAAACAGCAGTAACTGCTTACTTTACAAGTGAGCTGTTACTGATTTTTGTCTTTCAGCTGCAGGATTCTCCTTTGCCATCGAGTACTGCCGCACTGAGCACCGTGCAAAGACAAACAGCAGTAACTGCTTACTTTTCAAGTAGCAGTTACTGTTCTTTGTCTTTCAGCTGCAGGATTCTCTTCTGCCATCGAGTACTGGCATACTGACCGCCGTGCAAAGACAAACAGCAGTGACTGCTTACTTTTAAAGTAGCAGTTACTTTTTTTTGTCTTTCAGCTGCAGGATTCTCTTCTGCCATCGAGTACTGGCATACTGACCGCCGCGCAAAGACAAACAGCAGTAAATGCTCACTTTACAAGTAGACAGTTACTGCTTCACAGGACAGTATTGTTCTGTCCTGCAACGCAACCAGCCGTAATAACTGCTTAACTCTTATAGCGCGGGTATCGACTTTAGTCGTCAGAATCTGACGTCTGTAGACGTCAGATTCTGACGACTAAAGTCGATCCCCGCACTGTAAGAAGCAACATATTTCTAATGGTCGTAGACCCATAACACAGGTATTCAAATGAATCAGAAAGAGCAAGCTAAGACATTTATGATGGTTTCAAATTGAATAAAAACCTTTGGTCTCCATGGGTTTTACAAAAAAAATCAGCTCTTTAAGGGTTAAGCGCAAAACACGCCAACGAGAGCGCGAATTCATGATCTAATGAGCAATGATCTAATATTGTAACACTATATTATCATTGCCAAAACATACCAGCGCGAAAGGGAACGCGAGACCGAATGGCAACGCGAAAAAAAGCAAAACTGTTTAATTTATTTCACTGCTATTTCACTTGAAAACTGAATGCAGTTGCTGCTATTTACCTTGTCGGTAGGCAAAATGACGAAACCGTAGCTGCTTACTTGATAACACATCATGCAAAATCAATACGGGCTTATAACGAGGTATGTATCATGGTTAACGACACGAACCAGCAGTCGTTCTGCAAATCATTAGCATCTCATTTGGTAAACTTACAGAATTAAATCTGGTCTTATTATCATGATTAGGGTACTGGTAAAAGGCATACTTACAGAGGAGACACACGTTATGTTAGCTGGTATTAGTCCGCTTGTGTTCAGGATTCAATGCAATGAAATGTTTCTTCCCATCCCACTGGACGGGGGCCTCTGTGATCTGTGTATTCCTGATAAGGAGATACGAAATGTATTCAGAGTATGGATAGCAATATTCTACAGTGAATATATTAGCAACAGTAACCACTTGCTTAGCAGTTACTGTTGTTTGCCTACTGTAATATCAGTTTCGACAATTTCTATGAAATTATTAGCTAAACTGAAGAGGTAGAACATTATAATAGCAACATAAAACCAGAGCAAAATAAAACATGACATTAACAGAACGAAACATAGGTTCAGATAAAACATGGCACTACCTCCAAAGAAACGGAGATAAAGACAAAATATGAGATGTCAGCCTTTAACCAATTTAGGGCGGGGATCGACATTAGCCGTCATATTTTGACGCCTAATGTCAATACCCGCACTGAAAAAGTACATTATTTATAATGGCCGTAGACCCAAAACATATCATTTTCAAATGACGTCATTTATGATGATTTCAAATTGAAAAAAACATTTGGTCTTCCAAGGTTTAATAGGAAAATATCTGTTGCATTTATTCAGGACGTACTCGTGGTTAACATGGAATTAATTCAATTACGTAAAATAGTACAGCAATGGCATTCCCAGGCTACATTCAGATAAATAACGTTCTGGTATTTTAAAAAATCTCTTCGACATTGAAAACGAAAAGAAATACACAGGGAATATTTAGAGTGAAATTAATTGCATAGAAATACATTAAATCCATCACAACAAGGATAATTAGATATTTCGTTGTCATATATTACGATCATGTCATTTCCATCCCCTTGTGATGAGAAGGTGAATACAAATGTGACAAAATACCCGCATAACATTTGGAGTGAAATTCATTGCATAGGGACAGTTAAACCCTTTATCCACTATGTTTAGGGACAGTTAAACCCTTTATCCACTATGTTTAGGGACAGTTGAACCCTGTACCCACTATGTTTAGGGACAGTTGAACCCTTTATTCACTATGTTTAGGGACAGTTGAACCCTTTATCCACTATGTCTATGGACAGTTGAACCCTGTACCCACTATGTTTAGGGACAGTTGAACCCTTTATCCACTATGTTTAGGGGCAGTTGAACCCTTTATCCACAACGTTTAGGGACAGTTGAACCCTTTATCCACTATGTTTAGGGACAGTTAAACCTTTATCCACTATGTTTAGGGACAGTTGAACCCTGTACCCACTATGTTTAGGGACAGTTGAACCCTTTATCCACTATGTTTAGGGGCAGTTGAACCCTTTATCCACTATGTTTAGTGACAGTTGAACCCTTTATCCACTATGTTTAGGGACAGTTAAACCTTTATCCACTATGTTTATGGACAGTTGAACCCTGTACCCACTATGTTTAGGGACCGTTGAACCCTTTATCCACTATGTTTAGGGGCAGTTGAACCCTTTATCCACTATGTTTAGGGGCAGTTGAACCCTTTATCCACTATGTTTAGGGACAGTTGAACCCTTTATCCACTATGTTTAGGGACAGTTGAAACCTTTATCCACTATGTTTAGGGACAGTTGAAACCTTTATCCACTATGTTTAGGGACAGTTGAACCCTTTATCCACTATGTTTAGGGACAGTTGAACCCTTTATCCACTATGTTTAGGGACAGTTGAACCCTTTATCCACTATGTTTAGGGACAGTTGAACCCTTTATCCACTATGTTTAGGGACAGTTGAAACCTTTATCCACTATGTTTAGGGACAGTTGAACCCTGTAACCACTATGGTTAGGGACAGTTGAACCCTTTATCCACTATGTTTAGGGACAGTTGAAACCTTTATCTACTATGTTTAGGGACAGTTGAACCCTATACCCACTATGTTTAGGGACAGTTGAACCCTTCATCCACTATGTTTAGGGACAGTTGAACCCTTTATCCACTATGTTTAGGGACAGTTGAACCCTTTATCCACTGTGTTTAGGGACAGTTGAAACCTTTATCCACTATTTTTAGGGACAGTTGAGCCCTTTATCCACTATGTTTTTTTCACCCACTTGAAGTTGTGCCTCGCTTAAATGCCGCGTTGAAGTTGTGGGTCGCGGTAACGAGGCACAACTTTAAACCTTTCAGTGCGGGGACCGTCTTTATACGTCAGATTATGACGTATAAAGACGGTCCCCGCACTGAAAGAATTAAAATATTTATAATGGTCGTAGACCTATAACATATGTATTCAAAAGAATCAGAATGAACCGAGTTAGACATTTATGATGATTTCAAATTAAAAAAAACGTTATTCTCCATGGTTTATACAATCAATATTGCAACGCTTTAAGGGTCAAGTGGATGAAAATTACTCTTGTTTTTTTTCAAGTTTGGGACAAAATATTTTCAATTTCCACTGAGCGACCTCAGGAGGTTCTCCTGGCCCAGTTTAGCCTATATGTGCACAAAGGTGGCCTAAAGCCCGATTCATTTCATTTTCCACTGAGCGAACATCAATTTATCTCACAAAATTGGTATTTGATTTGATGAAAAGTATGAAAAAACTACAGTCGTACTCAGCTGAATGGATGAAGCTTGTATTATGATTAAAATGTAAAAAAGGTAAAGATGCAGGTTTATAGTCTGATATCAAGTATTTCATCCGACTTTTACATTTTATCCACTGGTCACCGGACCTGTTCATTCGTGTGCCATCATTCGGCGCATTGAACTTATCATACGCATTGCCATCTCTGTCCTACCAGGTACTCATTTTCACCTGAGTGAAGTGAAGCATTTGAGGGTTAAGTGTCTTACCCGATGACACAACATCGAAACAATGTCCCAATATTGAGAGGGGAGAAACATGATATTTCTCTGAAAATCCTGCACCAGGCGGGATACGAAACCGCACGGCAGGCAGCGACATTGACAGAGCTCCGCGCTCTAACCATTGCGCCATGTCCCTCTTAATTACGCTCGGGTGCTTTATATGATTAACTTTCGATTTTGTTTTATCCTTTTGCGTCGAAAATTAAAATCCGTTTGAAAGAGAATCTGAAGAAATCCCTGTTAAAAATAATGATGCAGGTAAAATATAACTGACATCAGCTTGACAGGATGCTGATGTAATGAAATATAGTTGTTTTAGACTACTCTGCTGTGCAAAGCTAAAAGGCAATATCTGCTTACTTCACAAGTAAACAAATGCTGTAGATCTGGGGTTTTTTCGCCTGTTTAAATTTTCACGAATTTCTGATTTTGTGATTTTTCACGAAATAATAAATTCGTGAATTTACATTTTCCATTAGTAGTGCTGTCCTTCTCAAATTCGCGAATTTGTCATCCTCGCGAAATTAGCGAAAATTAAAACCTCGCGAATATTACCAGATCTACAGTACTGCCTCTTGGTTTTGCACGGCAGTGCTTTTCTCTTCGCGAGGAAAAAGCGCATCACTTACTCTCAGAAAGCAGTCAGCGGGATGTAGATTAACCCTTTCAGTGCGGGGGATCGTCTTTATACGTCAGAATCTGACGTCACAGACGTCAGATTCTGACGTCTGAAGACGTTTCCCCGCACTCAAAGAAATAAAATATTTATAGTAGTCGTATACCCATAAGGTATTCAAATGAAGTAGAAAAAGCTAACCAAAACATTTATGATGATTTCAAAAAAAAAAAAGTAGTCTCCGAGTTTTAAACAAAATTCAGCTTTGTAAGGGGTCTTGTCAAGTTAAAATAATTCCAAAAATTCGAGAAAAACTCGGATTGGTCAGCCCCCACCCACCCGCATATCCAATTTTTTTTTTTTAGGAAACAATTGGAAACATAAAAACAACACAAAAAAACAACAACAAAAATTTCCCCAAAAAATTAAAATCCGAGTTGGGGCTTGACCCACCCACCCACTTCCGAGTTTTTCTCGGATTTTTTGATTTTTTTACCTTGACAAAACCCCTAAGTGTTAACAACAGGTTCATTTTTTTCAGAGCTGTGCTGCTCTCTTCGTGAGGAGACGGCGCATCGTTTACTCTCAGAAAGCAATCAGCAGGATGCAGATCAACAACAGGTTCACCAGAAAGCTGCAGTGTGATCCAGGTCTGTGAATCATGCCAGGACGGCATAGTTTATGGCCCGCCTAATGCTCAGAGTAAGTAAAAGGCCAGGTAGATGATGTCTGCAGAAACAATTCACGAGGGTCGCAAACCTAAGGTGAAATAATTCATTCCCAACACTCAAGGTGAAATAAATGGGAAAGAAACGAGTTCGTGTTAAATTATTTTAGAATTATTTTTTCACAATCCGTCACAAAATGGACGTTTTCAGCCTTCATTTGCTGTAATATTATTCCTTTCGCGGGGACGGACTTTAGACGTATAAATTCGATCCAGGGACTGAAAGATTAAATTATTTCTAATGGACGTAGACCCAAAACATAGGTATTCAAATGAATCAGAAAGTGCTAAATAGGATATTTATGATGATTTCAAATTGAAAAAAACCCTTTGGTCTCTTGGCTTATAGAAAAATACGCTTTAAGGAATTTGGTCCACCTCATGCTCAGAGGTAGAATACTGTCAGCAGAAAAAACTTGTCGGTTGCAATACCCAAACTCAAGGTAATATAAATTCAGAAGAAATGAGTTAAATTACTTTACGTGCTTAATTATTTTAATATTTTTTTTACTACAAGTGGGTGAAAATGCTCATATTTGTTTAATTTGAAACCAAGCATCTGGAAATATTGATCAGTGTTGGTGTTTAAACACACATTTCGTTCACAATAACTGTGATTTAGTCGTCGGAGTCTGAACCCCTTTGGTTTCCATGTTTAACACGATATTATTTCAGCGTTTCAAGGGTTTTAACTTGACAAGACCCCTTAACACTTTAACCGCCGGTGCCGCATATATTCGGGTTTTCATTTTTTATCAGCACATAAAGTACCACCTTTTAAACATGTTAAAGATAAAATGTGACATCAATCAGCAATATTTGAAAACAGTTGACCTCTATTTTGCCAAATCTGAATAATTTTCACTCACTTGAAGCTGTGGATCGCGTCAGCGAGGCACAACTTCAAGTGGGTGAAAATTCGGATTGAATAATTTGGCGGTTAAAGGGTTTAGGGTTAAGAAACATAATAATATTATTGGTGTGACGTCCTCAGCTCCCAGTTGGTGTACTACATCATGTGGTGTTTTATAAATCACGTCGTTTCGTTCACATCGAGGTGGGAGCTGGGACAGCCACTCACGAATCAAGGTGAAGAAAAACGAGAAAAGTACGTTAGTTTGAAGGGGGTTAATCAAGAGCAGGTTCTGCAGAGAGGGGGATTGCTGATCCAGACCTGTAAATCTTGTAAATCCTGCAAGTAGTGCCTAATTTACGGTCTGCCTAATGCCCAGAGTCTGCTCACCCTGTAATCGCCGGTTCCGAGTATATTAGTTTTTCACAATTTTATTTTTTTCACTCCAATTTTTTTCAAAATACATTTGTTGGAAGGACAAACGAGGTTCAAGCATCAAACTAACGGGTACATAAAAAATACATCATGTTGTCATGGCAATGTTAATTAAATACCAGCACTTCAACATGTTAAAATGAAACGTGACATCAATCGGCAAGATTTTAAGATCGTTGACCTCCATTTTGTCAAATCTGGATAATTTTCACTCACTTGAAGTTGTGGATCGCGTAAGCGAGACACAACTTCAAGTGAGTGAAAATTCCAATTTAAAAATTTGGCGATTAACCCTTAAAGCGCTGAATTTTTATGTAAAGCATGGAGCCCAAAGGGTGTTTATCAATTTAAAATAATCATTAATGTCTTATTCAGCTCATTCCGATTCATTTGAATACCTGTGTTATGGGTTTACGGCTATTAGCAATTATTTCTCCTCTTACAGTGTGGGGATCGACTTTAATCGTCAGAATCTGACGTCTGTAGACGTCAGATTCTGACGACTAAAGTTGATCCCCGCGCTTTAAGAGTTAAAGGGTTAACCCGTCAAGTGGTATGCGCGCACAAAATATTCCAGATTAGTAAATTCTTCGAATATCCCACCATGGTCAGATTCAAATTAAATTCATTGACCAGAGTGAATTTTGCCGATTCCTCGGTCAATTCTCAACCATTTTGTATTCAATTCCGCACATATTATTGTCTAGTCATGAGGCGACTACGATTTTCGCGATGTTCTAGAAGGTATGTCAGAAGTTAGACCATCCGACAAGTAATGAAATTCTGTGACTGTTTTTTTTGGTGTTTTTTGTATTGTTTTTATGTTTCCAAATGTTTCCCCAAAAAAATATAAAAAAATGTATAGGGGGTGGGTGGGTGTTGTCTGGCCAATCCGAGTTTTTCTCGGATTTTTAGATTTTGTTAACTTGACAAGATCCGTTAATCTAAATCCGACTACAGATTTAAATTCTCCTCTATATTTCGATTTAAACGAGTATAAAACGCTATAATTTTGTTTGACATCAGCTAAGCTGAACACCAACAAATACGGGCCTTTCACCCAATGTTGGTACAGTGTTGGGCCAGCGTCGTAGACGATGGTCCAACATTATATCCACATTGGGTGAAAGGCCCTTGATCGCTGGGAATTATCTGCAATAATTAGCACAACTCGCAGTGGCTGTTTACACAGCAATGAGCAACAACTGATTATGAACCACTCCACCACACCTTCTTGAGACAATTATCTTTATATTATCAGTCATTTTTAAAAAATATGTCTCCTAAATTCACAACAAAGAAAGATAAATGTCAGTTTTATTTTAGAACCGGTCATTTTTTCTAAAACGATAACAGGTTTTCGAACCAAATAATTATCAGTTTTTTTGTCTGAAACCCTGTAATCCGAGTTCTGGAAACCTGTGAACACGGTCTGAGTCCGTCCTTGTTGGCAACGTGGGTGAGTGAAGGGATACGTGAGGCTCCAGTTGGAGGGGTGTATGCAGATGGAACTGGCGGTTTTAATGAACAGAGCCTTGTAGCACCAAATAACGCATATACGACAACAAAATATTTTACATCAGTAATTAAATGATTGATTGAACCTAGGAGAAACCAGATTTCCCTCCACGTCCTATTGACGCATATATTTTACATGCTCGGCAAAAGGTCATTTTATTAAGAAGCTGGTAGTTTTCATGTACTGAATAGTGAATGGCTTGATGCGTAATCAGGATGGTGTAATGTTATGTGTGAAATGTGGACTTTCTCAATACAAGCAAATACGAAACATAATGTTGTTTTTTTAGTTTGCGTCTGAACAGCTCCCAGTAAACCGGAGACACTGAAACCTACAGTAATGCTGATTGTATTTATTTATTTTTAATATTTATATTTATTAACATAAACATATCATAATCAAGTATGTAAATGTTTGCAACCTGTTTTTTTTTAATACGGTACAAGCATTGCAATTCTGTGAAACGCAGTGACGTCACTCGGTGAAAACAAGGTTATATAACACCCCCTCCCCCACACTTCATTCTGTGAAACGCAGTGACGTCACTCGGTGAAAACAAGGTTATAAAGACCCCCTCCCCCATACTTCATTGTATTAGCCAGTTCGGTGAAAACAAAGGAGGTCAAGGTAATCGAGTTTCACAGAATATGATAAAGGCAATAATATATGTAAATACATTTAAAAATATATACACAATAGCTATACTTACAATCAATCTAATCAGCATTACAAAGATAAGTTAAAGGTTGGCCCATCATCTGCAGCGTTGGCCCCGCATCAAAACAACACAGGCTTAACATTTGATGTTTGATGGGAGGACTGTGGATCCAGATGACCTAGGAGTTGACCTACAGTCTGTTTCACCAGGTCCTGGGAGTTTTATTTTTATTTTTCTCTGATCATTTTTTCATCTTCTCCTAACATCCCTGAAAAGTTGGTGCAATTGTGTTGTGTATTTTGTGAGTAAGACCATTTGGCATGTAACAAAATTCTTGTTTCGCGGTAATGGTGATAAAGAGAGCTGTAATTTTGAAAATTTATTACATGCCAAATGGTCTAACTTCGCTGATACACAAAAAAATCCACCAAATTTTCAGGGATGTTGGGGGAAGATTTACAAAATGATCCAAGAAAAAAATTGTTAAAAATTTTTAAAGAACGACCGAGCCAATTGGAAAAATACTACTCCCAGGATCTGGTGAAACAGACTGTAGAAGCAAACACGTGACGGGCAGCACCTCAGAAGATGGATCAACACTCAATCATCAGTGGTTTACCCTCCGATTAATTAAAGCTAAATTTTTCACCCGGTTGAAGTTGTGGATCGCGGTAGCGAGACACGACTTCAAGTGGGTGAAAAGTACTTTTTGTTTAATATGAGATTCAACATCTCGCTGTTAAACACTTACATCTCGGTTTGCCGGTGTACTGTCAGTGCCAGGGCGGGGGGGGGGGGAGTGAGGGGGCTGGGGTCATCACGCGGAGAGATGGAGGTCAGGCCCACGTCCCAGATCAGCGATTCGCAAGGATAAGCCGTCCAGCGGGAAGCGATAAGCCGTCCAACGGGAAGCGTTGCGGAAGGATGGGCTGAGATTAAAGATTACGTATCCAGATCTGATTACTACTGATTTATCGTCGCCTTAAAGATGAAAGGGTGGATCTGTCACTTCAAAGTAGCTCATACACCCTTTTATCTCCAGTTATATTGTATATGCATATCTTATTTATTTATTTATTTATTTATTTATTTATTTATTTATTTATTTATTTATTTATTTATTTATTTATTTATTTATTTATTTATTTATTTATTTATTTATTTATTTATTTATTTATTTATTTATTTATTTATTTATTTATTTATTTATTTATTTATTTATTTATTTATTTATTTATTTATTTATTTATTTAATTATTTATTTATTTATTTATTTATTTATTTATTTATTTATTTATTTATTTATTTATTTATTTATTTATTTATTTATTTATTTATTTATTTATTTATTTATTTATTTAGTTATTTAGTTATTTATTTATTTATTTATTTATTTATTTATTTATTTATTTATTTATTTATTTATTTATTTATTTATTTATTTATTTATTCATTTATTTATTTATTATATTTTTTTTCATTCATTTATTATGATAGGATCGTTTTTAATTACTCTCCTAACATTAGCATAACGATCATTTTTCCATTGCTCTCCAAACATGAGCATAAAGATCATTTTTCCATTGGTCTCCAAAAAATAGCATAAGGATCGTTTTCAATTACTCTCCAAACATTAGCATAAGGATCGTTTTCAATTACTCTCCAAACATTAGCATAAGGATAGTTTTTCCATTGCTCTCCTAACATTAGCACAAGGATCGTTTTTCCATTGCTCTCCTAACATTAGCACAAGGATCGTTTTTCCATTGCTCTCCTAACATTAGCACAAGGATCGTTTTTCCATTGCTCTCCAAGCATTAGCAGAAGAATCGTTTTTGTATTGCTCTCCCAGCATTAGCATAAGGATCGTTTTGAATTACTCTCCAAACATTAGCATAAGGATCGTTTTTCCATTGCTCTCTAAGACAAGCATAAGGATAATGTTCCATTGCTCTCCATGGGGATAGGGACTGTTTTATTTTCTGGGAACACCGCCAGAAGCGACTTACGAAGGCTTTGGTAATTTGTGATCTGTGGAAGCTAAAGGTGCAGGTGTTGCTCTCAGCGGCTTCTTGCATCCGTCACTTAAGATATATATCCCTGATGGGAACCACAAACCAGACGCTCGCGTGCTGCTGATGGAACATTGTCTCTGTGCTTGAAAACCAGCCTGAGCACTGGCTCGAGTTAGGCTAGAAACTGAGCTCCATTCACCAGCGGGAAGTCTCTCTCGTTCACTCTTTTTGGCTGTTCCAGCAGATCCCTCAACCCCCCCCCCCCCCCACCCCCAATGGACGGCAATCATTTTTTTCGGAGACGGTCGTATGTAGTATTTTATTTAATTCCGGAAGGAGTGGTGAGCTTCAATTTACACTTTTCCGGTGGGTGTCGTATGTTGTTAATGATTTTTTCTGGGTTGCTCGCCTTTGCAAGGCAGTATATATTGTACACCAGAAAACATCGACACAATGTTATTTCACCATCTAAGATGGCCTCGATGCTTCATTCCATCCGGTTGTGGCTCAAAAATCAAAGGTACTGGGTTCGAATCGCGGGCGGATCGGATATTTGTCATCTAGGTTGTGCATATACAGTACTCCAAACTGTTCAAAGACCTGGAGTGTGCAGTGCTGTCTATGGTACTGTGCATATTAGATAAGAGTCGGGCATAGTCCCGAATCCGGGCTTACTTCTGTCGCGATATTGCCATGATTGTGCAGAAAGCAACGTAAAGCAATATTCACTAACTCACCCACCGTCTTAGAGCCTTACACAACATTGATCCAACAATGGCTCAATGGTTTCTGTTTGATGAGTAACAGGCACAATCTAGCAAACACGCAACATTCTCTTATGCTGGTACAATGTTGGCCCACCGTCTGCGACGCTGGCCCAACAATGTACCAACATTGGAGAAACGTAAGTGTTTTCGTCGACGCTGACCCAACATTGAAACAACATTGGGTGAATGCCCCGTGTTGCTGGGTAAATGGCTACACGTGTTTTCACAAATAAAATGAATGGGGTTTTAGGCCACCTTTATCCACGCATAGGCTAAACTGGGCCAGATAAATCTCCTCAGGATGGTGAGATGAATGCGAATGAATGTTTTAAGACCAATGATAACATTTATTATTTTTTAGTATTTCTTTAGAGTCTGTAATCACTTGTCGTAATAACAGCCTCTGTAAGCCTACAAGATACAGATTCTGTAATCACTAGTCCGTAATAACAGACTCTTTCTTGCTGGTCTACGCGATACAGAGTCTGTAACCACTAGTCCGTAATAACAGACTCTGTAGACCTACGCGATACAGAGTCTGTAATCACTAGTCAATAACAGACTCTGTAGACCTGCGCGATACAGAGTCTGTAATACCTAGGTTATGGGCTTACGACCATTATTAATATATCATTCTTTCAGTGCGGGCACCGTCTTTTATTAATATACGATAGAATATACTTCTGCAGATGTAAGATTCTGACATATTAAGACGCTCCCCGCGCTGAAATGGTTAAGGCAGACGTGTATGATTTATAAGTTTGATAACTGTTCTTAATGACAAATTTGTACACCTCATTGGAATAATGCCTTAATGTGTTTATTGATGTGTTTATAGATTAAATTGACGTTTGAATAGGATTTCCCTAACATTTGTCATAAGATTGTTGCGTACATCGGTCACCAGCATATAAAAACACAGTTTTTACTATGCTGCCAACTCTGACACTAAACCACGTGTTTGTGTCCAACCATAAAGGTGTGGTCAACTGTCAAAATTCGCGGGACAAGGGTCTCCCAGAAGGCAATAGTGCCCGTGGGTAAGCCAAGTCCCTATTCCATAATAATACTAAATATGCGTTTCATACCCAAAGCCTCATTAAGAACAAGTTCCCAAATCACAGCAAGTTCATATATACTTCAGCGACATCTATGAGTTAATAATTCAAAGCACTTTGCCCTTACCGGTACTTGGGCACTGGCTTGCAAACAAACTGACTATATTACTGGGGGGATTTGGAAACTGCTTGACCCCAAGAGCTTGTATTGACACTCAGTAAACACAAAACATTTGTATGACTTCATGCAAAGTTGGACCAACGTCGAATACGTTGGGCCGACGTTGTATAAATGTTATACAAATGTCTTGTGTTTGCTGGGAGCTGCAGGAGGACTTTCTCTCAACCATTGTACATTTATTCAATGCTGGTTCAATGTTGGGCCAGCGTCGCAGACGTTGGCCTAGCATTAAAACAGTATTGGATCAATGTCTCGTTTAAGTAGTATCTTGTAATCAGTTCAGTGGCTATATTAATGCCGTCAATCTGTACTCAATAGGCAACTGTTGGCCTACACTTGACCGTCCCAGGCATGCGCATTTTGCAGTTGAACACTAGTTTCTCTAGCACTAGATGCAGGAATAATGTCCACCAGCAGAGCCTGGATCGACCATTGTATCTACAACTCGATTGTCGCCAATCTCAATTCGGATTGATGATCTCGCCACAGCTCGATTGGCGCAGATTGCTTACAATCCTTATCCGGATTGACCAATCTATAGCTCCGATCTGCAAGATCAACTAGAACAGTAATCTAAATCCGAATTAGCAATTTTTGCTTTTGTTTGGCAGTTTGTCTCTTTCTTTTAAGTCGGTCGTTGTCATTTTGTTTACGATTAGTATTATCATATTATTATTTTATTAACCGGTCAATGCACAGTTATTTGGAACAAAATATGTGTTTAAACATCAAAATGTGCACCCCTTATAAAGTATGAATAATTTTGTGACAGATAAATCAAAGTTGCCACAAGATGGGGCACAAGTGTTTCCTTATATGGGGTGATTGGCTATCATGTGACCCTCCTAGCCAATCACCCCCATATATGGAGTGATTGGCTACCATGTGACCCTCGGAGAGGGTCACATGATAGTCAATCACCCCATATAAAGACATAATTATTCATACCATATAAAGGGTGATAGATCACCTTTAAAGTTGTGGGTCGCGGTACCGTAGTTGTACCTGCTCCAGTATGTTTAAGGCCTCATGTGGTGAAAATGTAATTGTCTATTTCCGTGTCAACGTTTGTCCGTGGCATGTGATCTGCATCAAACAGCATTGTCACTCTGAATTTTTGATCGCAGACTTAGTGAGCACCCATTGTTTCTTAGTGAGCTGTAGACTGTGAATTTAGATTCAGATTAATTCTAATTGAGGTCAGTCTTAGTGAGCTGTAGACTGTCAATTTGTATTCAGATTGATTCTAATTGAGGTCAGTCTTGGTGAGCTGTAAACTGTCAATTTGGATTCAGATTGATTCTAATTGAGGTCAGTCTTAGTCAGCTGTAGACTGTCAATTTGGATTTAGATTGATTCTAATTGAGGTCAGTCTTAGTCAGCTGTAGACTGTCAGACTTCACCATTGACCCTTGTCATGCTGGAACCCTATCCTAAAATAACCATTGCACTGCTGAAACCCCACATAGGCATATATACGACACCTATATCTACGTTTTCCTGAATGTTGACGTCCAAACTAAATGAGGTAGTTTGTTCAAATGCTCGATCAATTATATAATTTAATTAAGGAGGTGTCTATTTTTATAAAATAGAAATATTTTTCGTTGTTGGAAGCTGAGAATTGCGTTAGCAATTCAAGCTTAAAACAAATTAAAATCTAATAAAAGGAATTGTCATTTAATATTTTTTCACACATTTGAAGCTGAAATTACAAACGCAATTTCCAGCTCAAAATGACGTAAAACATATTTATGAAAAGCAGACATGTTCCATTTTTAATTAAAATGGGGAAACATATTAATGAAATAAAGATGTTTCCTAAATTGAATCATTTAATAAGTGGTACATCTACCACTAGCTATTTGGTCACTGTCAATGGCCTTGTTACTGTATAATATTTTAAAATACATCTGTAACATCAGTCTATTGTTAAAACAGTACATTCAGATCTACGAATCTACTGTTATTTTTAATACTGGCCAGGTCGGGCACAATATACGGGTTTAACCACGAAACTGCATGACTAATACTTCGTGGTTTACAATGAAATAGTGTTTTTCCATGTACAATCTAAAAACACATGTCCTATTTTTTGTATTTTAAATCGAAGAAAGAACTCAATTACAATAGATTCGTATATCCGATTATACTCAGCGAATTTCGTTTTTTTCTCCTTGACTTAAACTTGCTTGAGGATACGGGCGTAGGAGTCCGATGGTTGAGCTGTTGTGTTACAGGTAGTGTATATGTGTAGCTGTCAAACAGACGTCAGGCAGAATAAACAACTTTTAAACCAGTTAAAAGGATCCAACACTCCAACTCTTAGTCAGACAAACGAACCAGATTTGCAAATAAGTCGTTTATCATAATGACACGTACATTTCAAGCTAGATGAAAATACATCTTCAAAATATTACAAAGAATGAAGGAAACCGAATAAAGGTATGTATTTCGGGCCTTATTCTAACATCATAATAAAGTATATTTATACGCGTAGATGGGGATCTTAACAATTAGCCACATGAATTTGTGAAATACCACCTCTGCTCTATTACCCACTACATGTATTACTACCCAGTTTGATTTAATTGACATTTAACAAATAAACCAGGAGAAAAATATACACATTTTTGAATTGTGAAGAAATTTAAAATAAGAGTGTTACAAGCATATGTTAATGAATATCAATATATCTTAATATCAGCAATTGAAAACCTCAAACCGTAAATTAAATAATTTAAATTGTCAACCACTTGAAGGTGTGTCTCGCTAACGCGACCCACAACTTCAAATGGGTGAAAATTACTCATATTTGTCTAAACTGTGACCAAACCTTTGTAAATCTTATTGTTTAAACATAGATTTCGTTCCCAATAACAGTGATTTAAACTGCTAATAAAAACGACTATAGTTAACCCTTTCAGGCCTGAATTTACCATTGTCATCTTCATCCACTACAAGCAGCGAATTGCTGTCGCAATTCTCGACTTGTAGTGGAGAAAATGATTTAATGTGAGTGAAAAATTGAAGAAAATTGCCATGTATTTGCAAACCAGTTTCATGGGAATTTTCATTCGAAAACCCCCAGTTGTAGGAAAATTTAATCTGCTTTCAGGGATGTAAAATGATGTTTTAATGCATCGTGAGGGCTTAAAGGGTGAAGGGTTAAACTATGGCATAAGTCTGAGGCTGAGCACGCTACCTCTCGTCACGTGGGCTCCCCACAATACTTATTTTTTTACGAGTGGGTTTAGAAGAAACATTCGTTTTATTAACCGGGGCGTCCTATTCACCAAGAGTAGCACTGTATTTTAGGACTGTCCACCTTGCCTACAGGTGCCACAGGTGTTTCTCCGGTAATGACAAAGGCTAATCGGGGACACTTTGATTACGCAGATATCAAAATCAATAAATATCTGTGATACATGGGCGTGGACAGTAATACGTGTAAAGGCAACAGCAGTGACTGCTTACGTTCAAAATAAACCGTTACTGCTGTCTGCCTTTGCCGTCTACATAAAGCAAACAGCAGTAACTGCTTACTTTCCAAGTAAGCAGTTACTGCTGTTTGTTTTTTGCATGCCACATTGCTCATCTCAGCACATGATCCGTGTCTGAGCCATCTGGTGGAGAGGGAAATAATTAGTCTGAATCTGATCAATTAGAGAAGTGGAGGTGGATGGAGATCGGCAAATGTAAAAAGCAGTAGCTGTTCACTAATAAAGTGAGCATTTACTGTCGTTTGTCTTTGCCCGGCAGATGGGAAGCTGTAGACGCGGGAATTACATTGAGGTAGCCGTGTCGACCTCTCCGAGGCCGTGGATTGATGTATTTGCATTACCCAAAAAATTCAACATGGCGGTGACTTAGAGCGATCTCGACTCCAAGGTCCGAAAAATGTCCATAACTTTTTACTGACTGTGCGACCTCTGAGCTGAGCGTGCGGGCATGGAACTGAAATGTTACTGATTCTAAAAAAACTATTTTCGACATGATATATTCAGATATGACTGTCCAAAGAAATGTCCCACGATTTTGTGCGCGGTCAATCTGTGGCTAAAACCTGTTTCAGCCACTGGGGCTAACATTGAGGACTCGCCGGAGATGGTGAATTATCCAGGTGAAGAAAAATGTCCTAATTAATTTTACTGCAGTGCGGGGATCCCCTCGTGGACGTCATATTAAGACGTTTAACCCAGCAAACACGGGACATAGACCATGTAATGGTTCAATGTTGGCGACGCTGGCCCAACATTGAACCAACGCAATGTCCCGTATTTAATGTATGACGTTTGAAGTCGGTCCACTCACTGAAGGGTTTACGCACCGGTCCCGATTATATTCGGTTTTTCATTTTTATTAGCACATTAAATACCAGTTTTAAATGTTAAAGATAAAATCGGCAAGAATCGTTGACCTTTATTTTGTCAAATCTGAAGAATTTTCACCCGCTAGAAATTGTAGATCGCGTCAAATGAAATGAAATGAAACGGGCTTTATGCCACCTTTGTGCACATATAGGCTAAACTGGGCCAGGAGAGCCTCCTGAGGATGGTGAGATGATTAAGATGACACTGTCCACCAGACACAGGATTCGAAATTCGAGCCCTGGCGGTCTGAGGCCGAGCACGCTACCTCTCGGTCACGGAGGCTCCCCACAATACTAACTTTCACACGTGGATGGGGAAGAAACATTTTTGTTTCTTTCAAACCGCCGAGAACGGGAACCGAGCCCCGAACTCTGGCGTGAAAGGCAGCGGTGCTAACCACTACCCTAGGGCCCCCGCTCGGATCGCGTCAGCGAGACACAACTTCAAGTGGGTGAAAATTCCAATTAAATAATTTGGCGGTTAAAGCGATAATGGGTTAAAGGTATATTGTCAGATCAGCAGCTGAGACGTTCAGCCAACGTTGCACCAATGTCTTCTCATAGCGGAAGAATTGAAACCAATTAAGTGAGTACGGAAAATGTCAACCATCTCAGCTAGAACGATACGCTAACCCAATGCTAGAACAAGGCTGGGCTAGCGCTGCAGACGTCGGCCCAATTTTAAATCAACATTGGTTTAGCGTCTAATGTTAAATGGGGTAGCACTGCAGAAGTACGTCGTTTTAACTGATGGGTGTCAAAATAAGCCCAATTTCCTCGGTATATTGTCTGCCAGCTTCCGTAGATGGACGTCTTGCCAAACGAATGACAGAGTCACGGTCATAGTTCTCCCAGTGTTAGTTTACTTCATCAGCACGGAGATCGACTTTAGCCGTCAGAATCTGACGTCTGAAGCCGTCCGATTCTGACGTCTAAAGTCGATCCACGCACTGAAAGGGTAATATATTTATAATGGCCGCAGACCCATAACATAGGTATTCAAATGAATAAAAAAAACATAGGTATTCAACATTTATGATGATTTGGTCTTCATGGCTTAAACTAAAATTAAAAAGTTCAAAATATTTACTAAAATATTTCAGCAGTCTGAGGGGTAAAATAGGAGGCACCGTATTTGACAGAGGTTCAACTTTAAAATAACACTGCACTAACATCTCTTGTTGTAGAGAAATAATCAATGTAGTTTAAGTTCATTATTTCACTATATTGAATTATTCAATATATACTGTATACAATTTTGTAAATATTTCTTCACGTGCCGCGCTGCTACTTTCCAACTGGGTCAATAATACTCCATTTAGCATGTTTAGATAGTATAATGACCGGTCAGCAAAAATACAATTTACATTCTCACATCAATTACAACATCATAATCCGCTAAGAAAAGAATAAAATATGGGGATTACCATTCGCCTGAAACTGGCAATTTAGAAAGAAATGACCCTCGGCCTATTCAAGCCTGAATGTACCAATTCTCGACTAGTACTTGATGAAGATGCCTTGAAGTGGGTGAGAGATGAAAAAAAGGTATTGTTACGATTAAAACAGTTCCATGAAAATGCTTCCAAGCCCCCAGGTGTAGGAGGTGAATCGTTAGCCCTTTCAGTGCAGGGATCGACATTAGACGTCACAATCTGACATCCATAGACGTAAGATTTTGAATCAATCCCCGCACTTAAAGAATTGAAAATATATTGGCCCTAGACCCATATAACATAGGTATTCAAATGAAGCGGAAAGAGCTAGCTAAGGCATTTATGACGATTTCGAATTGAAAAAAAAAACTTTTTTGCCATGTTTTTTAACGAACATATTTCAGGGATGTAACTCAGCAGACACGAGACTTGACCCAATGTTGGTTCACTGTTGGCCCACCGTCTACGACGTTGGCCCAACAGTGAACCAGCACATAGTCGACGTCTCTGCTGGGAAATCTAAGTTCAGCCAGCCCAGCCCAGTAAAATCCTGACACATCCCTGCTCAGTCTATCATGGCAGCTGAATCTTTAAGTTCAGTTCATCCTTACACTTTCAGTGATAAATAATTCTATTTTTTTCATAATTAAAATAAAGTGTTTCATACAATTTTAAATGAGTAAACATTAATAAGATTAATCAAGTTATTAGACCAAACATTTGCAAACTATTTTGATTACAAATGTGACCTTCTATAACGATAATATTATGTTTATTAATATTTATTATCATAATAAATAAAGAAATTAGGGAGAGATCTGTTCGATTATTTAGCAAGTAATGAACAAAATATTTTCACTCACTTTTCACTCACTCACTCAAAAGAATAACGATAAATTACACCCCCCCCCCCCACTACACCACCCGAAGAGAATGTTTAGGATGCTATCAATAATAATTCCAGACGATTTTCATGATTGGTATTCGAAGTGTCAGCTTAATAAGTTCAGTCTGACGGGAAGTAATAAAGTTAGCTGAGGAATGCAGGTGTGTTATATTAGAGCCCGAGAAAGGGGGTAGTTACAAATCGATGAGATAATCAGCTTAGACAGTAACTGGTTACTTCTCAAGTTGAAATCCACAAGATAACGAGGTTAGATTATTAACGCTGACAGTTAGAGATGTGATGTACGGACATCAGTAGCTGTTTACTTGCCAAGTAAGCAGCTACTGCTGTTTGGCTTTTCTGGCAGGGCTGTATGCCAGCACCCGATGTCAGAAGATAATCCTGCAGGTCAAAGGCAAACAGCAGTAATTGCTCACTTGAAAAGTAAGCAGTTACTGCTGTTTGTCTTTGCACGGCGGTCAGTATGCCAGTACTCGATGGCAGAAGACAATCCTGCAACTCAAAAGACTAACAGCAGTAACTACTTACTTTACAAGTAAGCAGTTACTGCTGTTTGACTTTACACGGTGGTCAGTATGGCAGTACTCGATGGCAGAAGAGAATCCTGCAGCTAAAAGACAAACAGCAGTAGCTGCTTACTTGACAAGTAAGCAGCTACTGATGTTTGCCTTTTCTGGCCGGACTGTGATGATTGGATCTTAAAATTAGAAGAGACATGTTGATGAACAGGGTCGTCTTAACTCGATGTGAGTTATATTCACTGAGGGACATTAATCCCGTACACAAACAAATAAGAGGTTTTGCGGCCATTTTGAACTATTTTTTATTATGACAGATTAATTAGTACTTTGTTTTATATTTTTCTTGGCAGCCATTTTGAAGTGAAATTTTGTACTCACTGAGCTTTTGTCCTTTTAAATATATATATATTTGTTTGTCAAATGCTAGACATTCAGAAGGCCAGGTAAGCACATTGACTTGTCTCTATGTTTAATTATTGCAGTATCAAAATTCCCGATTTCTTATTTTAGACATAACAAAACTTTTGCTGTTCTAGTCTTTTGATGTTTACATCATGTGGTCATATTAAGAACACAAAATAAAATTACCGATTTTTCGATGATTTTAGCCTGATTATGTTGCTTTAAAAGGGGAACAGATGGCACATATTCTGCTTAATATTTACAATAATTGTTTTAATTGTTAAAGCGCTGAATCATAAAATTTACATTTTCACCCAAGTGAAGTTGTGAAGTTGGTTAAAAGACTATCGACGGCACATTCTCAGTTTTGTTCTCAATGAATTTGAACGTTTCATGAAAATATAAATTTAATGTGAAATTATAAATATTTGAAAGTGTAGCATATTTCTGTGAATGTATGTGCCACGAAGCATGTAAAGGGTTAATCTCCAAATTTTATTTCTGTGCATGTCCTTGTTACCAGTCTGTAAAGGGTTAATCTTGCAATGAAAGGGTCACCCCCCATCTGTGTTACTCATTTCCCCTTAGACTTCTGAATCGTCCATACCAACAATCTATTTCCCTTTTGCTGTTATCTCTCAGTTAGTTTTCATACAACCTACTTACTTTTTATGTTGATACATCACTACCGAATACAACAAGCCGCACATTTTTGTGGGCTTTGAGCCTCAACAGAACCCATTGATCTCTCCGCTCTTCCTCGGGATCAAAAGCCTTGCCAGGCCTCAAATCTTCAAGAGTCGGGACCTCAAACGATTACATTTGTTAAACGTCTTACCGTGTCTTGTGTGCATGCTCTTTCTACATTAGCGTTTGCAAAATATAGAGTTGGTTGAGTAGATTAAATTTGTGAAGCAAAACCAGCCATTTAAGCAGTTAGAAGCGCGTCAAAATAATCCTCCTCCTTAGAAGGTGAACTCAAGAGACACTATAAAACTACCTACTTATTAAATATTAGAGTAGCGGATTCATGGGGTGGGGGGTCAGAGGGTTTTCGGCTCTTCTCATTTTAAAAATAATTTGTCTCAACAGCGATCACAAATGCCAAATATTGGTATTTGACTAGTGTATAGTGCCTCAAGTTGAGCCACTGCCTTAGTAAATTAAGATTGTCAAGCACTAAGGGGGTCTTCATGAATCCACAAATCTGAGGAAAACTCGGATTTTTTTAATCATGTACAATAAAACAAAACACAAAAAACACACAAAAAAAAAAAGTCCAAAGAAAGAAAAAGTTGGGGCTCCACCCTCCCATCCACTTTTTTCTCGGATTGTGGGATTTTTTTTAACTTGACAAAACCCCTAACGGACCAATGTTTTTTTCAATATCAAAGCATCCCAAATGTGTTATAGGTTTACGGCCATAAAGATGGGCAGAATAGGTTAATCCCTAATAATCGTTATTACTTCCCCAGCCCTAGGCGTGTTACTGGACTATGATCACGTCAAATACAACATTTACCAAGCAAACACGAGGCCCTGAGCCAATGTTGTTATAATGCTGGGCCAACGTCGTAGACGGTGGCCCAGTATTATAACAACATTGACTCAGGGCCTCGTGTTTACTCGCTAACATAGATTTGTGGATCCCAGGTCGGATCAATTTGGGCCGCGTTGTACGATATTGGAGCGGTTTTGTCCCCGTGAGGATGGATCAGTGTTTGGCTGACACGTGCCTACTTGTATTTACACACTCGATCATTGTCTGTTCAAATATTGGTTTACAAAGTCCGCCGCGAAAAGCTCAATGGAATACGTGAAGGATTAGTGTGAAGAAATTGACAACAAATTGTACAGCTTTAGTATTATACCAGCGAAATATCCAGCTGGTTTACAAATATTTTATGTAGTAAGATAGTTAGATAGATATTTATTGACGATAGAAAGTCTATGTAGCTTTGTGTGTCATTAAAATTAACATAATATAATAGATAATGATGACGATTGAAAGTGTGTGCAGGCTTACATGTGTCATTAAAAATAACCTAACATTATAGATAATGATGACAGGATTTCTCTGCAGACCTAAGTGTCAATAAAATGAACATAAAATAATTGATGTATTAAAAATAGGAAGTCTATGTCCATGTAATTTATAAAATTAAAATATGGCAGGTGATATTATATATAGATTTAATTAAACTGTTTACTGATCTAACTGGAAGTGTAGCTTTGTAAGTCCATGTACAGGCTACACATGGTATTCACCAGCATTATTGTTGCTATACTCACACTCACTGGTGGTGTTTCCACTATGAGACGTATAGCGGGATCAGCCAATACCGCACTCCGCTGTCCAACATGCTGTCCAACATGTTGTATGCATGCTGTATAGCAGGTGAGCGGTGAATGCTATTAACTGAACGTCGGCGGGTCGTATGGTCGTCTGTCATGTCGGTCAGCTGTACACTTTTTTGCGCCGTTGAAAGTTTTGGACAATCGTGTGAGAGAATACAAACGGTGTTAATTTTCGTGCGGTATGGAAAAATACAGCACATCTCCAAGGAATAAGGTGTTCGCCTGAAGGCTCACACCTTATTCCTTGGACGGGTGCTGTATTTTCCAATACCGCATATCATATCGTCACCTTAGAAGCCCTAGTTCTCTTCAGTGGCACATGCGACATCCTGGGCCATTGGACGATATACAGATATTTTCGCTACACAACATTATTGAGAGAAATAAAATAAAATGAATGGTGTTTCAGAACACCTTTGTGCACATATAGTCTAAACTGGTCCAGGAGAACCCACTGAGGATGGTGAGATGAATGAGATGACACTGCCATCCAGACACAGGATTCGAAATTCGAGCCCCGGCGGTCTGAGGCCGAGCACGTTACCTCTCGGTCAAGGAGGCTCCCCACAATATTGAATCTTTACGAGTGAGCGGGGTGAAACTTGTATGCCAGAATGGGGTCCGAACCCGCGATTTCCGACTTTCCAAGCAGGCAACTTTAACCACTGCACCAGGCCCCCCGTACAACATTATGAGACATTGGCTCAGGGGCCGTAACATAAAGATCCCATCACTTTTGTGTCTTTTATCAAAGGGCAAACTCATTCAAAATGTTTTCACAAAAAAAGCATGTCATGTACAGTATATATGGATAAAGGTCCCGAGAGAGTTCAGCTCACCAGGCCGAGTCCGCAGGACGAGGCCTGGTGAACTGAACCAGTGTTATCCACACTAGCACGATACGAGTGACCTTTATGCATTTTCTCGCACGATAAATACAAACTATGAATTATATAGACCTAAAATTATTTAAAAATATCAGGATTTATTTGGAAATTGAATGTTCCACCAGCACTGTCGCATCACTGACAGATGTTGACAGGGATCACCTGACATTTTCCTACGCTGAGACACATAGTGATGTGACATTTAAATAAACAATACATTTTGAAACTGCACTAAAATATTTTAATTAGAATATTTATTTTACATATTTTGTAGGCAAATACAATTAGGCTTGTGGAAAAAATCATTATAGTGGCTGTAACGAACTACTTTGTTTTGGATATATGTTACATAAATTATTACAGATGTGATATGTCCGGCGCGTGGAATAGAGTGCGAGTGCGGGATTATCCGGACTTGTTCTCATGTAGGCCAATATCTGCCAGAGTGCGAGAGCATGTACTTCCAGTATGAATACTTCGCATTCGATAAATCATAAAGTATCTCTATTTTTATTTTTTGTTACAATCACCTTCCCAGGAATGTAGAACATGTAATCTATCGGATCACTATGATATGTTATGGGGCAAGCGGATATCATACGTTATATCTGGCACTACAAAGACCTATGGCTGTAACATCCCTGACGCAAAGGGCCAAGCGGCATTAACTGCTTACTTGTTAAATTATCAGTTACTGTTTTGTGTCTATCCGACAGTGCAGCATGTCTGACGTACGGTGCAGTGATCTATTTAAATCATGTGATAATTCAAATAGGTTTGGGAAGAATCGCATTGATTGAATTTTATGTACTGAATCAAAATCAATGTTCACATGAAAAAAGGTGAAAATCTTTTCTATTTATTGCAAACATTATATATTTCAACATTGAACAAATAAATAAAATAAACCTTACTAATGACTAGAAAAATTGATCATCAATCTACAAGTCACAGAATTTAAATTTTAACCCACTTGAAGTTAGGTTTCGCTACCGCGACCCACAATCCCATGTGTAATGTGTAAAAAAAACTTACATATGTAAAATGTACAGCAAAATATATGTCAATTCAACTGATTTAATTCTCATTTATGCTTCACATTCTCTTGGTTGAAAGGAAAAATAATAACGCTAAAAACGGCTATAGACGTGATTCGTACTTAGTGATTAAAATGTGTACCTATCACTGCGTTATATCCTCAGATGATGAAGTGGAATAAACGAGAACAAGATGGAAGAATTCATGCACAGGTGCAGATGTGGCCATATCAGAATGAAGAGATAGTAAATCGAGGGTATCCAGGTATGCATACCTGTCAGAGCCATGGCAGAATCTGATGATAACCACTATAACGCAGTGGCGTCACCGGCACCCTTTGGAATGACTACTCGGTGAAAACAAAGTTATATAAGTCCCCCTCCCCATACTTCATTTTATAGGATTGCCAGGTGGAAGCATTACAGGTCAAGGCTATTGTGTTTTGCAGAAAATGGACATAACTGCCAGGAAAAGGCAAACGGCAGTGACTGTTTACTTTTCACGTCAGCAGTTACTGTATACGGAATACGGCGTTAGCTCATCGGTGTCCGCTTGCTCACTGAAGTTAAGCAACGTCGCGCCCGGTTCATAAAAACGGGTGACCGCCTGAGACTGCCAGGTGCTGTATACACTAGGACAAGCGTGCAGCGATGTCGTGTAGCGGGGCTCAGAGAACCAAGTGAATCACATGGCTCGTCTGACTGACTTTGAGTTGGACATAAAATAACCTCAATGGACGCAGGCTCAGTTTCCATCCCGCGAGACCCCACAAAATCCATAAAGTGGAGTACTTGGCACATAAGGCTACATATACAGATACAGATAGGCCTACTGCTAGACAATAGGTGGATTTTAACCCTTACACTTTACAGCGCGGGGATCGACTTTAGTCTCCAGAATCTGACGTCTGTAGACGTCAGATTCTCGCGACTCAAGTCGATCCCCGCGCTGTAAGAGCATTAGACCCATAACATAGGTATTCAAATGAATCAGAAAGAGCAAACGAAGACATTTATAGTGATTTCAAATTAAAAAAAAACGCTTTGGTTGCGATGGCTTTTTTTGCAAATGAATTCAGCGCTTAAGGGTTAGCCCTTAAAGCGCTGATATATTTTGTAGAAACCAAGAAACCAAAGGGTTTTTTCAATTGGAAATCATCATAAATGTCTTAATTAGCTCTTCTCACTTCACTTTGAATAATTAATTTGTGGGTGGACGGCCATTAGTAATATTTAACTCTTTCACTGCGGGGTCGACTTTAGACTTGAACATCTGACGTCTATAGACGTCACATACAGACGTCTAAAGTCGATCCCCGTGCTGATAGGGTGAACAGCTATCATGTATATTTTCAAAATAACAAGTGCTTTAAAAAAAATATCATGGCGAATCCGCCCAGCTTGGTTTTAAGTGTAAACATTATATTTCCATGTAATTTTACAAAACTAAACTAGTATATGTATACATTTGATTAAAAAGTCAGAAATGATTTTAATGACTTCAATAAAACATAAGTCTGACTGTCTGTCTGTCTGTTGCAGCTTATTACCGCTTCCGTGCAAAGACAGACATCAGTAACTGCTTACTTTTCAAGTAAGCAGTTACTGCTGTTTTTCTTTGAGCTGCAGGATTCCCTTCTGTCATCGAATATTGGCATACTGACCGCCGTGCAATGACAAATAGCAGAGCTACAGGATTCTCTTCTGCCATCAAGAACTGGCAAACAGCAGTAATTGCTTACTTTACAAGTATGCAATTACTCTTGTTTGTCTTTGAGCTGCATGATTCTTTTATACCATCGAGTATTGGAATACTAACCGCCGTGCAAAGACAAACAGCAGTAACTGCTTACTTTACAAGTAGGCAGTTACTACTGTTTGTCTTTGAGCTGCAGGATTATCTTATGTCATCGAGTACTGCATTACTGTCATACTGCTTTTTGTCTTTGATCTGAGTGATTTTCTTCTGCCATCGAGTACTGGCATGATGACCGCCGTGCAAAACAAACAGCAGTAACTGCTCACTTTACAAGTGAGCAGTTACTGCTGTTTGTCTTTGAGCTCAGAATTCTATTCTGCCATCGAGTACTGGCATAATGACCGCCGTGCAAAGACAACCAGCAGTAACTGCTTACTTTACAAGTGAGCAGTTACTGCTGTTTGTCTTTGAGCTGCAGGATTATCTTCTGCCATCGAGTACCGGCATAATGACCGCCGTTCAAAGACAAACAGCAGTAACTGATTACATGAAAAGTAATCAGTTACTGCTGTTTGCTCAGGGAATATATACCTTGATCTCACGATGATGAGATGAGCATCAAAGCAAGGTGAAGGTCACTATGATCAGAATGTAATATATCATTCCTCCTTCATTTAACATCTGTATCACATCTATTTTGACAAAGATGGAGCCGAGAGGTGGGTGTGGTGTGGTGCTGTGAGATGTGGGTATGGGGAAGCATAGAGCATTGAACCCAAGTGTGAATCTCAATACTACAGCAGTATTTCAACGTTCCAAGTCACATGTGGTAAATTAGCCAATCAGCAGCCGTCATTCAGTTCCGGTGACGAATGCGCTTGCGCACAGCAGTGTCTTTAACCCTTACAGTGCTAAAATATTTGTGTACAAACCATGGAGACCAAAGGGTTTTTTCATTTTGAAATCATCATAACTGTCTTAGTTAGCTATTTCTGCTTTACTTTAATATATATGTTATGGTTCTACAGCCATTATAAGTATTTAATTCTTTCAGTGCGGAGACCGACTTTAGACGTCATAATCTGACGCCTACAGACGTCAGATTCTGACATCTAAAGTCGGTCTCCGCGCTGTAAGAGTTAATGCTATTTTCACGGATAAAACCGTTATTAATTACGCTATTATATATCTTATAATTCTCTATTGCTCACTGGTTTTCTTTCATCCCCGAAATATTCCATGTAAATACCACACGTGTTGATATATCATTTTACATTCCTTGAACATCTGTATCACATCTATTTTGACGAAGATGAAGCCTACCTGTACTCGGTACTTGGTCTTGCATACTACATTATATATTTTTTATTTCACAGCTTTAGTTGCGATGTTCATCAAGTTTAAAGATAATGAGTAGCGATGTGAAGATACGTTTTATTTTTTAATGATAAGACATTTTATTTATTACGTTTTTCAAATGATTCAAAATTTAAATAACATAAGTAGGTTTGTTTGAAGATATTTACCAGTGCTACAGAATATTGACGACAAAAAAACAACTACAGTTATTTGGTAGTTCACCATTTTATTGTTTGTTGCCAGTCTCTGATAAATGTCTAAAAATACCTATATCTGGTTAACTGTATCGACGAATCAAAAGTGTCATATAGGTAAAGGAGTTATTCTAGATGTCATTCCCCGGGAAAAAATAATTATGGTGGCAATTAAAAGTTTAATTACTACGCCCCCCGAACTACGGCTGGGGTATGACACCACAATGCTAGATGTAGAATATACATACTTAATTATAATAATTAGCATTTTACAGAATTGACACATTGTTACAAATGGGCACATTTTGTAACATTGACAAATATGCAATTGTAAATAAATCCGTGTACATAAGAATGTCAAATACAGGTAACCAGCCCCTGTCTGCGCTTAACATCCAGGCTACAATGTATATTCGTCACAATTACACTTAATATTAGGTTTAAGTGTAAAAGATAATGCGTATGTTTTATGTTTCCCGCGCAATATTAGTGTAAATTTATCTACCAGGGAAATAATAAAAAATGATCGAAATTCTCCAAATGTGAACCATGAGCAGAACTACTGATGAATTAGATTACTTCGGATGTCCAGATCCGAAAATATAATCATTTTCCCCGTCAGCGCACCTGCGCCTCATAACGCATGTTCTCGCAGGAATATTATCAACCCTTTCAACACCACGATGCACCAAAGCATCATTTCGCATATGTGAATGATGCCTTAATTTCCTAAAATCTAGGGGTTTAGAATGACAATTTTTGTGGACCTGTTATAATAATAACGCTATATTTTTGTCATTTGCCATTCGCTTCAAGTCACCTTCATTCACTACAAGTCGAGAATTGCGACAGCAATTCGCGGCTTGTAGTGGATGAAGATGACAATGGTAAATTCAGGCCTGAAAGTGTTAAAGATGTCTGCGGCGCTGACTCAACACTAACTCTTGTGCTGCTGAATCGTTTGTTTTTATTTTCAAATGAAAAATAATATTATATTTATGAGAATAGTCATCTTAAGTACCGCAGTATAGGATTTAATAAGCATCTAGGTTGCCTTCATCCTAGCGATCACTAGACCTTTATGTTTTTATGTTTTATATCTTTTATCTCATTATTTTATATATTCTGTTATGTACATGTATGACAAATAGAATAGTCTGAATCTGAGTTTGCCAAAAACATTTTTTATGAAACATAGTGATATTTCTATTGATGTGAAACATGCTTGAAACCGTGTATATACAGGCGTAGCAGGACAAGGGTTAAACCGTATATATGGGCGTAGCAGGACAAGGGTTAAACCATATATATACGGGCCTAGCAGGACAAGGGTTAAACCGTATATATACGGGCGTAGCAAGACAAGGATAAACTGTATATATACGGGCGTAGCAGGACAAGGGTAAACTGTATATATACGGGCGTAGCAGGACAGGGGTTAAACTGTATATATACAGGCGTAGCAGGGCAAGGGTTAAACTGTATATACGGGCCTAGCAGGACAAGGGTTAAACCGTATATATGCGGGCGTAGCAGGACAAGGGTTAAACCTTCTACATACGAGCGTAGCAGGACAAGGGTTAAACCGTCTATATACGAGCGTAGCAAGACAGGGGTTAAACCTTCTATATACAAGCGTAGCAGGACAAGGGTTAAACCTTCTATATACAAGCGTAGCAGGACAAGGGTTAAACCGTATATATACGAGCGTAGCAAGACAGGGGTTAAACCTTCTATATACAAGCGTAGCAGGACAAGGGTTAACCCTTTAACGGCCAAATTCTTCAATTTGAATTTTCACTCACTTGAAGTTGTGTCTCGCTGACGCGATCCACAACTTCAAGTGAGTGAAAATTATTCAAATTTGACAAAATGGAGGTCAACTGTTTTTAAATCTTGCCGGTTGATGTCACATTTTCTCTTTAACATGTTTAAAACATGGTACTTAATGTGCCAATAAAAAATGAAAACCGAATATATTCGGCACCGGCGGTTAAAGGGTTAACAGGATATTGGATCAACATCTATTAGGGGAGTCCATTCTTGTCTCGACTCATTTATTCCCCCAAAAGTGTAATTTAGTCGTCAGAAAGAGTGTACTTTATGTACATGTAAGAATCTGACGTGTCGATCCCCGCGCTGTAAGAATAAAAATATTTCTAATGGCCGTAGACCCATAACATAGGTATTCAAATGAATCAGAAAAAGCTAACTAAGACATTGATGATGATTTCAAATTGAAAAACACCCTTTTGTTGCGATGTTTTTTTACAAATTAATTCAGCGCTTTAAGGGTTAAAGCGCTGACATATTTTAAATAAGCCATGGAGACTAAATGGTTTGTTTTAATTTGACATCATCATAAATGTCATAGTTATCGATTTCCGCTTCATTTGAATACCTATGTTATGTGTTTACGGCCATTATAAACATTTTACTCTTTCAGTGCGTGGACTGACTGTAGACGTCAGAATCCTGACGTCTATGGACGTCAGATTCTGCCGTCTAAAGTCGGTCCCTGCTCTGAAAGGGTGATGCTAGTTAATCAATTTACTTCTGCTACATTTCTGGGGTATGGGGACCTGTGCGAAGACCATATAATTGGTAACTGTCAAGCCTCACCCTGTAATTACATTTTATACGTAGAAGAAAACGTTAATCACACGACCCAGTACAGGGCCTTCCCGATATAAAAATAACACTTGCAGCGCCGAGACCATCTTTATACGTCAGATTCTGACGTCTAAAGACGATCCCCGCACTGAAAGAATTTAAACATTTATAATGGTCGTAGACCCATAACATAGGTATTCAAATGAATCGGAAAGAGCTAATTAAGACATTTATGACGATTTCAAATTGAAACCCTTTGATCTCAATGCTATATACGAAAGTTTTTAGCGTTTTAAAGGTTATATCACAAAAAATGGAGTTTGTTGACCGGCAATGGAACGTAAATGCAGTCGCTGGCTAGCTACACTTTCAATTATTTGATCAATTGGAGTGGAATAAATATCACATTTCTTCGCGTTTTTGTATATAAGAGTCAGATAAATGATTCATAATTCGCTGTTGATAAGAGCATGCTCTTCCTATTTTTTGAAGCGAAACCATGTGTTAGACGTCCTCACTTGGTCAGATACCAGAGCCTTAGGCGAAAGCAGAATACATATTACTCCTTATTATGCCCGTCTGGGCAAATATGACATCACATAAATAGGGTAATATTGAGATGCATCGGCTTAAAACGTGCGTTGAACATAAACGATTGGTTAATGTTCGTTTCTATAAAACTTACGTCACAACAAAATACCTTTCTAATCAGTTTAATAAATGCCTAAAACACAAAGACCCCGTATACAGGTTGACCTACAGGTCAACCTATATACAATTAGGTCAACTAGAGACGTAATGTCGATCAGTATTTTGTGTGACTACAATTTCTATAAAACTTACGTCACAACAAAATTAATTTCTAATCAGTTTAATAAATGCCTATCTATACATGTTACAGTGCAATCACAATCATATCCTTAACTAAGCATGATCAATCATAAAAACAGTTAAAACACTAAAACACACTAAAACACAAAGACCCCGTATACAATTAGGTCAACTGGAGACGTAATGTCGATCAGTATTTTGTGTGACTACAAGCTCGTTCGGGTAGTAGATATTAAAATAATTCATCTTTTTAAAACCCAAACAATGAGTTAAACTGCTAATATAAGAAATCACCCTTAAACAGCTCAATTAACTCGTTTAAATTTTCATCCACTTGAAATTAAAAGAGCTAACTAAGACATTAACAATTATGTCAAATAGGAAAAAAACACTTTGTTGTCTAGGTTTATATACAAATAGATCAGGACCGGTATTCTCGTATAAGTTACGATATATCGTAGGCTTCTGATTGGTCGAGATGGCCATCTCGACCAATCAGAAGCCTACGATATATCGTTACTTGTACGAGAATATGGCCCCTGGGCTTTAAGTGTGAACTTCTCATTGTTGTGTGAGGGGTTTTGTCAAGTTAAAAAAATTCCAAAAATCCTAGAAAAACTCGGAAGTGGGTGGGTGGGTCAGGCCCCAGCTCGGATTATTATTGTTGGGGGAAATTTTATGTTTTTGTGTGTTTTTTGCGTTGTTTTCATGTTTCCAATTTTTTTTTTTAATTGGATGGGGGGTGGGTGGATGGGGTCTGGCCAATCCGAGTTTTTCTCGGATTTTTGGATTTTTTTTAACTTGACAAGACGCCTAAGCAGGTACATTTTCATTGTGTCAAGTATATCTGCACTGTGGAGGGTGATCTCTCCCTCACAGCTCACCAATGAAAGGGAATCCAATCAAAGGAATGTCTAAAGTCGCACTGTAAAAGTAAAATATTTAGACCATAGACCCATAACTTGTGTATTCAAATGAAGCAGAAAGAGCTAACCAAGACATTTATGATGATTTCAAACTGAAAAAGTCCATTATTCGCAACTTATTATTGTTGTAAAAGCAGTTATATTTTCATTCTGTCAAGTACATCTACACTGATCTCCCCCTCACAGCTGACCAATGAAAGAGAATCCAATTAAAGGAATGTCAACTCCATGACATCTTGTTATTTGTTGACAGCCATGATGTATTGCCCGTCTCTGGACGCCACAGATTATGTAATTGAAATTCTGAAACGACTGTCAGTCAAGTGAAGAGGTCTGCCCCGATATTTGTTTGAGTTTAAATTGGAGGAAAAATCCGATGCCAAGTGAGATTGATTACATCCCGGGGGGATTCCCCAGCCAGTGGTTGAGATGCTTAACCCTCTAAACCCTCACTATGCATTAAAGCATCATTTTACATCCCTGTAACCATACTTAATATCCCAACAACTAAGGGTTTTATAATGAAAATTTCCATAAAATTATTTTACCAATTCATGGCAATCTTCTTTAATTTTTAAACCACATCAAATCATCTTAATCCACTACAAGTCGAGAATTGTGACAGCAATTCGCGGCTTGTAGTGGATTTAGATGACAATGGTAAATTCAGGCTTGAAATTATGGCTTACCCCCCTAAACCCTCACGATACATTAAAGGATCCTTTTGCACTCTAAAAAATGACTTAATTTCCTAAAACCTAGTAGTTTTAGAACGATTTTTGTATGGAACTGTTTTAAGAATAATTTTTAAAAATCATTTGTCACCCACTTCAAATCATCTTCATCCACTACAAGTCGGGAATTGCGATAGCAATTCGCGGCTTGTGGTGGATGAAAATTACAATGGTAGATTCAGACTTGAAAGCGTTAATGTTGGGCTAGCGCCGTAGACGATGGACTAACATTGGGTGATCAAGTCTCCGACAGTTATCCAGACATGTATCCCCGGTGCTGACTAAACCCTTTCCACCTTGAAATATTATTGCATGAAACACAGAGACCAAAGTGTTTATTTTTTTCATGGTCCAATAGCCTGCCCGTAATAAGATTGATCGATGCTGCTATTCAAAGCGAAGCAGAAGTATCTGTTTGCTTTACAAGTAAACAGTCACGGATGTTTGCTTTGTACAGTTTTTAGTGGTCTCTATCATGGCCCAATAGCCTGTGCACTGGGCTGAGCTATGCTGCTCTACAAAGGAAAGCCGCTATTACTACTGCTTGCCTTTCCATTATACAGTAGCTTGTACATGGTCCAATTGGGCTGATGTGGCCCAATAGCCTATGCATAATCAGATTAGGATATGATGATCCAGGACACAGTACATAATCAGATTGGGCTATGATGCAACCTGCAGATAATAAGGTATGGTTCTGTGTTCTGAGTTATGATGGCTCAATAGGGCTCAATCTGCTTATCTACAGGTTACAGGGCCATGGTGGACCCACGACCTGCCGATAAGAAGGCATGGCTCTGTGCCTTGGGCTACGATGGGCCAGTAGCGTCTACATGATGAAGGTGGGCTACAGCAACCCATCTGCTTATCTGCAGGTTACAGGGTCATGGTGTCCCCAAAACCTGCAGATAATAAGGCATGGCTCTGTGCCTTGGGGGCTGCCTCCATAGTGTGGGTGGGCTACGGCAACCTATCTGCTTATCTGCAGGCTGGTGGCCCGACAACCTGAATATAATCAGGCCAGTGTCTGTGCCTTGGTGGCTGTCTCATTATCTGCAGGTTACAGGGCCATGGTGCCCCCACGGCCTGCAGATAATAAGGCATGGCTCTTTGCCTTGGTGGCAGCTTGATTATATACAGGTTAAAGGGCCATTGTGGCCCAGTAAACTGTATATAATCACGCTGGGCTCTGTGTCATGGGCTATGATGGGCCAGTAGCGTCTAGTGCTACATAATGAGGGGGGCTACGCCACCCCACCTGATTATAAAGAGGTTACAGGGCCATGGCGGCCCAGCAACCTGTAGATAAGCATGCCGGGCTCTGCATCCTCAGCTATGATGGGCCAGTAGCGTCTAAACATATGGTGGCCCGACAAACTGGAAATAATAAGTCTCAGTGCCTTGGGCTTTTATGGCCTATGCAGTAGCGTCTACATAATGAGGGTGGGCTACGGTAACCCATCTGGTTATCTGCAGGTTGGTGCCCGATAACCTGAATATAACCAGGCCGGTGTCTGTGCCTTGATGGCTGTCTCATTATCTGCAGGTTGCGGGGCCATGGTGGCCCAGCAACCTGCAGATAATAAGGTAGGGATCTGCGCCTTGCTGGCTGCCTCATTGCGTTACACCGGGCAATCCATCAGCAGACACGGGACCAGGGTAATCTCGCGTGGCAGATCCCGAATGATCGGGAAATTGCGCGAGTAAGCCACGGAAACTAGCCGTAATTGTCACCCTGTGTCCCGCGGGGTGTGAATTAACCCTGTGTAAGTCTGATCCCTGCAGGAATACAGCCCCAAAGACAAACAGCAGTAACTGCCTATTTGTAAAGTAAGCAGTTACTGCTGTTTGTCTTTCAGCTGCAGGAATTTCTTCTGCCATCAAGTACTGGCATGCTGAGCGCCGTGTAAAGACAAACAGCAGTAACTGCTTACTTTACAAGTGACTCGTTACTGCTGTTTGTCTATGAGCTGCAGGATTCTCTTCTGCCATCGAGTACTGGCATACTGACCGCTGTGCAAAGACAAACAGCAGTAACTGCTCACTTGCAAAGGCGATTTGTAATTGCACGATGCTGATTATGTAGATATGCCAGTACTCGATGACAGAAGAGAATCCTGAAGCTCAAAAACAAACAGCAGTAACTACTTACTTGTAAATTAATTAGCAATTGCTGCTGTTTGTCTTTGCTCAGTGCTCACTATGCTAGTACTCGATGGCAGAAGAGAATCCTACTGGAACACTGCCCCGCAAAGACAAACGACAGTAACTGCTTACTTTTAAAAACGCAGTTACTGCCGTTTGCGTTTGAACTGCAGGAGTCTCTTCTGCCATCGAGTACTGGCATACTGACCGTTGTGCAAAACCAGACAGCAGTAACTGCTCACTTGTAAAGGCTATTTGTGATTGCACGATGCTGATTGTGTAAATATGCCATTACTCGATGGCAGAAGAGAATCCTGCAGCTCCAAGAAAAACAGCAGTAACTGCTCACTTGTAAAGCAAGCAGTTGCAAGTTAGCAGCTACTGCCGTTTGCCTTCAGCTGCAGGATTCTCTTCTACCATCGGGCACTGGCATACTGACTGCAGTAACTGCGTACTTGTAAATTAAGTAGTTAACTTGAAGTTGTGTCTTCAAGTGATTGAAAATTATTCAGATTTATTTTCATTTATTTATAGCTGAAATTGTGAGTGACTGCATGAATGAATGAGTGATTGGTGTTTTAGGCCACCTTTATGCACATATAGGCTAAACCGGGCGGGGCGAACTTGCTGAAGATAGTGTGATGAATGAGATTACACTGTCCTCCAGACACAGGAGTCGAAATTCGAGCCCTGTCACAGTCACGGAGGCTCATCACAATATTGGATATTTGCGAGGAAGCGGGAAAGAAATATTTGTTTCTTTGAAACCCATATGCCAGAGCGAGGGACGCAATTCAGGCTTCAAATGTCGAAACATATGTTTATCTATGAAAAATTGACAATATATCAAAGACCATTCATTTGAAGCAGGTCCTTGCATCAGCAACGTCAGCTTTAAATGAGTAAAAAATGACAAATATTACCCTTACAACATAAGGGTTAAATTGAATAACTCACACCTGTTGAATAACTCAATGTTTGTCGGACTAGTGTGTACACATATATATGGTTTCAAGCAAGGGTTAACCCTTTTCCCGCCAAATTATTCAATCTGAATTTTCATCCACTTGAAGTTGTGTCTTCAAGTGATTGAAAATTATTCAGATTTGATAAAATAGAGGTCAATTGTTTTCAAAAATTGCTGATTGATGTCACATTTTATCTTTAACATGTTTAAAAGGTGGTACTTAATGCGCTAATAAAAAATGAAACCCGAATATATGCGACACCGGCGGTTAAAGGGTAGGCCTTACAATACTGTGATATTTTTTGTAAAAAGCATTGGGGATTTTTTTTCAATTAGAAATTGTTAGAAACATTTAATTCGCTCAGTGCGGGTACTGTCTTTAGACATCGGAATCGTAACCCTTACAGCGCGTGGATCGACTTTAATTGTCAGAATCTGACGTCTGTAGACGTCAGATTTTGACGACTAAAGTCGACCCCCGCGCTGTGGGAGTAAAACATTCGCAATGGTCGTAGACCCATAACATAGGTATTAAAATGAATCAGAAAGAGCTGAATAAGACATTTATGGTGATTTCAAATTGAAAAAACCCTTTGTTCGCTATGATTTATACTAAAATAATTGCGTTGTAAGGGTTTAGCCCATGGTCCATTGTTGAAAGGGCCTACGCTGACAGTTGGTAATCTGGAAAATTCTCCGAGGTGGTATCACATACCCACAAATAATCACGTGGGCTACCGAATGACCAATATTTAGGTATCGCATAAAAATTTATCTCTCACGATGAAAATCGGTCTGCAGAAACACATACAAATATATATGATGATAGTTTGGAAAATGACTCAGATTATGGACTGTAGTTTAGGATGGCTATGGCGCGGTGGTTTGTGGGTCCCCCTTTATCCCGCGTATTGTGAACGGTGGTCTATCTCTGAGCAGCAGTTAGACATTTGGACTTGATAAATGAAATGAAATGAAATGAATCGGGCTTTAGGCCACCTTTGTGCACATATAGGCTAAACTGGGCCAGGAGAACCTCCTGAGGATGGTGAGATGATTGAGATGACACTGTCCTCCAGACACAGGATTCGAAATTCGAGCCCTGGCGGTCTGAGGCCGAGCACGCTACCTCTCGGTCACGGAGGCTCCCCACAATACTAGCTTTCACACGTGGATGGGGAAGAAACAATTTTGTTTCTTTCAAACCGCCGAGACCGGGAACCGAACCCCGGACTCTGGCGTGAAAGGCAGCGGTGCTAACCACTACCCTAGGGCCCCCGCCCTTGGACTTGATACGTCAACGAGCAGGAGGTGATATGGATGGCACAAGTGGGCTAACCCACATTAAAAAAAACAATGAAAATATATGTCATTGATAGCAATAACTTGATCAATATACGAGTTTCACATTGAGGGTTAGACCATTTGGTCACTGATTTTGTTACCTTTTTGTGTTAATTTGTATTTATCCGTTTTATCCTGTACTTCATGTTGCTGCGCGATGTTTTCTCGAAATCGTCAAAATCGTTAAAATTGTGCATGATGCCATCCATATTACGTAATATTACATAGACATTACAAGCATGGTTCTGTTGTTCTTTCTGCTTTGCGGGCGGGGGCCCTAGGGTAGTGGTTAGCACCGCTGCCTTTCACGCCAGAGTCCCGGGGTTCGGTTCCCGGTCTCGGCGGTTTGAAAGAAACAAAATTGTTTCTTCCCCATCCACGTGTGAAAGTTAGTATTGTGGGGAGCCTCCGTGACCGAGAGGTAGCGTGCTCGGCCTCAGACCGCCAGGACTCGAATTTCGAATCCTGTGTCTGGAGGACAGTGTCATCTCAATCATCTCACCATCCTCAGGAGGTTCTCCTGGCCCAATTTAGCCTATATGTGCACAAAAGGTGGCCTAAAGCCCGATTCATTTCATTTCATTCTGCTTTGCATTTCTCATAATAGTAAAGATAAAACAGTGGCGAATCATGCAAATAGAGGCGGCGCCGTCCAGGTAAAAAACCTACCATATTTGGGCTGAAATATGCTCTGGAATGCACTTTTTTTTCGGGGGGGGGGGGGGGAGATTGCCCCCGGATCCTCCAGAGAATATAAAATCGCCCCCCCCCCCCTTGGTCAATCCTGGATCCGGCCTCTGTGCAATGACATCTGATTACATAGGCCTATTACAAGTGATTATACATTATTACGAAATAGGACTTGGTCAGAGCAAAACCACCTGGCACTATATTCTGGATAATTACCAACCAAACACGGGACAATCAACTAATGTTGGCTCAATGTTGGGCCAGCGTCGTAGACGTTGGCCCAGAATTAAGCCAGCATTGGCTGATTAACTCGTGTTTGCTGTGTCCACACTTCCCAAATATGGTTTGGTTACCACACCTAAATACTGTGTTGTCCCCACACACCAGCAACCACATCACACATGCAACATAATTGTGCTGGTTTAAACCGGCATATGGTCGACCGTAAGCATGACAAGTTAATACGATGCTGTTTTAATGTTGGGCCACCGTCTGCAACGCTGGCCCAACATTAAATCAACATTATACCAAAGTGTCATGTTTGCTGAACATGTCGTATTTTGCAGGGCAGGCCGTCAACTGCCGGTCGATACAGCATCCTGCTATCCTGGAAAGCTCACGTCTGACCGCCCGGTGTCATTGTATTTACCCAATGCTGAATTTGTGCAGTAGACTTACCTGACAGGAAGTGGTTAGCGTGGACTTCCGCTGCAGGGTGGGAGGTTAATGACAGAGCTCCGAGGGCTCTGGTCATTTCATTCAACACATTGCTATTGACCGGTGGGTGGTGGTCCAGTCACAACTCCAGACTCTGCAAGCACAAAAACACATACACACATTATACCTTAACTAATCCGTGTTTTAATAGCTTGTTATAAATAAGGTGTTGTAAATGTTATGAAACAGAGGTTAATAGACTCTAGAAGGCTAAAAAATGTTGTATTATAAAACTATTTATGTGAAATATATGAGTATGCTGGTCACTTTATTAAACAACTGCTTACTCACTGACTCACACATATGTGACTTATTCGTCTTATTGCTCTAATGGGTCGACTATTAAAATACCGTGAGGGGGGGGCTTAAAGCACGGTCCACAAAAAAATTCGCTCCAGACCTCCGGTGACACAAAATATTTTGCTTGTAGCCAGTCTGGAAAAAATAATATAGTTGATGCATTACTTAAAATAATAAGAAAAATCTGAATACAAATTACAGCCTGCTATTTTAATGATCGCCCCCAAAATAAAATAATCATATTATTATTTTAATCCATTAATGTGTGCGTTAAAATAACTCAGTTAAGCAGGTAGCAGCATTTTAATGTTTTTGTTTGTATATATTGTAATGAACGTTATTTAAATATTTATCATCCTTATTTGAAATGGGCATTTTGCCCAGAAATGCGAACGCGGCATGAGTCAGCACTGACAGAAAGGGTACAGATGAAAATATTGGATACCTTGATTTGCACAACTTAGCGCTTTAACAACAAAACTGTAAACCCTTGACCTGCTAGGACCATATATAATATACGTTTTTAGCAAAGCTTTAACCATTGAAGCGCTGAATTATTTTTATATAAACCATGGAGACCATTTTCAATTTGAAATCATCATCAATGTCTTAGTCAGCTCTTTCCGTTTCATTTGAATACCTATGTTATGGGTCTACGGCCATTATATATATTTTTACTCTGACAGTGTGGGGATAGACTTTAGTCGTCAGAACCTAACGTCTACAAACGTCAGATTCTGACGACTAAAGTCTTTCCCCGCGCTGTAAGAGTTAAGACAAATAATACCACTAAAATTGATAAAAAAAATCTTACATTGTGTTTTTCTATCAATAGGTGATTTTATAATGCCACTGAACACATTATTGTACCATTCATTTTCTATTTGTGTCAGTGTAACCATGTTACAGGGAAACACTCCGACTATGTCCTAAACACCAGCACCTAGTAGAAGAACCGTTCAACAGAAAAATGCTCCCGCTATGTTCTGAACAACAGCACATAGTAGAGGAGCCCACACTGCAGAGGATTCATTATAGAGAGAAACGCTCAGGCTATGTCCTCAACACCAGCACCTATGGATATTGCTTTACGTCGCTTTCTGCACAATCATGGCAATATCGCGACAGAAGGAAACCCGAAGCCGGGACTATGCCCTATTCGTATCAAATAACTTCAAGGGTCCGTTATAGTGCATAACATCGCAACAGCACTGTAAAATCCAGGCCATTGAACAGTTTGGAGCACTGTAAATGCAAAACCACAATGACAAACATCCGATCCGGCCGGGATTCGAACTCGGTACACAGCCGGATCGAATGAGCTATCGATCCGGTCAGGACCTAATAGGAAAAAACTTGTGCAAAGTTATAGGAACCCAACCGAATGGGATTATGTTGGCATGATGGTCGTAAAAAACCTTATTGAGGACGTAATCGATTTGGGACGAAATCAGATATTCTTAAGTGTGTGCGTGCTTGTGGTAACTACAAGGCACGTATCGACCCTCAATAGACAGATTGTGGTATGTCCCACTCGTTTAAGTGGGACATACCACAATATGTCTGTTGAGGGTTCCTCAATAGACAGATTGTCCCACTCGTTTGAGTGTCTGCTGAGGAGACCCTCGTCATATCATGTATAGTTATATTGCGGCTGCATAATTATTCATCTCGCATCAAATACGAAAAATATACACAAATAAATCTAATACAATACGCAGATCATTTTTTTAAATATTTTTTTTTTGAGGGGGAGGGCACCCCAGTAACCCAATCTGAGGTCACATCTATGCCTACTTTAGGCTTGCACATTCATTTCTAGAGATAATAAACCCTGACCGAGCTGAAATTTGTTTGCATAAACCACGGAGTCCAAATTTGATATCATGATAAATGTCTAAGCTAGCTCTGTCGGCTTTATTTAAATACTTATGTTATGTGTCTACGGTCATTATGAATATTTAATTCTTTCAGTGCAGGGACCGACTTCAAGCGTTGGATTCTGACGTTTACAGACATCAGAATCTGACGTCTGAAGTCGGTCACTGCGCTAAAAGGGTTGACAATAAAATGTGATTTAACAATTTCGCAAGTTGCCACGTCTCCCTCCGTAAAAAAATGATAATATATATTTTTGTTTTGGTTTCTGCAACTCTAATTTATAATTGTATCATTAAATGAAAAAAATACTATTGAGTTGATTTGATTTGTTGTATGCTATTGTCAGATATTGTATGATTTGTCAATGCATTATAATGTCGCGAACTCTGATTTGACTCACGAAAACAAAATGATCAGGATTTAATTTTTCCATTGGGTGACACTAGTAATGCATTCAGTGCTTATATTGTCTTGTAAGTGTAATATTATATTATTATATTATCATGATTATCATGGTTTACGGAGCACGCTCTTATTTGGTCTGTATAATTCGAACAAACACGGTCACAGTCGTGTTTATGAGGTATAATTCCACCCCGGAAATATAATTCCAGCTAACAATGTTGATTCAATGCTGAGCCACCGTCTGCGACGCTGGCCCAGCATTGAATCAACTTTGGGGACCGCTCCGTGTTGGCTGGTTGACACAGCAGGTCTTTCTTTCGGCTGAGATGTCACATCTCAACAAAAACGAAACGCTCAACCAATATTGATTTAATGTTGGTACAGCGTCAAGCACGATGGACCAGCATTAAAACAACACTGGTTCAACGTGTCGGGTTCTCGTGTTTGCTGGGTTAGGACTGGCTGAGAGTGACCTTGACCTGATGTAGTCCCCTGGGCCGGCACATCAGAAGCACTTGTGTGGAAACATACATCTCCTGATGTGAGCTTAATATGCAAGGTGGGACAAAACCCAGGCTGAAGATACAAGGTGGGAAATAAACCAGGCTTAATATGCAAGGTGGGACAAAACCCAGGCTGAAGATACAAGGTGGGACACAACCCAGGCTGAAGATACAAAGTGGGACAAAACCCAGGCTGAAGATACAAGGTGGGAAACAAAACAGGCTTAATATGCAATGTGGGACAAAACCCAGGCTGAAGATACAAGGTGGGAAATAAACCAGGCTTAATATGCAAGGTGGGACAAAACCCAGGCTAAAGATGCACGGTGGGAAATAAACCAGGCTTAATATGCAAGGTGGGACAAAACCCAGGCTGAAGATGCAAGGTGGGACAAAACCCAGGCTCAAGATGCAAGGTGGGACAAAACCCAGGCTGAAGATACAAGGTGGGGAACAAACCAGGCCAAAGATGCAAGGTGGGCCTCAAATCAGGATTAATATGCAGGAAACAACGTTATGTTACAAGATGCTACAAGCCAAGGAGCAGTTACTTCTGCTTGTCTTAATTCTTTCAGAATATTGCAAGGCAGCATACAGGTTTTGAATAAGGGGGCCAGCATTCAATTTCAAGGGGGGGGGGGGTGTAGGCTTGTATTCCCGTACAAGTTACGATATATCGTGGGATTTGATAAATCGAGATGGCCCAGGAGTATCTTTGAAATAAATAATTTCGAAGAAACTCTGCGCGAAATAAATGATTTACTTCAAGAACTGTTCTATATAAACATGTAATAAAATTTGACATTTTCAGCGCGCCCACGAGTCGGGTTGAAATTTAAAAAAATGTTCGCGACCAAAACTCAAGCCCCCCCCCCCCCTGAAAATTAAATGGCGGCCCCTGATCTATTAAATGAATAAATGAACGAATGAATAAATCTTTGCAATGAGTAAATCAGCTGGTAGCCAGCGTTACAGACTATATCCCAGCAAGCACGACACGTTGAAACAATAATGTTTTAATGTTGGCCCAACGTCTGCGACGCTGGCCCAACATTAAAACATTATTGTTTCAATGTTTCGTGTTTGCTGGTACGGCACTGACAAATACGATATATCAAGCCAATGCTGTGTAAACTCTTTGACCGCCAAATTATTTAATCTGAATTTTCACCCACTTGAAGTTGTGTCTCGCTGACGCGATCCACAACTTCAAGTGATTGAAAATTATTCAGATTTGACAAAAGGGAGGTCAACTGTTTTCAAATATTGCTGATTGATGTCATATTTTATCTTTAACATGTTTAAAAGATGTTACTTAATGTGCTAATACAAAATGAAAACCCGAATATAATGCGGCACCGGTGGTTAAAGTGTTAATGGTGGGCCCCGACGATGGCCCAACATTAAACCAACATTGACTTCTGGTGTTTCCCACTGGACATACGACGTTATTGCAACGTTGAATCAAAGTCAATGGCGTTGACTCAACGTCGTAACAACGTCGTGTGCCCAGTGGGTTTGCTATGCCAGGACTTGGTTGTCTGGCAGAGGTTGTTGGTCTTGCCTGGCGACCAGCGATAGTGACAGGTATTCATCATTCCATGACATTTATGATCATTCCCCTCCCTAAGGTGGATCCCAGTAAGCGAGATAATGTATAACGCTGGTTTAATCTTTGTCCAACGTCGCAAACGGAGTCCCAACATTGAACCAGCATTCGCTCAATGACTCCTACTTGCTGGGATGGTGGCAGGAAACAGAAACAGAAAACGCCATAGGTTGAATCAATGCTTGTTTGATGTTAGTCCAGCTTCGTAGACGGTGGACCAACATTTAACCAGCATTGATTTACCATATTGTGTTTGTTGTGTATGAGGTGCCATGGGAAGCCAACCGCAGGGCGGCACAGTGGGACAGGGGTTAGTGGGAAAGTGGGGGTAGTGGACAGTGGAACACCTAGACAGTGGGACAGGTAGACAGTGGGACAGTGGGACAGCTAGACAGTGGGATAGGCAGACAGTGGGATGTTTGGACAGTGGGGCAGTTGGACAGTGGGACAGTGGCACACCTAGACAGTGTCGCAGTGGGGCAGTGGCTAATTTAATACTGGGCCAGTAATTCAAACGTTAGGGAACCATGGCAGCAATGCTTTTGGAATGTCTACTTGTCGACGATGTGCTGATATAAATAATGATTGAAATGCTAAGTTGACGTTGACACACATAGTGACTCACGTGACGTTTAACATATTTAATGCAGACAACAGACGTTTACCCAATGTTTGCTCACAGCTGGCAATGACCAACCATTGGATCAACGCTTTGGTGTCAACTGTGAGTCAAGCAAAAAGGTTATTTTAATGTCTGACCCAACAATAACCAACCATTGGCTTAACGTTTCGTACCTGATGTGAGCCAAGCAAAGATATTGATCCAATGTTATTTTATGTTGGCTCACCGTCTACGACGTTGGCCCATCAGTCACCAACCATTAGATAGACGCACGTTGTCCGCTGTGATATGCTATTAATAACCACCTTCGACGTCACCGTTCTCACCTGGAAATGTCATCTATTGATGTGAGTATCGGAATATAATCTGATGAATTACTCATCACCTTGTACGGGGTTAAAAAACGGTAAGGTCGAAGCAGTGCAAACGAACGAATGAATGAATTCCAAATAGCCTAATTTGGACATGCGGCAGCATTGCGATGTTGCAGCTCCATGCCAAGAGGGCTGTTTGTTATTTGCGAGCGTCTGTCAACACGGTGATTTGTGCACGCGATATCACGCCTTGGGGCTGATGTTACATGACATAGCTTACTTCAGCCCCTTACAACGCTCTTCAGCCCTTGATAATCTACTCCTATATCGCTGAAACATGTTTGTATAAACCATGGAGACCACAGGTTCTTTTTCAATTTGAATCCATCATTAATGTATTTAATAGTCATCTCTTCCGCTTCATTTGAATACCTATGTTATGGGTCTATGTCTAGCATAAATATTTTGCTTTTTCAGCGTCAATGTAGAATAGTGACTTTCAATGTATAGAATAGTGACTGCACAACGCTAAAATATGTTTGTATAAACCATAGAGACTAAAGGGTTTTTTCAATTTGAAACCACCATACATGTCATTTGCACTTTCGGCTTCATTTGAAATATCTACAGACATCAGATTCTAACATCTAAAGACGGTTCCCGCGCTGAAAGGGGTAAATTATTCACATAATGTGTGACGGGCCACCAGTCAATTACTAGAAGGGCCGTAGTTTTTGAACTGAACAGATTATTTCATTCCCATTTCACTTCCTATCTACAGACGTCACATTGACCACCACAGTACCGTTAACCCTTTCACTGCCGGTCCCGAATATAATTACTCGGTTTTTCCATTTATTATTAACCCTTATGCTGCCGGGACCGTATATATGCGTTTTCAAGCAAATTTCAGACCAAATAAAATAAACTAAAATAATTTGTGATGGATGCTTAGTTATTCTAATATATACATTTTAAAGACGTATATTCTTTCATAAATATAATTTCGTCATTCGAAGCTGGAAATTGCGTTGGCAATTCCAGCTTCAAATGAATGGAAAATAGTCCGAAACAAGTACCACCCTTTAAACATGCTAGAGATAAAATGTGACATCAATCAGCAAGATTTGAATAGAGTTGACCTCCATTTTGTCAAATCTGTGTAATTTTCACTCACTTTAAGTGGGTGAAAAAATACAATTGAATAATATGGTGGTTAAAAGGCTCAACCTAGGGGAAGGGGGTTAGTTGCAGCCACTATATATATATGTTCGGTGTATCAGGACCTATGTTATGGGTCTACTGTCATTACAAATATCTTCTTTCTTACAGATTCTGACGTCTAGAGTCGATTCCCGCGCTGTAGGGGTTACATTTGTCAGTACAGTGTATAGACGGAACAATGGCACAAGTGACGAGCTACAAACTGGCCTCTCAATCGAAGGTTGTGATTAACCAGACTCACTTTGGCTGAGCTTGTAAGGTCGTCTCCTATTGGATGAAATATTCCAGTGGTCGAAGTTGACACGCACTAATAATAATATATTCAGTGAAGACAGCGCAGTGAGACCAGCGTGTTGACGCATGGATCTACAAGGTTATCCTGACCTCTACCTGGTTATGACATATGGATTTACAAGGTCATGTTGACCTCTATCTGATTGACCACCTGTGCTCGGCCATCACAAACACATGTGACAACCCCTAAACAAGGTGCACGTCTATATATATCCCATCCTAACGGGAGCGGGAACAACTTTCCCACAGTAAGGCCACTATGTTTTTTTCTCTGTTTTAAAAGAGCGCGCGCATTAGATTTACGCCGGGCATTACCAATAAAAACATGTGTTTTTTTCTGCCCAGCACTCGCATTGAATTGTTGCCGATTTTCGAAAAAAAAACATATAATTTTTGTAGATCAACAAAACATTCCGAAAGAAAAGTTAATTTCAGGAAATAAAAAAACTTTTTTCAGCTATGTTTTTTTTGCTTGTTTTTTTCGTCGCCCTCATTAACTTCATTTAAAATAGGTCATCATTTTTTTATTTCGTTGCCCTCATTAACTTTTCCAGAAATTTGTCCAATGTTTTTTTTATTTGGTCACCCTCATTAACTTTCCCGAAAATAGGTGGAATCTTTTTTTTCCTAAATGTTTTTTTTACCGCCCTCCCTCATTAGATTTTGGATTTTTCCTGATCTATAACAGAGAAATAAACACCAGTGGCCTAAGCCTTCACTACGACAATCTTAGATCAAGATCTACGGTCGCAGTTGTCAAGGGTTAGTGTAAAGAGGACTAGATAACCTGACGCTCATCTATGTTCACACCTATAGGTCATACGTTAAATGTGGTCTACGTGACAATCATCGTGCTCCAAGTAGCGTGTTTTCTGAGCTCGTTGTAGAGGCGTACATTAGAGAATTAACTAAGGAAAACTTAATCAGCTTATTAACCCTTTCAGTGCGGGGAATCTCTTTGTTAACCAAATTTAATATATATTAATATATGTCTCTGTTGCAGCATATACATATATTAAAAAAAATACACTTAATATCAAAATGCATTGACAACACATCAAATGTAATCCGGTAATTACTTATTTAAATTAATTGCATATGTTTGTAATGCTTAATGAGTCAAAAAACAAAACTAGACCAAGACATTATTATCCCAAAATAACACATGCACTTTTCTTTAGGATAATCATGATAATATAAAATGAATATATTTTAAACATACTAGTCTGAATAGTCCTGACAACGGAGAATGATGCTGAATAATCAAGATAATAGTGTGTCTCTCGTCCATATTAGCCTGAGATTTCTATATACTGTTGACCTTGTAATATTCGCGAGGTTCTAATTTTCCCGAATTTCGCGAGGAGGTCTAATTCGTGAATTTAAAAATCCCGCGAATTTTTTTATTATAATAGCGCTACTAAAGAAAAATGAAAATTCGTTAATTCTAAATTACGTGAAAATTTAAACACGCGAACATTACCAGATCTACAGTATTTTTAATTATAAAAGCTAATTGAAAAGTGAAACCAATACGCAATATAAAACAATACAGCACTGGATAGGCCTAGTCAGGGTTTCTTGTGGCAGAACAGCCATGATGCTCTAACACATCAACTCTTCTGCCAGGTCTAGAACACGTGAATTCTTAACACCATGCTGTTTTAATATTGGCCCAGTGTCTAGGACGCAGGGCCAACATTAAAACAACATTATTTTGACTCATCGTTTTCGCTACGTTCCCTGTGAATTATTTATGAAGGAAGGAAGGGTCTGAGCGAGCTGCGCGAGTCAGCTCCTAAAACACTCAGGTGTAGAATTGATTATTTTATCCACCTGAAGTTGTGTCTCCTTGCAGCGACCCACAACTTCAAGTGCATAAAAAATACCCAGCTATACATAATTATAATGATAAGACATTGTAATCTGACAGATTTAGCACTTACAGCGCGGGGATAGACTTTAGTTGTCAGAGTCTGACGTCTGTAGACGTCAGATTCTGTCAACTAAAGTCTATCACCGCGCTGTATCAGTACAAATATTTCTATTGGCCGTAGACCCATAACATAGGTATTCAAATGAAGCAAAAAGACCTAACTAAGACATTTATGATGATTTCAAACTGAAAAAACCCCGTTGCACTCCAAGGTTTTCATAAAAAAATTCAGCGCTTTAAGGGTTAAAGGTTTATTTCTTCTCCATATTTACTGATTTGAAGGAATAAAGAGGCAGAACATGAATAAAGACGGGGTTAGAACTTAAAGGGTTAACCCTTTCAAGCCGATTGCCATCGCTATCCACTACAAACCGCGAATTTCTGCAGAAATTCTCGACTTTTAGTTATGAAAATGACTTGAAATGGGTGGCAAGTGACAAAACAATATTGTAATTATTAAACAGTAGCATGACAATTTTCGTTCTAAAACTCAACTGTTTCTGGAAATTAGGTTTTTTCTTCACAGATGGAAAATGATGCTTTGATGCATCGTCAGAGCTCAAAGAGTAAAGACAGGCAGGGCGAAAAAACAGTCTAGTATTGAATGTCATCGGAAGCAGTTTCCTCGTCATTCTAGTGATAGATGTTTTGTCTGAGCTTCCTTATCTGCGCGGGCGGATCTGGAGGGTTACCATGGGATGCCGGAAGGCAGGGGCGGATCCAGAGGGTTTATCATGGTATGCCGGAAGGCAGGGGCGGATCCAGAAGTTGTATCATGGTATGTCGGAAGACAGGGACGGATCTAGAAGGTTTATCATGGTATGCTGGAAGGCAGGGGCAGATCCAGAGGGTTTACCATGGTATGTCGGAAGGCAGGGGCAGATCCAGAGGGTTTACCATGGTATGTCGGAAGGCAGGGGCAGATCCAGAGGGTTTACCATGGTATGTCGGAAGGCAGGGGCGGATCCAGATGGTTTATCATGGTATGTCGGAAGGCAGGGGCAGATCCAGAGGGTTTACCATGGTATGTCGGAAGGCAGGGGTGGATCCAGAGGGTTTATCATGGTATGCCGGAAGGCAGGGGTGGATCCAGATGGTTTATCATGGTATGCTGGAAGGCAGGGGTGGATCCAGATGGTTTATCATGGTATGCTGGAAGGCAGGGGCGGATCCAGAAGTTGTATCATGGTATGTCGGAAGACAGGGGCGGATCTAGAGGGTTTATCATGGTATGTCGGAAGACAGGGGTGGATCTAGAGGGTTTATCATGGTATACTGGAAGGCAGTGGCGGATCCAGAGGGTTTACCACGGGATGCTGGAAGGCAGTGGCGGATCCAGAGGGTTTACCATGATATGCTGGAAGGCAGGTGCAGATCCAGAGGGTTTACCATGGTATGCTGGAAGGCAGGGGCAGATCCAGAGGGTTTACCATGGTATGCTGGAAAGCAGTGGCAGATCCAGAGGGTTTATCATGGTATGCTGGAAAGCAGTGGCAGATCCAGAGGATTTTAAATACTATGGCGTACTGGAAGGCAGGGGCAGATCCAGAAGGTTTACCAGGGTATGCTGGAAGGCAGGGGCAGATCCAGAGGGTTTTAAATAACATGGTATACTGGAAGGCAGGGGTAGATCCAGAGGGTTTTAAATACCATGGTATACTGGAAGGCAGGGGCAGATCCAAAGGCATCTACATTGGTATAACTTACATGCATCCGGAGCTGAGCTACTTCTGCACGTGGATTAATTGCGGAAATGTTGTAATTAATTGCGGAGACGCTGTAATTATGCGCAGCCGGGAAGTAGCTTGCTTCCATTACCTCGTCTACAGCACGATTTATTTGAAAACCAAAAAACCCCTATTCTTTTTCTCATAAACATGTCGTTTTTTTAAATCCACTTAGCATGCTTAGCGGCTTATGCTCTCAGATTAGAACGCACAGGAAAAAACTGTATTCTCACAAGATTTGGGAGGTTTCCGAATAAATACATTAAAGCGACACAATCAGGCTAAAATTATAAAAAAAATCAGTATTTTTATTTTGGATTCCTAATATGGCTATAAAATGTGAACATGTCCATAGACTAGAATTGCGAGAAATAAGGACGAAATTTATTTTCGGAGATGCATGTCCAAAATATGAAATACGGTAATAACTTATAAATGAGGCTTTCAGCACACTTCTTACGTTGCCACATCAACCCAATATGTAAAAGACCTCCGCAATTATAGTCTATGGACATGTTCGAATCTTATGGCCATACTAAGAAGCCAAAATGAAAATACTGTTTTTTTGGATGATTTTAGCCTGATTGTGTCGCTTTAATATGTTTTGATAAGAGACACATCATATTAGATTCAAATTCAGGTTGTGCAGCTGTAGAAATACATTAATATACTTAAGGAAAATGTTTTCATAGTTCCTTTTGTTCTGCCTAATCTGGCTGTTCTATCAGGGTTTTTTACTTTGTTAATAACATAATTTATGTAGATTTTATTTTTAAAGAGAATAAGCAGAAGTAAATGCATATATCAGCAGGGACCCAAAACAGTCACACGCACGCAACTAATTAAAATGAAATGAATCGGGCTTTAGGCCACTTTTGTACACATATAGGCTAAATTGGGCCGGGAGAACCTCCTGAGGATGGTGAGATGAGTGAGATGACACTGCCCTCCAGACACACGATTCGGAATTCGAGCCCTGGCGGTATGAGGCCGAGCACGCTACCTCTCGGTCACGGAGGCCTCCACATTACTGAGCATTATGAGTGGATGGGGAATAAACATTTTTGTTTTTTTTAAACCGCCGAGACCGTGAAACGAACCCCGAACTCTGGCGTGAAAGGCAGCGGTGCTAATTACTACCCTAGGGCCCCCGCCCCACACGCAACTAAAAGACCCCTTGTATGAAGGACTAAAATTAGTTTTTTCATATGAAGGTCAAATAAAGGAGCAGAGAATGGCTACTAACACTTTAACCCTTAAAGCGCTGAAATATCTTGTATAAGTCATGGGGAACAAAGGTTTTTATCCATTTTAAATCATCATAAATGTCTTAGTCAGCCCTTTCTGACTCATTTAAATATCCATGTTATGGGTCTACGACCATTAAAAAAAATTAACTCTTTCAGCGCGGGGACCGTCTTTATACGTCAGAATCTGACGTCTATAGACGTAAGATTCTGACGGCCATGAATGAAGGTCGGAATAGTTTATTTGGAGTGTGTTCAACCATTTCTAGCTAAATCATCAATCATAGTAGTTAGAATATATTTTTACAAAAACGATTTGCTTTCAAAGTTGCACAGGTTGTACGCAGACATAATAGCGTTAGTATTTTACACTTATATCTTGAATATATAATTTTTATATGCAATATTATTGCGCGTTATAAATTGCGAAATCAGTAACTGTTATATGAATACGCCTACAATACTGCTCTGAAAAGCCAAAAGGCATTATACCTGCTCACTGCACAAGTAAACAGATACTGTTTTTGGCTTTACACGGCAGATTATGGTCAATGTTATGTATTTATGTATTTCATATTTCATTTTACACTTTTTTTATTTGTATTTTAACCATGCCTTATACGTCAGAATCTGACGTCTACAGACGTCAGATTTCGACGTATAAAGACGGTCCCTGCGCTGAAAGGGTCAAGTGAATATTCACGTTTACATAATTAAAGTCCCATCAGCAAGAACTAAAAAAATAAAGGTGTTTCCTGGAAATAGTGTATTATCATTAATCCTTAACCCTTGGAGCGCTGAATTAATTTGTAAAAAAACATCGCAACCAAAGGTTTTTTCAATTTGAAATCATCATAAATGTCTTAGTTAGCTCTTTACGATTCATTTGAATACCTATGTTATGGGTCTACGGCCATTAGAAATATTTCTTCTCTTACAGTGCGGGGATCGACTTTAGTCGTCAGAATCTGACGTCTATAGACGTCAGATTCTGACGACTAAAGTCGATTCCCGCGCTGTAAGAGTTAAACCAATAAGTTATGCAATTTACTTTCGTCCAATTAGTGTGCTACCGCGATCTACAAATTCAAGTAGATGACATTATCACTTACATCAGCACACCTTGAATCAAAACCTATGGCAGTCTAATATGTTTTATGTTTATTTCTCCTTTAAATTCTACTGAGGGAATAACAAATAAACGGCCTGAAAGCGGTTATGGACGTGGTTAACAATGTAACCCCCTCAACTCTCAATTATTTTGTATAAACAATGGAGACGAATTTTTTTCAATTTGAAATCATCATAAATGTCTTAGTTAGCTCTTTCTGATTCATTTGAATATCTGTGTTATGGGTCTACGGACAATTATAAACATTTTAACTCTTTCAGTGCGGGGACCGTCTGTAGACGTCAGAATCTGACGTCTACAGACGTCAGATTCTGACGTATAAAGACGCTCCCCGCACGGGAAGGGTTAATGATTAAAACAGGTACCTTCATATAATTAGTGTCCCCTTGGAACCAAATGCTCGATCGATATTAGTCCCTTGAATGCCTGAGGAGATGTGGAAACCGTAGACACTGCGATTAATCGATAGTATATCTGGAACAGTTTTTGTCAGGAGTTTTTGTATCGTTAAGACGTACTGAGTCCTTATTGACAGTTTGTCTTTTTTGTCCCAAAAATCTGTTTCTCAGAATATCAAATGTTAGGCTGATATTTCATAAAATTTTCACATCGTCGATATTATTTATCCATGCATCTTAGCCATTACAACGCAAGTAAATGTTAGGCTGACATTTCAGGAAATTTTCACGTCTTCGATATTATTTATCCATGCAACCTAACCATTACAACGCAAACAAATGTAAGACTGACATTTCAGGAAATTTTCACGTCTTCGATATTATTTATCCATGCAACCTAACCATTACAACGCAAACAAATGTAAGACTGACATTTCTGGAAATTTTCACGTCTTCGATATTATTTATCCATGCAACCTATCCATTACAACGCTGAAATATTTTTGTATTAATCATATAGCTAAAGGGTATTTTTCAATTTGAATACATCATAAATGTTTTAGTTAGATCTTTCCGCTTCATTTGAATATCTATGTTATGGGTCTACGGCCATTATACATATTTTAATTCTTTCAGCGCGGGGGCCGACTTTAGACGTCAGAATCTGACGTCAACAGACGTCATATTCTAAAAATGGTCCTCGTGTTGAAAGGGTTAAAAGATACCAACACTCAGTGACGCTGAAAACAACTCTCAGGGGGTGGATACCATACCATACACAGAAATGTTTTTGTTTGTTTTTGTTTGTTTGTCTTGTTTTGTTTGTTTTTGTTTTGTATATACTGAGCACAACTTCCTAGTTTGGAAGACTAACGGCTCCGGGTGCTATCACACCACGGGTGCTATCGCACCACATTGTGGATTGTCTGGGGTCTCGCTGGATACTGCGCCTACGTCCATTGAGGTTCTTTTACGTCTAACTCTCGGTCAGTGAGACGAGCCATCTGATTTACGTGGTTCTCTGAGCCCCACGACACGACATCGCTGCACGCAACATGTCCTAGTGTATACGGCACCTGGCAGTCCCAGGCGGTCCCTCATCCAATTATGAGCCGGGCGCGACGTTGCTTAACTTCAGTGATAAAGCCAACACCGATGAGCGAACGATGAGCGAACGTATATATGATGTTTAAACTTATTATCTATTTAATACTGGCAAGTACGTCAGAACACCATGTTCATATTAATTAAAACGGAGAATAATGCAGCACATAGGTAAAAGTCAAGTTAAGTATCTGCCTGCACAGACACTAGATATTGATCCAATATTGGTTTAATGTTGGCCCATTGTATGCGACGCTGGCCCAACACTAAATCAATATAGTGCCAATGTTTTGTGTTTGTCTAGAGTGAGTGAGTGAATATTTGCTTCACGTCGCTTTCTGCACAATCATGGCCGTGTTTGCATAGAATGTTGTTCCAATTACAGCATTTTACCTTTAGAGGTCGTAGGTAATAATTTTCAGATTTTTACTCACTTGAAGTTGTGTCTCGCTACCGCGATCCACAACTTCAAGTGAGTAAAAATCAGTTGAATTTGCTTAATTCAAGTTAAAATGTGGATAAATAAGGCTAATTAAATACATATTTAATTTTTAAAAGCTGGCTATATAAGGCCACTAATACACTAAAGTCACAGTCGAAGCCAGTGTTCTAAGCGTTAAAACGTAAACATTACGACATTATCGGTTAGATTACGCGCAAGCCAAATGGACAATATCTCGCACATATTGATGGAATATTAGGGTTACTATTGTCTTCATAAAACCACTGTTTTCTCCTCCCTAATATACATATTTCAGTAGCTGCAGCCTTCAAGAAATCAGAAATATCTCTTCGATTACTATAGTATGCACATATTTCCTTAAGTAGGCCCTACTTTGTAATAAATAAATTATTTTCTAAATCTGACGTAAATAACACAGAGGACACGCTCTGATTTTTTTTGTGATCAAGCAGTAAAAATGCAGGTGCATTTATTTTGGGAATATAACAAAATACACAACATATGGAAAGTAATAAATGCAATGCTAGTGAATGATAATAATGAAATGTGTAAGGTGATATTTCTAGCTAAGCGGTGTATATACAGATGTAAACGATATAAAATTGTCTGTCATTATGTACGCAATGTTGCTAAAATAGTATGTGTAGTGACAGTAAACAACATAATTGTTGTCTTTAACCCTTTCAAGCCTGACTTTACATTGTCATCTTCTACTACAAGTCGTGAATTGCTGTCGCAATTCTCGACTTGTAGTGGATGAAGATGATTTGAAGTGGGTGAAAAAATAAAGAAAATTGCCAAGTATTGGTAAACCATTTTCATGGAAATTTTCATTCTAATACCCCTAGTTGCAAGAAAATTATGTCATTTTTCAGGGATATAAAATGAATCTTTAATGCATCTTGTAGACTTAAAGGGTTAAGACATTACAGCTATCTCTCCGCATATTTGTGTGTAGTGCTGTGTAGTTCTACTAAGTGAAGTCTCACTCTCTATGCAATGGTGTTCACTATGCGACGGTATCAGCCCATATCGAACCCCTGCTGTAGTTCGAACAACACAGTGTTACTGCATGTTTGGCAGTTATGTAGGCCTAATGTGTGACTTGGTTGTGTGTGAAAATGCATACGTTGTTATTTTTGTATGCGATATGGGAAAATAACACACTCGTCCAAGTAATAAGGTGTTGGCCTAAACAACCTCTGCAGGTTCTACAGGCCCAGTTTAGCCTATATGTGAACCAGGGGCCTAAAACCCCATTCACTTACTTTTATTTGTTTGCCAAAAAACTTCAACACAGTACACTAACGTCACAGGAATATGTCATTGACATTCAATCGTTTCAGCGTGGGACAGTTTTTAAACGTCAGAATCTGACGTCGAGGGTGTCAGATTCTGACGTCTAAAGTCGGTCCCAGCAATGAAAGAATTAAACAGATTATAATGGTCATAGACACATAAACATAGGTATTCAGATTAAACGAAAAGAGCCAACTAAAATATTCATGATGACTTTAAATTAAAAAAAATGATCTCCTTGGTTTTTACAAAAATATTTAATGCCATGAGAGTAAAATATCAGCACTTCAAAAAACGGCACCAAAATACACTATCATCGCAAAAAGATGTCAGCAGGATTTAATGTCAACACAGCAAAATGTCACGATAAAAATATACATTTTCACATCATCACAAAGTACACTATCGTCATCGACACTCCTTCTGACGTTTCACTAGCTGCTAATGCTTAGATGCGTCATACATGGTTTAAATATATTTTGTATTGTCCAATTGAAGTAATACTGGATTGTAATGCATGGCTTCGTTCGGAACAAAAGAAAGTGGATGATGCTTGCGGAGTCATGGTGTGAATAAAATGAGTAGGCAGTAGGTGTAAATCTCGTTGCCAGAGCTACAAATGTCATCAAACAAATGCGTCATATATGACATATTGTGTGTAAACCTAGTTCAAATGCATTTACTCATTAGGAGCAGAACGTCGGAGCTTCAATTTGATCACACCAGATTATTATCTTAATTCTTAAAGCGCCAAGCAAAACCATAAAAAGTAATTTATTATCTTCACGATTATATTGTTTTATTTTACCACATAGAGTAACATGTACTGTTCAAATACACGGGCAATGACAACTGCAAAAATGATCACTTAACTCTCTAACCGCCGGTGCCGCATATATTCGGGTTTTCACTTTTTATTAGCACATTATGTACCACCTTTTGAATATGTTAAAGATAAAATGTGACATCAATCAGCAATATTTGGATATTGTTGACCTACATCTGTCTAATCTGAAACATTTTCACTCACTTGAAGTTGCGGATCGCGTCAGCGAGACACAACTTCAAGTGGGTGAAAAGTCTAATTGAATAATTTGGCGGTTAAAGGGTTAAAGCGATAAGCACATGCAACAACAGTCGCTTTAAATTTATTTAATTACCAGATTAAATCACTGCTATTGGAAGTGTTTGATCTTAGATTAAATAGAAATGTATAATTTTCACCTATTTGAACTTGTGGGTTGCGGTAGCGAGACACAACTTCAAGCTGGTTAAAATTTAAATTAGATGACATAATTAGCGGGGAAAGGATTATTATATTATATTACTTATTAGAAAAAATATATAAACAAAAATGAACAAAAACATAATGACCTATGTGTTAATTAAACCCTCTGTGGCCATGTACAAAATTAACGTCGATACACTGGTTTCAACATTAAATAGACGAGGCCGCCATTAACGTGGTCGCCTAGTCACATTGAGAAGGGAGACACAATGATCTTTCTCTCTAAAAAAACAGGAGGAATCAGTGGGGCTCGAACTCGAGACGCATGCATGATTGGCGGAGCACGCAGGCGCTTCTGTAACCAAAGCGCTACGTCCTCTTTCTCTGTAAATATATTTCTAGGAGAGTCTGTTTTTGGAGGGGCGTGGAAATGCTGCGAAGATGCGGAGTCATCAGATTGACTGACTGGTGAAGGGAAGAGCCTTCTTAAAAGACAGATGATGACGTTTAGTGATTGAACATGAGACTAGCTGGATATTGCCAGGATATTGCTGCTTCACTATTTTGTGGATCGGGAAATGAGGTAGGAAAGCCTTCATCTCCTGGTATAAAGACCATTTCAGTGCGATATGGGGGAAATAAGCTATGCAAACGGTGATCATTTGAGTGCGGTATTGGAAAATACAGCACTCGTCCAAGGAATTAGGTGGGCGAACACCTTATTTCTTGGCCTTGTGCTGTATTTTTCCATACCGCACGAAAATGAACACCGTTTGTATTTTCTCACACGATTGTCCGAAATTTTCAACGGCGCAAATAAGTGTACAGTTGACCGACATGACAAACCACCATAAGACCCGCCGCTCATCTGCTATACAGCATGCATGCATACAACATGTATAGGACCACATGTAGTACAGCGGAGTGCTGTATCCGCTGATCCCGCTATACGTCTCATAGTGGAAACACCATCAGTGAGTATGAGAAAACACTTGTTCAGAGAAAATGAGGTGTGAGCCTTCAAGCGAACAGGTTATTCGCTGGACAAGTGCTTTATTTTCTGATATCGCACCAGGCATAAATGTCATCTGATATAGGCTATAAATCCTGCTCATGTGAGAGCTGAGAGCGGCCTCAGGGATCCTTGTGGGGTATACAACTCCTTGAAATACACCCGTGACGTCAGTCTATTGTTAAAACAGTAGATTCGGACTACGAATCTACTTTTATTTTGTACTGGTCAGGTTGGGAACAATATACTATGAAACTGCATGCTAATATTTCATGGTTTAGCCATACTGACAATGAAATTGAGGTTTTCTATAACAAATCTTGGAAGATCTGCACATAATATGTGTATTTTAAGTCGAAGAAAGAACTCAAGAATTACAATAGAATTACAATAGATTCGTAGATCCGAATATACTCGCGCCTCGTACATTTGGATCTACGAATCTATCGAATTTTGTCCTTTTTCCATGACATAATATGATCTGTAAACGCTGCTCATGCTAGAGCGGTCAAAGGGATTGTAGATCTGGTAATTTTCGCGTGTTTAAATTTTCGCGAGTTTCAGATTTTGAGACTTTTCATGCAGTTTAGAATTCGCGAATTTTCATTTTTCTTCAGTAGCGCTATTATAATAGTTTTTTTCGCGAGATTCTTGAATTCGCAAATTAGCCCTCCTCGCGAAATTCGCGAAAATTAAAACCTCGCAAATATTACCAGATCTACAGTATACAGCGGTCTTAACCCTTGAAGTGCCAATACACTTTTGTATAAACCATGGAGACCAAAGGGATTTTTCAATTTGAAAAATGTCTTAGTTAGCTCTTTCCGCTTCATTTGAATACCTTGTTATGGGTCTACGCCTATTATAAAGCTTTTTACTCTTACAGTGCTGGGTCGACTTTAGATGTCAGAATCTGACGTCTACAGACGTCAAATTCTGACCTCTAAGGTCTTTCCCCGCACTGTACGGACTAAAAAAACGACAGAAAAACAAGACAATACGTCATCTTTAAAGAATGCATATTGATAGTGGCATGTATGAAAACGACTAAAACGTAAATATTCGTCTAATTGGGTTGAATGTACAGCATTGCTTATAATTCTGATAGCTATATTGACACGATAGATGAACAGCAATATCAGTCTGGAGCATACTGCAACAAAACACGCTTGACTTACAGCTGCTCTATTTGTTTGCATTATAGGTAGCCTGTCGGGATGATGCGGAGCTTCAGGGGCAAACAGCAGCAACAGCTCCTTTGACAACTAATCAGTTACTGCGGTTTGTCGTTGCGGTGGGGAATGTACAGGTGTTTGTAATCGTTATGGCGATGTATATTAGCCAGATACAATACCAGGCACATCCCAGTGAACACAAAACATTTGTATATCATTTATACAATGTTGGACCAACGGCGAAGACGTTGGGCCAACATTGTAGTCATGTTATCAACATTGTTATTAACATTGTATTAACAACTTTGTATTATTTGTATAAATGTTATACAAATGTTATACAAATGTTATACAAATGTTTACTGGGATTTTAATCCTGGTATCGATATGTTAGTATTATAATATAAATTATGTCCATGCCGTCTAAATATTGTGTAAATAATATGATATGTGATCGTTACTCAACTAACTGCGGTTTTAAGAATATACAACAGTTTCAGTGTATATAAACGCGATATACAACAGTTTCAGTGTATATAAACTCAATCACCCAATCATTATGAATATTTTATTCTTTCAGTGCGGGGATTGACTTTAGACGTCAGGTTGTAGACGTCAGATTCTGATGTCTAAGGTCGGTCCCCGCACTGCGAGGGTTAGTTTTACAAAATAAAAAACAAAACAACAAACAGATTCGGCTTCTTATTTTTCAATACACAATTGATTTTGCATTACATATTCCTCTGTATGATAAACTGGAGTACTAGAGACAGTCAGTCATAGAGCCATTGGTTTGTTTTGCAAAGGAAAACAACTGTAACCACTTACTTTTTAACCCTTTAAGTCTTCTCGATGCATTAAAGCATCATTTTAAATCCATTAAAACATACCTAATTGTCCTGCAGCTAGTGTTTTTAGAACGAAAATTTCCATGAATCTGGTTTACCAATACATGGTATTTTTTTTTAATTTTCAAACCACATAACATCATCTTCATCCACTACAAGTCGTGAATTGCGACAGCAATTCGCGGCTTGTAGTGGATGAAGATTACTATGGTAAATTCAGGCCTGAAAGTATTCTTATTTGCTTTTGGAAAGAAAAACAACGAACAGCAGTTTTGGCTTAACAATAACAAAAAAATATCAACAATTTTTTTTAAGTACCGGCAATACAAAAACATCAACTGTTTGATTTTTAAGTAATCAGTTGCTGCTGTTTGGCTTTTGCATCGCTAATAAACCTCGGGCTGGCGTGCCAATCAATCTGGTAGCATCAGGCATTCTTGCATGATGTCCACACAGCCAAGGGGGGGGGGGGGTAGAACGACAGGAATTGATCTATTTGTCATCCCCAGTCATCAATCATTCTGTACATGGCGCCGGGACCTCTTCCTTCGCTGAGTCCTCCATTGTTTTCCAGTCCATCGACTCCGCTTATTCACAAGTCAGTCATGTACCGCGGAAATAAACCGCAGTAACTGATTACTTTTCAAGTAAGCAGTTACTGCTGTTCGCCTTGTTTCTTTATGCAAATGCAAACGTCAGTGACTGCTTCTTTTTCAAGCAGTTACTACTGCAACTTTTGAGATGTTTGTCTCTTTGAGCTGTAGGATTCTCTTCAGCCATCGAGTATTGGCATACTGACCACCGAGCAGAGAAAACAGTAGTAACTGGTTACGTTCCAAATACACAGTTATTGCTGTTTGTCTTTGAGCTGCAGGATTCTCTTCTGCCATCGAGTACTGGCATACTGACCGCCAAGCAAAGACAAACAGTAGCAACTGCTTACTTTTTAAGTAAGCAGTTACTGCTGTTTGTCTTTGAGCTGCAGGATTCTCTTCTGCCATCGAGTACTGGCATACTGAGCGCCGAGCAAAGGCAAACAGCAGTAACTGCTTACGTTCCAAATACACAGTTACTGCTGTTTGCCTTTGAGCTACATGATTCTCTTCTGCCATCGAGTACTGGCATACTGACTGCCATACAAAGACAAACAGCAGTAACAAAAGAAAGCAGTTACCGCTGTTTGCTTTGGTACGCCAGCGCGGGAGCCTCCGTGACCAAGAGGTAGCGAGCTCGGCCTCAGACCGTCAGGGCCCGAATTTTGAATTCTGACCCAGTTTAGCCTATTTGTGCACAAAGGTGGCCTAAAACCCCATTCATTCATTCCAGATTGATGTGCCTGCCTGCCTGCCTGCCTGCCTGCCTGCCAGCCTGCCTGCCTGCCTGCCTGCCTGCCTGCCTGCCTGCCTGCCTGCCTGCCTGCCTGCCTGCCTGCCTGCCTGCCTGCCTGCCTGCCTGCCTGCCTGCCTGCCTGCCTGCCTGCCTGCCTGCCTGCCTGCCTGCCTGCCTGCCTGCCTGCCTGCCAGCCAGCCTGCCTGCTTGCTTGCCAGCCAGCCAGCCAGCCAGCCAGCCAGCCAGCCAGCCAGCCAGCCAGCCTGCCTGCTCGTGATAAGAAAATCAAAGGCATAAAACATTGATGTGATGTTGCGTCAGACAGTTCAGTCAGTCAGCCGGTTCACACAGATAACAATTAGTCATGCACCAAACGGCTTGTCTAGTCTAGTCCTCACTCACTCACTCACTCACTCACTCACTCACTCACTCACTCACTCACTCACTCACTCACTCACTCACTCACTCACTCACTCACTCACTCACTCACTCACTCACTCACTCACTCACTCATTCATTCATTCATTCATTCATTCACTCATTCACTCATTCAACCCAATCACCCAATCACCAGTCTGTGATTTAAAGAACAAAGCAAAACAAATAGTTTGCTGTTGTACACGACCTGATCATTTGTTATTCATTGGTCCTGACAAAGACAGACGACAGAACACAGACTCATTATAGTTGACATCTACAGCTGAGTATTCATCAGCCACAGAGCTGTAAAAAAACATGTTTATGAAGTGAGGGGAGCACTAAAGAGAACGAGTTCATTGTTTACATTGTTGTTAATCCCCTTGACACCCACACATTTCTCCCACTTTTCCAAGAGGGGTGACAATGACCCGAGTTTATTGACTACCGAAGTATATCTAAACTATAAGTGAAAAACTTACTTATTTTAATGGGCTCAACAGTTTGCCCTTTTTTCAAAATACGAGAGTTTATCATAGTAATATAAATCCATATAGTGGTATCAACCCATATCACACTCTTGCAGTGGTTCGAACTGCAATGTGTGTCAATGTGATTTGGTCGCTTCGTTTTTCTTGCTATGTGTGAAAATACAGCACATGTTCATTTGACAAATGCTGTATTTACCTATATCGCACCCAAATGAATACCATTTGTATATCTTAGTGGGTTATTTTGTACCTATATATTATCAAGCTTATACATTTTACCCTTCTCATAGGCGCATTTGGTGATATTAAAGGTGACATATCACCCCTTATATAGTATGAATAAAATTGTGACAAATAAATCAATGTTGCCACAAGATGGGGCACAAGTGTTTTCTTATATGGGGTGATTGGATATCATGTGACCCTCTGAGAGAGTCACATGATAGCCAATCACCCCGATATATGGGGTGATTGACTATCATGTGACCCTCTGAGATGGTCACATGATAGCCAATCACCCCATATAAGGACATAATTATTCATACCATATAAGGGGTGATAGATCACCTTTAATAAATAGGGTTATTTGGTTAAGAGTGCAATGTACTATTAAGTACAATTAAAACACACCACTGCATTATTTTCTTTGTCTGACCACGACATTCTAAGCCGGGAATGGAGAGTTATTGTCTATGCAGTACAGACCAATAATCATGGTAGGCATATATACTGTAATCAGTCAGGTGTGACCAAGCTGTTGATTATGAGGAATCCTCATTATGGTCTGATGTGTTTTAAGTCAGTTCAAAACTCTCCAGTTTTAGTAGACTAGGTTAAGAAAGTGTAATCCCGAAAGCAAATCATATTAATTTATGGCATACAGTTAATTGCATGATACCCATATATATATAATATGAAACTTAGCAAACTTTCATGTATTGTATTTATTATATGGAATTTTAGCCTGCGAGTGCGGCTATTTTGGCTTTATCTATTTTGAGATATTTTGAGGCATTTTCACGCTTGGCATACAGCAAATTCGGCTTCAGTATATAGAACTACCCCTGAAAACACTGCATGCCATTAATTATGGATTTGGCTACAGCATTTTAACCAGGCATATTTCCACGAATTGTGCCTAGTCTATAGCTTCGGCCTCGGCCTATTTTTCACAGTTAAGAATGTATAACTCCTTGGGCTTTATCCTATTCTTATTCTCTTTGTCCTACCACTACATTCTAAGCCAGGAATGGAGAGTTATTGTTGATCAAGTACAGACCAATTATCATGGTAGGCCTAAGGTATTAAAATCAGTCAGGTGTGACCGAGCTGTCGATTATGAGGGATCCTCATTATAGTCGTATGTGTTTTAAGTATAGGATAATTCCCAAGGAGCTCTACATTCTTAGGTGTCAAAAGGCGCCAGGGCGAAGGCCGAGGCCTTTTCACAGCTAAGAATGTATAAAAGAGAGTTTTTTCACAGGTAAGAATGTATAAAAGAGAGCTTTTTCACAGGTAAGAATGTAGTAATCCTCGGGCTTTATCTGATACTGAGCCACCATATTTGACATATTTTATCTCACCATATACACTCATTCTCAGTGTTCTGTCTCCGACGGGTGGCAGTGCAATCTCAACAGTGGTCCGCCCCTCTTGGCAAGATGTAGGCGGCAAGACGGAAATTAAAGGCGGATATTAAAAAAAAGTGACACAGACATTCTCCCTGATAAAAAGTTAAGCATAGATAACATCGGGTTCACGGATTGTCCCCCCCCCCCCCTCAGTAGATCATTACGTCACTAGTGTAACGCTCTCGTTGATATTTGTGTTAATTTATATTGTGTATCGGTGCAGGCGCTTTTCATCTTTTTAAATTTATATTTACTGTCGTTACCAACATTTTTTTTTATCAGACTTTTATAAATGACGTATAAAATATATTATTTATTATTACTATATGTGGATTTGAAATAACCAGCATAACTCCATTTCTGGCCCAAACATCAAGCGTCAGTCAGTGATGTCTCCCAGACTTGTACTTCGATATAATGTTATGTTGCCAAACACTACAATTGATCTACGAGCACTTAAAAAATGTCAAGTTTACGCAAAATAATTTATGAGTGTCAATACAAGTCGGTAGGCGTCCTATTCAACGAAAGACAACAGCTTTGTTCACATAGACACAGAGGCGAATACAAACGACCAAAATTCTTCTCGCACTCATTCTGTTGGCTTTCACTATGAGACGTATGGTGAGATGTGCCCATCTCACACTCCCCTATACGCTTCACTGATCAGTTTGATTTTGCCGTTTCAGACAGATATATTCGTACGAGAAAATACATACAGCATCGTTGGTTACGGCGAGATGGACTGATCTCAGCACAGGTTACCACATAATCTCGCCTTCCCAGCGATGCCGTATGCATATAATCTAATGTTATTTTGGTGTGGGTGTTCACGAACACGAATACGGACCGGAACACGAATAAGTTTATTTGGATCGCGCCATGTAGCGATTGATGTCATAATCGCATATTCGTACTTAGATTTCCATAGAAGGGTGTATTTATTCAAGGATGTATTTATTTTAAGTTTTCTAAGCTAATTTTTTTGATAATATTTATAATAATATCTAGCTATTTTATGTATGGTTTCTGTGTGGAAAACATATTTTGTTTATAGTATGTATATTAAAATTAGATATTACATTTAAACCTAAATTCAAGTGTATTTATCGTGTAAACAATTTTCATTCTGGATCCTAAACGTGTAAGGGTGCTGGTCACATGTATTCGACATCTTAATATACACAATTTTATTTACAATTGAATATTTGTACAATTATTGTCTATACTTGTGAATATAAAGTCTAATAAATAAACATAAATAGATGGCATCATTATTTTGGCCCAGATTTCACTCTCATAAAAGTGACGCATGGGGGGGGGGGGGGACCAGCCACGTGTTGACTAGACGAGCAGTAAAGTTTTTTTAATTGAAATTTAATATTAAAATTGCCAAAATAAATGGAAAATACTGTAATCATTAGTATAAATATATTGTTTTATATTTTTTTTGCTTTCATGCTTGATCAATTTATTTTAAAAATTTAGACAACGTATTATTTTTAAATTAAAAAAAAAAATTAACGTTTTTTTGCTAATTTAACGTATATTTTCTTAATTTGTAATTATATTTGTTGATTTTATAATATAATTAAAAAAATAAATATTTTTTTAATAGTTTTTGGAGTGATAAAGATCTATATCTGGAGATGTGCCGCATTTTCTAATCGTGTGTAGTTAAACACTTTGTCTGACTTGCAGTGTGCGGCACAGTTGTGTTATTTAGCTCGTGTTCCCATTCGTATTTGTAGATACTAGTATGTGAACGTAAATTCCCAGCAACCACGAGACATTGACCCAATACTGTTTTAATGGTGGTCCAACATTCAAGACGCTGGCCAAACATCAAAACAGTATCGGGTCAATGCCTCGTGTTTCGTGGGTTCATTCTCCTTGAAACCTGATATCTCACCATCCTCAGGAGGTTCTCCTGGCCCAGTTTAGCCTATATGTGCACAAAAGTGGCCTAAAGCCCGATTCATTTCATTTGAAACCTGATGCCGCTCTTTCCATTGCCTTATGAGTGTTGATGTAGTGAGTGGTCTCTAAAAAAGAAATACAAAATATCGAGCCTGATAGCTTAAAATGAACAATAATAAAAATAAAATAATTTCTATAATAATCCTCATTAAACCGTCACCACGAATATATTGTCCCAACTGTATGCTAACTACGTAGATGTTTTTGTTGAAAGGAATAGATGCTGCATGCGTTAAAAGTCACAGGATTGATTGCAGATCAATGCATTACGACCTAATCCTCGACGCTTCCCAGCTGCTAAAACCCGAGAAAAAAGACACATCCATCGCGGACACCGGTTTACCCGGTTTTGTCAAGTTAAAAAGTTTCCAAAAATCCATGAAAAACTCGGAAGTGGGTGGGTCGGTCAAGCCCAAACTCGGATTTTAATTTTTTTTTTTGGAAATTTTGTGTTTTTTTGTGTTTTTTGTGTTGTTTTCATGTTCCCAATTGTTTCAAAAAAAATAAAAATTAAATAGGCGGGTGGGTGGTCGGGGTCTGACCAATTCGAGTTTTTCTCGGATTTTTGGATTTTTTTTAACTTGACAAGACCCCTTAGGCTTTCCTACCTGTGCTGTCGCTAGGATGGTAAAAACTACCTGCGTGGAAAGTCGGGGATCGCGAGCTCGAACCTCACTCTGGCATGCAATTTCAAAGAAACGAAATGTTTATTTCCCGCGCACTCGTAAAGATTCAATATTGTGGGGATCCTCCGTGACCGAGAGGTAGGGCTCGAATTTCGAATTCTGTGTCGGGAGGGCAGTGTCATTTCATTCATGTCACCATGTTCAGGAGGTTTTCCTCGCCCAGTTTGGCCTATTTGTGCATTCATTTCATTTCATTTTTTTGTCGCTAGCATATGCAAAATATCGTTTTTGCTATTTGCTAAACCCTTGTCGTGCTGAAGGAATGGTAACATTTGTTCAGACATTTAAAGTTAGGAAACATTGACCCAATATTGGTTTTACCCTTTCAGGGGGCACCGTTCTTATACGTCGGAATCTGACGTCTGTAGACGTCAAATTCTGACGTATAAAGAATTAAAATATTTCTATTGGCCGTAGACCCATAAAATAGGTATTCATAAAATAGGTATTCAAATAAAGCGGAAAGAGCTAACTAAAACATGTATGATGCTTTCAAATTGAAAAAAAAACATATAAATATCGGAAAATATCATTGGATATCAAAAATCCCAATGTAATGAAATATATATATAGAAACACCTAAAAAAAAATCAGAAAATATTTTATATTTATACTATTATAGAAGGTCTATATTTGCCACTAATTCGGAAAAACGGTGGATTGTGAATTCTAAAAACTACTTGAAGAAAAATTACCATGCTGCTCGTCTTATGTTTATAAGGCGCCTGTGTACCATTTTCACGTCGCTAAGTCAAGGAGAAAGAACGATAGATTCGTAGCTTCGAATGTGCGAGGCGCATAGCGCCGAGAAAATTCAGATCTACGAATCTATCGCAATTGAGTTCTTTTTTCGACTTAAAATACACAAAATATGTACATGTGTTCCAAGATTTTATATAGAAAATCTCATTTTTTATAGTTAGCATGGGTTACCACGAACCATGCAGTGTCATGAAAAATCCTGTATATTGTGTCCGACCTGGTCAGTATCGAAAATAACAGTAGTTTCGAATCTACTGTTTTAACAATAAACTGACGTCACAGGTGTATTTTAATACCTGATGACGGCTTGTATATCCTTGTCATCAATGGCAATGTTTACTCAACTGATTATAATAATCTGAATCTTAATTGGGCGAGAGCGGGGTGCTGGAAATTTACAGTTTAAATGTGAAATAACAACCAATCTAGACGTCTGGGAAGGGAAAAACGCAGTTCACAAAATATAAAAATATATTAGCAGAAAATCTGTAGAATCGACCTATGAAAACAACCAATCTAGATTTCTGAGAAGTGAAAAACGCGGTTTACGAAAATATAAAAATATATTTGCAAAAAATATGTAGAATCGACCTATAAAAACAACCAATCTAGACGTCTGAGAAGTGAAAAACACGGTTTACGAAAACATAAAAATATATTTGCAAAAAATATGTAGAATCGACCTATAAAAACAACCAATCTAGACGTCTGGGAAGTGAAAAACGCGGTTTACGAAAATATAAAAATATATTTGCAAAAAATCTGTAGAATCGACTTATAAAAACAACCATTCTAGACGTCTGTAAAGTGAAAAACGCGGTTTACGAGAATATAAAAATATATTTGTACAAAATCTGTAGAATCGACCTATAAAACAACCGATCTAGACGTCTGAAAAGTGAAAAACGGGGTTTACGAAAATATAAAAATATATTTGCAAACATTCTGTAGAATCGACCTATAAAACAAAACAATCCAGACGTCTGAAAAGTGAAAAACGCGGTTTACGAAAATATAAAAATATATTAGCAAAAAACCTGTAGAATCGACCTATAAAACAAAACAATCTAGATGTCTGAGAAGTGAAAAACACGGCTTACGAAAACATAAAAATATATTTGCAAAAAATATGTAGAATCGACCTATAAAAACAACCAATCTAGACGTCTGGGAAGTGAAAAACGCGGTTTACAAAAATATAAAAATATATTAGCAAAAAATCTGTAGAATTGACCTATAAAAACAACCAATCTAGACGTCTGAGAAGTGAAAAACACGGCTTACGAAAACATAAAAATATATTTGCAAAAAATATGTAGAATCGACCTATAAAAACAACCAATCTAGACGTCTGAGAAGCGAAAAACACGGCTTACGAAAACATAAAAATATATTTGCAAAAAATATGTAGAATCGACCTATAAAAACAACCAATCTAGACGTCTGGGAAGTGAAAAACGCGGTTTACAAAAATATAAAAATATATTAGCAAAAAATCTGTAGAATTGACCTATAAAAACAACCAATCTAGACGTCTGGGAAGTAAAAAACGCGGTTTACAAAAATATAAAAATATATTAGCAAAAAATCTGTAGAATCGACCTATAAAAACAACCAATCTAGGCGTCTGGGAAGTAAAAAACGCGGTTTACTAAAATATAAAAATATCTTTGCAATATCTGTAGAATTGACCTATAAAAACAATGCGTCTGCAGAATTTAAAAACGTGGGAAAATCAGCATAATACGAATAAAATTCGTTGAATGGGCCAGCCTGGTTTAAAGTTGGCCCACAGTATGTAAGGCTGGCCCAGCACTAAGCCAGCATTGGATCGACGTCTCCAGTTTGACGGGAAATAGTTGAGCTTCTACAGCGCAGGGATCGACTTTAGACGTCAGAATCTGACGTCTATAGACGTCAGATTCTAACGTTCATAGTCGATCCCCGCACTGAAAGAGTACATTATTTCTAATGGCCGTAGACCCATAGCTTAGGTATTGAAATGAAGCGGAAAGAGTTGACTAAGACATTTATAATGACGTCAAATTGAAAAATATCCTTTTGTGTCATGGTTTACGTAAAAATACTTCAGAGCTTTGAGGGTTAAAATTCCAATGTGTATCTCTAGCAGGGGTCATCTCCAGGGGTCATCTCCAGGGGTCATCTCCAGGGTCATCTTCAGGCTTCTGTCATAATCTGACAAAGCTTGGCATGTTATCCTTAGACGTCCAGAGCAAGGCATATTATCAAGGTGGTCTAACCTAGTAATTAACGCATGCACAGCATGTCGTATGCTCCATGTAATACAAGAGTGAAATGGAAAATCCATATCTACCTGGACCGGTCTGAATATCAAACGGCATATACCCCATTGATAAACGACTCCAAAATATACGCCTCGGAGGAATGGCCAGCAAAAACAAAGCTGAATTAATGCTGTAGACAGTGGGCCAACATTAAACGAAGGGCTGGCCAGCAAAAATAATGCTGAATTAATGGCGTAGACAGTGTGCAACGAATGTATAGCCAGCAAAAACAATAGTGATTTAATGCCTAGACAGTGGGCCAACATTAAACCAGGATTGATTTCACGTATTGTGTTTGCTAAGCTGTGCATAGAATAGAACGTCAATAAAACAGCTCATTCTACACATGTAAGCTTGCTACCCCCCCCCCCCCCATTATGGGCTCAATCATTATGCTACCGTGGCAGTGCCACAAGTAATGATATTTACAGATTTCTGACAGTAGCTAAATATAGGACCACATAGATTTTTTATCAGTATAAAAACGTGGCCCTATAGATGTGGTAATATTCGCGAGGTTTTAATTTTCACGAATTTCGTGAGGAAGATAAATTTGCGAATTCAAGAATCTCGCGAAAATTATTATTCTAATAGCGCTACTAAAGAAAAATGAAAATTCGCGAATTTTAAATTTCATGAGAAGACTTAAAAGTATAATTCGCGAAAATTTAAACACGGGAAAATCACCAGATCTACAGTATTTCAAATCATTACAATAATAGATAATAGGCACTAACTCGAATATTTGACCCTTTGCAGGCTAAGTTATTTTACTGCAATTTTTACCCACTTGAAATTGTGTCTCGCTACCGCGACCCACAACTTCAAGTGGGTGAAAATTACTCATATTTGTTTAATTCCAGGCTAAGCATTTGCAAATTTTGATGTTTAAACACACATTTCGTTCTCAAGAACAGTGATTTATTCGACAAATCTAACGGATTAAAAACAACTATTGTTTGCAAATGTTGATGTGTAACCCTTCAGGCCTGAATTTACCATTGTCATCTTCATCCACTACAAGCCGCGAATTGCTGTCGCAATTTTCGACTTGTAGTGGATGAAGATGATTTGATGTGATTTAAAAATTAAAGAAAATTGCCATGTATTGGTAAACCAGTTTCATGGAAAGTTTCGTTCTAAAGCCTTTTATTGTAGGAAAATTAAGTCTGTTTTCAGGGATGTAAAATGATGCTTTAATGCATCGTGAGGGCTTAAAGGGTTAAACTCACATTTCGTTCTCAATTATAGTCGTGCGCAGTTGGGTTTACTGCTAGTGACGCACATGTGCGAAAAAATATTTCCCATCAGATTAAATTTTAAATTCAATGAACGAACATGAATGATTGTTTTTGATATAAGCTCAGCTCGGCTCCTGTTACGACTGACAAGATATTAAACGAAACAGATAGAGTTTGAATCCCAGATCCCAGATCCCAGCCACCGCACGAGTCGGTAAAGGGCTATAATGCATGTAAACAACAGCTGCAATAAAATAAAATTCGATTATAATTAATTTCATATCTTGCACATATCATCTATTTATCTACCAATGACACCACAATAATAATAGTTACCGCACGTGAACCCATTAAGTGCCAACTTCGGTGGCGCGACACTTTGATTGCGTGGACACTAACACAAAGTGTTCTTAAATACCCCACCCCCCCCCCCCCCTCCCCGATAGACGATATTGGTAAAATATCGAATATTATCGCCAAAGCTTATAAAACATCCGATTTGTGATAGCAGATTGCTAGAAAACCTAATATTATTTAGGCACGATAGATACATACGTAATGTTAACATATACTTCCTAATTGTAATATTACCATATAATACCTGATAGTATCATAGCCATAGCATAGAGTACGTGAGCTCATGATCATGGTAAAGCACGCAATTTACAAATATGTCTGGATGAAAATTGCTTTATTAATATATAATGCCATATATGTCGTGTAAAAACAAATAACAGTAACAGTGACTTGGTAGGTCAAGCCACTGACCGAGATTCATCCACTAAAAGGATGCGACATTGGGGCGCGTCCCGGAACTATGACCCATTTGGGGATGATTAGCTACCAATGGCCCGCAGGTACTTGTGATGGCCGGGCCCAGGTAACTCTGGGATATAGGTCCGGTGATCAGTCGGATTGAGGTCAGACTGATTACATCCGGACCAAGTGACAGGAAGTTGGTCTCAAAGCCCTGTCAAGTAGTCCCACAACCAATATGGACCTGCTGTGTCAATAATTCACATATACAGACTGCATACACAGCAGTCGCACTGTATGTAATAGAAAATAAGCCCCTGTTGGGCTCGCCAAAATATTTAAAAAAAAACATTAACTGCTTACATTCCTAGTAAACAGTTACTGCTGATTGATTTCCCGCGAAATCAAGTAACATTGCCCTATTCCGTGAAAAATACAGGACCAAGTATGGTACTCTACCCCCGACCAACGAAAGAGAGATTCAGACGAGATCAGCCAATCACCACCGTCATTCAGTTGGGGTTTTTTAATTATGGGGTAGAGCACCATACTTGGTCCGAAATACATATATCGAAGTAGGTGCTTCTCTGCAGGTAGTTAAAAAGCAACGATAATTTAGCTTCAGCAATTTTCGGGTAAAAGTGCCATATATATAACAGTTACGTACGACATGAGTACTTAAACATGTTAGAGGGTTAACCCTTTAATCGCCGATGTCGCATATGTTCGGGTTTTCATTTTTTAGCACATTAAGTACCACATTTTAAATATGTTAAAGATAAAATGTGACATCAACCAGCACGATTTGAAAAGAGTTGACATCCATTTTGTCAAATCTGAATAATTTTCACTGACTTGAAGCTGTGGGTCGCGTCAGCGAGAAACAACTTTAAGTGGGTGAAAATTCAAATTGAATAATTTGGGTTAAATAAAGCGGACCAAGCAAAGCCAACCCTTTGACCGCTGATCATGATTATTTTCGTTTTTAATATGTTTTCTTAGCCGATTATTTCACTTATATTCGGAATGAAATGTGTGTTTAAACATCATAATTTGTAAATGTTTGGTCTCAAATTAAACAAACGTGAGTCATTTTTAACCACTTGAGGTTGTGGATCGCGGTAGCGAGACACAACCTCAAGTGGTTGAAAATAAAAATGAATTAACTCAGGACATGGGTTAAAACATAAATTATAATTAGTACCGCATCCTCATACAGAACCATATATCAATCCATGGCAGTCAGAGTATCGTATGTGCAACTCAAATGAGTATCACATAAGATATTTTGACCACTGGGGTCGACATGCGGGTATGTTATTGCCTGGTAGATTGAGTAGATTGATATAAAGTTCGTGATATTGTAGACGATGTATATTGATGACCGTCTGATTATGATATCCATTTTTCACTAAGCAAAAACAGAAACTGCGCCCTTTTCATGGTTAAATCACCATGAAAAGTGCGCAGTTTGTGGGTGTTTTTTTGTCTTTGTCTTCGTCAATCAGTCATGATGTTATTGGCATAAACATAAACATGATAAACATAGCCCAATGTTGGTTAAGGACAGACGTTATCAGTTATCGAACACTTGGTGGTAGAGCTGTGGCGCTGAATATAAGGGCATCATTTCAGCGTCTTTGCTACAATCTAGTTGGCAAAAGCCACCTTCCACAACGTCTCCCGGGCTAGCAAGCATTCCATATCTGAAACGAAGGACGGAGCTCCGAAAGTGGAATGTGATCGAGTTAACCCCTAGTAAAGCCTATGACCTACGTTTTAATTGAGTTTACTTAAATTAATGATGATTTATGAATCTGCTCAGCTGATTTTGAAACATTCTATCAGTTATTTATCGAATGAGAGCATTTTTGAAACACCTCCCAATAACTATTTCGGCCATTTCAACCATTAGTGATGATGTGAGTATCTCACGTTTCAGATACATGCTGTTTTCTAACCCGGAACGTAGTGAGGGCGAGATCCTTGTGACAACATTTGTGGATTATGTATAAACATATTTATTTCCCTTGGATTATTCATCTTCCCAGACGATGAATCGCATTTCAGTAATTTAAAGAATACAATCATGGTTGTGCCCCTACCCGCTACAATTTTGTAGAAGCCATATTATATGCAGAGTGAGTGAGTGGGTGAATATTGCTTTACGTTGATTTCTGCACAATCATGGCAATATCGTGACAGAAGGAAGCCCGAAGCCGGGACTATGCCCTACTCTTATTTTGAATGACTTGAATGGTACTTTATAGTGCATAGTACCATAGGCAGCAATGTACACTCCAGGCCTTTGAACAGTTTGGAGCAATGTATATGCACAACCAAGATGACAAATATCCGGCCCGACGAGGATTCGAACCTGGTATATCCAGGTTACAAGCCCCAGTCGATACGAATGAGCCCTTATATGCAATTATTAATGTTGACACCCATTATTATATAGGAGCCTACAAGGCTTGGTATGAGCAGTGGGCTGTTTCTACTGAGGAACATGATTTTTCACACTCTCACACTCACTGGTTGTGTTTTCACTATGAGACGTATGTTGGTATCAGCCAATAGCGCACTCCGTTGTACTACATTTATACATGTTGTACAGCCTACATGCTGTATAGCAATGAATGCTATTGAATGAGCTTGGGCGATTCACCCCTATTATGGTCGTCTGTCATGTCAGTCGACTGTACACTTCTTTGCGCCGCTGAAAGTTTTGGACAGTCGTGTGAGAAAATACTAACGGTGTTCATTTTCGTGCGGTATGGAAACATACAGCACATGTCCAAAGAATAAGGTGTTCGCCTAAAGGCTCAACACTTATTCCTTGGACCAGTGCTGTATTTTCCAATACCGCACTCAAATGAACACCATTTGCCTATCGTAAGTTTACTCCTGATTATTACTTACAACGCTGAAATATTTCTGTTAAAACCATGGAGAACAAAGGTTTTTTTCAATTTGAAATTATCATAAATGTATCATAAAATACCTATGTTATGGGTCTACGACCGATGTAACTTTTTTAATTCTTTCAGTGCGGGGACCGTCTTTATACGTCAGAATCTGACGTCTACAGACGTCAGATTCTGACTTATAAAGAGGGTCTCCGTACTGAAAGGGTTAAGTCAATGTATACATACAGACGTAGCCCTTTAACCCTTTGAACCCTCACGATGCAGTAAAGCATTTTTGCATATCTGAAGCATGACTTAATTTCCTATACCTAGGGGTTTTTGAACGAACATTTTAATGGAACTGTTTATTATTAATAATCATGATAATATTTGTTTTTAATCACCCATGCTGTTGGTAGTGAATGAAGATGACAATGGTAAATTCAGGTTTGAATGGGGTAAACTATAATGATGCATCAAAGCGTCATTCTGAAGTATCACTTAATTTCCTACACCATTCACTACAAGTCGAGAATTGCGATAGCAATTCTCGACTTGTAGTGAATGAAGAAATTTAGGTTTGAAATGGATAAATATTTAACCCTTCCAGTGCGGAGATCGACTTTATACGTCAAAATCTGTCTATAGACGTCAGAATCTTACGTCTAAAGTCGTTCCCTGCACTGAAAGAATTAAATTATAATGGCCGTAGACACATAACATATTCAAACAAACCGGGAAGAGCTAACTGAGACATTTATGATGATTTCAAATCGAAAATAACCCTTGGGTCTCCATGGTTTACACAAAAAATATTGTAAGGTAAGGGCTCAATACTTACTAGTATTTGCAAAGGGTAAGTACTTACATTCCAGGTAAAAATATTTACTACTCTCTGCTGCTGCAGTTTGAGTAACTGAACAAGCATATTTTCAGCTGTCTAGAGATTTTATGAGTCATTACATGTGCCTTTAATGACATCATTATACATTTAATGAGATCATTATACATCGAGCCCATCTATACTGAGGATTTAAACACAAACAGCATCAGAGCCCTACTTGCAAAGTGAGCAGCTACGTTTATTTGCCTTTTAATATGGTAACATAGGGGCTTACATGGCTTTATATTTGTATCAATGGTTTGGAGGATGTAATAGGCTGTATACAACGTGAATAAAGGATATTTTCTAAACAAGAGATCATTTTTCAATATGTCGTCCAAAGCAAAATGCAGCATATGCTTACAAGAGCTACTGCTGTTTGCTTTTGTATGACAGGGTAGAGGGCTGCATGGCTTGATATTTGGATGGATGGTATTTGTCTTTTTATATGGTGTGTATACATACACCATTATAATGGTAAACAACAGTAACCGCTACTAAAATATATCAATTTTGACGCATAGCGTAATAAAATTGATGTTTTAATAAAGACTGTGCCTAAATGGTAATGACATTAATATATCAATTATGACGTATAGTTATTAAAATTGATGTTTCAAAAACAACTGTGCCTAAATGGTAACGACATTAATATATCATAGCGGATTAAAATTGATGTTTTAATAAAGACTGTGCAGAAATGGTAACGACATTAAATGGGTTTGGAACCCATTTAATGTCGTTACCATTGAAGGCACAGTTCCTTTGATTAAAACGTAATCAGTTACTTGACTGTATGGAAGTTTACATGGTATTGTATTTGTATTGGCTGGCCACGATGGCTCATCGGTCGGGTCGGATGTTGTCATGGAGGTTGTGCATAATTTTTATACAGCGCACCAAACTGTGCAAAGGCCTTAAATGTACAGTGTTTTCTGTGACAATGTGCTATATAACGAACCCTTGAAGTCATTCGATAAGGTCAGGGCATAGTCCGACCTCGAGCTTCCTTCTGTCGCGATATTGCCATGGTTGTGAAGAAAGCGACATAAAGCAATATTCACTCTCCTTTATTTGTATTGAGGATGTGTTTGTTTGTTGATAGGGTGAATGTATAATATATAATATATAATATATGCCGTGTGGCGCCAGGATAGCTCATTGGTAGCGTGGTCGACTCAGAACCCGGGGGTACCGGGTTCGAATCCCGCTGCGGCCGATATCTTTCCTTGGTGCACACAAGTGCAGTGACCCAAACTGTTCAAATTCATATGACTGTTCCAATTCATATGGGATAATGACAACCGGACGTATAACCGATTCGCGCCGCATAAAAAAAACCCATAAAAAAAATAAAGAAATAAAAAATGACCAATATGTCAAAGTTGACATGTATAAATAATATAATCATAAATTATGCTTTTTTATTATAACGTTCAATGGTAAACGACAGTAAGTGATTAATGCATCCCAGCAAACACGAGACATTTACCCAATGTTGAATTAATGCTGGCCCACCGTCTTCGACGCTGGGCCAGCATTAATTCAACATTGGGTAAACATCTCGTGTCGGGACGTAAGCAGTTACTGCTGTTTCCCTTTGGAAGGTGTTATTTCTTACCTGCAGAAAAATGTCACCAGAAGAGAATAAATCCAGATGATACAGATCCTGTCACACGGATTGCTGTGAGTTTAGAATTAGCCTGTGGATCAAGAAGTTGACATTTTTTGTTGGAAACAAGGGTAGGGCAGGGTCAGGGCAGGCTGGGCAGTACACTAGATCCCAGTCCCGGACAGGGCCGGGAAAGGCTGGACAGGAAAAGACAGAGCACGCAGATCCACAGAGAGCAGCACAAGACAGGGCCGCACACGCAGATCCTTGTCCTCTGAGAGACGCCCTGATCCAGAGACAGCCAGCGAGTCACCCTCTCCGGCCAGCCCCTCTTCCACAGCCAATCATGAATTCGATTTCCACTTAGTGGGAAATTGGATCTTGTGTTGGGTAAGACGCGCCTGGCACGGGGACAGGCGAGTAGGTTAACGGATTGGATGTGTGACGTGGGGGTGAGGGATGAATATGTGCACGCGAGACAGGAAGATGTCACAGGATATAAGGGGGGACCGAGCACACCAGGACAAGATGTCATAAGATGGAAGGGGGCAAGGAGCACACCAGGACACGGGACGACAAGATGTCACAAGATATCCAGTCTGCTACAGAGACATCTGGTAATATAACCAGTAGGATGATCACCAATAATCCCTGTCCAAGGATAGTTTACATTCCGATCCCCACACTCTCACCTACACTATATATTCCAGGCAGTAACCTGATGGTCAGTGTATTATCTCTCTGGTGGGAGGTGACTTCACCGTTGTTTTCACCGTGGTTCGCACAGCTTGATGAGTTTCTGGCTTGTGTTGTAACCAGTTGAATATCACAGGGTGGTGGCGATTCTGGCTTGTGGAGTCCAGTGATCACAGCTTGATGTAGGTTCTGGCTTGTAGAGTCCTGTGCTGTAGCCAGATAGAGATCACAGTTGATGTATATTCTGGCTTGTGGATTCCTCTGATCACAGTTTGATGTAGATTCAGGCTTGTAGAGTCCTGTGTGCAGCCAGCAGGCCGGAGATAAGCAGACCTTTTCTACTGCTCCGCTACAGACAGCTTATGTTTGATGGCTAACTGTTGAGAGGCGGCAGGTGGGAGGGTCTGTGGTAATCTTATACGATGCCGGCGCCTGTCTGTTTGTCTGTCTGTTCGTCCGCCTGTACTGCTATACTCACAGTCCAGGTGTGTGAGTGCTAGTGTTGCATGTATCCGGAAAGGCGTAATTTGCAGCCGGACCTGGCAGTATTTATGCCTGTTGTGGGTCTGACACGGGCTGAGTGGATGGTTTCTTGGCCTTTGTCTCACAGATGTGGTCCCTGTCATCTGTTGCCATGTGCTGACTGCTGGCTTGTCACTGTAGGATGCGGACGGCTCCAGTAATTGCCAGAAGCCGGGCGTTTGCTCCACTCTTAGCGATAGGTTGCCAAGAAGCACCCTTTGTAGCCTGGCGCCGCGGAATGGGACCTGTTTGTAGTAACACTCCCCAATACAGCTCGTGTGTATGTTATGTCGAACAAAAGGCGTGGGTTTGTCCTGCGCCAGCACTGCAGACGCCTGCAACACGGTGACTGTGGACTACCCGGCGCGCTGAGCCAGCTAGACCAGCAACCAGAATCAGATGATGGCTGCCAGTGCTCGGGCAGGCTTTAAGCTGACAAAGCTTGCCACCAGACCCGCATTACACACCGCCTGGCAGCTCTCACCCTCACTCCTGTAATGTACACTGTTGCTCTGGCAGACACGCTGTTGATGTGTTGCTGAAGTCAGGGCCTTCTGGCTGTTGCCGCCTAAGTAGCTACAAGCAGAGCGCTACGATGTGAAGACATACAGCAGTAAATACTTAATCTCTAAGTGAGCAGTTGCCAATATTTTCCTTTGGATGGCAGAGTTGTTGCTGCAAAAGAATTATCATCATCATCATCATATTTAATTTGGCTTCACAAACATACATTATTATATTTATAAATAGTAAAAACAGGTGAAAAGCAAACACCGATAACTGTTTTTGTTTTAGAAATAAGCTGTTATCATTTCAGCAGTAACTGTTATTTGCCTTTGCGACGTAGTGGTTTTTTGCTACATCTAGTGTGTCGTTTAAAATCAGCTACTGCTGTTTGTATCCAGAATACAGAGACGTTGTAAATGTTTTCAAGTAAGCAGTTACTGCTGTTTGTATTTGAGCTGCAGGATTATCTTCTGCCATCGAGTACTGGCATATTGTTTGTCATCAATTGTATGACAAAGTTGTTGCTGTTCCCAGGAGACCCGATACATTGACCCAATGCTGGGTTAATGTTGGGCCAACGTCTACAAGGCTGACCAAATTTTGGTTCAGCATTGGCTCAAAGACTCGTGTCTGCTTTTAAAGCTGTTTTGTGACACAAGAGGCAAACAGCAGTAGCTGCTTATTTTCTAAGTAAGCAGTTACTGCTGTTTGTCTTAGAGCTGTAGGATTCTCTTTCGCCATCGAGTACTAGCATACTGACCGCCGTGCAAAGACAAACAGCAGTAACTGCTGAATTTTTAAGTGAGTAGTTTGTATTTGTACTGCTTGCAAAAGCAGACACAGATAACTGCTTACTTTTCATGGGGTAGTTACTGCTGTTTGCTTTGTATCACAGAGCTGCTGCTGCTGCCCAATTTATAAACATAGCTGTTGCTAATGCTGTTGTAACTACCTTGAGTGTAATTGCTGTTGCTACTGTGTCGTTGTAGCTACATTCAGCTGTAGTTGTTGTTGTTGATGTGGAAACGTTGGTAGGATATCGCCTTGGCCTGCCCATTGCCTGCTGTGTTGCTGTTGCTGTCGTATTTTGTTTGGCAGGATGTCGCCTTGGCCTGCCCATTGCCTGCTGTGTTGCTGTCGTATTTTGTTTGTCAGGATGTCGCCTTGGCCTGCCCATTGCCTGCCGGCGACCGGTGTCTCACTCAGTGGCTTATAGTGTCTTGTAGTGAGGCTTCTCTTCCAACATCCTGCTGAATGACAAGATAGCAGCAAAAGCCTTGCGAGGAATCAAGCATGCAGGCCATCGGCTAGTCAACGGCAGCCGGGGGACAGCCATCAGCGCAACCTTGTCCACACGGCGGCTTATTACTGGGCTTATGTCTGCGGCCTTGCTGTGGCCATAGCGCCAGCATGGGACTGCTGTCTTTTGACCAGCCATCCATTCAATCAGTGGGGAGTGGACGGCTAAGCCCGCACGGCTTCTGCTTGGACTGTCTTGACCCGAGCGTCCACTGCCAGGAGCCCCTGGCCACGTGAACTGTTTGCCATATAATGCCGGCTTCTTTGCAACAGGACCCGGGTAATTATATTAGCGTTGGGTATAAGATAACACATAAAACCTGCAAAATTTGAGTTAACTGCGTAAAAGCGAAAAATCGTATTACTTAAAAGACGTTCAAATGATATTCACTTGTCAGAACTCATAGAAGCATGTCATTTCTAATATTAATTTAAAAGTGATCAAAAACATTTTTTTTTCATTTTTTTCAACATTTGAAGATTTAATAATTTAGAAAATATTCGGCAAGGCCCATGTGAATAGGGCGGATCTGCTATGACAACGAGAAGCAGCTTACAGTGCATAGAAGAAAAGACAGAGCGCATAATGTAAGAATAGACAATCTGAGATATTGAACATATTAACATAAAACAACAGAAGTAATAGTTAACAACAGACCGACGACAGAGCAAGCACAGACAAGACAAGAAGCATTCCCGTCTACAGAACACAAACTAACAGACAAATACAGAAAACATATGAGAGATGACGAAACAGCATCAAATGCAAACCGTGAAAACTGGTTATTCAAAGTCAGAAACAGCATCAAATGCAAACCGTGAAAACTAGTTATTCAAAGTCAGAAACAGCATGAAATGCAAACCGTGAAAACTAGTTATTCAAAGTCGGAAACAGCATCACATGCAAACCGTGAAAACTGGTTATTCAAAGTCAGAAACAGCAGCAAATGCAAACTAAAACATTAAAGGCACATTTATTGCGTGTTTTCATACCTAGTAAATCTCACACCATGCTGCTTCCATAATGTCGACTTGTGCCCGGCAATGTACTTGATAATGATTATGTTATGACTTCGAGACGCCTCTAAACTTTCATAACAAGGACTTATATGTAGGTGCATAAGAAGTTATATATATCCAGTTCTATTCTATCCTAATAGTGGCAACTGCTTATTACACAATAGTAGCTACTACCATACCAAGCAAATAACAAACGGTGAACCAATTATGGTTTAATAATGGGCCGACGTCGAAGACGGTGGACCAACATTAAGCCAACATTGGTTCATCGTCTCTTCTTTCCTGGGTAGCACGCCTGCGCAGATGACATCCCAGTTGACAGAAAATCAGACAAAAGAACTTCCAGCACAGCTGGGACATTAGAAACAGCAACCTAAACAGACAACCAGATGTATGAAAAACAACAGACAGAAAAACCAACGTAACAGGAATCAGATAGCAGAACAACAGAAGGGGGGCATGCAGATTATTGCAGATATGTGTCAGCAGAGCACATCATACACACAGGAGAGATTGAGAGATCACAGAGAAACATAGTGAGAAACTGACAGCACATAGTCACAGATAGAACAGATCACAGAATTTGGAACAGCAAAAAATAACAAAATGATGTCTTTAATAATACAGTCGATTATCATTATGTCTGGTGACTTAAGTAACATTGTCATGATTATATATTGCATGCCAGCAGATAAAAATCACAGCTAAGCAGTATAAAATAGAACACCTGCACATATAAACCGATTTAGCGAATCTTCCCCTGGTATTGATAACTTAATAGACCGTTACACTTAGGAGAATATAGTCTGACAATGAATATAAAACAGATATAGGACCAACGTTTGGTAGATGCTGGTAAAGCATCGAATGACCTATATGATAAACCCGATAGAGAGCGAAATAGCTGCACTGGTGGGCAATACTGTACCGTAAAGACTCACAGCAGTACTAACAGTTCATCTTTCAATTAATTGTCATTTAACCCTTAGGGGGCCCTAGAGTAGTGGTCGGCACCGCTGCCTTTCACGCTAGAGTTCGGGGTTCTTTCAATTGATTGTCATTTAACCTTTGAAGCGTTGAATTATTTATGAAAATCTTGAAAGCCAAAGGGGTTTTTTCAATTTGAAATCATCATAAATGTCTTAGTTAGCTCGTTCCGATTCATTTGAATACCTATGTTATGGGTCTCTGACCATTAGAAATATGTTTATTCTTACAGTGCGGGGATAGACTTTAGACGTCAGAAGCTGACGTCTACAGACGTCAGATTCTGACGTCTAAAGTCTATCCCCGCTCTGTAAGGGTTATACATTATAGCAGCTATTCACTCTAATAATTTCCATTCACATTTACATATGAATGTTAAAATTTGGCGTTTTAATGATATTATATGGTGATGCTCTGTGAATGAAATGAATCGAGCTTTAGGCCACCTATGTGTACATATATGCTAAACTGGGCCAGGAGAACCTCCTGAGGATGGTGAGATGAATGATATGACACTGTCCTCCAGACACAGGATTCGAAATTCGAACCCTGGCGGTCTGAGGCCGAGCACGCTACCTCTCGGTCACGGAGGCTCTCCATAAAACTGACTTTTACACGTGGATGGGGAAGAAACATTTTTGTTTCTTTCAAACCGCCGAGACCGGGGACCGAACCCCGAACTCTAGCGTGAAAGGCAGCGATTCTCAGGGCCCCCGCCCCTGATGCTCTGTAATGAGTTAATTATTAGATAAGCAGTAACTGTCGTTTTGTCTTTTGCTCTTTGTCTTTTGCATTGCATAGCAAAGGCAAACAGCAGTAACTGCTTCACTGTAAAATTGATAAATTGATAAAATTTCTAAAACACATTTATAATGCGCCAAAATCGCAGTGATAGTCAAGGAGGATACAGTGTTGAGACACACACACAATCAGCGATAGTGGCTATATGCCTCAGCAAATAGGAATGTCTTCAATGATTTTTTGAACGACGTTAAGTCATTGGTACCTCTCAGGGAAGCAGGTAGAGTATTCCATGTGCGAGGGCCTATGATGGAAAATAAGCAGTTAATGGTGTTTGTATTTGTACTGTAATACAACGTCAAACAGCTGTAACTGCTTACATTTCAGGAAATGTCTTACATGTCAGAAAATGTCCATGCAAACAGTTAAATTGCAATGCAAAGACAAACATCAGTAACTGCTTATAGTAAAGTAACGTTATTGCATCACACAGTGAACAGTAACGGTTCACTTTCCACAGGAAATGCTCAAGTGAACAGTTACTGCTGTTTATCTTTGCTGCTCCAAAATCAGTAAGTAAAAAGCAGTAACTGCTGACTGCTGACGTGAGCAGCTACTGCTGTTTGTCTTTGCTGCTCCAGAATTAGCAAGTAAAAAGCAGTAACTGCTGACGTAAGCAGTTACTACTGTTTGTCTTTGCTGCTCCGGAATCAGCAAACAAACAGCAGTAACTGCTGAATGATGACGTAAACAGTTACTGCTGTTTGACTTCACTGCTCCAGAATCAGTAAGTAAAAAGTAGTAACTGCTGACTAATGACGTAAACAGTTACTGCTGTTTGTCTACACTGCTCCAGAATTAGCCGTATCGGGAGCAGAGAGCAGGAAGCATATCATCCGGTGAGCGGTCGGTGTACTGGATGGTCCTCACTAATCAATGGCGGAGAATCAACAGAGAATGAGGCAGGCGTAACCAGACCAGCCACAACAAGTGAGCATTACACACAGTGCAAAGCCAACAGGCAGTATCTGCTTACTTTACAAGTGAGCAAATACTGCCTGCTGGCTTTGCACGGCGCTACATGCCGGGGAAGTCCCTACAGTGTAGTAACCATCACAGGCCTCTCAATCATATTTCCTTATCACTCCCGCTCACAGAGTGTACGCTGATCGTGTGAAGATAGGCGTTTCTTGGGGGCTTTTCCAATGATTCTGCCTGGGCTTATTAGTCCCTAGTCGACCGAAAAACAATAGAGTAGATCGTAACTGGTACACTTAGCGTGCGAGGCAGGCAACTGCAATATATTACGTCCCTCTAGATATAAAAGGGTGTATCTGCCACTTTGTAAAGTGGCAGATACACCCTTTCATATCCAGAGACGACATGTCGTGAACTAACCTTTTAACACAAGTACGTGGCATATTTTGAACGAAATAAATTGCATAGAAAACGTACAATTCGTGGAAATAAGGACGTTTTGACATCTTATTTGCTATAAATTATGTTGATTTTTATTAATTTATTTGCATTTTATTTCATAAAATCAAGTCATTATTATTCCCTTACGTCCCTCTGGATAATAAAGGGTGTATCTGCCACTTTGTAAAGTGGCAGATACACCCTTTCACATCCAGAGGATACGACATTAACTCTCGTGAATTAACCTTATTAATACAAGTACGTGACAAAATTTGAATGAAATAAATTGCATAAAAAACGTACAATTCGTTAAAATAAGGAATTTCGGAGATCTCTTTTGTTATAAATTATGTTATATTTGTATTTTATTTGTATTTTATTTCATAAAAGGAAGTCATTATTATTCCCTTAGAAGTGGAAATTGTCACCTTAATTCACATCTTGATGTGAATGATAACCAGGAGAAATGGGGTTAAACATCCGTAGGCTACTTGGCAAAAATACTTTTTTGTCATTGATTGACATAAATATGATTGCTGTATTGAACAGTTTGTACTATTGACATAGGTATATTTATAATATGTTAGTTAAGTGTTCGTAAATATTCAAAATATTATACATTACTGTGAGCGGTTACCAGATAACAGTAATTAAGAAAATTGTATGGCAGAGCTTTTTTGTATTTTAAATTACTTTTGATTAATCCTCCTTTTGTTATTAAATTCAAAGCGTGGCTCCATTAATCAGTCTTCTCGGAGAGAAATACGTTTAATTTTAACTGAGCAAAATCATCCCGATGATTTATAATACAGTACCGTGTCGTTTAAGGACTAGTGAAAACTTGAGTTTTAATAGCCTTCCTGGCTAGAATAAGGGCTAAGTTCAAGCCCTGGTCATATTCTGTTACTTAAGTATTTTAAGGTCTAACCCTTAAAAGCTGAATTTTTTCTATGAAATCCTTGGAGACCAAAGGGTTTATTACAATTTAAAATCATCATAATTGTCTTAGTTAGCTCTTTCCGATTCATTTGAATACCTATGTTATGGGTCTACGATCCTTATAAATATTTTTACTCTTACAGTGTGGGGATCGACTTCAGTCGTCAGAATCTGACGTCTACAGACGTCAGATTCTGACGACTCAAGTCGATCCCCGCTCCGAAAGGGCTAAGTAATAGAAAACTACTGTGAGACGTTAAAAGATAAATAAAAGATGAACATTTTTTTATATTTTATTATATTTTATTTTTATATTTATCTTAATGCATTTTAAAATGTGTTTATCCTGTTTCTCTCGGTAAAACCAACGACTCTATTATTCAGTCTACTTGGAGAGAAATACTCCTGAATCTAATACACTCTTTGTACGATTTTGCGCATTAATCAGTAGTCCAAACTAAATAGTTTAGCTTTGGTCACTGAGGGGCGTTTTGTTATTGAAAAGAGTGTAACCGGAGTCCCAACTTAATAGTTCAGCTTTGGTCACTGTGTGGCGTGACATTATTGAAAAGGGTGTATTAATCAAAATCCTGGTGATCTATTTTATAATCGCGTGTGTTTTGAGGTCAATATATTTATCTGCAGTGCGACCTGTCTTGCTCAACTCGTACAATAAGGATCTTAAATCACATTGTATGATAGTATTACTATCCCAGTACAGCTTAACTCTTACAACGATGAAATATTTTATAAAACTGATGGAGATCAAAGTTTTTTTTTAATTTGAAATCGTCATAAATGTCTTAGTTAGCTCTTTCCGCTTCATTTGAATACCTATTTTATGGGTCCACGGCAATATATTTTTTCTCCTTAACGCGGAGAGATAGTCTTTAGTCTTCAGAATCTGACGTCTATAGACGTCAGATTCTGACGTCTGCAGACGTCAGAATCTAAAGTCGGCCCTTGCGCCGAAAGTATTAAGCCAACATCGTGTGTTTCTAAAAAACTCACCCAGTGTTGGAACAATGTAGTGCCAGCGTTGCAGACCGTGAATAAACACCAGACGGACATGGGGTGAATGTTTCGTGTTTTCTGGTATTGCGAGTCACCGATGACCCGCTGAGAGCTGATAGGCGCCATGAGTGGCCACGACTCTCTGCGCAACAATGTCACGTAGAGATAAACAGTAGTAACTGCTTTCTTGAAAAGAAAGCAGTTACTGCTGTTAGCTTTTTGCTTGAGCATGAGTGGCATCGTCTCTCTGACTGCAAAGGCAAGCAGCAGTAACTGCTCACTTGAAAAGTAAGCAGTTACTGCTGTTTGTCTTTGCACGGCGGTCAGTATGCCAGTACTCGATGGCAGAAGAGAATCCCGCAGCTCAAAGGCAAACAACAGTAACTGCTTACTTTAACAGTAAACATTTACTGCTGTTTGTTTTTGCTAGCTTAGAATCGCTGTCACGTCATACCCGGAGACATGAGAGCCACCATGTTTCCACAAGGATACCCGGACCGCTGATTTTCCGGCTCGATATTAGTTCCCCTCTCAACATTCTGATGAATTGGGGCCCTTTGCTAAGTGCTGGCTGAGCGGCGGCCCAACACATGTCTTCATTGATTCAGCGTTGAATTCTACAGCCATGTTTCTGCTGTGTCTGCCATCCTTGCTTATTTATTTATCGGTTCTCAGCCCGCTGTATGAGATGGTATGACGTACTGAGAGATAGGTTTGGTTTAAGGCAATACAACCCGGCCCCGGTGGCTCATTTTGTTAGATTGTGGCTTGTAATCCAGTGAAGCGGCTGGGGTTGTGGTTGCACACATAGTGCTCCAAGCAGTTCAAAGGTCTCACATGGATGTCAGTAAAAACAAAACATTTGTATAGCATTTATACAATGCCAGGCAAACGTATTCGACGTTAGTCTAACATTGTATAAATGTTATACAACTGTTTTGTGTTTACTGGGTTGCTGCCTATGATACAGTAAGAAGCTATGTTTGTGCTCATATTGCTCCAAACAGTTCAAATGCTTCACATGGGTGTGTATTGAAATATATGTGTAGGCCTATATCCTGTCCTGTTTTATTCTCCCGCGAAATTGCCACAATTTACAGAAACTCTAGAAAGCGACGTAAAACAATATTCACTCAATTATGTGGCCTACTGAGGCTCAAAAAAATTACTACTGCTCGCATACAGGTAACAGGGCACGTCTTGGATTATCCCGTAAAAAAGATGTCAGTTTTCGATCGATGAAATGCAAAATGTGTTTTACACTTAAATGATAGATTATCTGCAATATATCAAAGGAAAGCTCAGGGTCTCCAGATCGCGATGGAGTATTATATTGTAATATATCAATGAAAGCTCATATTCCCCAGATTGTGATAGAGTATTATATTATAATGGGCGGGGGCCCTAGGGTAGTGGCTAGCACCGCTGCCTTTCACGCCAGAGTCCGGGGTTCGGTTCCCGGTCTCGGCGGTTTGAAAGAAACAAAATTGTTTCTTCCCCATCCACGTGTGAAAGTTAGTATTGTGGGGAGCCTCCGTGACCGAGAGGTAGCGTGCTCGGCCTCAGACCGCCAGGGCTCGAATTTCGAATCCTGTGTCTGGAGGACAGTGTCATCTCAATCATCTCACCATCCTCAGGAGGTTCTCCTGGCCCAGTTTAGCCTATATGTGCACAAAGGTGGCCTAAAGCCCGATTTATTTCATTTTCATTATATTATAATATATCAAAAGCAGCCCAGGAACTCCAGATTGTGATGGAGAATTCAATTTTAATATATCAATGTAAGCCCAGAGTCTCCAGATTGTGATGGAGTATTCTATTATAATATATCAAATAAAAGCCCAAAGTCACCAGATTGTAATGGAGTATTCTATTATAATATATCGAATGAAAGCCCAGAGTCCCCAGATTGTTATGGAGTATTCTATTATAATATATCAAATGAAAGCTCGGAGTCACCAGATTTCGATGGAGTATTCTATTATAATATATCAAATGAAAGCCCAGAGTCTCCAGATTGTGATGGAGTATTCTATTATAATATATCAAATGAAAGCCCAGAGTCTCCAGATTGTGATGGAGTAGTCTATTATAATATATCAAATGAAAGCCCAGAGTCTCCAGATTGTGATGGAGTAGTCTATTATAATATAGCAAATGAAAGCCCAGAGTCTCCAGATTGTGATGGAGTAGTCTATTATAATATATCAAATGAGAGCCCAGAGTCTCCAGATTGTGATGGAGTAGTCTATTATAATATATCAATTGAAAGCTCAGAGTCTCCAGATTGTGATGGAGTATTCTATTTTGCATACTATGCGTTTTATTCAGTACATACCGCGCGTAGTAAAGTTAGCGCTGAATTAATTTGTAGAAAACATCGCAAACAAAAGGGTTTTTTCAATTTGAAATCTTCATAAATCTATTCTTCAGCTCTTACTGATTCATTTGAATGGATCTACAGCCATTAGACATATTTCTACTCGTACAGTGCGGGGATCGACTTTAGTCGTCAGAATCTGACATCTCTGGACGTTAGATTCTGACGACTAAAGTCGATCCCAATCGACTATGGAGCTTAAAATATTAACCCTTTTATAGACATTAGATTCTGACGTCTAAAGTCGATCCCCTCATTGAAAGAAAAGATTTAATGACGGAAAGAACCAACTAAGACAATTATGACGATTTCAAATACAAACGAATTTCAGTGATGTGAGGGGTGAAGTGTTAACCCCTTGCGAGCTAGTGATAAAAGTATGCGCCGAGGAGCATATTTCCAACCAGCGTAATTTCAATGAAATTGATCGAAACGAGGACAGCGAAAGCTGTAGTTTTGACACATTATTACACGTGATACAGTGGGACAGTTAGGTGTTCACTTTGGCTCGAGCCTCGCACTTTGGGTTAAAAGGAGAACAATTTGACTGCGTGGGTTTATTTTCTGATATAGTAATAAGGGTTTGAAAAACTTCGCCCTGTGGTATCTAGGGGGCCTCACATAAGCGCCTTTATCAGAAATTATCAAGTAGGCCTAGGCCTACAGATCATTCTTTATGCATGCCAAGTTGTATGCTTTTAACCTCAAAAGTAAGATATTTTGTGTTAGCGGCCTCACTAATACGACCCATTGACACGAGGAAGCTCTCAGATGTAGTTTACGTTATTACACTTGATGTAGTCCTTTGCCGATGGGCGGCTTTTCACAGAAAATAATACATGCCATGAGCATACCGTTGATCTTGTCGACACGTTTCGGACTCGTATCAAACGTTTTGCTTTAATTGCAAACTAAAATTATTGATTATAAGTATTAGTTTTGTTGTCCTGTGTTCTCGATTATGTGTAACTCGACATGGAGCCGATCAGAGCAGTCAGGAGACTTAGCCACCGCCACGGTTTATGTTGTATTGTTCCAATTTGTCAATTTATGTACTAAAATATATAGTTATACTATTACCTAAATAATTATTAGGGCTCCTAAGTGGTGCTGATGGATTATTGGACGTGGATGTTTTAACACATTTATCAGTAGATTAATTAGATGAATTAACCCCTAAACTATATACTGTAGATCTGGAAATTTTGACGTGTTTTCATTTTCGCGAATTTGTGATTTTGGGACTTTTTACGAAGTCTAGAATTCGCGAATTATCGATTTAGACGATAGGTAGCGCTCATAATAATTATTTTCGCAAGATTCTTAAATTCGCGAATTTGTTCTCCTCGCGAAATTCGCGAAAATTAAAACCTCGCGAATATTACCAGCTCTACAATAGTAATCTTGATGTCTAAACACACGTTTCATTCCCAATATCAGTGATTTGATCGGTCAATCAAACGAAGTGAAAGCGACTTTAGTCTAGTTTAGCGCTCAACGGATTAGAATAGTATCTGCTAGCCATATGTTTAATGTGTCGTTTTGGTTGCTGAGTATTCCAGCGAATGCATTTATAAAATAAATCTACTCAAGCTGAGATTTAAATTCACTTAATGTGAGTAGCACGGAATCGCACTGCGCACATGATACCAATTCACAAAGATAATTTTTTCACGGGGGAAAATACATGGAAGATGGCGAAATAATTAGAAATGAGTGAGAAAAATCCGATGGTATTAGGCTATGCGAAGGAGGAGTGTTTTAATGTAATTAATTAGTGAAGCATTGGAGGACAGATGTGCTGCAATATGTAGCTACGTGACTACAGCATGGTGTACAGGGAGACACTCCCAGCACTGCAATGTCGTGCATCAATTGTTCACATTTCAAGTAAGCAGCTAGTGCCTTTGTACTAAACAAAATCCTTTTTTGTTTGTTATACATCATTTCGACCGATTTCCCGCTCAATTCTCTATTTCAATGTACAAACAAAGTATATTTTTGCACAGCTGGTAGAGGGAAAATGTGGGATCTATTGTTGGTAAACAAAATATCACGAATCAACATCAACCTTCAATTCACAACAAATTTTCAAATAATTTAGCAAACACTATGTTCTAGTTGACTGGTGACTGCCCCGCCCCCCTATTCCAGAAACATATTGTGTAGTTTAAAAGTTATTATCTTTACCATGTACTACATTCCTAATCATGACGTTCATCTCTCTTAACCAATTAGCCTAAGATTTGTTGCTAGAAGATTACAAAACAGTCCTTGCTAATATCATGACAATCGGTTGAGAATGGACTGAGAAATAAATAAGAGAAAATCATGCGCAATTGAATTGGTAATACTGTGATAGATCACCTGAATTATCCTCAATACGTGATAAAAAACTACATTTAGAAGGAATAAGTAAAAAATAAGCATTTGCAATAGGAGATAATTACGATCAATCTTCATTAATGTGTTCCACAACTACTTGTCTGCTAAAATAAAATGCGTTTTGAATTGATTTTTCAGCTCTAATTAGATGCGTAGTGTCGTTTATAGATGATAAAATATGTGGTATTTATACTATTTATATCAATTATACTTAGTCAATTTAACTCTTACAGCGCGGGGATTTGTTTTAGACGTCAGATCTTGACGTCTAAAGTCTATCCCCGCACTGTAAGAATAAATAACATTTATAATGGTCGTAGACCCATAACATAGATATTCAAATGAATAAGAAAGAGTTAACTAAGACATTTATGGTGATGTCAAATTGAAAATAACCCTTTAGTTTCCATGGTTTATACGGAAGTATTTCAGCGCTTTAATGGTTAATATCCATTTCAAATTTCTTGTTTGAACGAGAGCGTATGTTCTAATCCCTGAGCACATCCTATACTAGAAAATATTATATATTCAGTTTTATGCATTAGCATGCTCTAGTTTTATGATAATAACAAAATAGTACGTTTGTAGAATTGAATAAACCGGCACGTAGAGCGTAATTATGCATGGTAACTCTGCAATACATGATATCATTTCTACGAAATCTGAGAAAATAATATCTATAATTCTACGTGCAGCATTGAGAGTTACATAATTAATTTGGGTGTGGCCAGGTTCTGTCATTATAACCCGGCTATATGCACCTGATATGTTTATTCAACGCTGGTTTAATGTTAGACAGACATCACCGTTGTTGGTCTGTCATCAAACCTGCATTGAATCAAGGCATTGTGCTCGCTGGCATATATTCTTCTGAATGGAAGCAATTATTGACAATGGAGAGCATTGGAGAGCTTTAATGTATTATTTTTAAATAGAACAGACAGCGTCATTATACAAGGATGGAGGGCTAATACATGAAGTACATATAAGAAAAACATTATTTCTCGTTGCAGCAACTTTGAATAAATGACCTTTTCAACGTTAGTATAACGTATTCTGCCCGGTAGGTTACATATATGGTATAAGGTATTATGTCCAGTAGGTTACAGAGTCGTTGTTATAAGGTATTATGTCCAGTAGGTTGCAGACCTGTTGTTATAAGGTATTATGTCCAGTAGGTTACAGACTCGTTGGTATAACGTATTATGTCCAGTAGGTTACAGACTTGGTATAACGTATTATGTCCGTTAGGTTACAGACTCGTTCGTATAACGTATTATGTCCAGTAGGTTACAGACTTGTTGGTATAACGTATTATGTCCAGTAGGTTACAGACTTGGTATAACGTATTATGTCCAGTAGGTTACAGACTCGTTGGTATAACGTATTATGTCCAGTAGGTTACAGACTCGTCGGTATAACGTACTATGTCCAGTAGGTTACAGACTCGTTGTCATAACGTATTATGTCCAGTAGGTTACAGACTTGGTATAACGTATTATGTCCAGTAGGTTATAGATTCGTTGTTATAAGGTATTATGTCCAGTAGGTTACAGACTCGTTGTTATAACGTATTATGTCCAGTAGGTTATAGACTCGTTGTTATAAGGTATTATGTCCAGTAGGTTACATACTTGGTATAACGTCATATGTCCAGTAGGTTACAGACTCGCTGGTATAACGTATTATGTCCGGTAGGTTACAGACTTGGTATAACGTCATATGTCCAGTAGGTTACAGACTCGCTGGTATAACGTAGTATGTCCAGTAGGTTACAGACTTGGTATAACGTATTATGTCCAGTAGGTTACAGACTTGGTATAACGTATTATGTCCAGTAGGTTACAGACTTGTTGGTATGAGGTATTATGTCCAGTAGGTTACAGACTTGGTATAACGTATTATGTCCAGTAGGTTACAGACTCGTTGGTATGAGGTATTATGTCCAGTAGGTTACAGAGTCGCTGGTATAACGTATTATGTCCAGTAGGTTACAGATTTGGTATAACGTATTATATTCAGTAGGCTACAGACTCGTTGTTATAAGGTAATATGTCCAGTAGGTTACAGACTTGGTATAACGTATTATTTCCAGTAGGCTAAAGACTATTTGGTATAACGTATTATATCCAGTAGGCTACAGACTCGTTGGTATAGCGTATTATGTCCAGTAGGTTACAGACTTGGTATAAGGTATTATGTCCAGTAGGTTACAGACTCCTAGGCATAACGTACGTATTGGACCGCTCTATAATGCATAACATAGGCAATCTACAATCTGACTCATCATGCTTCAACGGGATATTTTTTCTATAATGGTAAAAAGACTAATACGACTAAAAGAATCTGCACCTCCATTGAGAAAATATATATTATGTTATTTGTTTTTGTATTGACCAGTAAAACACAGAGTCATTAGAGTCACGGTCCAATTAAAACGAACACACATAGAAACATAATTGTATCAATGGTTTAATTTTTTTAACTATCATATTTTATATTTTGATCAATTTACATATAGTACAAATACCCAGTCATTATAATGGAGACGCTACCTCAGCTGTGTCTTAATGTAGGGTCACCATAATTAACCTTGTCGCAGCCATAACTGAACACTGAGTGCAATGGAGGTTATGTGATTAGGTTATTGAACGCAGCAGTCGGAAGGCGTGAGAATTTAATGAAGTGATATATCAGAATATACCGGTTAATTTGTCAAGCAACGATCGATGGCACTGCAATTTATCCCCTAGCGGTTTGTTTTTATCTGTAGAAAACAACATTTTAAAACCTTTTCAAGCCTGAATTTACATCGTCACCCAAGCAGCGAATTCATGTCACATTTCTTGACTTGTAGTAAAGGAGGATGCATTGAACACTGTTAAAGTGCTCGACAAATTAAAAAAATCGATTGTTTTAAAAACAGCTTCATGCAAATACTCCTCAGGTGTGGGAATTTACCTCAGTTTTCGATGATGTGGAATGATGCATGCTGTCACCAGCGCCCCACCCACGAGACCGTAGTGCCGACAGGGGAGATTGCTCTGGTCACAGAATGGGAATGATGCTATAGCCCTCAAAGTGATGAAATGTTTCATATACATTTTTCATATTTTTATTTTTCCAATACAACATCATCATTTAAAATGTCTTAGTTAGCTCTTTCTGTTTCATTTGAATACCTGTTATGGAGCTACGGCCATTAAAAATATTTTACTCTTTCAGTGTGGGGATCGACTGTAGACGTCAGAATCTGACGTCTACAGACGTCAGATTCTAACGTCTAAGGTCGATCCCCAAGCTGAAAGAGTTAAGCTTAGATCACTCTATGGTTTCCTGCTTCAACTCACAATATTGACTTCACATTAGGTAGAAACACATTAAAACCCGTATAATATACAATTTTGCATGATTTATGACCACATCAGCGATAAGGGTGGACAGCTCTAATGGGAAATGATCAGGAATGACGAACAATAATGGGCTGTGTTATTGTCTGACACCAAGAGAGATAAGGAAATAACAAAATAAATGGTTTATCTAATTTATTATCACATGTATCCATGTAAATGTATCCATATAACACTTATCATGTAGCCTACTTTTAAGCCCACTGGCTCCCACCTCCAACTAACGTGAAAGCCAACAGGCTTAACGTGAAAGCCTTCTGGCTCCCACTAACGTGAAAGCCAACAGGCTTAACGTAAAAGCCTTCTGGTTCCCACTAACGTGAAAGCCAACAGGCTTAACGTGAAAGCCTTATGGCTCTCACTAGCGTGAAAGCCAACAGGCTTAACGTGAAAGCCTTCTGGCTCCCACTAACGTGAAAGCCAACAGGCTTAACGTGAAAGCTTTCTGGCTCCCACTAACGTGAAAGCCAACAGGCTTAACGTTAAAGCCTTCTGGCTCCCACTAAAGTGGAAGCCAACAGGCGTAACGAGAAAGCCTTCTGGCTCCCACTAACGTGAAAGCAAACAGGCTTAACGTGAAAGCCTTCTGGCTCCTACTAACGTGAAAGCCAACAGGCTTAACGTGAAAGCCTTCTGGCTCCCACTGAAGTAAAAGCCAACAGGCGTAACGTGAAAGCCTTCTGGCTCCCACTAACGTGAAAGCAAACAGGCTTTACGTGAAAGCCTTCTGGCTCCTACTAACGTGAAAGCCAAAAGGCTTAACGTGAAAGCCTTCTGGCTCCCACTAACGTGAAAGCCAACAGGCTTAACGTGAAAGCCTTCTGGCTCCCACTAACGTGAAAGCCAACAGGCTTAACGTGAAAGCGTTCTGGCTCCCACTAACGTGAAAGCCAACAGGCTTAACGTGAAAGCCTTCTGGCTCCCACTAACGTGAAAGCCAACAGGCTTAAACGTAGGTCAGTGGTCAGGTGCAGAACATTGGGTTCTCATAATTAGCTCTGTGATATATCACTATGTTTTTAGGTCATTACGTGCATACTGGATTTGAGAACAGCAGAGGATTTCGAGGTCATGCTATCCATTTGTGCTTGTATTGAGCAAAGCAAAGTACAATGTGTTATATATACTGCATAATATGTTATATATGTAATATATAATGTATTATATATACTGTAGAATGTGCTATAGGTCTAGGTACAATATTATGTATTATATATACTACATAGTGTCTTCATTATACTGTATAATGTCTCAATATATAAAGCATAATGCATTATCTACACACAAAATATACTACATAATGCATTTTATAATTATGCTGCTTAATGTATTGATATATAGGCCTATTTTATAATGGCTTAATCTATATTGTCTTTTGCTGTAATATGGCTTATATATACTGTATAATTTATTTCACATACAGTATAATGTATTCTATATATTGTATAATTAATTGATTGATTGATTGATCGATCGGTCAATTAATTATTACATGTAATTATTTATTACATCGATCGATCGATGAATCAATCGATCAATCGATCAATCGATCAATTGATTGATTGATTGATTGATTGATTAATTGATTGATTGATTGATTGATTGATTGATTGATTGATTGATTGATTGATTGATTGATGGATGGATGGATGGATGGATGGATGGATGGATGGATTGATTGATTGATTGATTGATTGATTGATTGATTGATTGATTGATTGATTGATTGATTGATTGATTGATTGATTGATTGATTGATTGATTGATTGATTGATTGATTGATTGATTGAGTGATTGAGTGATTGATTGATTGATTGATTGATTGATTGATTGATTGATTGATATATTGATTGATTGATTGATTGATTGATTGATTGATTGATTGATTGATAGATAGATCAGTCAGTCAGTCAGTCAGTCAGTCAGTCAGTCAGTCAGTCAGTCAGTCAGTCAGTCAGCCAGTCAGCCAGTCAGCCAGCCAGTCAATCACCCACCCACCCAATCAATCAGTCAGTCAGTCAGTCAGTCAGTCAGTCAGTGTCATGTCAACAACTCTACCATTCAAAATCAGACAGCAGTAACTGCTTACGTTTAAAGTAAGCAGTTACTGCTGTTTTCCTCAGCCGCATCTGTTAAAATCTTTCTCTGCACGATCTGACTGTCACATCCAGAGACCAGCAATGCCAAATCTCCTCCCCAGAGACCTGACCTAGTTCTCCAGGGACCCGACCTAGTTCATCTGAGCGAGTCTGTCAAAGAGAGATAGAAGCAAAGCAACAAAATGTACATGATGTGATGATCAAATGAATATATCATCCTGAATCACAGCACACATATCAATGGGCTGGTGTTCTGACGGAGCAAAAACGTGAATATTATGTATTACATAAAATCTCACGTAGAGGATCATTTTACGTCCATATTGTCATTTGCTCAAATTTATATCTCGCTTTGAAAATTAACAAATTAATAGATAAAAATTAATATGCATCTTCACGAGTAATGCCCACCACTGTCTACAACTGACAAAAATGCAGATTGGACCAATACAATTGATAATGGTGGCAAATGGCTCTCTAAATAGAATCTGTAACCGTCAGAGTGCCTCCGGTAAAAATAAAAATTTGGTGAATGGATGGAAGCGTCATAATTTTACTCTCGCATGACTTCACTCTCTGGTGCAGACTAGCCTAAGACTAGTCCGAGTCAAATGTTAAGTTCACCTATAAATACAGACAGTCAATGCATTATTCCAATAAGCTGTAAATGAATCATTACCAAATGCTATATACATATAAATCAGTAGTAAGCTGTGAATGAATCATTACCAATTGCTATATACATGTAAATCAGTAGTATTGTCTTAGTTAGCTCTTTCCGCTGCATTCCAATACCTATGTTATGAGTCTACGGTCATAATTACTATTTTCTTTCATGAGTAAGGGACGTAATTGTACAGCGGGAATTTGATACCAAAAAGCAATAGTGATCTAGATTTCTACAGGCAGCAGACAATTAGGTTTCATCACCATAACGTGGCCAGTAATTGTCCTGCTGAGTTAATGTGATCACAGCTTCATAGAATCAGCGACTGTCCCCGAACTGAAAGGTTCAACGCTCAGCACCACTATATCCTTTTTAATATTTCTTACTATAATAACCCTTTAAGTCCTCACGATGCATTCAAACATCATTTTACATCCCTGAAAACAGACCTAATTTTCCTACAACCAAGGGTTATAGAATGAAAATTTCCATGCAACTGGCTTACCAATACATTGCAATTTTCTTTATTTTTTCAACCACTTAAAATCATATTCATCCACTACAAGACGAGAATTGCGACAGCAATTCGCGGCTTGTATTGGATGAAGATGACAATGGTATATTCATGCTTGAAAGGTTTAAAGGAACTCAATCAGGCTAAAATCATCAAAAAACCGGTAATTTTATTTTGGCTTTTTAATATGACCATATGATGTAAACATGTCAATAGACTAGAACTGAAAAGTGTTTAAATTTTTGTGCTGCGCATTTACCAGTTAAGCGAGATAAAGAGACGAAATTCCCCATTTCTTATTTCGGACATGTCCTAAATGAGAAATAGGGGAATTTCGTCTCTATATCTTGTTGATGACTGGCGCTACGCAGCAGACAATTAGGTTTGATCACCGTATCGTGGCCAGTAATTGTCCTGTTGAGTTAATGTGATTACAGCACCATAGATTCAGCCCGCCAGTGGGGGGTGGACGTATGATAGACATTCCCACAGTCTATCATTTTTGTTCACATTATACACGATCGACTTTAGACGTCAGAATCTGACGTCTGTAGACGTCAGATTCTGACGTCTAAAGTCAATCGCAGTGTAAGGCTTAATATGATAAAATATAGTGGTGCTATAAATATAAGAATTTAAATATTTTTACTGGCCATAGACCCATAACATAGGTATTAAAATCAAGCGAAAAGAGCTAACTGAGACATTTGTGATGATTTCAAATTGAAAAACCCCTTTGGTTGCGATGTTTTATTACAAATTATTTCAGCACTTTAAGGGTTAAATACAGTTTTAATACAGTATTTGTATAAATTGATGTTCAATCTGTAGGAATTGAGTATGTTTCCTCCCAAATTAGACGCAGCTTAGTATTTTGTATTCACTTGAAATAATTGTGGATCGCGGTAGCAAATTTTTTTTTTTTCTCATTTATGGTAAATAATTTTCAAACAGTAAAAAAGTTGAATTTTAGAATTGAATGAATAAAATAATAATTGAAAAAGTAATAATACATATTTTTTTAAGAGTTTACTGAGTGATAAAATATATACCCGTACACGTATCATACATTGTAGTGTTGTGTATGTGAATGAACATTGTTTTGCCGTTTATGCGGTGCCGTTGCCGCATGCAGTTGTCGTTGCTCTATTCGTATTCGTGTATATATATATATGTGAATGTAACTTAATACATATGTTGTTTTACTGATAATTAATTGTTAATGTAAATTAATTGTTTTCATTATAGATGGTATTTTATTGATATTGTTTAGATTGTGTTTTATTATAGATCGTGTTTTATCGATATTGTTTAGGTGGCGTTTTATAATTGATGGTGTTTCATTATAGATGATGTTTTATTTATATTGTTTAGATGGTGTTTTATTATAGATGGTGTTTTATTGATATAATTTAGATGGTGTTTTACTAAAGATGATGTTTTTTTGATATTGTTTAGATGGTGTTTTATTATAGATGGTGTTTGATATTATTTAGATGGTGTTTTACTATAGATGATGTTTTTTATTATTGTTCAGATGGTGTTTTATTATAGATGGTGTTTGATTGGTATTGTCTCGATGGTGTGTCATTTTATAAATGGTGTTACATGCCGAACGCGGAGGATTCCTATTCACACAATTTGCTAATTTGCCGCATTCCCAGCGTAACACGAAATCACATTCCATTGCGGACGCACACCAATGTAATTTCATATTGGTAACAGAACATATCAACTTTATTATTAGGCTATTTAGGCTATTTCTTCTTCGTTAAATAAACATTTTTACATCACATCATGTGTCATTTATGAAACTGTAGCTTTGTGTCCTAAGGGAGCATCAAATATCTAGTTTGTTTGTTGTTTTGTAATATATGTTTCACTAACTTGTTGGTTTTGTTTTGTTCTTTTTAGGCTCACAGCTATCATGAAATCCTATTGAAATAAATATGTTTATGACAATGCTTCAATTTCAAATTCCAGGGTTTGTGAAAGAGGATGCATGTTAGATGTCGTGTTTTCACTTTCTCCCGCACGTATCCACATTTTGCAGCAAAGCAATCCCCATTAAGAAACACGGAGCTGATCATACGGATTTGATTTATTAGAGGATCCGTTTTATCACGACAGCGCACGATCATATCTGGAGGGGGAGGAAATGGGTAAGCTGTCACGATCACACCTAGAGGGGTAGGATGTCTCGATCACACCTAGAGGGGTAAGCTGTCACGATCACACCTAGAGGGGTAAGCTGTCACGATCACACCTAGAGGGGTAAGCTGTCACGATCACACCTAGAGGGGTAAGATGTCTCGATCACACCAAGAGGGGTAAGCTGTCACGATCACACCTAGAGGGGTAAGCTGTCACGATCACACCTAGAGGGGTAAGCTGTCACGATCACACCTAGAGGGGTAAGATGTCTCGATCACACCTAGAGGGGTAAGATGTCACGATCACACCTAGAGCGGTAAGCTGTCACGATCACACCTGGAGGGGTAAGCTGTCACGATCACACCTAGAGGGGTAAGCTGTCACGATCACACCTAGAGGGGTAAGCTGTCACGATCACACCTAGAGGGTTAAGCTGTCACGATCACACCTAGAGGGGTAAGCTGTCACGATCACACCTAGAGGGGTAAGCTGTCACGATCACATATGGAGGGGTAAGCTGTCACGATCACACCTAGAGGGGTAAGCTGTCCCGATCACACCTAGAGGGGTAAGCTGTCACGATCACACCTAGAGGGGTAAGCTGTCACGATCACACCTAGAGGGGTAAGCTGTCACGATCACACCTAGAGGGGTAAACTGTCACGATCACACATAGAGGGTAAGATGTCACGATCACACCTAGTGGGGTAAGCTGTCCCGATCACACATGGAGGGGTAAGCTGTCACGATCACACCTAGAGGGGTAAGATGTCACGATCACACCTAGAGGGGTAAGCTGTCACGATCACACCTAGAGGGGTAAGATGTCACGATCACACCTAGAGGGGTAAGCTGTCACGATCACACCTAGAGGGGTAAGCTGTCACGATCACACCTAGAGGTGTAAGCTGCACACCTAGAGGGGTAAGCTGTCACGATCACACCTAGAGGGGTAAGCTGTCATGATCACACATGGAGGGGTAAGATGTCACGATCACACCTAGAGGGGTAAGTTGTCACGATCACACATGAAGGGGTAAGCTGTCACGATCACACCTAGAGGGGTGAGCTGTCACGATCACACCTAGAGGTGTAAGCTGCACACCTAGAGGGGTAAGTTGTCACGATCACACATGAAGGGGTGAGCTGTCACGATCACACCTAGAGGGGTGAGCTGTCACGATCACACCTAGAGGGGTAAGCTGCACACCTAGAGGGGTAAGTTGTCACGATCACACATGGAGGGGTGAGCTGTCACGATCACACCTAGAGGGGTGAGCTCTCACGATCACACATGGAGGGGTAAGCTGTCCCGATCACACCTAGAGGGGTAAGCTGTCACGATCACACCTAGAGGGGTAAGCTGTCACGATCACACCTAGAGGGGTAAGCTGTCACGATCACACCTAGAGGGGTAAGCTGTCACGATCACACCTAGAGGGGTAAGGTGTCACGATCACACCTAGAGGGGTAAGCTGTCACGATCACACTTAGAGGGGTAAGCTGTCACGATCACACCTGGAGGGGTAAGCTGTCACGATCACACCTAGAGGGGTAAGCTGTCACGATCACACCTAGAGGGCTAAGCTGTCATGATCACACCTAGAGGGGTAAGCTGTCACGATAACACATGGAGGGGTAAGCTGTCACGATCAAACATGGAGGGGTAAGCTGTCACGATCACACCTAGAGGGGTAAGCTGTCACGATCACACCTAGAGGGGTAAGCTGTCACGATCACACCTAGAGGGGTAAGCTGTCACGATCACACCTAGAGGGGTAAGCTGTCACGATCACACCTAGAGGGGTAAGCTGTCACGATCACACCTAGAGGGGTAAGCTGTCACGATCACACCTAGAGGGGTAAGTTGTCACGATCACACCTAGAGGGGTAAGCTGTCACGATCACACCTAGAGGGGTAAGCTGTCACGATCACACCTAGAGGGGTAAGCTGTCACGATCACACATGGAGGGGTAAGATGTCACGATCACACCTAGAGGGGTAAGCTGTCACGATCACACCTAGAGGGGTAAGCTGTCACGATCACACCTAGAGGGGTAAGCTGTCACGATCACACCTAGAGGGGTAAGCTGTCACGATCACACATGGAGGGGTAAGATGTCACGATCACACCTGGAGGGGTAAGCTGTCAAGATCACACCTAGAGGGGTAAGCTGTCACGATCACACCTAGAGGGGTAAGCTGTCACGATCACACCTAGAGGGGTAAGCTGTCACGATCACACCTAGAGGGGTAAGCTGTCACGATCACACCTAGAGGGGTAAGCTGTCACGATCACACCTAGAGGGGTAAGCTGTCAAGATCACACCTAGAGGGGTAAGCTGTCAAGATCACACCTAGAGGGGTAAGCTGTCATGATCACACCTAGAGGGGTAAGCTGTCACGATAACACATGGAGGGGTAAGCTGTCACGATCACACATGGAGGGGTAAGCTGTCACGATCACACCTAGAGGGGTAAGCTGTCACGATCACACCTAGAGGGGTAAGCTGTCACGATCACACCTAGAGGGGTAAGCTGTCACGATCACACATGGAGGGGTAAGCTGTCACGATCACACCTAGAGGGGTAAGCTGTCACGATCATACCTAGAGGGGTAAGCTGTCACGATCACACCTAGAGGGGTAAGCTGTCACGATCACACCTAGAGGGGTAAGCTGTCACGATCACACCTAGAGGGGTAAGCTGTCACGATCACACCTAGAGGGGTAAGTTGTCACGATCACACCTAGAGGGGTAAGCTGTCACGATCACACCTAGAGGGGTAAGCTGTCACGATCACACCTAGAGGGGTAAGCTGTCACGATCACACCTAGAGGGGTAAGCTGTCACGATCACACCTAGAGGGGTAAGCTGTCAAGATCACACCTAGAGGGGTAAGCTGTCACGATCACACATGGAGGGGTAAGCTGTCACGATCACACCTAGAGGGGTAAGCTGTCACGATCACACCTAGAGGGGTAAGCTGTCACGATCACACCTAGAGGGGTAAGCTGTCACGATCACACCTAGAGGGGTGAGCTGTCACGATCACACCTAGAGGGGTAAGCTGTCAAGATCACACCTAGAGGGGTAAGCTGTCATGATCACACCTAGAGGGGTAAGCTGTCACGATAACACATGGAGGGATAAGCTGTCACGATCACACATGGAGGGGTAAGCTGTCACGATCACACCTAGAGGGGTAAGCTGTCACGATCACACCTAGAGGGGTAAGCTGTCACGATCACACATGGAGGGGTAAGCTGTCACGATCACACCTAGAGGGGTAAGCTGTCATGATCACACCTAGAGGGGTAAGTTGTCACGATCACACCTAGAGGGGTAAGCTGTCACGATCACACCTAGAGGGGTAAGTTGTCACGATCACACCTAGAGGGGTAAGCTGTCACGATCACACCTAGAGGGGTAAGCTGTCACGATCACACATGGAGGGGTAAGCTGTCACGATCACACCTAGAGGGGTAAGCTGTCATGATCACACCTAGAGGGGTAAGTTGTCACGATCACACCTAGAGGGGTAAGCTGTCACGATCACACCTAGAGGGGTAAGCTGTCACGATCACACCTAGAGGGGTAAGCTGTCACGATCACACCTAGAGGGGTAAGCTGTCACGATCACACATGGAGGGGTAAGCTGTCACGATCACACCTAGAGGGGTAAGCTGTCACGATCACACCTAGAGGGGTAAGCTGTCATGATCACATATGGAGGGGTAAGCTGTCACGATCACACATGGAGGGGTAAGCTGTCACGATCACACCTAGAGGGGTAAGCTGTCACGATCACACCTAGAGGGGTAAGCTGTCACGATCACACCTAGAGGGGTAAGCTGTCACGATCACACCTAGAGGGGTAAGCTATCACGATCACATATGGAGGGGTAAGCTGTCACGATCACACCTAGAGGGGTAAACTGTCATGATCACACCTAGAGGGGTAAGCTGTCACGATAACACATGGAGGGGTAAGCTGTCACGATCACACATGGAGGGGTAAGCTGTCACGATCACACCTAGAGGGGTAAGCTGTCACGATCACACCTAGAGGGGTAAGCTGTCACGATCACACCTAGAGGTGTAAGCTGTCCCGATCACACCTAGAGGGGTGAGCTGTCACAATCACACCTAGAGGTGTAAGCTGTCAAGATCACACCTAGAGGGCTAAGCTGTCATGATCACACCTAGAGGGGTGAGCTGTCACGATAACACATGGAGGGGTGAGCTGTCACGATCACACATGGAGGGGTAAGCTGTCACGATCACACCTAGAGGGGTAAGCTGTCACGATCACACCTAGAGGGGTAAGCTGTCACGATCACACATGGAGGGGTAAGCTGTCACGATCACACCTAGAGGGGTAAGCTGTCACGATCACACCTAGAGGGGTAAGCTGTCACGATCATACCTAGAGGGGTAAGCTGTCACGATCACACCTAGAGGGGTAAGTTGTCACGATCACACCTAGAGGGGTAAGCTGTCACGATCACACCTAGAGGGGTAAGCTGTCACGATCACACCTAGAGGGGTAAGCTGTCACGATCACACCTAGAGGGGTAAGCTGTCAAGATCACACCTAGAGGGGTAAGCTGTCACGATCACACATGGAGGGGTAAGCTGTCACGATCACACCTAGAGGGGTAAGCTGTCACGATCACACCTAGAGGGGTAAGCTGTCACGATCACACCTAGAGGGGTAAGCTGTCACGATCACACCTAGAGGGGTGAGCTGTCACGATCACACCTAGAGGGGTAAGCTGTCAAGATCACACCTAGAGGGGTAAGCTGTCATGATCACACCTAGAGGGGTAAGCTGTCACGATAACACATGGAGGGATAAGCTGTCACGATCACACATGGAGGGGTAAGCTGTCACGATCACACCTAGAGGGGTAAGCTGTCACGATCACACCTAGAGGGGTAAGCTGTCACGATCACACATGGAGGGGTAAGCTGTCACGATCACACCTAGAGGGGTAAGCTGTCACGATCACACCTAGAGGGGTAAGCTGTCACGATCACACCTAGAGGGGTAAGCTGTCATGATCACACCTAGAGGGGTAAGTTGTCACGATCACACCTAGAGGGGTAAGCTGTCACGATCACACCTAGAGGGGTAAGCTGTCACGATCACACCTAGAGGGGTAAGCTGTCACGATCACACCTAGAGGGGTAAGCTGTCACGATCACACATGGAGGGGTAAGCTGTCACGATCACACCTAGAGGGGTAAGCTGTCATGATCACATATGGAGGGGTAAGCTGTCACGATCACACATGGAGGGGTAAGCTGTCACGATCACACCTAGAGGGGTAAGCTGTCACGATCACACCTAGAGGGGTAAGCTGTCACGATCACACCTAGAGGGGTAAGCTGTCACGATCACACCTAGAGGGGTAAGCTGTCACGATCACACCTAGAGGGGTAAGCTATCACAATCACATATGGAGGGGTAAGCTGTCACGATCACACCTAGAGGGGTAAGCTGTCACGATAACACATGGAGGGGTAAGCTGTCACGATCACACATGGAGGGGTAAGCTGTCACGATCACACCTAGAGGGGTAAGCTGTCACGATCACGCCTAGAGGGGTAAGCTGTCACGATCACACCTAGAGGTGTAAGCTGTCACGATCACACCTAGAGGGGTGAGCTGTCACAATCACACCTAGAGGTGTAAGCTGTCAAGATCACACCTAGAGGGGTAAGCTGTCACGATCACACCTAGAGGGGTAAGCTGTCACGATCACACCTAGAGGGGTAAGCTGCCACGATCACACCTAGAGGGGTAAGATGTCACGATCACACCTAGAGGGGTAAGCTGTCACGATCACACCTAGAGGGGTAAGCTGTCACGATCACACCTAGAGGGGTAAGCTGTCACGATCACACCTAGAGGGGTAAGCTGTCACGATCACATATGGAGGGGTAAGCTGTCACGATCACACATGGAGGGGTAAGCTTTCACGATCACTTCAGAGGGGTAAGCTGTCAAGATCACACCTAGAGGGGTAAGCTGTCATGATCACACCTAGAGGTGTAAGCTGTCACGATCACACCTAGAGGGGTAAGCTGTCACGATCACACCTAGAGGGGTAAGCTGTCATGATCACACCTAGAGGGGTAAGCTGTCACGATCACACATGGAGGGGTAAGCTGTCACGATCACACCCAGAGCGGTAAGCTGTCACGATCACACCTAGAGGGGTAAGCTGTCACGATCACACCTAGAGGGGTAAGCTGTCAAGATCACACCTAGAGGGGTAAGCTGTCACGATCACACATGGAGGGGTAAGCTGTCAAGATAACACTCTAGAGGGGTAAGCTGTCACGATCACACCTAGAGGGGTAAGCTGTCACGATCACACCTAGAGGGGTAAGCTGTCACGATCACACCTAGAGGGGTAAGCTGTCACGATCACACCTAGAGGGGTAAGCTGTCACGATCACACCTAGAGGGGTAAGCTATCACGATCACATATGGAGGGGTAAGCTGTCACGATCACACCTAGAGGGGTAAGCTCTCATGATCACACCTAGAGGGGTAAGCTGTCACGATAACACATGGAGGGGTAAGCTGTCACGATCACACATGGAGGGATAAGCTGTCACGATCACACCTAGAGGGGTAAGCTGTCACGATCACACCTAGAGGGGTAAGCTGTCACGATCACACCTAGAGGGGTAAGCTGTCAAGATCACACCTAGAGGGGTAAGCTGTCACGATCACACATGGAGGGGTAAGCTGTCACGATCACACCTAGAGGGGTAAGCTGTCACGATCACACCTAGAGGGGTAAGCTGTCACGATCACACCTAGAGGGGTAAGCTGTCAAAATCACACCTAGAGGGGTAAGCTGTCACGATCACACATGGAGGGGTAAGCTGTCACGATCACACCTAGAGGGGTAAGCTGTCACGATCACACCTAGAGGGGTAAGCTGTCACGATCACACCTAGAGGGGTAAGCTGTCACGATCACACCTAGAGGGGTGAGCTGTCACGATCACACCTAGAGGGGTAAGCTGTCAAGATCACACCTAGAGGGGTAAGCTGTCATGATCACACCTAGAGGGGTAAGCTGTCACGATAACACATGGAGGGATAAGCTGTCACGATCACACATGGAGGGATAAGCTGTCACGATCACACCTAGAGGGGTAAGCTGTCACGATCACACCTAGAGGGGTAAGCTGTCACGATCACACATGGAGGGGTAGGCTGTCACGATCACACCTAGAGGGGTAAGCTGTCACGATCACACCTAGAGGGGTAAGCTGTCACGATCACACCTAGAGGGGTAAGCTGTCACGATCACACATGGAGGGGTAAGCTGTCACGATCACACCTAGAGGGGTAAGCTGTCACGATCACACCTAGAGGGGTAAGCTGTCACGATCACACCTAGAGGGGTAAGCTGTCACGATCACACATGGAGGGGTAAGCTGTCACGATCACACCTAGAGGGGTAAGCTGTCACGATCACACCTAGAGGGGTAAGCTGTCATGATCACACCTAGAGGGGTAAGCTGTCACGATAACACATGGAGGGATAAGCTGTCACGATCACACATGGAGGGGTAAGCTGTCACGATCACACCTAGAGGGGTAAGCTGTCACGATCACACCTAGAGGGGTAAGCTGTCACGATCACACATGGAGGGGTAAGCTGTCACGATCACACCTAGAGGGGTAAGCTGTCACGATCACACCTAGAGGGGTAAGCTGTCACGATCACACCTAGAGGGGTAAGCTGTCACGATCACACATGGAGGGGTAAGCTGTCACGATCACACCTAGAGGGGTAAGCTGTCAAGATCACACCTAGAGGGGTAAGCTGTCATGATCACACCTAGAGGGGTAAGCTGTCACGATAACACATGGAGGGATAAGCTGTCACGATCACACATGGAGGGGTAAGCTGTCACGATCACACCTAGAGGGGTAAGCTGTCACGATCACACCTAGAGGGGTAAGCTGTCAAGATCACACCTAGAGGGGTAAGCTGTCATGATCACACCTAGAGGGGTAAGCTGTCACGATAACACATGGAGGAATAAGCTGTCACGATCAAACATGGAGGGGTAAGCTGTCACGATCACACCTAGAGGGGTAAGCTGTCACGATCACACCTAGAGGGGTAAGCTGTCACGATCACACATGGAGGGGTAAGCTGTCACGATCACACCTAGAGGGGTAAGCTGTCACGATCACACCTAGAGGGGTAAGCTGTCACGATCACACCTAGAGGGGTAAGCTGTCACGATCACACATGGAGGGGTAAGCTGTCACGATCACACCTAGAGGGGTAAGCTGTCACGATCACACCTAGAGGGGTAAGCTGTCATGATCACACCTAGAGGGGTAAGTTGTCACGATCACACCTAGAGGGGTAAGCTGTCACGATCACACCTAGAGGGGTAAGTTTTCACGATCACACCTAGAGGGGTAAGCTGGCACGATCACACCTAGAGGGGTAAGCTGTCACGATCACACATGGAGGGGTAAGCTGTCACGATCACACCTAGAGGGGTAAGCTGTCACGATCACACCTAGAGAGGTAAGCTGTCATGATCACATATGGAGGGGTAAGCTGGCACGATCACACATGGAGGGGTAAGCTGTCACGATCACACCTAGAGGGGTAAGCTGTCACGATCACACCTAGAGGGGTAAGCTGTCACGATCACACCTAGAGGGGTAAGCTGTCACGATCACACCTAGAGGGGTAAGCTGTCACGATCACACCTAGAGGGGTAAGCTGTCACGATCACACCTAGAGGGGTAAGCTGTCACGATCACACCTAGAGGGGTAAGCTGTCATGATCACACCTAGAGGGGTAAGCTGTCACGATCACACCTAGAGGTGTAAGCTGTCAAGATCACACATAGAGGGGTGAGCTGTCACAATCACACCTAGAGGTGTAAGCTGTCAAGATCACACCTAGAGGGGTAAGCTGTCACGATCACACCTAGAGGGGTAAGCTGTCACGATCACACCTAGAGGGGTAAGCTGTCACGATCACACCTAGAGGGGTGAGCTGTCACGATCACACCTAGAGGGGTAAGCTGTCAAGATCACACCTAGAGGGGTAAGCTGTCACGATAACACATGGAGGGATAAGCTGTCACGATCACACATGGAGGGGTAAGCTGTCACGATCACACCTAGAGGGGTAAGCTGTCACGATCACACCTAGAGGGGTAAGCTGTCACGATCACACATGGAGGGGTAAGCTGTCACGATCACACCTAGAGGGGTAAGCTGTCACGATCACACCTAGAGGGGTAAGCTGTCACGATCACACCTAGAGGGGTAAGCTGTCACGATCACACATGGAGGGGTAAGCTGTCACGATCACACCTAGAGGGGTAAGCTGTCACGATCACACCTAGAGGGGTAAGCTGTCACGATCACACCTAGAGGGGTAAGCTGTCACGATCACACATGGAGGGGTAAGCTGTCACGATCACACCTAGAGGGGTAAGCTGTCACGATCACACCTAGAGGGGAAAGCTGTCATGATCACACCTAGAGGGGTAAGCTGTCACGATAACACATGGAGGGATAAGCTGTCACGATCACACATGGAGGGGTAAGCTGTCACGATCACACATGGAGGGGTAAGCTGTCACGATCACACCTAGAGGGGTAAGCTGTCAAGATCACACCTAGAGGGGTAAGCTGTCGTGATCACACCTAGAGGGGTAAGCTGTCACGATAACACATGGAGGGATAAGCTGTCACGATCACACATGGAGGGGTAAGCTGTCACGATCACACCTAGAGGGGTAAGCTGTCACGATCACACCTAGAGGGGTAAGCTGTTAAGATCACACCTAGAGGGGTAAGCTGTCATGATCACACCTAGAGGGGTAAGCTGTCACGATAACACATGGAGGGATAAGCTGTCACGATCACACATGGAGGGGTAAGCTGTCACGATCACACCTAGAGGGGTAAGCTGTCACGATCACACCTAGAGGGGTAAGCTGTCACGATCACACCTAGAAGGGTAAGCTGTCACGATCACACATGGAGGGGTAAGCTGTCACGATCACACCTAGAGGGGTAAGCTGTCACGATCACACCTAGAGGGGTAAGCTGTCACGATCACACCTAGACGGGTAAGCTGTCATGATCACACCTAGAGGGGTAAGCTGTCACGATAACACATGGAGGGATAAGCTGTCACGATCACACATGGAGGGGTAAGCTGTCACGATCACACCTAGAGGGGTAAGCTGTCACGATCACACCTAGAGGGGTAAGCTGTCACGATCACACATGGAGGGGTAAGCTGTCACGATCACACCTAGAGGGGTAAGCTGTCACGATCACACCTAGAGGGGTAAGCTGTCACGATCACACCTAGAGGGGTAAGCTGTCACGATCACACATGGAGGGGTAAGCTGTCACGATCACACCTAGAGGGGTAAGCTGTCAAGATCACACCTAGAGGGGTAAGCTGTCATGATCACACCTAGAGGGGTAAGCTGTCACGATAACACATGGAGGGATAAGCTGTCACGATCACACATGGAGGGGTAAGCTGTCACGATCACACCTAGAGGGGTAAGCTGTCACGATCACACCTGGAGGGGTAAGCTGTCACGATCACACATGGAGGGGTAAGCTGTCACGATCACACCTAGAGGGGTAAGCTGTCACGATCACACCTAGAGGGTAAGCTGTCACGATCACACCTAGAGGGGTAAGCTGTCACGATCACACATGGAGGGGTAAGCTGTCACGATCACACCTAGAGGGGTAAGCTGTCACGATCACACCTAGAGGGGTAAGCTGTCATGATCACACCTAGAGGGGTAAGTTGTCACGATCACACCTAGAGGGGTAAGCTGTCACGATCACACCTAGAGGGGTAAGTTTTCACGATCACACCTAGAGGGGTAAGCTGGCACGATCACACCTAGAGGGGTAAGCTGTCACGATCACACATGGAGGGGTAAGCTGTCACGATCACACCTAGAGGGGTAAGCTGTCACGATCACACCTAGAGAGGTAAGCTGTCATGATCACATATGGAGGGGTAAGCTGTCACGATCACACATGGAGGGGTAAGCTGTCACGATCACACCTAGAGGGGTAAGCTGTCACGATCACACCTAGAGGGGTAAGCTGTCACGATCACACCTAGAGGGGTAAGCTGTCACGATCACACCTAGAGGGGTAAGCTGTCACGATCACACCTAGAGGGGTAAGCTGTCACGATCACACCTAGAGGGGTAAGCTGTCACGATCACACCTAGAGGGGTAAGCTGTCATGATCACACCTAGAGGGGTAAGCTGTCACGATCACACCTAGAGGTGTAAGCTGTCAAGATCACACCTAGAGGGGTGAGCTGTCACAATCACACCTAGAGGTGTAAGCTGTCAAGATCACACCTAGAGGGGTAAGCTGTCACGATCACACCTAGAGGGGTAAGCTGTCACGATCACACCTAGAGGGGTAAGCTGGCACGATCACACCTAGAGGGGTAAGATGTCACGATCACACCTAGAGGGGTAAGCTGTCACGATCACACCTAGAGGTGTAAGCTGTCACGATCACATATGGAGGGGTAAGCTGTCACGATCACACATGGAAGGGTAAGCTGTCACGATCACACCTAGAGGGGTAAGCTGTCATGATCACACCTAGAGGGGTAAGCTGTCACGATCACACATGGAGGGGTAAGCTGTCACGATCACACCCAGAGCGGTAAGCTTTCACGATCACACCTAGAGGGGTAAGCTGTCAAGATCACACCTAGAGGGGTAAGCTGTCATGATCACACCTAGAGGTGTAAGCTGTCACGATCACACCTAGAGGGGTAAGCTGTCACGATCACACCTAGAGGGGTAAGCTGTCATGATCACACCTAGAGGGGTAAGCTGTCACGATCACACATGGAGGGGTAAGCCGTCACAATCACACCTAGAGGGGTAAGCTGTCACGATCACACCTAGAGGGGTAAGCTGTCACGATCACACCTAGAGGGGTAAGCTGTCACGATCACACCTAGAGGGGTAAGCTGTCAAGATCACACCTAGAGGGGTAAGCTGTCACGATCACACATGGAGGGGTAAGCTGTCAAGATCACACCTAGAGGGGTAAGCTGTCACGATCACACCTAGAGGGGTAAGCTGTCACGATCACACCTAGAGGGGTAAGCTGTCACGATCACACCTAGAGGGGTAAGCTGTCACGATCACACCTAGAGGGGTAAGCTGTCACGATCACACCTAGAGGGGTAAGCTGTCACGATCACACCTAGAGGGGTAAGCTGGCACGATCACACCTAGAGGGGTAAGATGTCACGATCACACCTAGAGGGGTAAGCTGTCACGATCACACCTAGAGGTGTAAGCTGTCACGATCACATATGGAGGGGTAAGCTGTCACGATCACACATGGAGGGGTAAGCTGTCACGATCACACCTAGAGGGGTAAGCTGTCATGATCACACCTAGAGGGGTAAGCTGTCACGATCACACATGGAGGGGTAAGCTGTCACGATCACACCCAGAGCGGTAAGCTTTCACGATCACACCTAGAGGGGTAAGCTGTCAAGATCACACCTAGAGGGGTAAGCTGTCATGATCACACCTAGAGGTGTAAGCTGTCACGATCACACCTAGAGGGGTGAGCTGTCACGATCACACCTAGAGGGGTAAGCTGTCATGATCACACCTAGAGGGGTAAGCTGTCACGATCACACATGGAGGGGTAAGCTGTCACAATCACACCTAGAGGGGTAAGCTGTCACGATCACACCTAGAGGGGTAAGCTGTCACGATCACACCTAGAGGGGTAAGCTGTCACGATCACACCTAGAGGGGTAAGCTGTCAAGATCACACCTAGAGGGGTAAGCTGTCACGATCACACATGGAGGGGTAAGCTGTCAAGATCACACCTAGAGGGGTAAGCTGTCACGATCACACCTAGAGGGGTAAGCTGTCACGATCACACCTAGAGGGGTAAGCTGTCACGATCACACCTAGAGGGGTAAGCTGTCACGATCACACCTAGAGGGGTAAGCTGTCACGATCACACCTAGAGGGGTAAGCTATCACGATCACATATGGAGGGGTAAGCTGTCACGATCACACCTAGAGGGGTAAGCTGTCATGATCACACCTAGAGGGGTAAGCTGTCACGATCACACATGGAGGGGTAAGCTGTCACGATCACACCTAGAGGGGTAAGCTGTCATGATCACACCTAGAGGGGTAAGCTGTCACGATCACACATGGAGGGGTAAGCTGTCACGATCACACCCAGAGCGGTAAGCTGTCACGATCACACCTAGAGGGGTAAGCTGTCACGATCACACCTAGAGGGGTAAGCTGTCAAGATCACACCTAGAGGGGTAAGCTGTCACGATCACACATGGAGGGGTAAGCTGTCACGATCACACCTAGACGGGCAAGCTGTCACGATCACACCTAGAGGGGTAAGCTGTCACGATCACACCTAGAGGGTTAAGCTGTCACGATCACACCTAGAGGGGTAAGCTGTCACGATCACACCTAGAGGGGTAAGCTGTCACGATCACACCTAGAGGGGTAAGCTGTCACTATCACACCTAGAGGGGTAAGCTGTCACGATCACACCTAGAGGGGTAAGCTGTCACGATCACACCTAGAGGGGTAAGCTGTCACGATCACACCTAGAGGGGTAAGCTGTCACTATCACACCTAGAGGTTAAGCTGTCACGATCACACCTAGAGGGGTAAGCTGTCATGATCACAAATGGAGGGGTAGGCTGTCACGATCACACATGGAGGGGTAAGCTGTCAAGATCACACCTGGAGGGGTAAGCTGTCACGATCACACCTAGAGGGGTAAGCTGTCACGATCACACCTAGACGGGTAAGCTGTCATGATCACACCTAGAGGGGTAAGCTGTCACGATAACACATGGAGGGATAAGCTGTCACGATCACACATGGAGGGGTAAGCTGTCACGATCACACCTAGAGGGGTAAGCTGTCACGATCACACCTAGAGGGGTAAGCTGTCAAGATCACACCTAGAGGGGTAAGCTGTCATGATCACACCTAGAGGGGTAAGCTGTCACGATAACACATGGAGGGATAAGCTGTCACGATCACACATGGAGGGGTAAGCTGTCACGATCACACCTAGAGGGGTAAGCTGTCACGATCACACCTAGAGGGGTAAGCTGTCACGATCACACCTAGAGGGGTAAGCTGTCACGATCACACATGGAGGGGTAAGCTGTCACGATCACACCTAGAGGGGTAAGCTGTCACGATCACACCTAGAGGGGTAAGCTGTCACGATCACACCTAGACGGGTAAGCTGTCATGATCACACTAGAGGGGTAAGCTGTCACGATAACACATGGAGGGATAAGCTGTCACGATCACACATGGAGGGGTAAGCTGTCACGATCACACCTAGAGGGGTAAGCTGTCACGATCACACCTAGAGGGGTAAGCTGTCACGATCACACATGGAGGGGTAAGCTGTCACGATCACACCTAGAGGGGTAAGCTGTCACGATCACACCTAGAGGGGTAAGCTGTCACGATCACACCTAGAGGGGTAAGCTGTCACGATCACACATGGAGGGGTAAGCTGTCACGATCACACCTAGAGGGGTAAGCTGTCAAGATCACACCTAGAGGGGTAAGCTGTCATGATCACACCTAGAGGGGTAAGCTGTCACGATAACACATGGAGGGATAAGCTGTCACGATCACACATGGAGGGGTAAGCTGTCACGATCACACCTAGAGGGGTAAGCTGTCACGATCACACCTGGAGGGGTAAGCTGTCAACGATCACACATGGAGGGGTAAGCTGTCACGATCACACCTAGAGGGGTAAGCTGTCACGATCACACCTAGAGGGGTAAGCTGTCACGATCACACCTAGAGGGGTAAGCTGTCACGATCACACATGGAGGGGTAAGCTGTCACGATCACACCTAGAGGGGTAAGCTGTCACGATCACACCTAGAGGGGTAAGCTGTCATGATCACACCTAGAGGGGTAAGTTGTCACGATCACACCTAGAGGGGTAAGCTGTCACGATCACACCTAGAGGGGTAAGTTTTCACGATCACACCTAGAGGGGTAAGCTGGCACGATCACACCTAGAGGGGTAAGCTGTCACGATCACACATGGAGGGGTAAGCTGTCACGATCACACCTAGAGGGGTAAGCTGTCACGATCACACCTAGAGAGGTAAGCTGTCATGATCACATATGGAGGGGTAAGCTGTCACGATCACACATGGAGGGGTAAGCTGTCACGATCACACCTAGAGGGGTAAGCTGTCACGATCACACCTAGAGGGGTAAGCTGTCACGATCACACCTAGAGGGGTAAGCTGTCACGATCACACCTAGAGGGGTAAGCTGTCACGATCACACCTAGAGGGGTAAGCTGTCACGATCACACCTAGAGGGGTAAGCTGTCACGATCACACCTAGAGGGGTAAGCTGTCATGATCGCACCTAGAGGGGTAAGCTGTCACGATCACACCTAGAGGTGTAAGCTGTCAAGATCACACCTAGAGGGGTGAGCTGTCACAATCACACCTAGAGGTGTAAGCTGTCAAGATCACACCTAGAGGGGTAAGCTGTCACGATCACACCTAGAGGGGTAAGCTGTCACGATCACACCTAGAGGGGTAAGCTGGCACGATCACACCTAGAGGGGTAAGATGTCACGATCACACCTAGAGGGGTAAGCTGTCACGATCACACCTAGAGGTGTAAGCTGTCACGATCACATATGGAGGGGTAAGCTGTCACGATCACACATGGAGGGGTAAGCTGTCACGATCACACCTAGAGGGGTAAGCTGTCATGATCACACCTAGAGGGGTAAGCTGTCACGATCACACATGGAGGGGTAAGCTGTCACGATCACACCCAGAGCGGTAAGCTTTCACGATCACACCTAGAGGGGTAAGCTGTCAAGATCACACCTAGAGGGGTAAGCTGTCATGATCACACCTAGAGGTGTAAGCTGTCACGATCACACCTAGAGGGGTAAGCTGTCACGATCACACCTAGAGGGGTAAGCTGTCATGATCACACCTAGAGGGGTAAGCTGTCACGATCACACATGGAGGGGTAAGCCGTCACAATCACACCTAGAGGGGTAAGCTGTCACGATCACACCTAGAGGGGTAAGCTGTCACGATCACACCTAGAGGGGTAAGCTGTCACGATCACACCTAGAGGGGTAAGCTGTCAAGATCACACCTAGAGGGGTAAGCTGTCACGATCACACATGGAGGGGTAAGCTGTCAAGATCACACCTAGAGGGGTAAGCTGTCACGATCACACCTAGAGGGGTAAGCTGTCACGATCACACCTAGAGGGGTAAGCTGTCACGATCACACCTAGAGGGGTAAGCTGTCACGATCACACCTAGAGGGGTAAGCTGTCACGATCACACCTAGAGGGGTAAGCTGTCACGATCACACCTAGAGGGGTAAGCTGGCACGATCACACCTAGAGGGGTAAGATGTCACGATCACACCTAGAGGGGTAAGCTGTCACGATCACACCTAGAGGTGTAAGCTGTCACGATCACATATGGAGGGGTAAGCTGTCACGATCACACATGGAGGGGTAAGCTGTCACGATCACACCTAGAGGGGTAAGCTGTCATGATCACACCTAGAGGGGTAAGCTGTCACGATCACACATGGAGGGGTAAGCTGTCACGATCACACCCAGAGCGGTAAGCTTTCACGATCACACCTAGAGGGGTAAGCTGTCAAGATCACACCTAGAGGGGTAAGCTGTCATGATCACACCTAGAGGTGTAAGCTGTCACGATCACACCTAGAGGGGTGAGCTGTCACGATCACACCTAGAGGGGTAAGCTGTCATGATCACACCTAGAGGGGTAAGCTGTCACGATCACACATGGAGGGGTAAGCTGTCACAATCACACCTAGAGGGGTAAGCTGTCACGATCACACCTAGAGGGGTAAGCTGTCACGATCACACCTAGAGGGGTAAGCTGTCACGATCACACCTAGAGGGGTAAGCTGTCAAGATCACACCTAGAGGGGTAAGCTGTCACGATCACACATGGAGGGGTAAGCTGTCAAGATCACACCTAGAGGGGTAAGCTGTCACGATCACACCTAGAGGGGTAAGCTGTCACGATCACACCTAGAGGGGTAAGCTGTCACGATCACACCTAGAGGGGTAAGCTGTCACGATCACACCTAGAGGGGTAAGCTGTCACGATCACACCTAGAGGGGTAAGCTATCACGATCACATATGGAGGGGTAAGCTGTCACGATCACACCTAGAGGGGTAAGCTGTCATGATCACACCTAGAGGGGTAAGCTGTCACGATCACACATGGAGGGGTAAGCTGTCACGATCACACCTAGAGGGGTAAGCTGTCATGATCTTACCTAGAGGGGTAAGCTGTCACGATCACACATGGAGGGGTAAGCTGTCACGATCACACCCAGAGCGGTAAGCTGTCACGATCACACCTAGAGGGGTAAGCTGTCACGATCACACCTAGAGGGGTAAGCTGTCAAGATCACACCTAGAGGGGTAAGCTGTCACGATCACACATGGAGGGGTAAGCTGTCACGATCACACCTAGACGGGCAAGCTGTCACGATCACACCTAGAGGGGTAAGCTGTCACGATCACACCTAGAGGGTTAAGCTGTCACGATCACACCTAGAGGGGTAAGCTGTCACGATCACACCTAGAGGGGTAAGCTGTCACGATCACACCTAGAGGGGTAAGCTGTCACTATCACACCTAGAGGGGTAAGCTGTCACGATCACACCTAGAGGGGTAAGCTGTCACGATCACACCTAGAGGGGTAAGCTGTCACGATCACACCTAGAGGGGTAAGCTGTCACTATCACACCTAGAGGTTAAGCTGTCACGATCACACCTAGAGGGGTAAGCTGTCATGATCACAAATGGAGGGGTAGGCTGTCACGATCACACATGGAGGGGTAAGCTGTCAAGATCACACCTGGAGGGGTAAGCTGTCACGATCACACCTAGAGGGGTAAGCTGTCACGATCACACCTAGAGGGGTAAGCTGCCACGATCACACCTAGAGGGGTAAGATGTCACGATCACACCTAGAGGGGTAAGCTGTCACGATCACACCTAGAGGGGTAAGCTGTCACGATCACATATGGAGGGGTAAGCTGTCACGATCACACATGGAGGGGTAAGCTGTCAAGATCACACCTAGAGGGGTAAGCTGTCACGATCACACATGGAGGGGTAAGCTGTCACGATCACACCTAGAGGGGTAAGCTGTCACGATCACACCTAGAGGGGTAAGCTGTCACGATCACACCTAGAGGGGTAAGCTGTCATGATCACACCTAGAGGGGTAAACTGTCACGATCACACCTAGAGGGGTAAGCTGTCATGATCACACATGGAGGGGTAAGCTGTCACGATCACACCTAGAGGGGTAAGCTGTCACGATCACACCTAGAGGGGTAAGCTGTCACGATCACACCTAGAGGGGTAAGCTGTCATGAAAACCCAGCAAACACGAGGCGTTGTACCACTTCTGGTTTAATGTGGACCAGTTTCGCAGACGGCGGGCCAACATTCAAACACCATGGTTCATTTTGTTTTCGTTTGCTGGGAAGGTATACAGCAGTTTTTTTTTATTATTACAGTTACCGTTGCTTGCAGACGGTATACTCCGTTAACAGTCAAACGGTAGTAGCTGCTTACGTATAGAACTAAACAGTTACTGCTGTTTGTCTTTGTGCTGCAGCACGGCTGCCATACTCTCGTCTCCAGGAGGGTATACACAACTAGCGAGACACAATTTCAAGTGGATGAGAATTAAATTAGATACTCTTTAATTATAATAAGGAAACTCAGCGGGCAAAGTGTTAAAAGGCGAATTTGTCACTTAGTAAAGTGACAGAGATACTCTTTAATTACTAGGTGATGCTTTGAAGTAATAAGCATCATGTACGTAATTCGGCATTTGTCAAAATCATAAGTGGGGCTTATTTGATTATTGTGTTATAAAATTATATTAATATACATTTTCAGTAGACGGGTCATTCAGTTCATTCTCAAACATATCTCAATTATTACATATAAGATTATAAGTATATTATAAATACATAATTATGTACTACACATTACTTGAATTATTTTTTCTTTATTCATAATACTCCTGCCTAATATCACACTTTATTCGAAAATACCCGATTGACGAGAACTAAAAAAAATTCTTAAAATTGATGGAATGTTTATTTACATCTGAGTTACAGATACTATTTAACACACGATGCGAAAACAAGATGCGACATCAAGAGACTTGAGCCCCAGGTTGCTATGAAGTCGAGTCCCAATTAACGAACTTTAAACTAACACTGGGTCAAATCTGTCTCTCTGTCATTCGTCTGAGTCACAGCGACGAAAGCTGGCAGACACTATACCCAGGAAAGTGGACTTATTTTAACGCCCATCCTTTCGGATGGCTCCTCAAGCTATGGCGATATGGTTGGGCCGTCGTCTGCCACTATGACCCAACATAAAACTAGCATCATTCACTAACCAAGCGCCTAAGATGCTGGCCTACCATTACCTGAATAGTGGGGCGTCTGGTTGTTAAACGAACTGCCGACCAGAAGTGGTGCCAACATTAATACAACGTTGATCTCTCTTCACATTTACGCACCACGTGACATATTTACGTACCACGTGATTTACGCACCACGTGACATATTTACGCACCACGTGACATATTTACGCACCACGTGACCTATTTCAAGTAAAATTAATTGAATACAAAACGGTATAATTTACAATTAAATAACTCTTAGCTTTCATTAAGATTGCATAAAATCAGTGTTCAAAATATGAAAATTTCGATTATGCTAACTTTATCTGATTTGCATTAGAAAAGTAGAGATCATCTCAACTTTCTAATATAAATCAGAGAAAGTTAAAATAATCCTAATATTAATGTGTTTAGTGGGATGAACCACAGACCATTTTCCTTCAACGTGAGATGTGAATTGCGGCGGCAATTCACATCTCAGGGTGAATAAAAACTAGAAAAGGAGTTCCCGAACTCCGAGGCCCGACTTTAGTCTGTTTGATTGATATAGACAAACAATCAGTGTATTGGTCTTCCTCATGGGCCAGATCCCAAATGTCTTTGACGTGTATTACTTTCACCACCATCGCCGGTGCTGGCCAACATTCATTCAATACCTGCCTACGATGTACCTGATACAGAGGATGTAGGCCTACCCTACCAAATTCCGGTTGAAAGTTGGGCCAGCGTTGCAGCCCATTGCTGGTTCAATGCCGGTCATCGTTTACGACGCTGACCCAGCACTAATCTATCACCAGGGCTGTTGTATACTTTGCGCAAACATGTGTCATTCAACCGATACTGTCTCAATGTTGACCCGCAGTCTTCGACGCTGGCCCGTCATTGGAACAGCATTGGGTGTTTGTACCGTCTTTTCTGACTGCTGATTTATGCTGGTGACCTTTAAAATCCCGGCGCCAAAAACTCCAGATAACACGATACATTGGCCCAATGCTGATGTAATGCTGGGCCACCGTTTGCGACGCTGGCCAACATTATTCCAATCAAAACCTTTAAGCTCTTAACCACAAATGTAATCGTGAATATTATTATTTCTGAACACTTGTTAAAGACAAAAGTATTTAACCTAAGGACCTGAAACATTATATTCGACATGTTCATAGGGACTGTTGTATAGAAATGTCAACCGTTTCCCACACACAGCACTCCTCTATCCCCTAAATAGGACACAAGCTCAGGCAAAATAAACTTAATAGTACCAGCCTCTGGCCGGTCCTAATGAGCGAAAAACAACTGTGTGCTCAGAGTGTATGCAGAGAATTGTAAGAAAGGCTGTAAAAAAGCCACTGATCCTGTTTAAATGTTAGACGTTGAACCAACATGTATCCAACGTTGCAGGGTATTGTGTTTGGTGGGACGGAATTCCAGAGCAGACTAGAGGCGCCTTCTGGTGAGTCCTCAATGTAACCCCTGCGTCTACAGATTCCCATCTGCCGTGTAGACCAAAAAGAAGTAGCTGCAGATTTATAAGTGAGCAGTTACTGCCTTGTGACTTCACAGATTCCCATCTTTCCAGGATGCGGCAATTAATTCTCTAATTGATCAGATTCAGACTAATTATTTCCCTTTCCACCAGATGGCTCAGACAGTCGTGAGCATGGATTCTGTGATAGATGTGGAGTCTGCGGTGTGAGACAAACAGCAGTAACTACTGACCTGGACAGTAAGATGTTACTGGTGTTAGCATTAATGCAGACGACAAAGACAAACAGCAGTAACTACTGACCTGGACAGGAAGGTGTTACTGCTGTTACCATTAATGTAGACGACAAAGACAAACAGCAGTAACTACTTACTTAGAAAGTAGGCAGGTAGTGTTTTTTTGCCTCTACGCGGCCATATTACAGTCCACTCGCGTGCATCACATATGTTTATCAATTTTGATATCTGTGTAGTGCCCCAGAATAGCCTTTGTTATTAGCAGAGAAGCACCTGTGACGCCTCTGGACGATATGGACAATCCGAAATCATAGTTTGTTATTGGTGAATAGACTGCTTGCACGAGTTTGCGCGTGAACAGTTTGGCTGATTAAAACAGTTCGGCGTTGCTCACTGTGTGGCGTGTTGTTATTCAACAGTGTGTACCAATTGTCTGATTAAAACAGTTCGGCGTTGCTCACTGTGTGGCGTGTTGATATTGAGAAAGGTGTATAGGGCGGGACCCTGATGTAGTGGTTACGCCCTGTGCCTGTCACGCTGAAGCCTGTGGGGGTTCCCCCCGCTCTGCAGATTTGACATGTCCAGATAACCCCTTGAATGAATCAGATTGCTGACCCTTGACCAGTGTTGAGCGATTTGAGATAGATAGCTCAAAACAAAATGGCCGCTAAAATGCTGAATTTTTTTGTAAAAATGCTTTTAGGTTTATTACATATAGGGCCTAATAAATATTTTGGGAACATAATATAATTCGTTTAACACCTTCTGCACACTTCTGTGAGCCATTTGAGGTACTTTTGAGAGTACTGTAGTATTAAAAAGACTTCGCCCACATTTTGACAGCTATGATATATGATATGTTCAGAACAGTTGTTGGACTTGACATACTAGCAAATATTTGGAACCTCTATGTCAAACAACCATGTAAATAATTCAAGAAGTCCACCATGCAAATTGCCATGTGCACATCTGGGTAAAGAAGGTTAAATAGTATTATGATCTTACCACTCGCCTGATGCAGGGTATACCGTGACATATTGTAACAGAAATTGAACAGTGAAGAATTCTTACTTTTCAGTGGATACAGGGCTGATAATTTAGTCATTAGAGTAATGTACTGCTGTCCAAGACATCAACAATAGCAATATAGTATAGCCTACCGCATATAACAAAAACAGAGATGGGAGGACAGATAGATCATCAGCTTGATATAGTCAGATACTATGGCCCCAAGAAGCCGGAGATGCCAATTCAATTTAAGAAAAACAACTCATCAATCTACTTAGCTTCCTTGTGCATATGGTGGTGTCACAAAGGCGGGCATTTTAGCTGATGTCACCAGCCGAGATGAGTTCAGTGGTTATATTACTCATTTGTGCTGCGAACAAGGGCAGTCATATCAACCCAAAACTAAAGCAGTATATCTGCCACTGATTGATATGCCACCCCCCCCCCCCCTCAGAAAGTCCTGATACTATCATAACCGTCATGATCAAAGCACAGAAGTTGACTGATGAAACTGGGAAAGGTATATAAACACTGTTCACTGCCGATCAACATATACATTGAGTTGTGGTAGAGGTCCAATGGGTGTACCATCATCCATTCCCACAAACTAATTCCTAGGTTAGGTGGCATGCATATGCTAATGAGAGTTGTAGGGGTTGTGAGGGCATTAATGGCAGATACTGGCCTGGCAGAGATTATTGAAACTGTTTGTGCAGGCGTAGCCAAAATGCTAACTTGAAAAAAGTTTTCCATGAATATGAGAGTCAGGGCGGCTGATGAGGTATTTGGAGTCATTATCTAGAAACATCAGCTGACGTGTCATGGTGGGCTAATATCACATTACCAATCTGTAGCTCGATGCCCTCATAAAACCAGTATTTCTAATGATGCTTTATGTTAGGGCTGCAGGAGAAGGTGATTGGCCTCTTCACGTACATGCAGTGAAATTGGTGAAGCCCCATTTCTGTTCATCAGGCCACAACAACTATGCGAGATATGGTTTCCATTCTTTAAGAAGCATAGAAGCCTCACCTGCAAATCGTCGCCTCGGAGCTAAAGGATCCTATCTGACACTCGTCAGAGTGGCAGATAGGATCCTTTAGCTCCGAGGCGACGAAATGTACTCCAACATTTCACGAAAGGTTCACATGTTATGAGGCCCATAAAAGGTCTGTTGAATTGTATGTGGAGTGATGTGTTCATCGAAATGACATTTAACCAATATGAACATGTCATGGCAAATCAGGAGTTATTGGCATCACAATGAATCCTGAAACGCTAAGACCATGGGCGTTCATTTTACACGTCTGCGGGCATTTAGTGGAAGACGTATCCATTATAAGAGAGTCTGGAAAGTCGTCATTCATAAACTACTCACAACGAGGAGACATAAACACGCATCTCTGCAGATAAGTGTGACAGGCAAGGGCTTCAAATAAAGTAAGATATGTGTGGTAATCTGATGGCCTCAGATAAACATTGAGATAGTATGATCAACATAGTGACTGGAAGGATGGCTCCCCATGGCATGAAAAAATCCATTAAATGGAATGTGAGCATTGATGAAATTTTGCGATGGTAGCTGGCAACTGCCGTTTTTAATTATCAAAGAGAGATGGGATCCAAAATTTGAATATGTGCTGAAGAATTAGACAAAAGTTGATGTATCAGCGGGACAAATTGTGTCAAAAATCATCATGCATACTAATTGATTGTTGTGCCCCCACTGGCCGTCTAGTGCATCCCATCAACCCACAGTAAAAGACTATGTTGATAAGTTCAAGGACACGATACACTCTCATATACCTGTTTTCAGGCAGATATCAAGATTTTAGTATAAGGTATTCCACCAGAAATTCCGGAGGTTTAGGAGGTTGTAGAATATTTCAATTGAGTTCAACGGCAAGATTGTCACCTCAGAACTTAACACTAACTGTTACCGATATCAAGAAACACTTGAAACAGATTATTATCAAAGAGATGTTTACTTTCACCAGATCTGTATTGTAAATCACAAGCTTGTGATAACCGGACAAGACAAAACACATGTTGATTTAAGTGCTGGAGATCTGATTATAATACATTGAAATACTATAGCTACCACTCCTGAAGAAGCTGACAATGCTATTGTGCAACAGGCCATTTGAGTTGCTGTAGAAGAGACGAGATATGTCACTGCAAGTGTTCTTGTAGATTACAATGATGTGTATCTTGAGCGGGGTTCCGATGTTGATGGAATATCCTATTAAAAAGAACACTGTTACTGACATCACAGCCACCATCAAGCAACACCAAGATATCATCTCTGTAATGTTAGCAGCTCACAGTCCGACTGGGTGCGACATGTATGTACATTCTTTCGAATTGGGAAATGACCAATGCTGAAGGTCTTGGGAAGTGGATAAGCACCAAATGGATTGGGCGATGTCAGTGCTGTGTGGTCAGATGTTCTGGGACAGGCTACAAAGTTTATTGCTGCATGTTATATGAATGAATGAATGAATGAATGAATGAATGAATGAATGAATGAATGAATGAATGAGTGAATGAATTAAAGAATGAATGAATAAAGGGGGTTTTAGGTCATATTTGTTCACATATAGGCAATACTGGGCCAGGAGAACCTCCAAAGGATGATGAAATGAATGAGATGACACTGTCAATCAGACACAGGATTCGAAATTCGAGCGCTGGCGGTCTGAGGCTGAGCTCGCTACCTCTCATCCCCTGGGGCTCCCCACAAAATTGAATCTTTACAAGTGAGCAGAGAAGAAACATTCTTGAAACTTGAATGCCAGAGCGGGGTTCGAATCTGCTGCATGTTATGGATAGCACAAGTTGCATCGATGTCCGAGGTCAGGCCACACGATTAGCTGGAAGTGGATTGACAACTACTTCACAGCTGTTCTCTCTGCCACCAACTACAGAAGCACTGTAGAGAATGTAAAGCGTAGTCACCTGCATATGTATATGGAAGAATGCACTAGACCAAGATCCTTTAAATCTCGATTGGACACACTATGTGTGGGAAAAAATGCCTGAGCACAAAATCAATGCTACCAACAACAGTGCCCGCAAATGTTCAATTCGCAAATTACATTTAAAATTGATACGCTGCACATGCACTAGCGAAATGCAATGCGCATCGTCGAGGTGTGGATACAACAATCCAAAGATAGCATGCCTATTATTCTGTGCTTGTCGTGCATTAGTAGAGTGTTGCAACGAGCAAAGTAAATCAATAACATATGCAGATATTGAAGAGTAGAACTCTAGCAATAATCATGATACACATTAGAATATTAATGGAAGATGCACTATAATAAAGTAGGCTACATAAATAGCTGTAGTTGTAGTAATACAACGTTCTACAGAACTTCTAATTAAAATTATGTCATTTATTCAATTATTTCCTAAAAAAAAATATGCGTATTTTGTATTTGGGTATTGAACTTTACAAAAATAAAGTATTTTGATAACAGTTCAAATAGATGTATGTAATATATTATATAAAGACTATTTAGCATTTTTTTGACCGTCATCTTGCATTTATTGAAGTTTGTGCAAATTTAATATGATAAAACATTGAATTTTAAGGTTTCCTTTGGTATTTACACCAACTACACTATAAATAAAGTAGAATTAGTTGATAAATATTGAAGTGGGAGGTGACATGCTTCTTTTTCTTAAAAGAAATCTGGTATTTCGGCGGCCATTTTGTTTGTGCTAATTATAAAAAATGCTCAAGACTTATGCAGACTCAGCAACCGAATTTTCAATCTTTGTCATCTCTAACAGCATAATCCACCAAGAAAAAAACTATAGACCATACTGCAAGGTCAACCCTAGTGGCTGCCGGACTAGAACTACTCCTACTCTTATAGTGCGGGGATCCACTTTAATCGACTGAAACGTCAGACTCTGACGACTAAAGTCGATCCCCGCACTCCCGTCAGATTCTGACGACTCAAGTCGACCCCCGCACTGTAAGGCTTAGCAAACATCAGGATATCTTTTCTGTTTTTCTGTCTATTTCTATCAATAAACGAGCGCGTTCAAATCTTCTCACATCTCTTAGTGACTGCACACACATTGCTATATTTTATTGTCTATTTTAATCATGTTTAATAATAAAACCACCACGTACATCAGTATCATTATTTTCTGCTGTTCAGACAACAACTGACGAGCAAGAACAAGTCTTCACGTGTCTACGACGTCCACAGGCTTCATATCGTGTCCTAAACCCATCAAACGAACCGGAAATTGTTCCAAGAGGCACTAAAGCAATAGCAATAGCAGGAAGTGTTTGCAAAAAAACACCCGGCTGATGGCAGGTTTTCCTGATGGCAGGTTTTCCTAGTTATAAACAATTTGGACGTGTTGCCTTCCTGTCGCCTCGTCTGAATTGGATTGTCATTATTCTCCATCGCAAAGAGAAATAACAGTGATGACTTATTTTACAAGTTAGCAGTTACTGCTGTTTGTCTTTATATGTACACACTTCTTCTGAACTGCAGAAACAAAATGCAGTAACTGCTTACTTTTCAAATTAGCAGTTACTGCTGTTTGTCTTTGAGCTGCAGGATTCTCTTCTGCCATCGAGTACTGGCATACTGACCGCCGTGCAAAGAAAACAACAGTTATTTTTTTACTTTTCAAGTATTAAAGCAATTATTGCTGTTTGCTTCAGAGATCAGTAGAATATGTCCATTTGTTGCCGTTTTTGCGTCCTAGATGACGATCCTGATGCCCCGTCTATTTACCACCCTGCTCTGGTCTCACTTATCACCGTTGTAAATCGATTTGCTGCTGTGAACGAAATTGGAAGGATATGAGTAATATTTGTACTGAGAATCTGTGTCCACCGCCCGGTGAAAAGGAGACAATGAACTAATGCTGAGTCAATGCTGGACCACATTGACTCAACATTCCTTCAACGTGTCGTGTTTACTGCATATATGCCATGATTGTATTATCGTTGGTATTGTGTGTACTAGATATATACTATGATTGTATTATCGTTGGTGTTGTGTTTACTGGATATATAACATGAGGGTATTATCGTTGGTGTTGTGTTTACTGGACATATACCATGAGGGTATTATCGTTGGTGTTTCATTTATTGGACATATACCATGAGGGTATTATCGTTGGTGTTGTGTTTACTGGACATATACCATGAGGGTATTATCGTTGGTGTTTTATTTATTGGACATATACCATGAGGGTATTATCGTTGGTGTTGTGTTTACTAGATATATACCATGAGGGTATTATCGTTGGTGTTGTGTTTACTGGACATATACCATGAGGGTATTATCGTTGGTGTTTTATTTATTGGACATATACTATGATTGTATTATCGTTGGTGTTGTGTTTACTGGACATATACCATGAGGGTATTATCGTTGATGTTTTATTTATTGGACATATACCATGAGGGTATTATCGTTGGTGTTGTGTTTACTAGATATATACCATGAGGGTGTTATAGTTGATGTTGTGTTACTAGATACCATGAGGGTATTATCGTTGTTGTTGTGTTTACTGGATATATACCATGGGGGTATTTTCGTTGGTGTCGTATTTATAAATACCATGAAAGTAATCTCGTTCTTGTTGTTGTGTTTAAGTATATCATGAAAGTATTGTCGTTGTTGTTGTTGTGCTTAAGTATATCATGAAAGTATTGTCGTTGTTGTTGTTGTGTTTAAGTATACCATGAAAGTATTGTCGTTGTTGTTGTTGTGTTTAAGTATACCATGAAAGTATTGTTGTTGTTGTGTTTAAATATACCATGAGAGTATTCTCGTTGGTGTTATATTTACTGGACATATAACATGAGAGTATTATCGCGGATTTCTTGTAGAACATAAACATTACTGACGATCCAGAAAAAAATATCCAAAGAAACAATAAGCGTTCACCAAATGGTCATTTATTTAACCTGTGTGCGTTATCGTATTTAAATTCTATTTTTTACCCACTTGAAGTTGTGTCTCGCTACCACGCCCCACAACTTCAATTGGATTAAAAATACTCATATTTGTTTAATTTGAGACCGGATATTTGCAAATCTTGATGTTCAGCTCTCATTTAATTACCATTAATAGTGACATAAAAATAACTACAGTCATACCTAGCGCTTAAAGTAAAATAAAATCAAGATCATTATTTTAATCTTGTTACAAGACATTATTATTTGTTTACCAGGAAGGCATATAGTATAATTACAAAATATTTTTATTGTATCCGTTACCATTATTGACGATAATTTTTATGATATTAGACATTTTCAAAAGTTTAATTCATCTAACATTCATAACATTGTAAAAGGCAAAATAAAGGGAAGTGTGAATATGCGTTTGCCTAGTAATAACATTCTCTGCTCAGCACCGTTTATCCAGGACAGCATGTAGGGACCCCCATCAGATATTCCTACAGAGTATGATCCAATCAGCGTCCATGTAATTCACTGATTCATTGATTCAGTCACACTTAATATCCTCTCCTACTTGTTCAGAAGCTCCCTCGACTCTGTTAATCTCCAAATACCGCCCACCGCAGCACAGGGGAAGCCGGAAATAAGGTTATGCAAATTAGCTCTAAATGAACAGCAGAGACCGCACAAACGGAGACAGTAGGGGGAGGGGAGTGGGGATGGCTAGATATGTTTCCATTATATGTCAATCTCAGGAGACGCTGCCGCGTGACAGTAAATGAGAAGTAATAGATCGGACGATACAAAGTGATGGGCAGGATATACACAGATAGATAGGCAGCAACCAGACTAAGTAAAAACTACACACAGAGCTGGGCCACAAACAGACTAAGTAAAAACTACACCGAGAGATGGGCAGCAACCTGACTAAGGCAATACTACACTGAGAGATGGGCCACAGACAGACTAAGTAAAAACTACACTGAGAGATGGGCAGGATATTCACAGATAGATGTGCAACAACCAGAGTAAGTAAAAACAACACCGAGAGATGGGCAGTAACCAGACTAAGTCAATACTACACTGAGAGATGGGCAGCAACTAGACTAAGTCAATACTACACTGAGAGATGGGCCACAAACAGACTAAGTCAAAACTACACTGAGAGATAGGCAGCAACCAGACTAAGTAAAAACTACACTGAGAGATGGGCAGCAACCAGACTAAGTCAATACTACACTGAGAGATGGGCAGCAACCAGACTAAGTAAAAACTACACTGAGAGATGGGCACCAACCAGACTAAGTCAATACTACACTGATATATGGGCGGGATATACACAGATAGATGTGCAACAACCAGAGTAAGTAAAAACTACACCGAGAGATGGGCAGCAACCAGACTAAGTCAATACTACACTGAGAGATGGACAGCAACCAGACTAAGTCAATACTACACTGAGAGATGGGCAGCAACCAGACTAAGTCAATACTACACTGAGAGATGGGCAGCAACCAGACTAAGTCAAAACTACACTGAGAGATGGGCAGCAACCAGACTAAGTAAAAACTACACTGAGAGATGGGCAGCAACCAGACTAAGTAAAAACTACACTGAGAGATGGGCAGCAACCAGACTAAGTCAATACTACACTGAGAGATGGGCAGCAACCAGACTAAGTCAATACTACACTGAGAGATGGGCAGCAACCAGGCTAAGTAAAAACTACACTGAGAGATGGGCAGCAACCAGACTAAGTAAAAACTACACTGAGAGATGGGCAGCAACCAGACTAAGTCAATACTACACTGAGAGATGGGCAGCAACCAGACTAAGTCAATACTACACTGAGAGATGGGAAGCAACCAGACTAAGTAAAAACTACACTGAGAGATGGGCAGCAACCAGACTAAGTCAATACTACACTGAGAGATGGGCAGCAACCAGACTAAGTAAAAACTACACTGAGAGATGGGCAGCAACCAGACTAAGTAAAAACTACACTGAGAGATGGGCAGCAACCAGACTAAGTCAATACTACACTGAGAGATGGGCAGCAACCAGACTAAGTCAATACTACACTGAGAGATGGGCCACAAACAGACTAAGTAAAAACTACACTGAGAGATGGGCAGCAACCAGACTAAGTAAAAACTACACTGAGAGGTGGAAAACAACATGACTAAACAAACTACATAGATATATGGGCAGCAATCAGATTAACTAATAACTACACTGAGAGATCTGAAGCTACCAGGCTAATTAAAAACTACACTGCCCAGCAAACACAAGACATTTGTATAACATTTATACAACGTCGGCCCAACGTCTTCGACGTTGGTCCAACATTGCATAAAGTCATACAAATGTTTTGTGTTTACTGGGTGAGAGAGGGGCAGCTACCAGACTGAATAAAAACTACAACTAAATAAAGCCGTCCTTTAATCCCTAAGCTCGACTAAAAGGTAAAGTAACGGTGCAGATTTATTGTCTGATATCAAGTCTGAAGATTTCACAAATTACCACCCACACCTTCAAGAGGGTGAAAATTTAAAAAGATAACTTAGTGGGTATCGGGTTAACACAGATATATAAACAAATAAATTAATTTCCATGAAAGCAGACATTGTACTGGACGAATTTGTATATTTGTATAGTTAAAAGGCTGGTGTATTTTGGTTAAAAGAAATGCAAATTAAAACATTTACATCATGCACCCACGGTGCTGTGTAATTGAGAGCTTCATTTAATTTAAATACCCGAATCTGATATATCTCTGGCGTCAGCTGAGTGGTATTACTGTCAATTTAGACCGCTGGTTTTTGCTGTCCTGGGTATCGTTTGACGCGTCCTGTTAGTAACTTGACTCCATGTTTCATCCCAGCATGACAAAGTAAGTTAGGATAATTAAATCAGCTAAGTAGGCAGCCTCAAGCTCTGAGGCAGCTTAGTTAACAGCAGAGTTGACATATGACTTACACTTAATTAATTTAGTGATAACCAGGATCGATGACACATCTGGGTTTCCGCAAGTGTTGTCACCAATATTAATCTTTCCAGGCAAATGTGAATATAAATAATTCGCGATCAGAATTAATAATTGTTCCAATCTGCATGATGACATGCAATGATCTTTCATTTTACATTTGATGGGTAACCCAATGTGATGCATCAGCACTTTCTGTCTTTAGCTAATACATAACATCCAGTCAAAACGTGTTTATAAATCTTAGCCATCAGAAATAATAATTGTTTGAATCTGACTAACGACAGATGTTTTTCTGTAATTTACTTCCCGTTCCATAAACACAACACAAATTTAATTTTATGTGGGCCTGTATCTATCTAGACCTAAAGTCTCGTGGCCGCGACACACAGCTTCAAGTGCGTGAAAATTACTCATATTCCAGACATGTAGGTCATGTAGGTTGAGATAGTGCAGCAGAGTGTGGGCCAACAGCATTATTTAGTTAGTTACGTCAGTTTCCTGGTGAAACCTCCCATGTCAATTGTATGTTGTTTGGAACATGGTAAAACGTCTTATATGCTAACCTGTATAACCTTGTATGGCTCTGTTTATGTTGACCTTCCACATTTGCAACATGTACGAGACGGTATTCTGCCTAAAAAATACAGATTTCACCAGCCTGCCAACGTCTGCAGCATCAGCCTGTCAACGTCTGCAGCATCAGCCTGCCAACGTCTGCAGCATCAGCCTAACGTCTGCAGCATCAGCCTGTCAATGTCTGCAGCATCGGCCTGCCAACGTCTGCAGCCTCAGCCTGCCAACGTCTGCAGCATCAGCCTGCCAACGTCAGCAGCATCAGCCTGTCAACGTCTCCAGCATCAGCCTGCGAGCGTCTGCAGCATCAGCCTGCCAACTTCTACAGCATCAGCCTGTCAACGTCAGCAGCATCAGCCTGTCAACGTCTGCAGCATCAGCCTGCCAACGTCTGCAGCATCAGCCTGCCAACGTCTGCAGCATCAGCCCTCCAACGTCTGCAGCATCAGCCTGCCAACGTCTGCAGCATCAGCCCTCCAACGTCTGCAGCATCAGCATGCTAACGTCTGCAGCATCAGCCTGCCAACGTCTGCAGCATCAGCCTGCCAACGTCTGCAGCATCAGCCCTCCAACGTCTGCAGCATCAGCCTGCCAACGTCTGCAGCATCAGCCTAACGTCTGCAGCATCAGCATGCCAACGTCTGCAGCATCAGCCTGTCAACGTCTGCAGCATCACGTCTGCAGCATCAGCCCAACGACTGCAGCATCAGCCCAACGTCAGCAGCATCAGCCTAACGTCTGCAGCATCAGCCTGTCAACGTCTGCAGCATCAGCCTACCAACGTCTGCAGCATCAGCCTGTCAAAGTCTGCAGCATCAGCCTGCCAACGTCTGCAGCATCAGCCTACCAACGTCTGCAGCATCAGCCTGTCAAAGTCTGCAGCATCAGCCTGTCAACGTCAGCAGCATCAGCCTGCGAACGTCTGCAGTATTAGCCTACCAACGTCTGCAGCATCAGTCTGCCAACGTGACAAAAATACAGTGAAGACATTGGCTGACTCGGCCATAATCATCATTAAGGACAGAACTGTGGCTAATCCCTTTATCTCTTATTATCACTCGGGGACCCGGTATCGCCACCGGGTGAGACTTGTCGGGATTAGGCGAGATCTGCGCAAGAACACGCCACAGGCGATTGCCAGGATTAAGGCGACAAAATCCCTGCGAGGTGGTCATGCCATGAGGGGACGTGGATGGATGGAAGACAAAAATAAGCAATATCCAGTCCCGACAGTCACGAGACGTTGAAACAATGCTGTTTTAATGATGGTCCAGCGTCGCAGACGCTAGCCCATCTTTAAAACCGCATTGGTCGCTACGAGACCTAGACCCAATGTTTGGTCAATGTTGTTATAGCGTCGTAGATGGTGAACAACATTGATTCAAGATTGGTTCAGTATCTCGTGTTTTCTAAGTTATAAAGTGTGATCATGTCTTCTTCTTCTCCAATAAGCGATGTCCACTTTTGAGACGCTAAAGCGTCTTTGGTATACAACATCACATTATTGTTGTTTACAGTCTCTTTTTTGAACAGTGATATCAATGAGACAACAATCAGAAGGCCTGCAGTAGTCTTCCCTCAGACGTATCACATTTCACAATATTGGTCACCATTGTCATCACAGTACATATCCATTTTGCTAATTTGTTACAACACATTTAGATATTTATATTTTAGGTGACTTTAATCTACATCTTAATGTATCTGATTCTAACACCCAGCGTTTTTTTAATTTTGAAGTGTTTTAATTTGAAACAACATGTACATTTTTTAACGCACATCCACGGCCATTGGCTTGACCTCCTCGTCACCAAATCATCGTGCGATCATGTTAAATCTGTTTTTCCTTCCGACGGTATCTCAGATCACTTTGCCGTAGTATCAGAAATCAACATTCTGCACCCGTACGTCCTAGAAAAACAATCACTTTCAGGAAAACAACAAAAATTTGCATGACTTCTTTCAGGGCTGATATCTTAGACTCTTCACTTATAAAAAACCCTAAGAATGAACTCCATGATTTGTGTGACCAGTACACATCAGTTTTAATCTCACTTCTTGATAAACATGCTCCTCTTCAAACTAAAAAAGTTGTTGAGAAGGCTCCAACGCCATGGATGACGTCTAAACTACTAGATTGTAAAATATCATGCCGTCAGCTGGAAAGGCGTTGGAGGAGATCACGCTCTGGTTATGACAGATCAAAATAACGCAATTATCGAAATTTATGCAATCGTCTTATGACAGAGGCCAAATCTCAATATTTTTCAAATCTCATAGATGAAAATTCTGAAAACCCTCGCCGCCTTTTGGACACTATTAACAATATTTTACATAGAACGCCAGCTGCAGCACTGCCGGAATCAAATAATGTAAAATCCATTTCTGAGCATTTCGCAAACTATTTTTGTGACAAAATCAGAACGATCCGGGCCAATTTTTCAAATCAGGTGGATGATGTACCATCTGTTCAGAAGCCTAAAATAAGAAATAAACTTTTCAATTTAGAACCAGCATCAGAGGACGAGGTCAGGAAGATCATTATGAAGTCTGTATCAAAATCATGTGACCTTGATCCGATTCCAACGAACATCCTTAAAGCCTTGTTGGATATTTTAATAAAACCCATAACAACTATAATTAATTTATCTCTAGAATCTGGAACATTCCCACTGTCATTCAAAGAGGCTCATGTCACACCTTTACTAAAGAAATCAAACCTTCCTGTTATTAACCTCAAAAATTATAAACCAGTCTCCATTCTAAGTTTCATTTCTAAAATTATTGAAAAAGTTGTTTCCAACCGTTTACAAGCTCACATAAACTCCAACAAATTGAAAAATCCAATGCAGTACCGGGAATTCTATTCCATTGAGACAGCCCTGTTAACAGTTCACAATGACATCTCAGTTTCTCTTGACAAGGGCCATGTCACAGCTTTGAATTTACTTGATTTGTCTGCGGCGTTCGATACTATCGACCACAACACTCTAACAAATAGACTAGCTGAGTGGTATGGTGTCTCTGAAATGGCTTTGGCTTGGTTTAAATCCTATCTTTGTGGCAGTGACAAATCTTTTTCTGACTCTAGTTTGCTTGAGCATGGAGTGCCGCAGGGTTCTGTACTTTGCCCTCTGCTTTTCAGTTTGTACACCGCTCCTCTAGGCACCATTATTTCAAGTTATGGAATGAGACATCACTTATACGCCGATGATACACAAATGTACATCTCCTTAACAGGTGACACAGCTACTGAGTCATTAAAAATGCTTCAGAGCTGTATTACCGGGCTATTTGCAAGACTGAGTTTCTTCTCGTTGGCTCGAAATCGCAGAGGGAGAAGATTATTAACCTTTTCCCCTTTGCGGTGTTGGACATTGAGATGAATCCAGCAGATTCCGCAAGGAATTTGGGTGTCTTTTTTTACAGTGGTTTGAATTTTCGTAAGCACATTTCACAGGTGTCCAGTTCCTGTTTTTATCACATTAGAGATCTTAAACGCATCAGAAAAAGTCTACCTCTAGCTTTAACAAAACAAATAGCAGTGGCACTGGTGACAAGCAAACTGGACTACTGTAACTCCTTATTACACGAAATTCCAGCTAAAGATCTACAGAAATTACAGCGTGTTCAGAGCTGTTTATGAAGGGTTGTGACAAAGGCTCCTCGTTTCAGTCGCTCTATTCCTCTATTAAAATCATTACATTGGCTTTCAATCAAGTTTAGAACACAATTCAAAATATGTATTTTTGTATTTCGTTGTCTCAATGATGGTCAGCCATCTTATTTATCTAGCCTTCCTTTTTCTGCAGACTCCGTAAAACATCTGCGATCAAACAATACAAATAAACTCAAAGTACCACGTATCAGAACTAAGTTCGGAGCGCGTGCCTTTTCTGTTCCTGGTCCTACCCTCTGGAATTTACTGCCTGCACACCTTCGTGCTTATTTCCCTCGACTCTTCTTTGGAATTTGATAAGGATGGATTGCGCCTCTGAGCTCGCCCCTCCGAGGAGTTATGCGCTATCGAAGTTTTCATCTCATGTCATTCATTCATAAAGCCTTAAGGACTGTTGTTTTAGTGTTGTATCGGCGTCGTGGATGGTGGACCAACATTAACCCGTTCATGCCTAAATTTACCATTGTCATCTTCACCCACTACAAGCGGCGAATTGCTGTCTCAATTCTCGACTTGTAGTGGATGAAGATGACTTGTAGTGGGTGACAAATTCAAGAAAATTGTCATGTATTGGTAACACAGTTTCATGGACATTTTCTTTTTAAAACCTCTAGGCGTAAGAAAATCAAGTCAGTTTTCAGGGATGTAAAATGATGCTTTTATGCATCGTGAGGGGCTTAAAGGGTTAAAGCAAGAATGGCTCGTAATTGATGCTCATATTTCAGGAAACCCCCCGGAATAAAAGAAGCGTTGGTTCAGAACTAGCGGCTCATGTGTTCTGGGTTATTATCCTGTGATCCTGTATTCCACTGAATGTTCACGCAGACATTGCCCCCGGATAATATCTCCACAATA
>OZ024911.1:81336551-81389099 GCA_964017125.1 Flabesymbios commensalis
CTTACATGTGTACAAAGGTGGTCTAAAACACCATTAATTTCATTCATTTAATTTACCTCGGACGATACATGACAAAATGAAATGAATGGTGTTTTAGGCCAACTTTGGGCACATATAGGCCAAACTGGGCCAGGAGAACTTCCCGAGGATGGTGAGTTGATTGAAATGACACTGCCCTTCAGATACAGGATTCTAAGTTAGAGCACTGGAGGTCTCAGGCCGAGCAAGCTACCTCTCGGTCACGGAGGCTCCCCACAATATTGAATTACGCTATATGACGCTGGCTATACATTGATTTTTTTTCATTTGAAACTGTTTTGTGCTGACGCGATACACAGCTTTAAACGAGAAGTAACTAAATTTGTTAAAATTAAATCAAGTTATTTTTAAATCTCTGTGATTAACACGTTTCACATTTGAGATATTCCATAGGAATGCCGGGTCAGCATCACTGACGTTGTCCCATAATTAAGACAGCGCCATGGCCAGCCACCCGCGCTGTATGGTGTTTCTTTGGTAGAAGCCTTCCCCAAATTCATGAATGGTGAGAATCATAAATACAGCTGACATCCTCCTCAGACCGGGTAGATTTATCTGACGCCCCCTGAGCGCCGTCTACCGACTGATCACGGATTTAGGTCTGTAAATCAAGATGCAGGCAGGAGGGCGACACCTAGTGGCCAGATTATGTACAGTGCTGTATTATAGTTAGCGCATTATATTCTGCACCTGTTCTGTCTCAACAGTGTAAGTAATATACAGACTTACTTGTTAGTCAAATATATGTTACTATATGTATATACTCGCCTGAAGGCTCTACTCAGGCATTTACGCTTTTCATTTCGCTATTATATTATTGGTTGTCGTTTTATCTCTATACATATTTCAAATCAGAAGATCCAAAGTGTTACATGTAGAGTAAACGAACAACATTAATAATATATTAACAAAACGTGTGATTCAAATAAGTGTATGTATGTCTTTCTCATGGTTATAGCATTCTGTATTAGTATAAATATTGCTTATCTGATTATATGTGTATTACTATGATTAATCACCGTGTTAATGACATAGAACTCTTTCTATACACGTCCACTGTCCATCGAAAACAGTATTTTATATCTGTATTAAGAATTTACCATTGTCATCTTCATCCACTACAAGCCGCGAATTGCTGTCGCGATTCTCGACTTGTAGTGGATGAAGATGACTTGATGTGGTGTAAAAATTAAAGAAAAGTGCTATGCATTGGTAAACCAGTTTCATGCAAATGTTCGTTCTAAAACCCTTTGTTGTAGGAAAATTAAGTCTGTTCTCAGGGATGTAAAATGATACTTTAATGCATCTTGAGGGCTGAAAGGGTTAACATTAGTATATATGTATATGAACGGCTCTTGTTAGATTATGTCTATATTAACATTAGTATATCTGTATTATTATTCTATTACTTCCACATTGACGTTAGTTTATCTGCAGATAAAGGCCTCTTATTTCATGTATATTATGTGCATATTAACAGTAGTATATCTGTATATGAACGCCTCTTATTTCTTGTATATGATCTCTATATTAACATTAGTATATCTGTATATGAACGCCTCTTATTTCTTGTATATTATGTGCATATTAACAGTAGTATATCTGTATATGAACGTCTCTTATTTCTTGTATATCACTTTTATATTAACATTAGTATATCTGTATATGAACGTCTCTTATTTCTTGTATATTATTTGCATATTAACATTAGTATATCTGTATATGAACGTCTCTTATTTCTTGTATATTATCTGCATATTAACATTAGTATATCTGTATATGAACGTCTCTTCTTTCTTGTATATTATTTGCATATTAACATTAGTATATCTGTATATGAACGTCTCTTATTTCTTGTATATTATCTCTATATTGACATTAGTATATCTGTATATGAACGTCTCTTATTTCTTGTATATTATTTTGCATATTAACATTAGTATATCTGTATATGAACGTCTCTTATTTCTTGTATATTTTTTGCATGTTAACATTAGTATATCTCTGTATATGAACGTCTCTTCTTTCTTGCATATTATTTGCATAATAACAGTAGTATATCTGTATATGAACGTCTCTTATAGCTTGTATATTATTTGCATATTACCATTAGTATATCTGTATATGAACGTCTCTTATTTCTTGTATATTATTTGCATATTAACATTAGTATATCTGTATATAAACGTCTCTCATTTCTTGTATATCACCTTCATATTAACAGTAGTATATCTGTATATGAACGTCTCTTATTGCATGTATATTATTTGCATATTAACAGTAGTATATCTGTATATGAACGTCTCTCATTTCTTGTATATTATTTGCATATTAACATTAGTATATCTGTATATAAACTTTTCTTATTTCTTGTATATCACCTTCATATTAACAGTAGTATATCTGTATATGAACGTCTCTCATTTCTTGTATATTATTTGCATATTAACATTAGTATATCTGTATATAAACGTCTCTTATTTCTTGTATATCACCTTCATATTAACAGTAGTCTATCTGTATATGAACGTCTCTTATTGCATGTATATTATTTGCATATTAACAGTAGTATATCTGTATATGAACGTCTCTTATTTCTTGTATATTATTTGCATATTAACATTAGTATATCTGTATATGAACGTCTCTTCTTTCTTGCATATTATTTGCATATTTGCATATTAATTTACATATTAAAATTAGTATATCTGTATATGAACGTCTCTTATTTCTTGTATATTATATCTATATTGATATTAGTATATCTGTATATGAACGTCTCTTATTTCTTGTATAATATCTGCATATTAACATTAGTATATATCTGTATATGAACGTCTCTTATATCTTGTATATCACCTTTATATTAACATTAGTATATCTGAATATGAACGCCTCCTATTTCTTGTATATTACATTCCTATTAACATTAGTATATCTGAATATGAACGTCTCTTATTTCTTGTATATTATCTGCATAATAACAGTAGTATATCTGTATATGAACGTCTCTCATTTCTTGTATATTATTTGCATATTAACATTAGTATATCTGAATATGAACGCCTCTTATTTCTTGTATATTATCTCTATATTGACATTAGTATATCTGTATATGAACGTCTCTTATTTCTTGTATATCATCTCCACATAAACATTGGAATATCTGCATATGAACGTCTCTTATTTCTTGTATATTATTTTGCATATTAACATTAGTATATCTGCATATGAACGTCTCTCATTTCATGTATATTATTTTCATATTAACATCAGTATATCTGTATGTGAACGTATCTTATTTCTTGTATATCATCTCCACATAAACATCAGTATATCCGTATATGAACGTCTCTTATTTCTTGTATATTATTTTGCATATTAACATTAGTATATCTGCATATGAACTTCTCTTATTTCTTGTATATTATTTTCATATTAACATCAGTATATCTGTATGTGAACGTATCTTATTTCTTGTATATCATCTCCACATAAACATCAGTATATCTGTATATGAACGTCTCTTATTTCTTGTATATTATTTTGCATATTAACATTAGTATATCTCTGTATATGAACGTCTCTTATTTCTTGTATATTATTTTGCATATTAACATTAGTATATCTGTATATAAACGTCTCTTATTTATTGGGCAATGAATACAAAATAATTTGCTAAATTACATCACCATTATATTTTTAATCCATACTTTAAGCTTATACACTTTAAAACTGGAGATGTAGATGGTAATAAATGTAGATTTACATTTGAAATGTTGGACCGCGGCACACGTCGTAGTAGAAACCAATAGTGAATGTCAGAATGTTTGTTTTCTTGTCTTCTAAAGCCACTTAATGAATGTCAGAATTGTCTTTTCCTGTCAAAAGTCAGCACAGTAAGTGTGAGAATATTTGGTATTTTCCTGTCTAAAAAGTGCATATTGAGTGTTAGAATGTTCGCTCTTCTCCTGCATACTTGTCCTGAAGTTATCAGCAAACTACGTGTGGGAGGAGGCTAAGTGATTATTTACTACCCCACTAGGTGTCAGCTCAGCCACCCATGTAAATCACTGTGCCTGTTCTTGCCCGAATAACGTGTTGTTTTGTGTTGGTCACGATTTTGATCATTTCTCATTCAGCATCTCTTATTGAGTTGAGATAGGACGAGTTGGTCAGATGCCGAGCTGTCCTGCTTGATGAGTTGGTCAGATGCCGACCTGTCCTGCTGGACGAGCTGGTCGGATGCCGAACTTTTCTGCTCGACCAGTTGGTCAGATGCCGACCTTTCCTGCTTGACGAGTTGGTCAGATGCCGATATGTTCTGCGTGACGAGTTGGTCAGATGCCGAGCTGTCCTGCTGGACGAGTTGGTCAAATGCCGACCTGTCCTGCTGGATGAGTTGGTCAGATGCCGACCTGTCATGCTGGACGAGTTGGTCAGATGCCGACCTTTTCTGCTGGACCAGTTGGTCAGATGCCGACCTATCCTGCTTGACGAGTTGGTCAGATGCCGATATGCTCTGCTTGACGAGTTGGTCGGATGCCGAGCTGTCCTGCTGGACGAGTTGGTCAAATGCCGACCTGTCCCGCTTGACGAGTTGGTCAGATGCCGATATGCTCTGCTGGACTAGTTGGTCGGATGCCGAGCTATCCTGCTGGACGAGTTGGTCAGATGTCGATATGTTCTGCTTGACGAGTTGGTCAGATGCCGACCTGTCCTGCTGGACGAGTTGGTCAGATGCCGACCTGTCCCGCTTGACGAGTTGGTCAGATGCCGATATGTTCTGCTTGACGCGTTTGTCAGATGCCGAGCTGTCCTGCTGGACGAGTTGGTCAGATGCCGACCTGTCCTGCTTGACGAGTTGGTCTTTGTCATCTCATCTCGGTTTCATGTTTTGATCTTCTTATGATATCATTCTCTGTGATTTGTCCTGGAACAGACGAACAAACTGAATGAATATACTGTTCACCTTGTGTTTGTTTCAGTTGTGTGCACAACAATTTTATTTTATTCTACATATTTTAAAACAATGACATGCATGAGATATTAAAAGGTTCGGTTGACACAAAGAAAACTCCTTTGATATTTGTCATTGATTAGTTGTTAATCCTGGGACAAACTCCAATCACATCAATACTGCGTTTATCCGCCACTTGACAATGTAACATGGACACAACATGGGGACACTAATATTGACGCCCTACACCTCTCTATTCCGCCTCCTCTCCACTATACCTCTGCCACTTCACACCTTTCTCCAGCCTCTCTCCACTATACCTCTGCCACCTCACACCTCTCTCCAGCCTCTCTCCAGACAGATCGACTGGCAGCCAATTCAATTTACACGTGGAGTAAATTAGATTTTCGGATTAAACACGTCTGACTAATTAGGATCGCTGCCTCTCAGTGGTCGAGGATCTGTTTATTCTCCAATCGATCGAAGCTGCAGACATTGTGTACGCCTATAGTGACCGGGAAGCTGCAGAAACATCATGTTGTGTGTCGAGGAAGACCCTAGCGATCTCAAGCAGCCGTTTAACCTTTTCACTACCATACATGACGGAAATTTCCGTCGTCATTCGTCAATGAACGTAACCATAAAATGACACAAATTTTCGTCAAATATATACTACATTTATGTATTTTTCGTCATTTGAAGCTGGAAATTGCGTTAGCAATTCCAGCTTCAAATGACGAAAAATAGAACTCCTACACCAGTATATCTGGATCCTGGCATGCACCCCGGCCTGGAAGTCAAAGGGCTAATGAATCTGCATGGACTCTTGGAGATCATCAACTTATCATAGCTCGTTCACTTTATTCTCCGACACTTGTATGGCTGTGAGTAAGATTGAGTGATACGCTGTCTGCTCAAGCAGATGTATATTATATACCCTATTTAGACCTAAGAATCTAACGATTGTACACGTCAGATTCTGACGTCTAAAGTCAATACCAGCACCGAAAAATTAAAATATTTATAATGGCTGTAGACCATAGGTATTCAAATGAACCGGAAAGAGCTAGGTAAGACATTTGTAATTTAAAAAATAAACACTATTGTTGTGCTTAGTGTTGTGCTTATTTTGTTCTAACAAACTCATTGCTATTATCATTAACACGATCTCTGACCAGCACATAATTTATGTGATATAAATTCGAATTAAACTTTCTGATTTGTACAAGATAATTTAGAAACACGTACGTTCTCTGACCAGCAGTCTTGACAGATGATTGGTTGTCGGCATCTGAACAAGTCCGCAGACGATGAGCCAACATTGAACCAACATTGTTTAAAAAAAAATTCTGGAGTGTAGCAACCAACCCTGTGACCAGCACCTCTGACAGATGATTAGTGGTCGTCATCAAGGAATCATGACGGACCTTGTAATGTAGTGACCAGGTCGCTGTTTGCATACAGTGACCGCCATATGTAAATGGGGTCATTGGATAACACTACCATTTCTGGAAAACTGTGTAACATCGTCGCTTGTTAATTTGTGTTTGAACACATGGATGCTTTTACATTTAGACGAGGACAGTTTAATGGTGCAGCTGGTCCAGTGCTATCACTGCTGGTCAGTTGGTTATAGGTCACAGCAGTGTTCCCACATGAGACACTCCACACTCCTGGGATACTAATGTTCCCACATGAGGAGCCTTAGGCCGATGTCGCGTAGTTATGAGACTTTGGGTTCTGCTGTTATTTATTGCAGGATCAACGACTGATTAACATTTATTACGATCACAACCAACATGGTCTGATTGGACAAAGATCCCTGCCACTATCTCAGCATGGTCTGATCGGAGAAAGATCCTGCCACTATATTCCATTCCTCCAATATATTCTTAAACTATGGTTGTACCACCAGCAGCGACAAGATGGTAGCCCAGCATCTTCTCAATGCTGGCCAGTATATCAGATCATGTATGATGTGTGATATTTCAAGTGATATTTAAAATATTACAGCCGCGATTGTTAATACACTCTATAAGACGATGATCATTACTACTATGGCCTCAATGCTGGGTTAATATTTGAAACGAAGGCAGTGTTTAATATGGCTCCTGGTTTGTTAACGTGTAGCTCCACCTAACATGTTGATCTTCCTTGTTGTTACAGCACGCTAGCCTAATCCGGCTGAATGTTGGGCCCGCATCTCCCGCGCTGTTCCATAATTGAGACAGCGCCATGGCCAGCCACCCGCGCTGTTTCTTTGGTGGAAACCTTCCCCAAATTCATGAATGGTGAGAATCATAAATACAGCAGACATCCTCGTCAGACTGGGTAGATTTATCTGACGCCCCCTGAGCGCCATTTACCGACTGATCACGGATTTAGGGCTGTAAATCAAGATGCAGACCGGAGGGCGACACCTAGTGGCCAGATTATCATCCCGGTGAGATGATCATGAACTGTTCATGAACATTCTTGAACAGCAAATGAAAGTTCAGGAGTTCATGAACTTATTCTGTTCATGAACTATCACTTTGTTCATGAACATGGGTTGTTTATGAACGGTCATGAACTCAGATAATTCATGAACCAGGTAGTTAATGAGCATTCATGAACGTTCATTAAATGTGTTCATGTTGTTCCTGAACAACAAATGAGACATTCGTGAAATTCATGAACTGTCAACCTAGTTCATGAACGGCCAAAAACGACAATAATTCACGAACCAGATAGTTCATTAATATTAATGAACGTTCATTAAATGTGTTCATGAACTGTTCATGAATGTTCCTGAACAACAAATGAAAGGTTCATAAACTGTCAACCTGAAGTTCCGAGCATAATGTTGAGGCTGTTCATGAACGACCAGGAACTCATGTTGTTCAATAATGACCCAGATAAGCCAGCAACACCTAAACTAAGTTCATAGTGTTAACAAACTTAGATCATGTTGATGTTCATGAATGTTTACGAATTGTTCATGGAGATTCATTCACTTTCCAATCTGAGTCTTTTGACCTGTAACAAACATATAGTATTTTGATCGGGGATTATATTTTTATGAGGTTACTTCTTACACAGCAAGCTAATTAAGCTTCATTTTGTTAATTAAAAAAGAGATCACCTCTCTGACAATATTACACAGAACTGAACAGAAAACTGTCAAACTCATAATTTTTAAATAATATGTATTCTATGGTTGGTAATCTAACTCATATTGTTTCAATTTGCTAATTAATTGGTTGATTAGCCATTGCGTAGTTGACACCATACTCGCCAGGGTAATTAGGCTGTCATTCACCACAGTTCATGAACGTTTATGAACAAACCATGAACTAAATTGAGATTTCAAACTCAAAACAATTTATCACAGTTCATAAAACTGTCCCTCATGAACTTTCATGTACTAGCCAAAAAACGAATTAAGACTTATCAAGTTTCTAAGAATTCATCAAAGTGTGAACTTTAACAAACAACCATGAACTAAATAATGATCCTAATCAAGTTCATAAAAATTCATATCAGTTCATGATACAGTCCCTCATGAACTTTCATGAACTCGACATGAACAGAATTAAGACTTATCAAGTTCATAATAATTCATTAAAGTTCTTGAAATTCTCTCGTGATCTTTTATGAACAAGTAATGAACTGAATTGATTCTATCAAGTTCATAAAAATTCATGACTGTTCATGAACCTCTCCATATGAACTAAATCATGAACAACATTAGTTCATCAAGTGTTCATTAATATTCATGATTTGTCATGACCTGTTTTTGATGAGCAGTTCATGAACACAGTTCATAAACTGGCTTGATGAACCCTTGATAAATGTTTGAACATTCATCAACGCTCATCATTTTGCAATTAGCCGCTACCTGCCGCGTGAGTACAAGGCTTGCTTGGTACAGAATTTTCAGAGAAATAAAATGTTCCTTCCTTCTCAACGCTTGGGCATATTTCTATCAGTGTTGAAACCTTCACTTGCTACACTTCACTCAGGTGTAAATGAGTAGGCCTACCTCATTGTGGCAATTGTTGTACGACAAATTACTAGCACCAAACGGTCGCAGTGCTGTATTCTCCCTGAGGAGTAGAAATTGTACATGAACGAGCAGGTACATTGACAAGATATATGATTTAAGGCACCATGAGCAGCCCTAGGCTGGGTATTTGTGCCATATAAATACTGAAATTTGCTATCATTATTAATTATTATTATTAACAAGGAAAGGGCGATTATGTTATCTGCATCAGTTATCATTGAACATAGCAACGTCAATAAATCTGTCAAGGAGTAATAGATGAGATTACATCAATTCACTTGTCATCATCAGCAGCAGCTATGTCAACATCTAATTTGCTTCATGTGAAGATCAAATTGTGAGATGAGCTGTCTGGAGGGAGGATGTGGTTTGTGGTGAACGAGGTATTCTGTCAAGGAGAAAGAGCGAAATTCGATAGATTCGTAAATCCGAATGTACGAGGCGCGCAGCGCCGTGGATATTTGGATCTACGAATCTATCGTAATTGAGTTTTTTCTTCGACCTAAAATACACAAAATATGTATGTGTTCCAAGATTTTATATAAAAAATCTCGCTTTTATAGTCAGAATGGTTAACTATGAAACATCAGCTATGCAGTGTCATGATGAAATATCTATATTGTGCGCGACCTGGCCAATATAAAAGTAACAGTAGATTCGTAGATCCGAATCTACTGTTTTAACAATAGACTGACGACACCGGTGTATTTTAAGAAAAGAGACAGAACATAGATGTGTAGGGCGTCAATATTAGTGTCTTTGTACCATACATGTTACATGGACCAAAATATGTCAGGTGACACCTAAATGCGGTTTGTATGTATTAGCCCGAGCATGATAAAGTACGTGTTCAAAGTATGTCCCATGAAAACAATTACACATTCACACTGAGAATTTCTGGTTGATATCAACTGAACTTTTCGAAGCCAATCAACCAGTTTTTTTACTAGATTTTGATCCGTCGTTAGTCCGTTTAACCCTTTAATCCCTCACGATTCATTAAAGCATCATATTACATCCCTGAAAAAAGACTTAATTTTCCTACAACTTTAGATTGAATATCCCCATGAAACTGGTTTACTAATACATGGTAATTTTCTTTACTTTTTCTCCCACATCAAATCATCTTCATCCACTACAAGTCGAGAATTGCGACAGCAATTCGCAGCTTGTAATACATGAAGATGACAATGGTAAATTTAAGTTTGAAAGGGTTAAATCACAAAACAAACCTGATTATTTTACACAAATTACCGTATCCCCGCGCATAAACGTGCATGCACTTATAAGTGAAAATCGTTTGTTTTAAATTTTTTTATGTTCGAATATAAGTGCATGTACTTGTTTTCGAACACTAAGTGCACTTCTCTAAATAGGAATTGTGTTACCAAATCTGACACCGTAAACGACAAGAAGAAATTAGTCTATTAAATCACATTATAAGAATCACCCCCGTAACACCCGCCTCCATTTAGCCGATTATTGTTATGACGCCAGAATTATTGAAATAAACTTTGCTCTCATCTAAACAGATTATTGTGGAGTACCAAATCCGAGAAGAAAAAATAATGCACAAGTGGGCGACAGCAGCTCACAAAGGGTGGGAGAGTGGGGAGGCGTCATGTCAGTGTGGAGTGACTCCGTGGTTGGACAAGTCTTCAATCTCATTCAATGAGAACGCTATGTTTTTACAATAATGATCATGATTGTCTTCAGCCCTCCTAGGTAGAGGTGTGGACGCACTGTTGACGATAGCTGTGACAATGCAAACATGCACTGTATGGAATGATGGCTGGCTGTTGAAAAGTGAAGATTTTTTTGCGCCTGGCAACTAGACTTATATTTATATAGTAAATGCAAATATTTTGTTGTTTTCTTGAAATAAGGTTATATAATGCACATCTCGATGCTAAGATGGTGTATTAATAAAATTATACGTACTATAAATGTCATTAAAAACAAATAAGTTTACAAATTTGCATTTCTATGTCAAAATATTTTTCACTTGTTTATTATCAAGGCCATTTCAAGTTCGAATATATGTGCATGTATTTTTCTTAAAATATTTTTTATGTTCGAATATAAGTGCATGCACGTGTTGTCGGAAACTAAGTGCATCTTCATATATAAGTGCATGCACGTTCATGAGCGGGGATACAGTATTTAATGTCCGTCTCATTATAAAGCGGTTGGTGCTGGAACCTCCATAAGTCACCTATGAACTATATTATAATATATAATATATAATATATTATAAGTCTGTTGTGGGCAACAAATCAGATATTACGATTGAGATGATGTGTATTACATTATAAGAAGCTGAACACATGAAAGCGAGATGCGAGGACAGAATAAGCAGGACGAATCGGCATCACACAAACTCGTCCAGCAGGACAGGTCGGCATCTGACCAACTCATCCAGCAGGGTAGGTCGTCATTTGACCAACTCATCAAGCAGGACAGGTCGGCATCTGACCAACTCATCCAGCAGGACAGGTTGGCATCTGACCAACTCATCCAGCAGGAAATGTCGGCATCTGACCATCTCGTCAAGCAGGACAGGTCGGCATCAGACCAAATCGTCCAGCAGGATAGGTCGGCATCATACCAAATCGTCCAGTAGGATAGGTCGGTATCTGACCAACTCGTCCAGCAGGACATGTCGGCATCTGACCAACTCGTCAAGCAGGACAGGTCGGCATCTGACCAGCTCGTCAAGCAGGACAGGTCGGCATCAGACCAAATCGTCCAGCAGGATAGGTCGGCATCATACCAAATCGTCCAGTAGGATAGGTCGGTATCTGACCAACTCGTCCAGCAGGACATGTCGGCATCTGACCAACTCGTCAAGCAGGACAGGTCGGCATCTGACCAGCTCGTCCAGCAGGACAGGTCGGCATCTGACCAACTCGTCCAGCAGGACAGGTCGGCATCTGACCAACTCGTCAAACAGGACAGCTCGGCATCTGACCAACTCGTCAAGCAGGATAGGTCGGCATCTGACCAACTCGTCAACAACACCAACTCTTAACGTAATAAGATAAATTCATATCGTGACCAAAACAAAACAAATGTTACTTTCTGAATATAAAGCTGTATAATTGTACAAACGTACAAAACAATCATTGCTTTTGTTTTAGAGGCCTTATAAATGCATTAAAACTGGGTAAATGTAGCGGAATTAGTTTACCATGCGGTACACCATCAAGTATTATTAAGTAGTGATTCGGTGCGCGTACAATATTCATGTCATAACGGTAAGGTTATGGGCCAATATAATGTTACATTGGCCGGCACGAAACCATGCACCCCCTTAATAGCAAACACATACGTTGAACTGAATCGGCATATTGTTGGGCCAGTACCGCAGACGATGGGCCGGCATTATTCTGCCATTGGATCAATGCCTCGTGTTAGCTGAGATACAAAGCCAACATAAATTGGTTAAAGTAAAGTCTGATGTTTTAAAATATTATTTTATTTTACCGCATAGCGCGATGTATTTCACTTATGTGATGATTTACGATAAAATAAAATAAAGTCTAATAGTGTCTAGTAGCATTTTGACTATATTTTGAAATGTCCATGACATACCTAATAAAAAAGTGCAAATGTTTTTCAAGAAAATCACGAAAATCCAAAGAGCGAAAACTATGACATACATCTGAATTTGATGTTAATTCCGAGTACAATTTCCCACGGTCTGGGGAGAGCCTCTTAATGGCGGGCCAAAGGCTCAGATTTTTTTCAAGTGAGTGACATTTTCCATACCGGTACCGATATTTAACATGACATTACATGCATATATCATCCATATAACACAAAGTAATAACTTCTAGATATGTCTAACTGATATGAGACAATACACGTTGTACTGTGAAATGTATCTATGATCACTTAAAAAATAACAATAATTTTAAAAGTCTTCCTTTCTTTTTTCTATGATGACTGTTATCTGAAAGTTGGTACTTTTAATGTCATGATTATATAGACAGTATGTCTTACTACGCTGTGATAAGGTTTGTTTTGTTGGGACAACAATATTAAAAAACAACAAACTTAAATCCCTAATAGCTCAGTAACCGGAGCAGTAAAATAAAAATAATAAAACGCCATTCTCCATGGATTAATCGTTTGAATAAAATAAACAAAACAGTTATGCAGCTTTAAGTATATTTCTGTTGCCCCAAAACACACATGCCATTCCCACCATGGCATCACAACACACATGCCATGCCGATCATGGGCCACGTTTTGGCCAAAGAGACTTTCTATCTCACACGTTGTTGGCTCGAGAACGGTCACAGTGATTTACATGGCTGGCCGAGCTGACACCTAGGCTGACACCTAGTGGGGCAGTAAATAATCACTGTGCCTTCTCCCGGAAGCCATTTCTCTCTATCGTTAGATGAAGAAGACAGGAAAAGAGCAAACATTCTCACACTCGCAGTGATTGTCCAAACCTACTCTACACAAAACAACCCCTTGTTCTATTTAAAAAAAACTTTTGTCTTGACTCAGATTTATTTCACGTACATTTATTTGTGCTTTTTTTAACCCTCTCGAGCCTGAATTTACCATTTTCATCTCATCCACTATGAAGATGACTTGAAGTGGGTGAAAAATTAAAGAAAATTGCCATGTATTGGTAAAACAGTTTCAAGAAAATTTTCATCATAAAACCCTTAGTTTTAGGAATATTAAGTCTGTTTACAGTGACGTAGAATGATGCTTTAATGCATCGTGAGGACTTAAAGGGTTAAAGTGAAACACAAGCCTTTCCCATCGTTTTTCTCCTGGTTCATGTATCGACACCTCGTCTTTCTCACTTCTCCGTTTACTACTTCATGTCTTCTCTCATCCGGTCGTAAGAATCAAATACTAGTTTTGCTTTTTATACCGTCAAACAGCACAGGGTAAGTAGCGTCCACTGATCCTGCAGCTTTTGACCTTGTGTCAGCTGATATCGAGACCGAGTTCAATCTGGCTCGACGGTCACCAGTTGCCATTTGGATCAGTTTATCAAAGGTTTAATTTGTGCTGGCTGAGTGGCTTGCTTGGCTACTACAAATGAAAGCCTTGTTATGTTGTGGCAGTTTTTGGATATTGTGCACTCCCTTCTGACTGACCAGCCCTGTCTCGTTGTCATGCGGTCTGGAGGACCTTGAGCCATTGTTGGAACAACGCTGGTTCTTGGTCCGCTGGTAGGCTGGAATTGTATTTGTTGTTCGGACGTTTGCCGAGATTGGTCGTGTTGAGTATCGCCGGCTCGGAGCCGATTGCCCTGAACCCAACACTCGCGCAAAGGACAGCCAGGCGGAGTCGAGACACTGTTTTGTATGTTGCACTGCACGAATGACCCTTAGCACACTGATGTCGACTACAGTTGACTATAGTATTGTTTTCTCGTGTTTTAATTGTCTTGTATAACCAGGTTTTAAAAATTAAATATTTCTCAAATCTGTGATAATCATATACATTTTAACCTAGATTTTGCAAATTAAACTAATTTTTAGTCACTTGAAGTTGTGGATCGCGGTAGCGAGACACAACTTCAAGTGGCTGAAAATTAAAATTTCTTGGCTCAGTGCTCTAAGGGTTAAGCACAGCACGAGTAAGACAACAACTGCTTGGATATGAACATGAAATCAAGGTTGTGAATCGTCTGTACTGGTTGTCTATTGTGGGGAGAGGTTCCGCTATGTTGCAAAACTTTAAAGGTGATCTATCACCCCTTATATGGTATGAATAATTATGATTTTATATGGGGTGATTGGCTATCATGTGACCCTCTCAGAGGGTGACATGATAGCCAATCACCCCATATATGGGGTGATTGGCTATCATGCAACTTTCTCAGAGGGTCACATGATAGCCAATCACCCCATATAAGGAAACACTTGTGCTCCATCTTGTGGCAACGTTGATTTATGTGTCACAAAATTATTCATACTATATAAGGGGTGATAGATCACCTTAGAAGTAGTCATTAGGCCTACATGCAGCTAGACGTATTTGATCATAAGCTATGCAAGTCTGAGTTTTCATCTTTAATTTGAATCCAAATCGTTTAGTCAATCTGGGGCCTGATGTTAATTTATTCTAGAAAAACTGAACAAACATGTTTTAATGGATTAGCATGCCATTCCGCCAAATACCTGAATACGTGCATGATTTATAATCAATGTTACTTTTCAAGTAAACCGTTTTTGCCCTTGTATTGTACCGCCAACAAGACAGGCAGTACTTAGTAGCGACTTACTTAAAATGAATTCAGTCACTGCTGTTTGCCCTTGTATTGTACCATAAACAAGACAGGCAGCAGTGACGACTTAAATGGAATCAGTTACTGCTGTTTGACCTTGTATTGTACCATAAACAAGACAGGCAGCAGTGACGACTTAAATGGAATCAGTTACTGCTGTTTGACCTTGTATTGTACCATAAACAAGACAGGCAGCAGTGACGACTTAAATGGAATCAGTTACTGCTGTTTGACCTTGTATTGTACCATAAACAAGACCGGCAGCAGTGACGACTTAAATGGAATCAGTCACTGCTGTTTGCCCTTGTATTGTACCATAAACAAGACAGGCAGCAGTGACGACTTAAATAGAATCAGTTACTGCTGTTTTACCTTGTATTGTACCATAAACAAGACCGGCAGCAGTGACGACTTAAATGGAATCAGTCACTGCTGTTTGCCCTTGTATTGTACCATAAACAAGACAGGCAGCAGTGACGACTTAAATGTAAGCAGTTACTGCTGTTTGCCCTTGTATTGTACCATAAACAAGACAGGCCGCAGTAACGACTTAAATGGAATCAGTTACTGCTGTTTGGCCTTGTATTGTACCATAAACAAGACAGGCGACAGTAACGACTTAAATGGAATCAGCTACTGCTGTTTTACCTTGTATTGTACCATAAACAAGACAGGCGACAGTAACGACTTAAATGGAATCAGCTACTGCTGTTTTACCTTGTATTGTACCATAAACAAGACAGGCAGCAGTGACGACTTAAATGGAATCAGTTACTGCTGTTTTACCTTTTATTGTACCATAAACAAGACAGGCAGCGGTAACGACTTAAATGGAATCAGCTACTGCTGTTTTACCTTTTATTGTACCATAAACAAGACAGGCAGCAGTGACGACTTAAATGGAATCAGCTACTGCTGTTTGCCCTTGTATTGTACCATAAACAAGACCGGCAGCAGTGACGACTTAAATGGAATCAGTCACTGCTGTTTGCCCTTGTATTGTACCATAAACAAGACAGGCAGCAGTGACGACTTAAATGGAATCAGTCACTGCTGTTTGCCCTTGTATTGTACCATAAACAAGACAGGCAGCAGTGACGACTTAAATGTAAGCAGTTACTGCTGTTTGCCCTTGTATTGTACCATAAACAAGACAGGCCGCAGTAACGACTTAAATGGAATCAGTTACTGCTGTTTGGCCTTGTATTGTACCATAAACAAGACAGGCGACAGTAACGACTTAAATGGAATCAGCTACTGCTGTTTGACCTTGTATTGTACCATAAACAAGACAGGCGACAGTAACGACTTAAATGGAATCAGTTACTGCTGTTTGCCCTTGTATTGTACCATAAACAAGAGAGGCGACAGTAAAGACTTAAATGGAATCAGTTACTGCTGTTTTACCTTTTATTGTACCATAAACAAGACAGGCAGCAGTAACGACTTAAATGGAATCAGTTACTTCTGTTTGTCTTCTCTGCAATGAAGGTGTAAACACAAGTAACTGTTTACTTGTTAAGTCAGCATTTAATGTTATTTGTTCTTGCTTGTTTAGTTATCTTGATAGATGAGTCTGCTGATACCAAAGGCTTGACGGATGATGTAATTCTCCCAGCTTTTTTCCTCTTTTTTAGCTCGCTTATCAGCCGGGATCGAACACGTGGCCCGGGCTGTCAAGACAAGATAATCCACGGATTCCAGGCTCCCCCCAGGGAAATACTAAAGACAGTGTTGCTGAAGCAGCACAACCCATCTCACGAAAAATAGCAGCCGCCAAGCATTTCTTTTCCTGGTGGCTGCAGACGATCCATGACACAATGGTGCAGGTCGCCTGTGTATGTTTGGTATTATATGCTGTTTCTGTGAGCCTGACTTTTCCCCAGAAAAATCACACTAGTTTAGGTAACACTGTGTTATAATGATAAATACAATATAATTACTAACACTTTTTGTCTTTTGTCAATATTTTGCAGTTTTTTATGACAGTATCTGGACTGGTGAACATTCCCCATGTGTTCAATTTGACACCTAATTATTTATGTTTCAACACAGATATCATTCCCAGAAACCGTAGCTGGATTAAAATGACATAATTGGGGCTCAACTTGTAAAACATTTCACCTAAATTGTGGAGAATAGTCAGACAGACAGTCCAGGAGTTGGTGTGTATTCGGTTCAGTACATGCAGGTATCTCGTGTTGACTGATATATGAAATATTCCTGCGATCTATTTATCTCAGATATATCTAATGTCCCCAAATCCAATTACAGCCATGTCATACTAAGCACTGATGTATCGACCAAATACATTAAAACTTCACAGGTTATCTTTGTGACAAAATATTGGATCCCCATATATTATCCACGTAGGGCTACTGTACATTGAAAGCAAACGGTGTCAAAGATAGTGAATATTGGGACAGCGCTGGCGACGGTGGCCATCACTGAGCCACCATTGCAACATCGCAATGACGTAGACCACAGTTACCCGGCTAAACCAGGCTACTCACATTGCGTGGTCATCAGGGTAGACCCATCTTCCCACACAAGGCTCGCTGCTTCCGAGGTCGTAGACCGAGGCCTTGCTGAATCAGTGTTAAAACCATCTATTGGAGTGGGGACTTTTGAAAAAGATTTTTTCTGTTTGACCCACGTTTGACCTCTGGCATTAGTGCTGCTTTTCTGCAGGGCCACTTTCTACGACGCCGGCCCTGCATTAAGTAGCCGAGAATTTCACAGGAAGTATCACAGACAGCTCCCACCACATCTCACCAGACACGAGACGTTACATGCGCCAGGGTTGGATTAATGTTGGATTGATGTTCAGCCAACGTGTGGGCCAACAATAAGTTGGCATTCTGTTGGAAAATTAATGAATATTCAAATCTAAATCATCCTCCCTACCCCAATAGGTGGATGATAGCACTGATTCAGCAAGGTCTCGGTCTGCAACCTCTGGAGCAGCGAGCCTTGCTGTCAGGAGGATGGGTAGACCACAGTATGTGGACCACATAATTATGTGTTGTGATGTAATTAAAAAAACGACTATACATGCATAGGCTGCCACTCTACCTAAACACTTCACTACGTGTCGTCTAGTAGAATTATTTAATCTAATTTCAACAAGACACATAAAATCATGTCTTTTTGAAATTGGATTAAATACAAATAAAGCTGTGTTTCTAAGATATATTTGTGATGCAGTTAATTTACATATTGTTTTTTTATGAATGGTATCCACGTAGAACAAACATTACCAGGCAATAACAATAATGCTGTTATTTTATTGGCTAGATTAGCATTGATTAAGTAGCATTCCCTGAGATAAATCCCTAGTAAATCCAGTGCCTTCTTTATATTCACGCCGATCTAGATTACATGCCTCGTTTATTCAGACAGAAACATGTTTGGTTGTATGAGTAACAACAATCTAAGTATCCCATTCTACATAGTATATTCCCGCTACGTCTGTGCCGACAAGTCTGGTTGTATAATGGTAATGCATGGTGACTGTTTGAGCCGCGAGTGGAACGGTGGAACATTCCAACTATTCCCTCTGCCAGATAAATAAGGATAAAATCAGAAAATTGTTGGCCAAATGCATGATACATCAGCTGGTCACATGACAGGCACATGATAAGACCAGATAGTCTGCTATATAGAATAATATGTATCACTACATAGAAAAAACCTGTTATAACATCTGTAATAATGATTAAAAACCATATAAATATTTAATGTATGTCAGCTAGCATTACTGCGCCTGATCTGGACTGGCAAAGAGGCAGTTACAATATATCTACTAAGTTATATGTGAGATGTTTAGTATTACCATAGTAAGTCTCACTCAGATTTTTTTGGAAGGTCGTATTTTGGACCAATATCTTTTTTAGTGTTAGACATTGGCATCAATTGCCAGATCACCTGATTGTCATATACTTCTAAATGTTTTTATGTCATAAAAACAGGGATTAGAGGCTGTAATTCGGTTTCCAAGTAATTTTGTATGTACTCTAAGTACACTTACGGTTTCATTAATATTATCTGATCTGATATATGTTTGCAGTTGTATTGTCTATAATAATTGAATATTTTTATAGCAAGTAAGTAAGTAAGTAAGTAATAGTTTATTAGCAATAGTCTAGACAGCCTGTGTACATACAAAGCAAAATCAAAGTGTAGTGAATGAACATGAGTTGAGGACACGGTAGCACAATATTGCTACGATACATATTATAATATCGCCACATTTATATATTCATCAGGTAAACAAATTTAACTAATTTTCTAATGACAGCTTGATTGTCGCTTGATAAAAGTATTATGAATTTGTACATGCATGGATTTTGTATATAATAGTAGGTAGAATGTGTCTAATATGTTTAGTCTTTAAACATTCAAATATACAGTGGTATTCATCGCCTAATGTATCACATGTGTCACATAGCCTTTCGTTATATGGTAAACGAGCCCGCCCCCTTCCCTTAACAATATTTGGTAATTTATGTTTTTCGGTTTTTTAAATTTGGTGAGTGCGAGTCGATGCTTCTTCACATTTACAAGAATCAAATATTTAGACAGTTTAAAATCGACATGGAAATTTTTATAGAGTAAACAGCTTGATTTTAAATTTATCAACTCCGACCAATTCCGAATGCAACTGTCTCGTAGTCTTTGTTCACATTGTCTAAGGAATGAATGTCTATCTGGCACACCTTGCTGTAACCACACTTCGTTACATCCTATGCTGCATAGTAGTTTTCTGACTAGTGATGCCCAGTTTTCCAACATAGCATTTTGGGTTACGGCCACATACATTAATGAATAAACTTTCTGTACAAGTAGACTTGATTTATTATGAACAATTTTCAACCAATATGATAATTTTTTAACTTTTCTGCCTATAATTAAAGGATATATTTCTAGCTCGCCATATATCATTTCATTGCATGTTGATTTTGAAACCTTTAACACCAACTTACAAAATTTTAAATGAACTCTTTCTATAGCTGATGCAGTGTGAAACCCCCACACTTCACAGCCGTAAGACAACACTGGTGTCACCATTTTATCAAACAAATTTAACAACTTATTTACATTCTGGGTCAACTAATTGCGTGACATTATTACGTAAGGCGTACATTGCTCCCAGACCTCTCCTGGCTAAATTTTTTTGTGTGCATGAGAATTGTCCAGTGTATGACAATTTCAGGCCTAAATATTGAGAAGAGTCCACTACTTCTATTAAAAAATCACCATAAAACCAGAACTCATTCATTGACAAGCGTCCACCCTTTCTAAATACAACAATTTACGTTTTTTGTACATTTACATATAGATGCCATTTTTGACAGTAGTCGTGTAAAATATCTAAACTATTCTGTAATTCTTCTTTATTACTCGATATAATAATAGAATCATCAGCATACAATAGCAAACACAATTTAAAGTTGTCAATGCTAACACCTTCTATACCTCCATCGACTAAAGTTTCTGTTAAATCGTTAACATATAAACAAATAAAAAATGGAGACAAACTTTCTCCCTGTCGTACTCCCAAGTAACTAGGAAAATCTCCCGATGGCTTTCCTAAATATTTTATTTGATATATGATAAGGCGCATAGCATGACTGCTAATTAACCGACTGATAGCTTGACTTCTAATAATGTGTACCCAGTATATATATGTTTCACAATAATAAATAAATAAATATATAAATAAATAAATAAATAAATAAATAAATAAATAAATAAATAAATAAATAAATAAATAAATAAATAAATAAATAAATAAATAAATAAATAAATAAATAAATAAATAAATAAATAAATAAATAAATAAATAGTGAGTGAGTGAGTGAGTGAGTGAGTGAGTGAGTGAGTGAGTGAGTGAGTGAGTGAGTGAGTGAGTGAGTGAGTGAGTGAGTGAGTGAGTGAGTGAGTGAGTGAGTGAGTGAGTGAGTGAGTGAGTGAGTGAGTGAGTGAGTGAGTGAGTGAGTGAGTGAGTGAGTGAGTGAGTGAGTGAGTGAGTGAGTGAGTGAGTGAGTGAGTGAGTGAGTGAGTGAGTGAGTGAGTGAGTGAGTGAGTGAGTGAGTGAGTGAGTGAGTGAGTGAGTGAGTGAGTGAGTGAGTGAGTGAGTGAGTGAGTGAGTGAGTGAGTGAGTGAGTGAGTGAGTGAGTGAGTGAGTGAGTGAGTGAGTGAGTGAGTGAGTGAGTGAGTGAGTGAGTGAGTGAGTGAGTGAGTGAGTGAGTGAGTGAGTGAGTGAGTGAGTGAGTGAGTGAGTGAGTGAGTGAGTGAGTGAGTGAGTGAGTGAGTGAGTGAGTGAGTGAGTGAGTGAGTGAGTGAGTGAGTGAGTGAGTGAGTGAGTGAGTGAGTGAGTGAGTGAGTGAGTGAGTGAGTGTGCAAGTAAGTGTGTAAGTAAGTGTGTAAGTAAGTGTGTAAGTGTGTAACTAAGTGTGTAAGTAAGTGTGTAAGTAAGTGTGTAAGTAAGTGTGTAAGTAAGTGTGTAAATAAGTGTGTAAGTAAGTGTGTAAGTAAGTAAGTAAGTAAGTAAGTAAGAAAGCATTCCGGGTCAAACCGAGTGATGAGGTACATTTTTTTAATTCGTCATTCTGTCATCAGTCCTTTTTGGTTGTTTTAAGAACTATTAGTATGGGATAAAAAATCTGAAGTGTGTCATTTTGCTTGACCCAAAATGTGGCAAAGGTCTTTGTGGTTAACTGTGGTGAGTGATCACACCAATTTTAAAATCTGAAGGACTACAAGGGGCTATGAGACCATGTACACTATCTGAAAACTTTGGATTGCGATTCAGGCCGCGATTAATCTCAGTGGGTGTTATCTGCATTATGTTCTTTTTTTATAGTCAACTAAATCCAGTGTTTAGATGATTTTATTCCTGTAATACTGGTCAAATATAACGTTATGACGTCGTTCTTATTTAATTTTCACTTTACCTAATCTCGTTTACTATAAATCATTTCCCCTCCCTCAATGTCTTGATGGCAGTGTCATCTGATTACTGGAACCATATTCAATACTGCTTTCTCAATAACAACACGTTTTTCGTGTCTATTCATTCATGTTGCTATAAATCACTCAGTGTCATAACAATAATATTATTTATCATTAGGCCTACTTCTGGTAGCTGGTCATCCACATGTATTATGTAATATTCCGGTTTGATGTTATACTTGTATGTGGTAATATAAACGGCTGATGATTGTCTATTATTAGAAGATAATCGATGATCAGTCAAGATTCACAAAATCAGGCACAAAGACAAACAGCAGTAACTGCTTACTTATTAAGTAAACAGGTACTCTCGCTTGCCTTTGTAGTCCACCTTGCTCCCAGTGCCCTTGATAGAAATCCACTAAGATCACTTATGATACACCAAAATCCGGACTTTCAATCAAGTTTAGATAATGTTAGTGAAGGTTTGCAATGTTCGCTGATAACCAAACTGAAGGCGTTATGAACTATCTTGCACCAGTTCAAACTGAAGGGTCGCACGTATAGGATAAAGCCCAAGGAGCACTACATTCTTAGCTGAGGAAAAGGCCAGGCCGAAGGCCGAGGCCTTTTCCTCAGCTAAGAATGTAATGCTCCAACTCAAAACACATCTAACCATAATGAGGATCCCTCACAATCAACAGCTAGGTCACACCTGGCTGATTAATATAGCAGACCATAGACCAACCGTGATAATAGGTCTAGCTGCACAAAGAAAATATTGTAGTGGTGTGTTTTAACATTTGAGTCACGCTATTTTAAATATGGCCGAGAATGTGATGTACGTTCAACCGCATGGTTCCTCACTGAATATCCAGGCTTCCCTTCTTGTGACGTCACTCGTCTTATGGACGTCATCATGTAGCTGATATCCCTAGATTAGTCAGGCTTCCCTTCTCGTGACGTCACTCGTCTCATGGACGTCATCATGTAGCTGACAGCCCCAGATCAGCGAGGCTTCTCTTATCGTGACGTCATACGTCTCATGAACGTCATCATGTAGCTGATAGCCCTAGATTAGCCAGGCTTCCCTTCTCGTGACGTCATACGTCTCATGGACGTCATCATGTAGCTAGCAGCCCCAGATCAGTGAGGCTTCCCTTATCGTGACGTCATACGTCTCGTGACGTCATCGTGTAGCTGACAGCTCATAAGCTCGGACTGTACATGTCAATTACACTGTCCTCATGTGCCGTCTTTCTGTGGTCGATATGAGATGATCATCTGTAAAAATTTTTGCCCATTTAACCCTTTCAGGCCTGAATTTACCAATGTCATCTTCATCCACTACAAGCCGCGAATTGCTGTCGCAATTCTCGACTTGTAGTGGACGAAGATGACTTGATGTGGGTGAGAAATTTAAAAAAATTACCATGTATTGGTAAACCAGTTTCATGGAAATTTTCATTCTAAAACCCCCAGTTGTAGGAAAATAAAGTCTGTTTTCAGACTTTAATGCATCGTGAGGACTGAAAGGGTTAACCTACAGCAGTGTACGGTTTTCCTCATTAACCCTTGAAGCGCTGACATATTTTAATATAAACCATGGAAACCAAAGGGTTTTTTCCATTTTGAAATCATCATAAATATCTTCGTTAGCTCTTTCCGATTCATTTGATTACAAAAACAAATACCATCCTACTATGACTAAGTAGTAATTATATTAATTTATTTGCCACTCGACGATCATCAGATTAGGGAAAGATATTAATATTTAATCCTTGGAGCTTTAAAATTAATTGCGAGATTTCATCTATCGATATTCTGACAATAAAGGATTAAACGGATGACTTCTCTTTGGCTAACTAGTGTTATGCATCACTATTATGTCACATCACATCCAGCCTACCCCCTTTCCGTGGAGAATTATTAATGCTGATCGGCCCACAACTAGAGATGTATACTCAGGACGAATACCGGTTAACGCGTACCCATGTCAACTCGTACCCATGTCAACTCGTACCACCAATATATTTCAACTCGTACCACAATTGATGTCAACTCGTACCACATGTGATGTCAACTTGTACCCAACAAGGCAAGTATCAAATGATGGTACGAGTTGACATCTATTACCACACAATAGATGTAAACTCGTACCCATGTCGACTCGTACCCATGTCAACTCGTACCACTAAGAGATGTCAACTCGTGCCACAAGTTGCCACAAGTGATGTCAACTCGCATCCAATAAGACGAGTATCAGATGAGAAGATAGTACGAGTTGACTTCTCCTACCACACCACATATGTCAACTCGTACCATCATTAGATGTCAACTCGTACCAAATATAATTCTGGAGGATAATGAATGTAGGTTATACATAACTTGCGACTTTTCTTTTAGTTAGTGGTGGAATAATACTCAATTTAATTACTAGTATTGAGCCAAGCATTCAATTTTATTTCACTATTGATATGACTGATATTTTTAAATTTAATTGACAAAGGCCTATTAAACTCAATTTTATTTATTACTGAGACCAAAACCTGTTATGGAGCACACTCATTTAACGGTGATATAACGCTTAATGTGATTTTGTTATATTACCCAACATGACTTTATGTAACTGAGCCCAAATAATAGTTTTAGCACATCACGTAAATAATTGCTTCATACATTATCATAAATTATAATATTTTTGCAACATCATTTCAATACAAATTGTATTTTACCTCAGTCATTTTCAGACGAAACATACTTTTGTACAGGTCCTCATAAGACAGACAATGAATCCAAATCAACTTTGAGATGTATGTTATGTGTTATGTCATAAACAGAAAGACTGGAAGGGTCAAAGGGATTAGCGCCCTATTTAATCATTAGATTAAATAGAATTGCCAGCTGAACTTGCCCTAATACATGATTTTAATACATAGATAACACAGACCAAACCAACCTACATTCATTATCCTCCGTAATTAACTTTTGTACGCGTTGACATCTGATTATGGTACGAATTGATATGTATTAGTGGTACGAGTTGACATGGGTACGAGTTGACATCTGTTGTGTGATAAGAGATGTCAGTTCGTACCATCATCTGATAGCTGCCTTGTTTAGTACGAGATGACATCACTTGTGGTACGAGTTGACATCACTTGTGATACACGTTGACATCTATTGGTGGTACGAGTTGACATGGCTACGAGTTGACATGGGTACGAGTTGACATGGGGTGAGTTGACATGGGTACGAGTTGACTGTCACCCCTCAGGACGACGTGTGCTTATAGAGTTAATATATACATGGTTATTTGTGTAATTAATTCGTAATGGAGAATGCTTACTAATTAATATTTCTTGTAATACTTTTCTTACTGCAGATGAGCTTTGTAAATTCTGCTTTCATGCAGAATGTAGCCGCGACATTTCAGTTACCCCACTATGTGATATATTTTTAATATGCACAACATTTATTAGCAGTTCACCATGCATGAATCCACCTGTTCATCTAATTGAAATACATAATCAAACGCAATTATCGCTTGAAAAAAGTTTTTCTAATCAGCCAAAAACGTCTGCCCCTCACTAAAATGAAACGATGACTTCCTAACAGAAGATATTGCTATAGCTAATAAATAAATATATAAATATATAAATATATTTGTCGCTATTGTTTTCTGTGATTAAAACGTATTGATAAACCTGAGATATCGATACAACAAGTGTACATTGAATGGAGCCATGTTGCTGATGTTGTACGCTGTCATGTGTGTGAACTAAGAACAATCATATTTGATATTTTGATGAATATATTGCATATCAAAATAATCAGGAAAATCGGTATTCATTTGTGATACAGAATTGCATTCTACTGATTTAATGTTATTAGTAAACATAAAGCTGATCGGTCATTTATATCCGGTCCTCGAATGTGAGATTTTATATTGATTTATTTTTATTGTACGAAATCCTTCAATCAATTTTAGCCGTGCACAGGCTTAAACAGTTGGGAAAAGAAGCTATATACTAGTAGTGTAAATAATTAATTTCCATAAACGTGTAAATTATATTTTAGTTATTTCATATATAAGCACATCTATGTTAATTCTCTTAATCACATCCACATGAATTTATACCATCCACCATTAAGATATTTATAAAACCGCTACATCGATAGACAAAATAGACAACTGCAAAAACGTTTTCATTTGGCAAACACTATAATTACTGACATAAGGAGTAAACTCGAAACACACATGATGTTTTCCCTGCCTGAAATTATTGATATTTATATATTCCAACTCCCCCCCCCCCCCCCAGCTCTGCCAAACAATTCCGGAACGTGTGGTGTTTTCCTGTTTATTTACACATTCAGGTACATACAATCATTATATAATTTAACTACAAAATCCCGTTTATTTCGATGGCTGTGTAAAAACAATTATTTACTCAAATGTGTAAACACTAAAATATATCTACATGTTTTTGTAAATTAACTATATTCACTAAAATGCATATTTCCCCAACTGATAAATATTGATATATTTCCATAATCTGATGCTCCGAGAAACACAAACCAAATAATTATGCTTTTCCCAGATTGGAGTTTAGTTGAAATCAATCGATACTTGGGTACAAACCCTGAAATTCTTACTAATTGAACGCGATTCCCGTACGTTCTAAGGCTGAGGTAGGATGTTTAAATGGATGTCTACGATTTCAAGATGGGTAATTTCATATTTTAGTGACCAACTACGAAAAATAATATATATTTTATTCAGCTCACTGCATATTCATCTTCTATTCAATTGGAATGTATCTGAATTTATACAACGGACATTATTGATATATTTTAGTTTTGAAAGAGTGTGTCTTTTTTTCAGCATCAATGGTCATTAAACAGGACGTCATAGCAACGCCAAGAAATCTGTCAACAAGTAGCTGTGGAATGCACATCAGTGAACATTGGCTGACGTAGCTAAGGCATGATCCAGTAAAGGAAAGTGATCTATTTAGAGTCGAGAATCTCTCCTGGGAATAAAGTCGATGGTCCAGAAGCTTTATTGACACTGCATTATGCTGGACATGGTAATGAAAACTTCCCCTGCAGATCCCGAATTGTGTACAAACACAGATCAACACGCAAAGAAGTAATTTATTCTGATGGACTTCGTTAGCAGAAGACAAGACAGATTCGCCAGGAAAGCAATCTCAGCCAGCTTTTCAAGGTTTTCACCCTTAAATGTAATATTTTAAATATATGATATCTTATTTATTTTTTGCTCTCTTCTTTAAAATTAAGACAACTAAAGAAATAGTGAAATATATTTTACAAAAAATAATCAAAAATTTTATGAGCTATTTCCTGAAAATCAACAATTGTTCAGAGTTGGCTTTATAGATTGCATCCATTCAGATTTCACTGTATTCTTTATACATAGTAAATATAATAATGATCAGATTGTATTAAAGCTGTGTTCATCTCCTGAAAATCAAACAGAGATGTTAATGCTAAAGCTACCCAAGCTATTCATGTATTTGCTTAATCTAAGACTCGTCAAATAGCAAATTCAATTGTATCATCTCTATTATTAATATTTATTCATAATGAATTGTAATTGTAGTGAAATGTAATTGTAATTTATTGAGTTTTAAGACTTAAATTACCACTACCTAAGATATATTGCACAGAGTTCTTGTTGCAAATCAGCTTTGTAAAATTTAATTTATATGCTTTAATCCCATGACAACACAAAAGCGATGTTCCAACATGAAAACAACATTGTGTTAATGTCTGTTTTTTTTTATGATAAGCATAATAACAAATACGTTGTTTTCAGATATGATGATTACCAAGATTGGTTTTGTTTTTAGAATTGAGGCTCACCAAAATTAGTTTTACAATTACGGGAATTTGCAATTACGGACTGTTATTTGCGCAACACAAAAATAATTACCATGATACTGTGCGTGAATTATTATCGCCACGACTCCCTGAAGTATAATTACTGTAACGAATGATCAAGATAGCTAGGACATTCTCCGCAACACTACACATGGCTCGCCTGTATCGACCTAACTACAAACTGATCCCGGACTACTGAGAGGCAGCGATCCTAATTAGTCAGACGTGCTTAATCCAAAAATCTAATTTACTCCACGTGGAAATTGAATTGGCTGCAAGTCGATTTGTCTGGAGAGAGGCTAGGGGGAGGTGTGAAATGGCAGAGGTATTGTGGGGAGAAGGCGGAATAAAGAGGTGTAAGGTCATGTTTCATGTTTTCCATGTAGCATGTACAAGAATTATCAATGTATGTATATAACAGTTCAAGTGTGGTAATGTATGTGTTAAATTCTAATTTGGCAATGGCAATTTCTGTTTCGTGTCAACTAAGCCTATAATCAGTTTTTGACTTGTTATTTATCTGTTATTAGTTTATTTAAATCACGAAACAAAACATCGCTTTTTACGCCAGTTGATCATTTCTTCCCTTACCTGTTCTACATGGAAAATCAATAAGTCACTCATATTCTTTGAAACGCAACAGCCTTGATCTGTAATGTTTTTCACCTGGCAATCTAATACATTGAAGTAGTACTGTAATATACCTTTATTTCGCGTGGAATTAATTTTCGCGCATTTCGCGCAAGGACCGTGAGCGCGAATTTATATTTCCGCCAAATATTGTTAACCACTAGTATTTCGTGAACTTTGGGACTGGGTTTTAAAGGGTGTGACTGCCGCTGTGCAGCCGACCGTGGTTATGTAATCTAATCGTGTGATTGTGAAGCTAACTTGTGAAAGTTTAAGTCCTAGGATTGATATTTAAACCACTAAATGACAATGGCTGAATGACAAGTGTCAAATATATTTTTATTATGACAAAAAATTATAAGTCTGTTTTCACAAATATGTGCACATTTAGTTTATTTTAGCATTCCCCCAATCAAACAGATACGATAAGCTTATAAAAAAAATTAAAGACAAAAATATATAGACATATGTCACTGAAACGACACATGTAGCAAATCAGCAGCAGGATAATAATAAATTAAAGGATAACCTGTTGGATTGATAGGGTTAATGAGCCGTGCTGTGTCAAGGGGATTAGCCTCAATAGTCGGTCATCCCCCTCCAGTTAATTGGTGTACCTACGATGTTGCGTCATAGTGATTACTAGTCGGTAAGGGTGACGGCAGTCGTTACGGTGAAATAACAAATTAATGTCCCAAGGCCCAAAAAATAAACCTCAAAAAATATATTCCCGCGAATTTAAAAGACCGCGAACTGGTCAAAAATCGGATTTGCCCGAAAATTCATACTCGCGAAATTAAAGAATATTAAAGTAGTCCATTTGCACACCGTAGATGCTTTCCCCCCCCCCCCCGAAGGATTTTTGTAGACACCGAGTTTCTTTTTCTTTGGTGTCATCTGCAAACAGTCCTCGATGTTCACATTTTTATAATTCTTGGATGGTTGTGTGAGAGCACCTCAAACCCCCCTACCGTGAGTTACACCTAATTACCGCTAAACGATATAGATAAAATTATTTATTTTCATTTAAGCCTTTAAGCCCTCACGATGCATTAAAGCATCATTTCAGATCCCTGAAAACAGACCTTATTTTCCTACAACCGAGGGTTTTAGAACGAAAATTCCCATGAGACTGGTCTACTAATACATGGCAATTTTCTTCAATTTTCAAACCACATCCAATCATCTTCATCCACTACAAGTCGAGAATTGCGACAGCAATTCGCGGCTTGTAGTGGATGAAGATGGCAATGGTAAATTCAGGCCTGAAAGGGTTAAACCATGTCACATGACATATCAAAATGACCAGAACACAGAAGGGAAACAAGCTGGGATACTTTATATAAGAAACACTTTAACAGTTAACGACGCAGTTGATATTTGAGTACGTATCCGCCGGTTTTCGATTGATGTGAAATATTTGTACGTGTATTGCGATGAACACATGTGAGCAAAAATTGTTTAAATGTTCTTAACCTACACAGTTAAAAAGCAAACGTTTTTCACCATTAATACACCATTGCTTTGTTTAAGTGTGGCAAACTAGGTTCAAAATATGATATGTGACAACTCAGTATCGGTGTATCTGTCATACACACTGATGATCTGCTGCCCCTACGTTGTTGTAGGTTGCTGCAGGTATGACGCTTTACTGATATTACATCATGTAGAGCAGGTAGCCTGCCCCGTTCCTCTTTCAATAACACTCACTATGTTGGCTTTAGACAGAAAAAGAGCAAACATTCTGACATACACTGTGCTGGCTTTAAACAGGAAAGAGCAGAAATTCTGACACTCATTCTACAGGATTTAGATAGGAAACCAGCAAACATTTTGACACTCACTGTGCTGGCTTCAGACAGGAAAAGAGCAAATATTCTCACACTGTGCTGGCTTTAGACAGGAAAAGAACAGACATTCTGACACTCACTGTGCTGGCTTTAGACAGGAAAAGAGCAGACATTCTGACACTCACTGTGCTGGCTTTAGACAGGAAAAGAGCAGACATTCTGACACTCACTGTGCTGGCTTTAGACAGAAAAAGAGCAGACATTCTGACACTCACTGTGCTGGCTTTAGACAGAAAAAGAGCAAACATTCTGACACTCACTGTGCTGGCTTTAGACAGAAAAAGAGCAAACATTCTGACACTCACTGTGCTGGCTTTAGACAGAAAAAGAGCAGACATTCTGACACTCACTGTGCTGGCTTTAGACAGAAAAAGAGCAAACATTCTGACACTCACTGTGCTGGCTTTAGACAGAAAAAGAGCAAACATTCTGACACTCACTGTGCTGGCTTTAGACAGAAAAAGAGCAAACATTCTGACACTCACTGTGCTGGCTTTAGACAAAAAAGAGCAATTATTCTGACACTCACTGTGCTGGCTTTAGACAAAAAAAGAGCAAACATTCTGACACTCACTGTGCTGGCTTTAGACAAAAAAGAGCAATTATTCTGACACTCACTGTGCTGGCTTTAGACAGGAAAAGAGCAAACATTCTGACGCTCACTGTGCTGGCTTTAACTAGGATGACGTGTACTGAGGTCAAATGTCTTCAAATAAGAAATAACAGTTATAGCATACTACATTGTGTGCATTTCATAGTATTGTGTGGTATCATATAGTATTATATAGCTCAAAATATTATTGCAATTTAATTTTCCAATACTGTTGTATCCAATACGCAAATAAGAACGACTAAAATATGGAATGGCGAATAATCCAAGATAACTATCAGTACCTACGTGCGTTGGGGTTAGGCGCGTGGCCAAGTCACATGCTCAACATGATGCTTTATATCCGGTAATTTATGTCGTGCTTGCCAAAGCGTCTTGCTTACATATCTAAATTAAAAACAAACAAAAACAGGTCTGCATCAATCAATCACAATGGTTATTATTCTGCCTAACATTCCTAGCGTCCACATCGAGTAAAAAACAGATCATCACAGGAAAGATGTATATCTAGACCAACAAGATATACTACCAAGCATTTAGAGACTTGAGTTATCAATATATCTATATGACAAAAGGCAACATGTAGCTTGTTAAAATGCAATTATGTTTAATAAGAGACACTGCTATTTGATACCAGCATATAATGTAAGGCAGTGTATGAAATGGTTCAATCTAAAAACAGTAAATGGGGTAAACCTTCTTGATGTTAAGATACTAAGTACATTATGGCAAAAAAACGAGAATACACAATACAAAACGATTATTTTGCAATTCAAGCGCCTACGTTTATTTATTTCACTGCTAAAACAGAACAGGTGCAAAATGTACAAGGCTTTCTCCTAGAAAACACATACGTTGGACCATTGTTGTGTTAATGCTGGGCCGGCGTCGAAGACGGTGGGCCAGCATTAAAACAATCATGGTTCATCATCTCGTATTTGCTGGGACCCGGCCTGGTACATAATCTGGCCACTAGGTGTCGCCCTCCTGTCTGCATCTTGATTTACAACCCTAAATCCGTGATCAGTCGGTAGATGGCGCTCAGGGGGCGTCAGATAAATCTACCCAGTCTGACGAGGATGTCTGCTGTATTTATGATTCTCACCATTTATGAATTTAGGTCAGGCTTCCACCAGCGGGGTGGCTGGCCATGGCGCTGTCTTAATAATGGGACCTCGCCGGTGATGCCGGATTAGGTCAGCGTACTGTGACAACAAGGAAGATCAACATGTTAGGTGGAGCTACACGTTGACAAACCAGGAGCTATATTAAACACTGCCTTCGTTTCAAATATTAGCCCAGCATTGAGGCCATAGTAGTAATGATCATCGTCTTATAGAGTGTATCAACAATCGCGGCTGTAATATTTTAAATATCACTTGAAATATCACACATCATACATCATATCATGATCTGATATACTGGCCAGCATTGAGAAGATGCTGGGCGAACGTCGCTGCTGAAGTCGTACAACCATAGATTAAGGATATATTGGAGGAATGGAATATAGTGGCAGGATCTTTCACCAATCAGACCATGCAGAGATAGTGGCAGGGATCTTGGTCCAATCAGACCATGTTGGTTGTGGTCATAATAAATCTTAATCAGCGGGTGATCCAGAAATAACACAGCAGATCCAAAACTACGCGACATTGACATTATGGTGGCTCAAGTTTGTACCACCTTCTCAGATGGTAGACCAGCATCAAGCAAGGACTCATCCGTAGATACAAACACCCTTTTTAAAAGTGACACTAAAATCAAGGAAGCTGCCGAAATGCAATACCACTAACCAATGTATCAATTATGTTCACTGTTTGCTATTCAGCTATTTGCTGTACGCCCAACTCATATTACACCAGCTTTTATAAAATATGTGTAACCGAGCTGGGTTCATGTAGCAGGTTCAACGACAACAACAGCGATGGTTCATCTGTACTTTATTATGACGTAGAACAGTCGAAAACAACACCTGTTGGTAAAAATACAATATTTAGTTATTTTAAATAACAGTGACTAATTTCTGTCGCAATTACAAAATATCGAGGGTTTACATGATTTAATACAATTCACACATTTTATCGTGACCAGAAGGATGACAATTAACTCACACCTGTCATAAACAGGGCCAGCGCCACCGCATAACTCATAATGAACGCTACCCATGCATGACAGGTCTCCAGCATATTATCCTGTAGAAAAGCAATTACTTACACCATTATCAATGCACAATTCGTGTAAAACCTTACTGTTATTTATTTATTAATAAATGATTCAATTTCACGCTAAAACGTCTTTTAGAATGCAATTTAATTTCAATCACTATCATGAGCTTTTAGAAACTTATAAGCTTTAAATAACTACCATAAGCAAGTGGTTTAAACTAATTTTAGTTGGACCACTCACCTAATGAGAAGAGTAACAAAACTTGACCGCCGTCGAGAAAAGCAATATGGCTGTCGTTGGCAAAGACGAGATGACAAGTGATTTCAATGTTCTCCACTGACCAATTTCCCACCAAGATCACGTAACTAGTGAAAGCACGTATTCATGGCCAAGCAATACTAGTAATAAATGTCTTATTTCGCTCAAAATATATTTTTACAAGCCCAGTGATCGAATCACTCGGTCACATGTGCTTCTTTTCAAAAAATTCAATTGCATTACAATCAGTTATAGATTAAACTATTGGAATTGTAATAAGTTCAAATAAAATAATTTTCGCTGACAGCCATTTTTAATTCAATGGATAAACAAAATGTTGTGCCAAATGATATAGAGTTATTACGTTTTAGGTCTCAACGCAATAAATAATTAAAATACCATTGTGATCCGTATCGGAGCCCCAGGAATTTATATACCGGTAACTAAAACTCTCAGCATCTGATAATATGCGTGTGCAGTTATTTCTTGATCACTGACAGTGATTAATTAAATTGTGCTAATTTCACGGGGAATTCCCATGGGAACATTAATATCCGGAGTGGAGTGTACCATGACGTGAACATTGAAAAAATAGATTTTATATTAATATAATTTATATTGTCCAAAGTCGTTTAATCAATTTTAGACTGCACAGGACTAAACATTTGTGGAAAGATGCTATATAGTGTAAATATTTAATTTACATTAATATGTAAATACAATTAAGTTCAGGCATATTTAATCACATCTATGTTTACTATCTTAAGACAAATTAAATCGACATAATGTATACCAATGACAAAGTAAAAAATGTAAAAAATCGCCCAAATTATGGACAAGGCTGCCAACTGTAAAAAACGTTTTTCTATGGTAAACAATATTTTTACAGATCTGAGAGGTGGATTCGGAACAAAAAAAATGTTTGTCCTGTCAGAAATCCCGCTTATTTACATGTTTGAGTAAATACAATTATTCACACAATGTGTTTTTGTTAATTAAATATTTACATTAAGTGACATATTTTCCCAACTATTGATGTATTTCCATAATCTGATGCTCCTCGGATTACAGTGATAATACTTTTGTCAGAATGGCGTTTTGTTGAGATCAATCAATAATTGAGAACAAACCCAGAAATTCTTACTAATTGAAAGCGATTCGAGCTGCAAACTATGTTTTTAATTCTACTGAATACTTTTTCGTCTGAGTTAGGATATTTAAATGGATGTATACGATTTGAAAATAGTAGTCCTACTGTTACATTTTAGTGATTAGCCACGGAAAATAATATGTATTCGATTTAGCTCATTGCTAGCCTAATATTAGGCCCACTGTTAAGGTAAGGCCTAAGCTTCCTCCATAGGGTTCATCCCAAATTTCAAAACAGACACACAAAACATCATGAAAATAAAATTAAAACTTACCACAAAGGATTTCACCATGAATATTAGTAATCCAAGTGGTCTGCATCTGATCCCCAGGGATTTGTATGATTAAAAGACTCAGTATCTAATCACCAGGGATTAATATAACTAAAACGTATCTGACCCCCATGAATTCATATAACCAAAACTCCCAGGATCTGTCCACCAGGGATTTATATCACTAAAACTCTCAGTATCTCAGCCCCAGTGATTATTATCACTAAAACTCTAAAATCACTAAAGCATCAGTCAATTATGTTACTTTCTTTTTTCATTAAATAAGGTATGGGCAGTCGTAACTTTTGTGGTGGAAATATAACCTTGATCTGAATTTTAAGCCACACCTTACACATAGCCCATGTGTATAAAGTCTAATTTTTTGCGATTTTAATCTGTCGCCCAATATTACAGCACCAATCTTACTATGATCTTAACCCTTACAGCGCGGGGATCGACTTTAGTCGTCAGAATCTGACGTCTGTAGACGTCAGATTCTGACGACTAAACTGGATCCCCGCACTGTAAGAATAAAAATATTTCTAATAGCCGTAGACCCATAACATAGGTATTCAAATGAATCAGAAAGAGCTAACTAAGACATTCATGATGATTTCAAATTGAAAAAAAACCTTTGGTTGCGATGTTTTTTTACAAATTAATTCAGCGCTTTAAGGGTTGATGTGAAATTCAACAATGCAGCGATTCAATCTGAGAGTGGTTCTTAATGTGCTCCAGTCTTAACTCTTACAGGGGATCGACTTTAGACGTCATATTCTGACTCAGATGATCCCCGCACTGAGAGAATTAAAATATTTATAATGGTCGTAGACCCATAACATAGGTATTCAAATGAACCGGAAGGCGCCAACTAAGACATTTATGATGATTTCAAATTGAAAAACCCCTTTGGTCTCTGTGGTTTGTATGAAAGTATTTCAGAGCTTCACGGATTACCCTTGGTCCTAATCTAAGGCTCTTTCTGATTCCTTGTGTTATCCATGGTAACTTTTTTTGTGGATATTTATTAAAATTTACTTTTTAATAGGTTTCTTCAATCTCGTCAATGCAATTATCAATTTTCATTAGAATCAGCATTTGGTCTTATGTCATGTACGGCTAAGTTACTAAGTATATTCAATGTTTCTAGTTCTTGCTTAAAATTATGTATCAGTTCTTGGTTATGTTTGAGTACAATAACAACATTTTCTAGGCTATATCGTAAATGTAAATTAAACTATTGCTGAAAAAGTATGGCTGGTGGTCAAATAGTATTGCAGTAAGAATACCAGAAGTATATTTTACAACATTTGAAGATAACTTACAAAATATATTATCTATTAGGAAATAACTTGAATTTATACTATAATTCTAGTTAAAAATACCCTGGTACCCTGGTTCACTAAAATTAGTTTCAATCAATCAATTAATCAATAAAACTTCTATAGCGCCTATATCCTTAGCGGACCGAGCTGAGATGCGCACAAATCCTTAGCATGATCATGTGTCATAATCGAGGCCAAAGCAGGTTCGTCAACAGGGAGCCGGGCTGCTGAGGGACTAGGGTTGAAAAGCCAGGTCAAATAGGTGAGATTTAAGTAATTTTCGGAATGTTAAGATTGTTTGGCATTACGTATTGGCACAGGCAGGGCGTTCCATAAGGCTGGATCAGATATAGAGAAAGCTCTTGACCAAGTCTTAGTCTTTATACGAGGAGCAACAAACCTATTCGAATTCGTGGAGCGTAGATATTTTGAGCATTTCGGCCGAACAAGTAAATCAGCCAGATATGCAGGTTCGTTCTCTTTTAGGGTTTGGAAAGTTATTGCGCATATTTTAAAATAAATGCGAAACTTGACAGGAAGCCAATGTAATCGTTTTAGAATTAGAACAGAATGACTAAATCGTGGGACCTTGGCTACCACTCTTGCAAGGCAGTTTCGAACGCATTGTAATCTAGCGATATCCTTTTCCGGCATATTGTGAAAGAGTGAATTACAATAATCTAACTTATTACTGACGAGTGCCACTGCAATTTGTTTGGAATATGTGTTTTCGGAATTTCAGGCTACTGTCGAATAGTACACCAAGATTTTTAGCTGATGTAGATGGATTTGTGTCTTCACCTAAAAGTAAGCATGGGGAATTATTCAAGAATTTTTGTCGTTGAAGTTTGGTCCCAATAAGAAGAAATTCTGGCTTGCTAGGATTAAGCTTCAGCTTAGATCCTGTCATCTAGGCCGACACACCCATTAAACAATGTTGCAACTTTTCAAGAGATTCCTCAGCGTTTGAAACTGATAGAGACATGTAAATTTGAGTATCATCGGTATAAAGATAGTGGTTTATGTCAAAATTAGATATAATAGCGCTGAGTGGTGTAGTGCATAAAGTAAAAAGCACTGGTCCTATCACAAAGCCCTGTGGTTCTCCATATGAGAGTGTGACTTTATCTGAAAAAGTGTCTTTAATTTTTACGGACTGGTGCCTATTTTGTAAATAAGAAAAAAAAACAAATTTGAGCCTGACCATATATTCCATACCAATCAGAAAGTCTATCTGTTAATGTTGCATGGTCAATGGTGTCGAAAGCGGCCTACAAGTCAAGCAAGGTTAGAGCCATAACTTCACCCTTGTCCATACTAATAATGATATCGTTATGTACTTACAGTAGAGCCGACTTTTTAGAATGATGTTTCCTGTAGGTCGATTGCAATGGATTAGATACATGGTTATTTTTTATATGAGCTTGAAGCCTATTGGCTACTATCTTTTCCAAGATTTTGGAAATTAAACTTAAGTTGGATACAGGCCTGTATTTTTTCAGCTCGTTTTTAGGAAGAGATGTTTTTTCAGTGGTGGTCTTACATGAGCTTCTTTGAAATTTTGAGGAAATGTACTAGTTTCCATTGAAATGTTAATTATGTCAGTGATGGGAGTTATTAATATGTCAAAAATAAATTTCCACAGGTTTACAGGAATGGAATCCAGATCACATGATTTTGACCATGAGCTCAAAATAAGCTTTTCAATTTCATCTTGCGCACGTTCAAAAATGTTTATTTTGGATCTAATTTCTGTTTTTTTGCACTTGTGGAATATTCTCTACTTTATCTGGAAATTTGGAACGGATAGTTTCAATTTTATCCACAAAATACCTAGAGAAATGATCACAAAGTGATATTACTGATGTGAATTCTGGCAGAGCAGGAGGTGGAATTCTATGCAGAATGTTATTTATTGAATTCCAAATGCGACGGGGATTGGCCAAATTTACCGCAATATCATCAGCTAAATATTTCGATTTAGCTTTTGTAATCATTCTATTACACAGGTGGCATTGATGTTTGTAATGAGGATGATCTAGATGTGTGCGAGATCTGCGCCATGTTCGTTCGAGATTTTGGCGAAGGGTTTTAGTCTTCATTATTTTTGGAGTCATCCATGGAGTTTTCTGGGCAGAGTCTTTGTACTTACAGGAGCGTGTTTGTCTAAAATAGAGCTAAGAACAGAATCATACTGTTGACATAGTGCCGAGAGATCTTTCTCTGGTTTCTTTATTAGATCCGAACTGAGAATATCTGAATGAAACGATTCATAATTGATTTTGTTTATTTTTCGAAACGATATTTTTTCTTTGTTCCATTTCGTCTTACAACAGTCAATTTCTAATATGACCGCATGATGGTCCGAGATACCTGCCGCCGAAATAAGTGATTTGATAGAATTCAAAATGCGTTTGCTGATTAGCAGATCTAGCCAATGACCATGAACATGAGTTGTAAAATAACCATGCTGCTTGAGATCGAAACAGAAACAAAATTGTTTCTTCCCCATCCACGTGTGAAAGTTAGTATTGTGGGGAGCCTCCGTGACCGAGAGGTAGCGTGCTCGGCCTCAGACCGCCAGGACTCGAATTTCGAATCCTGTGTCTGGAGGACAGTGTCATCTCAATCATCTCACCATCCTCAGGAGGTTCTCCTTGCCCAGTTTAGCCTATATGTGCACAAAGGTGGCCTAAAGCCCGATTCATTTCATTTCATTTGAGATCGAAACATGTCAGGATTTCATTGAATTTGTTGGTGTGCCCATTTGAGTTATCTAGAGTAAGTTGAAATCTCCCAATGTATACAAATTGTCATGCAGTGAAATTATGTTATCTAGTAGATCTTGAAATTCATAAAAAAATTGACATGTACCGTTTTGAAGCCTATACAGGCAGACAACGAAACCGCTGAACGAGTTGTTTCCGATATGTGCAAAGATCGCTTCGAACGTTTTAAATGATGGCAGAGGATGAATGTCAGTCTTTAATTGGTCAGACACTAGTATGCCTACACCTCCTCCTGCCCGCTGATCTGCGCCAGGTTCGTGAAAAAACGAATAGCCAGGAGGTGAAATATCAGCTATTGTTCATTTCGTTTCATCATTTTTCAACCATGTTTCTGTTACTGCCACAATGTACAGATTTTTAGATGTTACATAATCGGAGAAGGGGGGAATTTTAGGTTTGATAGATCGAACATTCATTGTTGCAATTTTGATCCTTTCATTTGAGCCGGTGGATCGACCCGGATTTAAGCTGACATTTCCTGCCAGTAGAAGTAAGATTTAAAAGATGGTCGAGAAGGTGGTAGTGGAAGTAATTTCCGATTGTAACATACATTTAAAAGAGGTAATTTTGCCCAAATTAGTAAACATGATGTTTGTTGGTGACAATTTGTTTCAAATATGGTTGGGCCACAGGAGGCCACTTCATAGTCCTTATGTATAAATGACACTGCTGTTATGAAAAGAGTGAATATGAAAAAAAGAGATATGATTTTAGAGATGGATCGATGTTTAAAAAATGTGTTGATTGACGGCGGCCGCAATTCAACACGCCTACGATATCTAGGATAACTGCGGAGAGGATGGTTATGCCTATTAAATGTCTATGGTTTGATCGTCAGCTTGTAGGCCGCCTACGATATCCAAGATTCCTATGGGTAATGTTGGGCAATAAGATGCCTATAATTTGATCGTCAGCAGCTTGTAGGCCGCCTACAATATCTAAGATTCCTATGGGTAATGTTGGACCAATATGGGCCTATAGTTTCAACACGGTATGTTGAAACGGGTGTGCGTTGAAATGGATGCACTGGTCAGAGACGTTACAGATGTTGATCCAAGTTTGAATGGACATTGTGTCTGGTGGGATGTTATGTAAGGTCGACTGGGACCTTTGTTGGCAGGTTTATGGAGAAGGAAGAAGTAGCTCCCCTCTCTCCCCCATAGATTATCACTTTGTAATGTTTCCACCACGTTCTCAAAAAATATATAAAAATTGATTGAACGCAGTGAGGACGTTGTCAAAATGAAAAATAAGTAGATTTCAAGTTCAGACCACGTCGTTTCTGTGTCCTCACTGCGTCCTTACTACGTCCACGCCACGTTTACACTGCGTCCTACAGGTCCCCACTAGTTTCTTACCACGCTCGTGATCACGTCCTCATGTTCCTACTATGTGTTCACTACGTTCTTACTACGTCCAGCCAGTTCGCGCCACACGTTTACCACGCGTTTACCACGTAGGCACTGGGTTCTCCGATATCATTAAAATATTGTGACGCTCTGGAAACAAATGCATTAGTTCCACAGATTTTGTAGACACTAGCGCTATGCCACGCAAGACATGGATTGAGGTAAGAGGATCAGTCAGGTCTAACATATCTAAGGGCAAAGGCGGTGGGAAAAGTAACGTTAGGCCAAGGTCCAGAAGTTCTTCGCCGTATATGTTATTGTGACCATTACTGCAGAGTCACAACTTACTGATGAAAGGACCGAGACTGAGCCCCATGACAGTGACAATGACACCGACGTGGGTAGTGTTGCCAGTGCCAGTGCCAGTGTCAGCCAAAATAAAAATGCAAAAAAGTTGAAGGTAGTGAGCGATTTATCTCCAGAAGAAGAACAGTCCATGGTTGAATGGTTAGAGGCACATTCAATATCATACAACAAGAAGTTGACCTCATAGAAAGAAGCCACTAAAAAAGACAGAAAGAATGTGGATGGAGAAGGCTGTTGTGATGGTCTGAAGAATTAGATCCAGTATTTATACTAAATTATCTGAGTGATATGTGGATGCGGTGACAACCTGATACAGACGTGGCCAAGACGTAATACGCACCGTTAGATAATAATAAGGACGTAATGCAGTCTTCTAGAACGTGGCATGGGCGTACAGTGGCCATAGTAGAAGTGTGGGCTGGTCTCAGTTGACGTAGAAAGAACGTAGTCACAACCTGGTAACAACTCCTAATCAGTTTCTACTGCGTTCCCACGGCGTTGTGCAAATCTGTCGGTTATTTGTGGACGTGCTGGGAACGTGGCCTGGTGTGACGGGGGCATAACAGACCTTCTCACAACCAGTAGCAACAGTATGCACCATTCTCTGGTGTATTACGGAAACAGAAACATGGTGATCAATTCTCTGCTTCTGACAAACACTGTGTTCAAAAACATGTTTTCGTTCCACAGTTCATCTTTCATATTTACCCTCCGTACAGTCTGTAATTTAGAGACCCACATAATAATTAAATAGCCCATACAAAAAATAACCGACCCGACCGAGATTCGAACCTCTGAGTTTCGAATCACAACCGGATCGAATGAGCCATCGGGTCGACCAGTCCTTACAACAGTCCATACAACAATAGCAGGGACATTAAACCAAAGTTAAAGGCACTATCAGATGACATGAATGCGCATGATGCTGGAAAGCTATTTATTGTGGCGCCAGGATAGCTCATTGGTAGCGTGGTCGACTCAGAGCCTGGGGGTACAGGGTTCGAGTCCCGCTGCGGCCGATATCTTTCCTTAGTGCACACATATGCAGTGACCCAAACTGTTCAAATTCGTGTGATAATAATGACAACCGAACACATAACCGATTCGCACCGCATAAAAAACGTACAAAAAAATAAAGAAATAAAAACTATATTGATCATAAGGCTCAGATATTTAGTATCAGATCAGACGAGAGTAATAATCATAATAGTTTAACCCTTGACCATTTAGCACAGAAATATGTTTTATAAAACATGGAGATCCGGGTTTATTCAATTTGAAATCATCATAAATGTGAAAGTTGAATACTTGAATACTTATGTTATGGCCATTATAAATCTCTTGCTTTAGACGTAAATATAGAAGTCTATAGACGTCGAATTTTGACGCCTAAAGTCGATCAGCGTGCTGAGAGGGTTAAATGTAGATTATAGTCGTTTTTTGACTTTAAATCATTGCCATTGGGAATCAAATATGCCCTCAAACATCAATATTTCCAAATGTTTGGTGTGAAATTAAACAAATATCAGGATTTTTCAACCACCTGAAGTTGTGGGTCGCGTCAGCTAGACACTTGAAGGATGTATAAATTTATATCAAAGACTTTTGAGATCTAAGGGTTAAAACGATTGTTTTGTTTGTATGTATATCGAGGGGGGGGGGGGGTTACAGGCCATACATAATTATATTCAACCTTATCGATCTATGTTTTGTAGCCAAATCATTCTGATCCCTAATAATAGGTTAATTCCTGATATTTTACAAATATGTCTGTCATGAAAAGATACAGTGTTAGGATACTCAACCGGTTCAAGACGTGAAGGACGTTGATTCACGTCTGAAAGGACCTTGTATGTGGTGGGATGTGATGTAAGGACAACTGGGACCATTGTTGACAGGTTGATGAAAAAAGAAGAAGTAGCTCCTACATAGATTATCAGTGTCTCTTACATAATATCAAACACTGACTGTGTCTCTTTCTCTCTCCTCCATAGATTATCAGTGTCTCTTACAGAATATCTCACAACTATCAACAACAGACAAGTCTGCTCCATTCTCTGGTGTATTATGGAAACAACAACATGGTGATCAATTCTTTTGACAAACAGTAGATAATTGATCACCACGTCAAACACTAACTGTGTTCAAAACATGTTTTTATTCTAATCTTCATCCATCATGTTTACTCTCTATACATTTGGAAAGTTAGAGGGCCATATAAGAATGACATCTGACAGATTGATCAGCATCACACTGGTCCAACTGGCGTATTTAACAATCACCACCAACTATGAGATGTTAAACCATTGTTGTCTTAATGCTACAATAATCCAACTTTGAATTACCATCTAGCGTTTACCAGTCTTCCTCCGCTGTACCACGTCGCTATACAAACACATTGAGACCTTAGTAAAGGTTTTATTGGCCGTTTACATGTCAACCTTGACATATTGGTCATTTTATTTCTTTTTTTTTTGTACGTTTTTTTATGCGGCGCGAATCGGTTATGCGTTCGGTTGTCATTATCCCACGATTTTGAACAGTTTGGGTCACTGCATATGTGTACACCAGAGAAAGATATCGGCCGCAGCGGGATTCGAGCCCGGTACCCCCGGGCTCTGAGTCAACCACGCTATCAATGAGCTATCCTGGCGCCACAGTCCAAATGAGTTCAAATGAGTAATATTTTTCACCGATCCGTCAGTTGAATATTAGTTCTTTATCCGTCCTAACATTCTCAATAAATTTAATTTAATGTCATCTCATTCATCTCACCATCCTCAGGAGGTTCTCCTAGCCCAGTTAAGCCTATATGTGCACAAAGTTGGCCTAAACCCCATTCATTTCATTTATTTCATAAAATTTACAAAGCAATTTTAGTTAATAAGCGAGACTAACAAAACATTGATTATAATATTTTCTTCACTCTTCGACGAGCATCAGATTATGGAGAGACATCAATATTAAAGCCTGGGTAGCTTTAAAATTAATTAAAGGATCTCAATAGAAAACATTCAGATTGTTAAATACGTCGTTATGTGTTGCAATAACATAACGTGATCCAGTCACAGATAGACAGACACACAGTTAGATATTTTATTGACATAAAGAAAAGTCATTACAGATTTTATTTGTCATAGAAATGATATAATTACATGTTTATACAAAATGCTTTTTTTTAACCCTTTCAGGCCTGAATTTACCGTTGTCATCTTCATCCACTACAAGCCGCGAATTGCTGTCGCAATTCTCGACTTGTAGTGGATGAAGATGATTTGATGTGGCTTAAAAAATGAAGAAAATTGCCATGTATTGGTAAACCAGTTTTATGGAAATTTTCATTCTAAAGCCCTTATTTGTTGGAAAACTAAGTATGTTTTCAAGAATGTAAAATGATGCTTTAATGCATCGTGAGGGTTTAAAGGGATAAATCACTCAAATTGAGTGTGTCATCACGGCTGGTCAGATGGTCATAGGTTGACTGAATAAGGTCACAGCAATGTTCACGTCACCGGACACTCCACATTCTAGGACTGGATATTAATATTCCCCGAAGAGGGGGGGGGGAGCAGCTCCCCATGAAGCTGGTTTCTCATCCGTGAATATGAGATTTATAAACTACCCCTAAACACTGCACGTGATAGTGAAAAATGATCCCTAAACACCGCGAGCTCACTTGAAAAAAGACCCTTTTTTTCTTGCCAGGTTGAAAAAAAGACCCCTAATTCTATATTTCTAAAGATTCTTCTCTTTAGAAATACCCCTTTTTGGAGGTTTTAAGTCATTTTGACTCCCTAAACGCGCAACGCGCGTTACGCGCATTTTTCACGAAAATAACCCCAATAATGTGTTTTCTTCTTCACGGATAGGAAGCCAGCTTTACGGGAGCAGCCGCCATCCCCCCCCCCCCCCCCCCGGGGATGTTCCCATGGCAATTACCCGATTAGCTTAATGTTTACTAATAACGTCAAACTAGCACAATGCAATTCATCACAAAAGTCAGTGATTTGCCTAATAAACCCTTTCGATTTTGTAAGCATTTAATGATGCATTATAAGAGCTACATCAGAAAGTGTTAACTACTAAACCAGAAAGAGTTAACTGCTACACCATAAAGTGTTAACTACTAAACCAGAAAGTGTTAACTACTAAACCAGATAGTGTTAGCTACTACACCAGAAAGTGTTAACTACTACACCAGAAAGTGTTAACTACTAAACCGGAAAGTGTTAACTACTAAACCAGATAGTGTTAACTACTACACCAGAAAGTGTTAACTACTAAACCTGAAAGTGTTAACTACTACACCAGAAAGTGTTAACTACTACACCAGAAAGTGTTAACTACTACACCAGAAAGTGTTAACTACTACACCAGAAAGTGTTAACTACCACACCAAAAAGTGTTAACTACTAAATCAGAAAGTGTTAACTACTACACCAGAAAGTGTTAACTACTACACCAGAAAGTGTTGACTACTACACCAGAAAGTGTTAACTACTAAACCAGAAAGTGTTAACTACTACACCAGAAAGTGTTAACTGCTAAGCCAGAAAGTGTTAACTACTAAACCAAGAAAGTGTTAACTACTACACCAGAAAGTGTTAACTACTACACCAGAAAGTGTTAACTACTACACCAGAAAGTGTTGACTACTAAACCGGAAAGTGTTAACTACTAAACCAAGAAAGTGTTAACTACTACACCAGAACGTGTTAACTACTACACCAGAAAGTGTTAACTACTACACCAGAAAGTGTTAACTGCTAAACCAAGAAAGTGTTAACTACTACACCAGAAAGTGTTAACTACTACACCAGAAAGTGTTAACTACTACACCAGAAAGTGTTAACTGCTAAGCCAGAAAGTGTTAACTACTAAACCAAGAAAGTGTTAACTACTACACCAGAACGTGTTAACTACTACACCAGAAAGTGTTAACTACCACACCAGAAAGTGTTAACTACTAAACCAAGAAAGTGTTAACTACTACACCAGAACGTGTTAACTACTACACCAGAAAGTGTTAACTACTACACCAGAAAGTGTTAACTACTAAACCAAGAAAGTGTTAACTAGTACACCAGAACGTGTTAACTACTACACCAGAAAGTGTTAACTACTACACCAGAAAGTGTTAACTGCTACACCAGAACATGTTAACTACTACACCAGAAAGTGTTAACTACCACACCAGAAAGTGTTAGCCACTAAACCAAAACGTGTTAACTACACCAGAGCCCCCGCCTTTTCAGCAGAGTACATTTTGTTTCTCTCACGTTCCCCCATCGCAAATTATAATTGCTGAAATGGCTCTCCCACGAGGTATAAAAAGAGGTTTGAATCCTCGTGGGGCCACTTTGTCCGGGGCATCAGTCGTGTGATTGCCGCTAAACGTTTGATTTAGCGGAATAGGGTATTCAAGGCCGCTTGATGGTGATCACATATTATAACGTTACTGTCCACTATGTACATGTCCAAGGTCATACAATATACTCAACAAACACGAGACGTTTCGCCAATGCTGGTTTAATGATGGGCCAGCGTCGCAGACGGTGGGCCAATATTAAATCAGCATTGACTCTGAACATCTCGTATTGCTGGGTAATAGCAAAGTAGTAGACCAGCCATGTCATAGAAATACATCTAGAAAAAATAACGACACGCCGCCTTTGATTCTAATATTGAAGGTCATTTTGAAGGGTACGAAAGTCAAAATGAATATCTTTGTTTCATATAATAATCACCCTTATGAATGAATGAATGAAAATCATCATAAATGTTCCAGTTAGCTTTTTCTGTTTCATTTGATACCTGTTTTATGGATCTACGGTATTAGAAATATTTTAATCTTTCAGTGGGGGGATCTATTTTAGTCGTCGGAATCTGACGTCTATAGACGTCAGATTCTGAAGTATAAAGTCGGTCCTTGAGCTGAATGGTCAATTGAGAAATACACAGCATGTTTTCATCTTAGTAGTAGAGTCAGGGTCCATCAATAAATGCAGAGAATAAGATGATATAATATTATAATTGATAATAAGACGCTTCTCAAGCAATCGTTTCTGGTGTTGAATGAAAGGGACTACATACCAAACGATCCAAATGCCGGTAATTTATTATTAGTGGTAGTGTTGTTGTGTGAGTAGGCCTATTCAACTCACTATGGTGTAATAAGAGCCACCTGGTGAATGTAAATAATAATGTAAATATAAAGTGAATTTATTGTAAACTAGTTTTATATTTATGTGAGACTGGTGTAAGATGACTGAGATTTCTGTAATTTTCTTTCGCCGTTGCTATGTAGCATGGTGAGTTGGAGATACTATATTTATGTTCTCTACTGTAGTAAGCATTGACTACGAATATTGAACAAGGTTGTTTTATATAAATTGAAATTATTCCAGTCCTAATTGCACATGCTAATTGATAGGTGATAATCATGACTGTATTACTCACTCTCAGTCAGTACATATGTTTTACCGATGGCAACGTCCTACTGCTTAAACATTACAATGTTGTTGCTAGCTTATCCATGGAGCTGTGCTCAGTTTATTTTGGTGTCAAGTATTTTTTATCGTTTGTAGGCCCCATTTTAAAACATTCCAGATTCTATATACGAAATATGAATAACAACGTCAACGTGATTTTAATATGCATGAACTAATATAAAATGATCCCATCAGTGGCCCTGTTTATTGTGAAAAAAACATTTGTAAGTTTTAAAGACATTTTTGTTTTGTCACATGTCATGGGTTTTATTACAACAGGCATGAGCTTTGAGCTCCTTTGGCCCTAAGATATATTTTGCAATTTAAAAGTGATATGTGTAAGTGCGCATGAACCTTGTTATCATGCATGTAAATTACGATTAAAGGTCATCTAGAGGTCAAAACAGAGATGGCTGCAGTCGATTGTCCTGAATTTTTAACTTTTGGCACTTTGACGGAATAGCTCTAGAATGTTATGAAATACCTCATTTTCACCAATTTGACTACTCTGATTTCATCAGAATGTTTAATTTTACGTTTCAATGTGATCTAGAGGTCCAGAACAAGATGACTTCCAATAAACAATTAGGACTAATTATATTTTTTTTTAAAAAAGGGTCGCACTTTATATTCTGACCGCATGTAGTGTGATACTCCAAACCTGACTAGAATTAGGGGTAAGGTTACGTTAATGTATGTCGCTGCTGTTCTAGTTAACGAACCCACACGTGCGATATACAATATAAAATGTAGTTAAATTTCCGTAGGCCTACCAATGATATATCGCACATGGAGTAAATCGTCGCCTCTGAGCTAAAGGATCCCATCTGACACTCGTTAGAGTGGCAGATAGGATCCTTTGGCTCCGAGGCGACGAAATAATTATCATTGTACATCCTAACTATTGGGCGAACATATGTTGTGGACGTGTAGAAGGGGAAATCAGGTGGGCAGGTTATTCATTCCAGATCCCAATGTGATCATCTCTAAAGAATCAAGATATTTAATATTCCATATGAGATGCATAATTATTATTTATTATTAGCTTGATTATAAACTTACTCTAAGTTTTAAAAATATATAAAAATAGAGGTATGTTTGCATAATTTAAGTTTTTATTGCGTTTCATTCTTGTGGTCACAATTTAACATTATATATAGTGTATGTCCTGGTCACCGAAAAAATAATATTGTCTATTTTGTTGGTAGCGAAACTGTTTATTTTTACCCAAGTTGCTTAGGGATCTTCTCAAGTTATAAAACATCCGAGAAAATGTACGAAAAAACAACATTTTTTTTTTTTTTTTTTTTTTTTTTTTTTATTGATAAAACTTTTCGATACAGTGATTATTACAAAACATGTAATATAGGTAAAAAAACATACATAATAATGATAGTTAAAAGGCATAATTATACATTAAAAAAACACAGGAAGCATTGAGCCGGTGTCCGTCCAGTGTAGGAGAACAAAGAATCAACACCGGCCCAGTACATCGCATATCTATCAAACACGAGAGGTTTGACCAGCGCTGGCGCAATGTTGTTCCAGCATCATCGACGCTGTCCAAACCTTGCCCCAGCATCGGACCAAACCTCCGCGCCTGGTGGGTACCTAGAAAACACGACACATCGACCCAATGCTGGTCCAATGTGGGCCAGCGTCTACTGGCCCAACATTGGTCCAGCACCGGGCCGATGTATCGTGTTTGCAGGGTATTGTATCATGTGTGAAATCGAAGAATATATTACAGCGTGCATAAGCAGAGGCCCACGGTCCGCCATGACATAGAGGTGAAAAGTGTATTACACAAGTGACCTGAAAGACATGCCAGCAAGCACGAGACATTAAGCACAACGCCGGTCCAGCGCTGGGCCAACATCGACGATAGTGGGTCAACTCTGGACTAGCACTGCGCCCATGTCTCGTGTCTGCAGGGATGTTTATAGAAACGTGTGGTTATATAATTTAGACTACAATAGGGTTGTGGGTGTGAACACCCCTTTGTTCTCGAGGTCAGCCATTTACCATGTTTACTGCATAGCACAAACTGTGGGCTATCCAGCATTCTAAAAACTGACCCCTAGATCAGCTTTTGTGACCTCACGAATATTATGAGCAAAGACACATTCCTTGTTTTTGGTGAGGTCACAAAGAAAAGGGCATCACAGCTCAAATATATTCCTAGTTACATCCATGTGTAACGAAAAAACAACATAAAAAACAAAAAAAACAAAAAAAATCCACCCACTGCCGAGTTTTTCTCATATTTCTGGATTTTTTTCAACTTGCCAAGACCTCTTAGCATTGGTAACGTTCACAGGGGATCGTCAGTATAGTTGACATGTACCCGATGTACTAGTGATTAACGTTAACAGCGAAATTAGTTTTGACCTTGCTGGAGCCATTGTCATACCAAGTCGACCTGTACTATTGTGTCAAGGACTGTACGAAACCACCAGGGAACTAAAAGCCGGAGTTATGTCAGCGTTCGCGTGTTTCTGAACCAGCGAGAAACACAAATTTGGATGATAAAAAAAATTCCTAAGTCTCCCTTTAGAGACACGCTTCACATTAAAAAATGATATTTCAAGTGCTGAGAACAAATGCACAGTCGTGATTTCCGCGGAATGTGTTGACAAAAATGCCAAGCCAACAAACACGAGCATTGACCCAATGCTGGTTTAATGTTGGGCCAGCGTCGAAGACGGTGGACCAGCATTGAATCAGCATTGGATCAATGCTTTGTGTTTGCTAGGAAGTCAGCCACCCTGACCCTGACTGCTCTGAAATTTGGTGGAAAAAATCAGAAATGGTGAGAATCATAAATACAGCAGACATCCTCCTCAGACCGGGTAGATTTATCTGACGCCCCCTGAGCGCCGTCTACCGACTGATCGCGGAATTACGACTGTAGATCAAGATGTTGGGGGCGACACGTAATGGCCAGAATATGTACTGAGCCGGAAGAGGCAATCCATTTTGCACCTGCTCTGTTGAGACGTGAAATTATTTACAGTGGTTGTCTTATCAGGTTATTACTGCGGGATACAATTCAAATCATCTGATTAAATATTAATAAGTGATCGTCATACCATTCATTCATCTACTAGTATAAGACGTTATGTACACTAGGTAGGCCTATAGTAGGGAAAAAAGTTAGAAATATAAATATGCTTCCCGAAGGTACAAGGCATAAATACTGGGTCTAAAAGCCATCAAAACTATAGGCCTATATATAATATCTGCAATATTGAACCATAGCCCCTAGGGTTTATCCTGCAGTCTTCAGAGGTATTCGTCCTCACTCAACAGTGTGGAAACAACTAAGACTGCCTATGACAGGATGCTGGAATTCGGAACAAGTCCTTTTCACACAGACGGTACAGATCCAGCGGGTGCGGAGGCGGCGGTCGCCCCCCCCCCCCTTCCGTAGGCCCCACTATAAGCAATATGATATATTTGTTTTCGGTGGAGAATTCCAGGATCCGCCACTGTGCATAGCATAATAACATATGATGTAAATATGCAAATATTACCTTTAATAATTATCAGAAATATACATGTTAATAATACTATACATGATACATATATCTCCTAACACCAACATACAATTTTTATCTAGTCGCCAAGGCAGAAATTCGCTATATTCGCTCTAAAACTGAGCGAATTGTCCAGCGCATTTTTCTTGGTTTGTAGTACACATCTTGCACTGTCTGAGACTTCTGCTCAACTGAGAAAGTGCGCTGAATGCGAGAACGCAGGTGACCTCTGGTCAAACACATGTCCAGTGACCACCGACCCTTTGATTGCTGGTGACATTTCATTTACCATATAATGTACATCCTACTACTAATTACTCTTATTTTATATCTAGTTTAAAGCGTCTTATGCTTGAAATAGTGAATACTAGTTTTGTCAGTAGTGATTGTTGTTCATGGTTCTTTAAATGTTTGTGTTGTAATTGCCCCTTATCATAATCATATTATAAAGGGATGGTGGAAATCGATATGTTGGGTGGGAACTAATAGGAAGGCTCTAATGGATCCTGTTTAGCTTCTCTCCCAGGTCATTTACTTTTTTATATTTCAGTGATATTATTACTTATTATTATGTACCTCATGTATATATTGTTATGTTATTTGTATATATTATCAAACTGTTATTAATAATGTATCTTGTACACTGAATAAACTGAATTGAATTGAACAAGTAATGACAAAACTCCTGCACTTTGAATCAATAGTCAACAATTTCCAATCGAAATGTTTCCGATACAATCACCAGGTGTCCCTTGCCAATATTTTCCAGGCCCTGTCACAGGACCCCGCTTCACAGCAAACCCGACAATTGAAATAATGATGTTTAAACGTTGGGCCAGCGTCGCAGACGTTGGGCCAAACATTGAAACATCGTGTTTGCTGGGATTGCAAAAAAAGAAGCAGAGAGTTTGATTTTGCATTCAAGTAATTGAGTCATAATTGCCTATGGACTAGGTAGAATTTGAAAAAATGCTAATGGTGGAGGCATTTTGTATTTACGGCTGGAAAACATGTGTTCTAGTTGTATTAATATGTCCTAAATCCAAATATGATGTTTGCCAGGCTGGATTTTGAACGATTGATCCTGTAATAGTAAATTTCAAAATGGCCGCCACCGAAACAACTAAAATCTATTAATTGTCATATCTGTGGTACCAAACATGATAAAAACATAAATAAAACATAGGCCTAGGCCCTATATTAATACATACACTGCCCGCCCTAGACACTGCTATTTCGCATGTTAAAATGTGCAGATGGATGACGTCATATGTCCCCCACTCTCAATTTCAAGTATTGTAGTAAGCTTGTGATTGGCCGGCTGTCTTGCTAAAAGTACCCTGATCGGCTGGAGAAAATATTATGGAGGGGAAGGTTGGGTGTAGACTGACACCTGTGTGGAGCTCCAGCAAACACGAGGATTTGACCCAATGCTGTTTCAATACCGGCCCACCGCCAACGGCGCTGGGCCAACATTGAAACAACATTGGGTCAAGTCCTCGTGTTTCCTGAGAGAGCTGTCTGCATTTGGATACACGCGTGCCGTCTGTGTCTGGTTGGAACAGGCTGCACAAT